>OZ012736.1:465674148-466874148 GCA_963859935.3 Lathyrus sativus
GAGGTTTGGTGGGCTAGCTTATAGCTATTCTATCACTCAGGGATCCAGAATGGAGCAACTGGGGGTGACGCGGAAGCCACCCGGGTGGGGTAAGATATGATATCAAGCGGCCTCATGCAGGTAACCAAACCAGCGTAGGAAGCTTATCTATTTAGATAATAGGCTTCCATCTGGAAAACTTTTTTTATAGGATATCTATAGTTAGACTCATCCAATGGTGGAAGATCTTCGGCTACTAAAGTCAATGTGTAATAAGTTGATTTTAGTAGTCACTGATGGTCTAACCTAACCAAGGAGCTCTGTATCGGAGCATACCTCTTTGCCAAGCAGGTAGTTTGAATCGCCGGTCAGGCGCTCTGTTTACTGCTTTATATCTGAAGCAGTGCGCAGTAACACTTCAACAGGCGTACGGTGGGATTACCCCGTATGATATTCATACTAAACTATCTGTACCCGTATCACTCACTAGATCAGGTTACCCTAGGATCATACCATCCTTTCATAGACAACAAATCTATATATAAAAGGGATGAGAAAGCTGATATGCTAGTTAAACTCTACTTATCGTTCTTTAGTTTATCTAGAGCGATTAAGTTAGCAAAACGGATTTATCCGTCTTTGTTTGCTAGCATAACTGATCCTATGTCTGACGTTCACAAATTTTAAGAAGTCAGAGATTGGCTACGAGGGTTAATACGTAAACTAGCCAATCGGTACCTATATCAAGCCCTCTCACGCCCCCTTTACCAGGGAATCTCGTGGGAACCGACTTGGAAGGCTCTGCCAACGGATCGTAAGCGACCTGGTCAGTCTCGCCGTGAAAGAGGCATATTTGCCAATTTTACATCACAGTGACTCTGGTTCGCTATGCTCCGTTTATCGATGTCTGTTAACCCTGCATTAGCATTAGGAATGACGCAGAAGCTTACATCGAAAGGATCAGCAGCCTTTTTTATGGTCATCCATTACCACCTCGTGATGAATGGGATGATTGGCTATCCAATATATCAGCCAATAGTTCTGTTACAATTAAAAAATGTATTCTGATGGAGTTTGACAGTACTGGTGACTTATTTTGCTATCCTGGCGGGTTCTCGCATTCAGTTGAGTCTGGTGCGGGCAAGAGGAGGGTGTTTACCATAGGAAACTATGTCAATCAGAGGCTTCTCCGACCTCTCCAGCCCCGAAATGAGGCTATTTTCCTTCTCTACGACCACAGACTGAAGTTAGAAGATCCACCGGAGATAGTCCTTTCTTTGACCTACCTTGACTTTAGTGGGTCTACGAATCCGCGGAGGGACAAGTCTGCTAGTGACCAAGCATCGAGTCAAGATAGGAGCAACCCCCCATTCAAACCAACCTATAAAACAAGTTTTCACTAGGTTTTATCTGGAAGGCGGGAAGAACTCTATTGGAGCATTTGGGCGGGAAGCCCTACAGTAATGGGATCCGTTACTTGACTTGTGAAGCCCTGTGCTCGAAGCAAAATAAGATTACTTGCACAAAGAAAGTGACCAAAGATATATTCAAAACTTAGAAAGAAAAAGGCGCAGAACGTTGCAGGAGTTCCTGGAAGTTTACCTCTACCTACTATAGTACTCAAATGACTTCGTTCCTTGAAAGCGCTCTCTGCTTGATCTGGCACTACTACTAAAAATTCGGGTGATAGACGAAGGCGTTGGTCCATCGGTGCCTTAGGGGCAATCATCTGCGCCAGTGTATAAAAAGAAATTTGCAATTTTTACAGTAGCGAGGAGAGCTTATGGACAATCCATTAGGATTCCGGCGGCTTTTGCCACTTATGATCCGTGTTCACAAGAGCGAGACGGTTCAATGTCTTACAATGTTCAAGCAGCATTCTTGCCGGAAGGATTTTTTAGGAAGCCCGGACACCTACCGAACATCCCTGAAGGATGGAACAACATGATGAAGAAGGCGGCGAAAGTGTAGAGGAAAATCTGGGAAGAGAACAAGGAGATCTCTGAAAAGGGGAGGCAAGGAAGTAGTAGAAATGTTGAAGAGGAGACAACCCGCTCTTGAACTTAAGACTATGCGCGTCGCGTGCTCGATCTAGCAATTGTTTTGATGAACTGTCATTCAAAAAGAAAGAAGAGAAAGCAAGTACACGATAGCTATCGATAGCTCTTCCATCACCCTATAACGCACCCTCTCTGAAAGTAAGTCCTTTGCTAAAGTGCTCAAGGGGCTTAGTCGTGCAATTCGTCGTGAAAAGAGGAAGTCTCCCTTAGCTAGGGATCTACCATACCTAGTTCAAATTTAAGCTGGTGAAATGCTACCTTACTTGTGTTTTATGACTATCTTTCCTCCTTTTTCATGCTTTCTTGAATTTAAAAAGAACCTAACATCTTAAGATCGGACGACGGAGTTGAACTCTAGTTTGAGGATGGATTCTCTATGAATAGAAATAGAGGACTTTTCTATCTAAACTTTAGGCCCTCAGGAAAATGGTAGGCTAATCCATTTAATGAAAGTTATGCCAATTGAAACTCGTACCAGAAGGCAGGAGCGGTAGTCAGCTGTCCTCGTTCTCCTCTTTCCTTCCGATGAAGGGATCTTGCTCGCTTTTCTCTAACTATAATTGGTTCAAAGAAAGGCTTATCTGGTTCATGGAGTTTCGATAAGCAGTACTAACGGATGCTCCTTTACTAACTCAACCTAACGGATTCGGCATCATTACTATACAATATTTTTCCTTGAAAAAAGTACAGTAGATTATTATTATTCTACTAGAAGTACTCGATTCTGCGTTATACTAACTACTCTATATATCAGTATGTTCGAAGAATCTAATCTTTTTCTACTGGTTCAGCAAGCTAGCCGAACTATCAAACAAACAAAAATCACAATAATAAGGATCGAAGGGCTATTCTCCTAACAGTAAGTACTAGGACTAAGACATTCCCGGAGGTTCCTACAATTGAGAAAAAGTCTCCATACGAGCAGTCTTGATGCCATCCTATCCTTCCTACAAACTACATATGTATAGTGGGAGCCTCCTACGAACCAGTTGCAGTTGTTTTGCCATTCGCTGGGGTTGAAGTTTCTTATCAGCCGGAGATCCTAGTTTCTTTTTCTTCTCCTATAGAATTGACTTACTTACTTTATACTTTAGAGTAAGACTTTCTTCCCAGTTAGAAAAAGAATATCACTATCAATCAGCTTGAAAGACATCAGAATCAAAGGCAAGCCCATCTAAGATAGTTTGAGTGTTTGCTTAATCTGATACTTCCCGAGCTTTTCTTTTGCCTGTGCGGAGTCCTTAGTGCTTCATTTCTTCGGTCCCGAGCAAATTTAAGCTAGAAAAGCGTAGCTCTCATGATTTCTTCGGACCATTGCTCTATTTTTTTGTCGTATCAGCTTTGATTTGACTTTCCTTGTCCGTCGAGTCAGTAGTCGATCTAGTAAGATTCTTGTATGATAAGTAGCCCATTCTCTTAGGCTTCCCTTCAGGCCTAGTAGTAATTCTTCTTTCTACTCCATCAAGATGGTCAGTGCCACTGTCTTTCTTGATTCATGTAGGATGGGTTGGTTAAGGCGAAGCAGGTTATCAAGAATCCATTCAATTAGATGCTGGTTCATTGGCCTTGCCCCTTTCCACTCCTTCACCTCTTTAACTGGGTGGGGGACAGGCAGTTGAACTCAAAGCTGCTGGAACGAGAGTTTAAGAAAGAGGCGGAACATCGCTCTCCGTGGCAGCAAAGGGAAAACGAGATATTGATTCAGTCGGAGATAGACTTTCGATGAGCTCCAGTAGATGCACAATGAGATTCACCCTGTATTGACGGTGTTAGTGCTCTATATCAAATCATTCTGTTTCGGAGTACCTCTTGACTGTAAGATGTCTAACAATGCCTTCATCTTTGCAGAACTTATTGAAATCACAGAACTCCAACTTGGATGTACTCTGACCAGAAAGAAGACCTCTCTTGCTCAACATTGTCAGGCCTTTCTCACTCATGTGTCCCAGCCTCATGTGCCATAATATGGTTTCATCTGAATCTGACATGGAGGAAGATACAGCAGCTGTGCCTGTAACGGTAGACCCTTGCAACACATAAAATCTACCAATCTGATGAGCCTTCATCACAATTAGAGCACCCTTCACAACCTTCAAAACACCATCACCGAAAACAAATTTACAACCACCAAGATCTAAAGTGGTCAAAGAGATAAGATTCTTTGACATGTCTGGAACATGCCGCACCTCAGTTCTCACCGCACCGTCGTGCATTTTGACCGAACCAATACCAACTACATTGCAGGGGTGATCATTGCCCATCAACACAACTCCACTGTCAACCGATAGGATTGGAACGTCATGGCAATTCGTTCTTGACTTTAGACTAAGGTAAGTCGAAATTCGGTTGTTTTTTTTAATTTTATATAGAAGAAAAATCCATCCGCTCTTCTTCTTCCTTTGAATAAGGAAAGTGACTTGGAATCTTTCTCTCTCTCTCTTTGTCTCATTGCTATCAATCAACGGTTCGAAAGCCAAGGAAAGAAAGTGGAAAATTAGGGTTGTGACTGGACACCACATCGGTGAGGATTGCGCTATGCCACCTGTCCGTCCTTACCTGGGTGGGAGTACTGCAAAGCTAACGGTAGGTCAGACAGGTCTGGGATCATCTTTCGGCTGGAACAACCTTTATTATGGGCATGATCAGCTAAAGATCACTGTCATCTCACGAATTGGATTCGAACCCAAAGACTTTACTTTATTAGATCGTGAGTCTATCTGTCGTCCTCCTCATTCTATTCAAGTCCTTTTAGTAACAATCCATTCCCCGAATACAAAAAATGGAGATGAAAAATATTAGTCGACCTTATGTCGGAAGTTAACCTGGTGATAGCCTAACTCCCTTAGTTAGTCAATGAAGTTGTTCCAAATGGAACAGCGAGCGGTGCCAAAGTTGCGATTGAGCACACGGAAATGCTCAAGACGCTCATCGATGTCGTGCTCCCAGTCGTCATGGAGAGCCACCTCGAGCGCACGCTTCACATCCTTTGGTTCCTCGAGAATGATCCCCTTCCTTCTTCTGCAAGAGAATGTGGGCTCTGTCTATCATGGCTGTTTTTACAGGCCATATTGATAGCATCAATGGCCCTATATAAATGGTCATCCTCAGGTTCCGGCATCCTCTGCTGTGCCACCCAGTGTTATGCGCCCGCCGGCTGAACAGCCGACTGCTGGTTAGAAGTGGGCAGGTCCCCTCGGTTCAGGGCTGAAGAGACCTCCTGGTCGAACGCTGTTGGATTTACATTTTATTTTGATGGTCCGGCTTCTCCTCCCTGGGGGTTATATGTGAAGGCCCCACTTCGTCATTCAAAAAATTCCGGATAAAGTAACAATCAGACGAAGTAAAAGGCCAAGAAGACGAACTAATGGAGGGAGACGTTTTGGATTGCTGAGGTGAGGGTCCTGGTTTCTGAGGTGCTTGATCACCAGGATGCTCAGGAAGTTATTTGGTTCTTGTTGGATTTCGGGGAACTGCTCCCTTTCCTCCGGGGGAGGCAAGGGAGGAGAGTGAGGGAAAAGAGTAAGAATCGTCTGATAAATCAGATCTATTCCCGTCGGCACAATCAGTAATGACTATGATGGGAATTCCGAAGAAAAAGAGGAATAAGAAAGCAAGAAAAAGGGACAACTTTCGTGTAGTTTGTGAGCGCTTCCTTTTTAGGTTGATAGATCTATAATTGGGGAGGGGCTCTTGGCTTTCTATACGTTGTTGTTTCCTGACCACGAGATGTTATGTTTGCTAACAAACTAATTGGTAGTAGACTGATCTACTTTCCTCTTCTGAGAGCGATAGACTTTCCAACTGAGATGGAGAGAATGCGCTCCTACTCTCTTTCAATCGCCGATGTTAAAACATCGAGGGCGTAGACCCGAGGGGAGGTTGAGTCAGCAGCTAGTTTTGCCTGCCGGAATAGGAATAAACGATGCAATTTAATCTGTAGGAGGAAGGTAGAGCAATAGATGGAATGAGTCTTAGTTTCAATATCCCCTGCTCTTGTTGTACTGTTCATGGCATGGTTTGGTGGGACCAAGAATTGCTCTTGTTCCCGGACCGGGAAGTTTTTGCATTGATGCCGGGAATACACACTCTCTTTCTCTTTGAAGGAATCCGCATGGAAGGCTCTCGACCGGGTCGTGGCATTGCTCTGGAGTGGAGCCGGGGAAGGAGCGAAGGGCAGAGGATTTAGCTTTGGCTTTGGTTCGGTTGACCGTATGACTATAGTTTATGTGGTCTTGTTCAAATAGAATAGGTCCCTTTGGGTGCTATCACATAGCCCTAAGCAGGGCAAGGAAGGTCTCTACAACAAAGAGATATGCCAATTAGCGGCACACTTACTATAAACCTATTATTTTCGTTAAATCCTATAACAACTCTTATCTTAGTGACTCTTCTCAAATCTCTTTAGGGAGTGAATGACTCTTGGGTATGGCGGAAGAAGAAAGAATAAGTAATAAATACGACTAGACTTTTAGCTTGAAGGTGGGCTTTAGTCTTTTAACAACCGATCATGCGACATCAAGTTGTCAATCCGGGCATCGACTTGCCTTTTTTTTAGTATCCCTTTAGAGCAGAGCGTCTTTCCTATCTCTCCAGGCTAGTCTCTTAGATAGCAAGTCAAAGCAGCTAGTTCGAGGGTCAAAGTCTAGCAATAAGCTAGTGCGCTGATGAAAGTCGATAAGGAAAGTAAACTGGTCACTCCACCAGAGAAGAAGGGTTGTTGAGAAGGTAATCAAGGAGTTCCGTCTTCTACGATGTATGCTATGAAACAGGTTCATACTGGAAGAATGGATGGCGCAGGAGTCTTTCTTTGGACTGATGAACTCTGAAACCTAGATTCTCCCCTTAGGAAATCGCCTGACAGAGAGAGATGCTCTCTCGCTAGAGAGAAGAGCAGAGTGAAGCTGCTTTTCCGAAGAGAGAGCGTTAGAGAGTAGATGATACGTTCCAAGGGTGAAGTTAACGCTTCCCTGGCCACTAGGGAGTCATCAAGGTATGAGTCCGCTAGCTAATACTGGATCATCAAAGACCTTCTTCCATTTCTTAATACCTTCTGTCTCTCTCCTAAAGGATCCAATCCTACCCCAACACGGAGAGCTTATCCACTACATCTACTTTTAAGATTCATTTTAAGAGTGATGCGGAGTTAGAAAATGAGTTGACGAGGGAATTGACACCCGGCGTGTTTATAATGGTGGAACCGTATGCTACAGTTGGTGAGCTGAAGATAGCAGTGCAGAACGGGATACTTACTTTATTATGGAACAGTTTGTGGTAACTGATATTGAAGACATGGAGGGATGAGGAGGTCTTTTTTGGCACAGTTGAGTCGGGTTCAGCTGAGAGGGAGCAGGATAGATTTGGGCACTGATTTGAAGGGGATTAAAATGGAAAGTCTAATGCGAGTCACTCTTTCCGAACTCCCAACTCCAACCAAGCATCCTAGAGGGAGGAAAAAAACCCTCCGTCACCTTATCGGCATCTAGCTCATCTGTCCGCTCTCTATCGTTGGACTTCGTTGCGTTGCTCAATTCTTCTTTCATTGTGAAGTGTTGGACTCTGTTAAAATAGGATTCCTATTGTGTTCCACTCATTTGCTTAACACAAAGAAATCGATTATTTTATCATCATCCGACTACTGACGGCTACGAAGGAAGCAGGATTTGCTCCTTTCCTGTTCGCTCGGAAGCCCGCCCTATCACTAAAAGCCGGAACATGATTGCTTTGGGGAAAGACTTTATTTCATCTGCTTCACTGTGATAGCGGAATCAAAAACCTGGGTTCACTCCCTCCCCTGTCCCTGTGACCGGTATCCGGTCTTACCTTTTTCCCAGAGATATGGGATTGCCTCTTTTATGGCTTCCTGCTGCAACTACTAGGAGACTGGCAGAGTCCGGGGTGAGAGGTTTGATTCAGGGCGTCGGTAGGGCTTGCCTTAGTGAAAAGTAGGAGCCATACCATAGTTAGTCAAGAATCAAGAGTAGAGGTCGGGTACCTCGATCAGAGCAATGGAGAATCGGAGGATGAAAGGCCAAGTAAGACCCCGAGGATAAGGTATCAATCAGAAGAGGAAAGTAGATCAGCCTACTACCAATTAGTTTGTTAGCAAACATAACATCTCGTGGTCAGGAAACAACAACGTATAGAAAGCCAAGAGCCCCTCCCCAATTATAGATCTATCAACCTAAAGAGGAAGCGCTCACAAACTACACGAAAGTTGTCCCTTTTTCTTGCTTTCTTATTCCTCTTTTTCTTCGGAATTCCCATCATAGTCATTACTGATTGTGCCGACGGGAATAGATCTGATTTATCAGACGATTCTTACTCTTTTCCCTCACTCTCCTCCCTTGCCTCCCCCGGAGGAAAGGGAGCAGTTCCCCGAAATCCAACAAGAACCAAATAACTTCCTGAGCATCCTGGTGATCAAGCACCTCAGAAACCAGGACCCTCACCTCAGCAATCCAAAACGTCTCCCTCCATTAGTTCGTCTTCTTGGCCTTTTACTTCGTCTGATTGTTACTTTATCTGGAATTTTTTGAATGACGAAGTGGGGCCTTCACATATAACCCCCAGGGAGGAGAAGCCGGACCATCAAAATAAAATGTAAATCCAACAGCGTTCGACCAGGAGGTCTCTTCAGCCCTGAACCGAGGGGACCTGCCCACTTCCAACCAGCAGTCGGCTGTTCAGCCGGCGGGCGCATAACACTGGGTGGCACAGCAGAGGATGCCGGAACCTGAGGATGACCATTTATATAGGGCCATTGATGCTATCAATATGGCCTGTAAAAACAGCCATGATAGACAGAGCCCACATTCTCTTGCAGAAGAAGGAAGGGGATCATTCTCGAGGAACCAAAGGATGTGAAGCGTGCGCTCGAGGTGGCTCTCCATGACGACTGGGAGCACGACATCGATGAGCGTCTTGAGCATTTCCGTGTGCTCAATCGCAACTTTGGCACCGCTCGCTGTTCCATTTGGAACAACTTCATTGACTAACTAAGGGAGTTAGGCTATCACCAGGTTAACTCCCGACATAAGGTCGACTAATATTTTTCATCTCCATTTTTTGTATTCGGGGAATGGATTGTTACTAAAAGGACTTGAATAGAATGAGGAGGACGACAGATAGACTCACGATCTAATAAAGTAAAGTCTTTGGGTTCGAATCCAATTCGTGAGATGACAGTGATCTTTAGCTGATCATGCCCATAATAAAGGTTGTTCCAGCCGAAAGATGATCCCAGACCTGTCTGACCTACCGTTAGCTTTGCAGTACTCCCACCCAGGTAAGGACGGACAGGTGGCATAGCGCAATCCTCACCGATGTGGTGTCCAGTCACAACCCTAATTTTCCACTTTCTTTCCTTGGCTTTCGAACCGTTGATTGATAGCAATGAGACAAAGAGAGAGAGAGAAAGATTCCAAGTCACTTTCCTTATTCAAAGGAAGAAGAAGAGCGGATGGATTTTTCTTCTATATAAAATTAAAAAAAACAACCGAATTTCGACTTACCTTAGTCTAAAGTCAAGAACGAATTGCCATGACGTTCCAATCCTATCGGTTGACAGTGGAGTTGTGTTGATGGGCAATGATCACCCCTGCAATGTAGTTGGTATTGGTTCGGTCAAAATGCACGACGGTGCGGTGAGAACTGAGGTGCGGCATGTTCCAGACATGTCAAAGAATCTTATCTCTTTGACCACTTTAGATCTTGGTGGTTGTAAATTTGTTTTCGGTGATGGTGTTTTGAAGGTTGTGAAGGGTGCTCTAATTGTGATGAAGGCTCATCAGATTGGTAGATTTTATGTGTTGCAAGGGTCTACCGTTACAGGCACAGCTGCTGTATCTTCCTCCATGTCAGATTCAGATGAAACCATATTATGGCACATGAGGCTGGGACACATGAGTGAGAAAGGCCTGACAATGTTGAGCAAGAGAGGTCTTCTTTCTGGTCAGAGTACATCCAAGTTGGAGTTCTGTGATTTCAATAAGTTCTGCAAAGATGAAGGCATTGTTAGACATCTTACAGTCAAGAGGTACTCCGAAACAGAATGATTTGATATAGAGCACTAACACCGTCAATACAGGGTGAATCTCATTGTGCATCTACTGGAGCTCATCGAAAGTCTATCTCCGACTGAATCAATATCTTGTTTTCCCTTTGCTGCCACGGAGAGCGATGTTCCGCCTCTTTCTTAAACTCTCGTTCCAGCAGCTTTGAGTTCAACTGCCTGTCCCCCACCCAGTTAAAGAGGTGAAGGAGTGGAAAGGGGCAAGGCCAATGAACCAGCATCTAATTGAATGGATTCTTGATAACCTGCTTCGCCTTAACCAACCCATCCTACATGAATCAAGAAAGACAGTGGCACTGACCATCTTGATGGAGTAGAAAGAAGAATTACTACTAGGCCTGAAGGGAAGCCTAAGAGAATGGGCTACTTATCATACAAGAATCTTACTAGATCGACTACTGACTCGACGGACAAGGAAAGTCAAATCAAAGCTGATACGACTAAAAAATAGAGCAATGGTCCGAAGAAATCATGAGAGCTACGCTTTTCTAGCTTAAATTTGCTCGGGACCGAAGAAATGAAGCACTAAGGACTCCGCACAGGCAAAAGAAAAGCTCGGGAAGTATCAGATTAAGCAAACACTCAAACTATCTTAGATGGGCTTGCCTTTGATTCTGATGTCTTTCAAGCTGATTGATAGTGATATTCTTTTTCTAACTGGGAAGAAAGTCTTACTCTAAAGTATAAAGTAAGTAAGTCAATTCTATAGGAGAAGAAAAAGAAACTAGGATCTCCGGCTGATAAGAAACTTCAACCCCAGCGAATGGCAAAACAACTGCAACTGGTTCGTAGGAGGCTCCCACTATACATATGTAGTTTGTAGGAAGGATAGGATGGCATCAAGACTGCTCGTATGGAGACTTTTTCTCAATTGTAGGAACCTCCGGGAATGTCTTAGTCCTAGTACTTACTGTTAGGAGAATAGCCCTTCGATCCTTATTATTGTGATTTTTGTTTGTTTGATAGTTCGGCTAGCTTGCTGAACCAGTAGAAAAAGATTAGATTCTTCGAACATACTGATATATAGAGTAGTTAGTATAACGCAGAATCGAGTACTTCTAGTAGAATAATAATAATCTACTGTACTTTTTTCAAGGAAAAATATTGTATAGTAATGATGCCGAATCCGTTAGGTTGAGTTAGTAAAGGAGCATCCGTTAGTACTGATAGAATCGTTCTAGCCTCAACAGGGGAATTACTTTTCAAGTAAACTGACTACTATTCTTACTTCTAGAACCTGGGTATGCTTATTCACTAGTTGCTGGAAGGGTAGAACGTAGGGCAGTGTTGGCTCATCTTTCACTTCCGGACTCTATCTAAAACCTTCCTCACCTATAGCACCTGGCTTAGCTTTAAGCCAATCCCGGTGGACTTCCTTATCCTTATTCTAGAACCTTCACCTGGGAGTAAGAATCTTCCGTACTTCGTCCTTAGTTAGCCTTTGTCTCATTTCCCCTTCCTCACTTTAGGCTCTAGGGAATGACTCCTACCCCTCCTGCTACTGAACTATACCTAAAAATAAAAAGAAAAAACTCTAGCTCAGCTCGGGGTTAGGCTTATGTGTCCTACCTTGCCATAATCAAGATTGACAACATCTTCGGACCTTGGCCTTGAAGTCGAGTTACTCTCGTGCCCAAACAAACTCCAAAGACTCAGAAAAGGACTAAACTCCGCTACTTGTCTCAGAATCAATATCTGCTTATCGAAACTCCATGGCTCATTGTCCAGGACCCTTTGTTTATCACGCCAATGGAAGAACTGGAAAATAAATTGTTACCGATCTCCCTCAGAGCGCTATCTGATAATCAAATGGTGACTCCGCCTATCTTTTATATATATATTATGCTTTTTCAACATTGCTACCAATCTATTGCTAGCACAGGTATCAATAGCCTTAATTACCCGTTCATGCCATGTTTGGACTTTCTACGCACGAATCATAAGTTCTTTGGTTCGTAACGATCACAATGAACCATCCACAAGATAGAGATAGTACTTTTTTAATGCCGTGATAACTATAATGTACGAGTTGATTCCCAGATCAGAAATTCTTTTATTGGATTCACAAGCCAAATCGAACGCTTACTTTCCAACCTAATTCGGAGTTACATTCCATGAATAAGTTATATGATAGAGAGAATGGAACGCCAAATTCATACATATATTCACTTTTATTTCTGCTTACTCATCGATGTAATAGAGAGAGAGAGAATTGTCACACATTTATGGTAACTCACCGCTTCATCCGTGTACAAACCATTAAGCCGACCATGGTAATTTTTCCCTTCCATCGATTTATCAATGCCTAGCACCTACCAAAGGCCCCCTCAAAGCCAAGCCCTTACGCCCTAATTCTTCATTAGGAAGATTTTCATACTGACCAAGAAAGAGCAAAAGGAGCTAAACCAACGATCAAAACATGCATATAATAAACTAATCCGCATCCACAGAAGGTGGAAGGTATATTAGTTATTAAGAAGTTTCGGCAGCAAGGAAGGAAAGAAGAAGAGGCAGGGGGAAAGACTTTAGTTAAGTTATGACCCTTGAATCTCTAGCCGACCTATTCGGCTGTGATCCTTTCAACCTTCCTTTCCTAGGCTAGGTTCCTCTTTGGCTCGAATCTAGTCTGGATCGATTGAATGGACAGACCAGACGACACGCTTGGACTGAAAAACAATGTCTCCTAAATCTTCAACTTAGGATTGGTCCTATCGTGGTATCACTCTTGGATTGTCCAGTTCTGATCATTTACATATACGTAATCTTTGAATTGAACCCTTTTTTTAGAAGCTCATTTCTGACCTTCCCTCTCGAGAGAGAGGAAACTTAGCTAGACAAATTCATTCTCTCGTACTTGAACTGCTGTAGACAAGAAGTGAAAGCAAAGCCCTAGGGAATTTTTTGTAACTAAGCGCTTCTTTTTCCTTAGATTCAGACAGCCTATACATATGATCTTTTGAGTTCTTCTCTCACTGGAAGGAAAGGATAGAATTAGGTAGGGTTATGTCACTGGGTGGAATTGGCCAGCTTTAAGCGCAATTTCCTCTACATTTAAGCTTGCATAAGAGTCAGAGTAGGATGAGGAAAAGGCAGGCTTAGAACTGTTAGCAAGACTGGGATTAGGATTTCTGCCATAGAAAGAGAAGGAGCTGCAAGTCCTTTAGCCGTTGGAGTCATACCCGGTGAATTAAATAACCGTTGTTTGCAACTATCAATTTAATAAGAATAAGAGAAGACAACTTTGGGACTGATGACTCTCTTTCCTTTGTCACCCACTACTTTACCTGCTTCAAGCCTTTTTCTAATCCTTGTTCCTTCTTCCCTCGCCTCAAGCCTAAACTAGTCTACCGAAAGCTACTACTCCTGTAAGGTTAAGACTGAATCCTTGCCTGCCTTGGCTGCCTACTCCTTATGCCTTCTCCCTTTCACCTAGGCAGTCAGTCTATTCCCACCCTCGCTCTAGCTCTTTTCCCAAGGACTACGGAATCGCCTGCAGACGATTTCCTTGACTCATTGGAGTGAATACCCGCCCTTGGGGGGGTAGAAGAACTTCCGGAAGCGGTAACACGTTTGAACCTACTTCTTTTTTTTTTACGATCGATTTCTCACACTTTTTGGCTAGTCTACCTACTTGCCCGACTCACCGGTACTATTGGAGCCTTCCTTCAGGGTAGTTAGCAAAGTATAAAGTATATGGACTTAAAGGACATGGTATATGGTCTCAGGCTTCTGTCTCCTACTTAATGAACTTAGAATTAAGACTACAAAAGACATTAAGAAAAGTTAAATCAACTTTGGATAGGCTCTTATATAGAATTAGCCTGGTATCAGAAAGGAAGCTTTGCCTCGTCGGACTACGGCTTGGAAACCTTTGCCGACCTTTCCTCAGCAGAAAGCATCATTCGCTCTTTACCTCTGAGACAGCTAAAAAAGCATCAAAAGACCGAGCCTCAATCCCAAGTCTATTCTATAAAGTGCGCTCAAATCCGTACAATCCAAAGAAAGTTGCATGATTAAATCCGAGTAAGCATAAACCTTTCTTTATCTTTCCACAGGACAGGACTAAGAAGAAAGGGAAATCGACGAGTCTCAATTCCCAGTCTTTGCCGGAGCTCTAAATAAAGCTACTCAAAGAGTTGAGTTCATGCCAGGGTTATCGTCAAAGAATAGGCAGTTCAATCAATCCTCTTATTCCGAGAAGGACAAAGAAAATAATCAATCAGTGCCAAGCAAAGGTATAAGAAAAGGAAGCCACCTTAAACTAGCTTCTAAGACAAGACCTACCCTGGGTTCAGTTAGTTAAGGCATCCTTCGAGAGATGAATTCACTGCTACACTTGAAGACTCAATACGAGGTTAAGTTAGTGTTCCGTGAGTGAGAGCTTTTAAGCTGCATTCTCTGCTAGCCGGGATCAGGCCATACAGTCTGGGAATCGTGAGCTACCTCGCCAGAGGAAGGGAAGCTAATGACGAGTGAGGCTGCTTTCACTTCTCTTATTCGAGTTTAGGTAGCATTGCTTTCACACTTCTCTCTTATTCTAAAGCGACGGAATGAAGTAGCATTTTATTAAGGAATAACTTCTATTTATCGACGATCCTGATTTCATTGCTTTCAAAAGGAAGCAACTATCATCGTTTAAGAAAATGAAGGCATCCAAGAAGGAAGGAGTCAGGTAAACTAGAGTGGAATTGAAAGACTACTTCTTGATGTGATGATTTAATCCAGTCTCATAAGGAAAAGAGATGTTCGGCAAGGAAACTGGCAGTGTTTCCAAGATAGATAGTTGTTGCCACGGATCATAGTGCATTGGCCATGACGCGGGAAGTAGTACGTACATTGGTTCAGAGGTGGGGCCCCAGTGCAGCTCTCAAAGGTGAAGATCTTTTGTCAAGGGCTCAAGCGCAAAGAATTATCCTCCTTTCTTTGTTACGTGGAGAGTTGCCTTTTGTATCTTCTAATAAGAGAGAGATTGAAAGCTTTGACTACTCTTAAGGTATACCACATTTTTGGACTAACTCCTAACTAGGTTCGACTTTACAGGAGAAAGAAGCGTCGATAAGGGAATCCCCTTCCAGGAAGATTTCAGGGAGCATTTATTTGTTTGAGCTCCCGCTTTGCTGGGGCCTGTTAAATGTGTTACTTCGTTAGATTTTAGGTGGGGAGGGAAAGGCCGGGGGTTTTTTCTCGATAGGAGTTAGAGTAACCCCTAACACTCTGCTCATTCTTAATTCCTGTAAAACAGCCCCCTCCCTATTTGATTTATGAACATTTTCTAAAAAATGAAAATATGAATCCCGGTAACTATTCAATTTTTGATTTATAGAAAATAAGATATATACGTAGCTACCAATAATTATAAGGTAGATACCCAGGAAAAGAGCCCTTAATTCTTCCTTTGAAAAAAGATCATTCAATCGTATGTCTTGGAATATTGAAATAAGCATATCTCGTCGTCGTTGAATCAGTCTACCACATCGCGTATAAAGGGAATCGAAACCCCTCTGGTATCTGTACTTCAGGATCCAATGGAAGTGAGTGGGGTATTGGTCATACGACCAACGAGGAGATCTTACTTAAATTGGAGGCGGAGCACGGTATATGTTGAATCTCGAACCGATTGAGGTGGGGATAGACACCTGATTGAAACCTTCTTGACGACCTCGTTCCTGTTCTGTAGACAGGCACGGAAATCGAACACTGTCACTGGGTGCATTGTGAAGCGCTTATCCGGGTCAGCCATTCAAAGAAAGACAGCATTTTCCTGACAAGCACTGGTCACTGAATCTGAACTAAGCACCGGACAAGTACGAACAACCAGAGAAGAGCGGCCGGTTGGCTGCTTTCTTATATAATGTAATTACTCGATCCATCTGAACTAACCCGGACGGGAACGGAACAGTCAGAAGCTTTGAAAACTTAACTACTATAGCTAGAGCTTGCCCTACGGAGAGCGGAAAGGACTCAGTTGGTATCCGAATTTGATTGACCAAGGGAAAGGTGCTACACCCGTTCTTCCTTCCCTCTGATGCTGCCCTCTAGATGGGCCAAGCATGGGATGAAGATGATGTATGGGTGTTCTGTCTTTCTGCTCATCCCCATACACCCTTCTATATTATATAAAATATTATTTGAATCATTTGATTGATGAGAGTGGCAATGACATCAAATGTGAAAATGCTTTGGCTTTGTGACCTCGTTCCTTTGTCTCACGCACTGCTACTGCTTATCGAACTCAAAGAAAGACCATCCTCCCACTCCTTCTACAGGCTACAGGCAACGACACATTATCTATGTGAATCTCTACATACAACCGAAGATCTCGTTTTGAAAGCATATGAGCCCCTCCTAAGGTCATTCAAGGAAACAGACTGCTTTTGATGGGTATCAAGATTGTTGAACAACAAGGTAAAGTGCTGTGAACCTCCTGTCTTTGACACTACGAACCTAGCTAGATTCTCTTTCAGCTGGAAAGAGTAAAGAAAGGACCCAAGGACCCAAGCACAGCGCTCTGATCTCCGACCTCCAAGGACCCAAGCAAAGGATTTACTTCGCTAACCTCAGCTTAACCGAAGTAAATATTATAACAGAACTGGAAAGGGCATACCTTGAATACAGATCAAGATTCACTCATGCACTCTGGAACTTACTTAGGAAAGCTAGCCTTAGCCCAAAAATAAAGGAAGGCAGCCGAGCCGAAAGCCCTACAAAGAATATCGCTTATGAACAGGCCCAGGGGTTGTCAGTTGATAAGGAAGTCTTTATTGAATTGATCATAGAAAAAAAGGATAGAAATGGAATCGGTTGTTTAAGTCGGAAGATCTGATGTTTTGAGCGGAGAATCGGGTTCTGCTAAGCAGAAAAGCCTTCTCTAATCTAACGGGTCGATTCGAAATGGGAATGGAGTTTGAGGCTAGTGGAGCAAGCATGAATAATAAAAGGAAAAAGCCAAAATGAGTGGAAAGAAATTCAAAGCAAAGCCACCACCACCGAATAGAACCGACGAGTAATATCCTGTCCTTCCCTACCTACTGTATTCAAGCGAACAAGTGTGTTAAGCGAATCACTTTCCGCCAGTGGTACGCACTACATGAAATCAATGCCCAGACAACTATGTGCGTAATCTATATATCTATCCTTATTGATTTCTTTCGCCTATGGAGTGTTAGGGTATTGCGAAGCTTCTCACTGGAATAGACTCGATATTAAGCACAAGAGACGCTTGGGCCTATTACAGACAGGCTCGCAAGCTTAACACGATGAGAAGGTTCCCCACTTAACCCGAGTTTTCGGGTAGAGTAGTGGTCGCCATGCGCCCATCGGTTATAGCCGATCGCTAGTTGGGGGCAGGAGACAGCCTTTAAGATAAAGAAGGTCTACTGGCCCGGTACGGTGTGGTTTTGTTGGATTTCTCCGTCCGCGTACTTTCACTGGCCCTTTGAATCGATCCTGAAAGACTCCCCCATAAAGAGAAGGTTATCCGCTGTTTAAGCTCGAAATCTTAACTTTCACAACCACCAACAGGAAGACAAGTCAGTCAGTATGGGAAAAAAAAGTATTTTTCTAGTCAAGTTCCAGCTCTAAATAGGGAAGGACGACGGAAAGCACGAGTTTACTTTGAGGTAAAAAAGCCGACGGTGCCTAATCTCCTCGGATATCATCGGCCATCGTTCTCATCGATGCGATGACCAGACATGTCACACCATCCCTCGCTGCCCTAACTCACCAATCCCTAGCATCTATCTAAGTGGTATCCTATCACGGAGGCTAGTAAGTAGGCTTTTCTCATACATATTTGTCACTCTCCACCCAGTATATCCTCCGATGGAAGGGGTACTATCCAATTGTAAGTAGCTTGATTACTGTCTGGCCTTTATCCCTTGCTCATAAAAAACGGATATGGGAAAGGTTGGTGAAAGTGTAAACTAGTGACCTCGAAAGATAGGTGGGCCATATCCAGTCCAGAATGCATTAGACTGACTGCATTGGTACCGAAACATCTGATCAGGCCGTCTGGGGTATATGATATGACAGGTCGTTGTACTAATGATCGGTAGGTGGGACTGATACCTAACTCGGGTATCTATCCCTGTGGAGGGCCCCCATTCAATGATCAGATATGTCCATGGGATTAGGTATGAAATGGGCCATACCAACTTGTTGCTTGAACAAGTCCTAGTAGTAGGGCTCCTCATATGGTTAGCCTCCCTGACCCGTAGCGTAGATTTTTGAATGGGATTGGGAATCTATTTTAGTATTAACCGAATTTCGGAGGGGGTTCCAATTCATATCCGAGCGTTGGTGCACTTCCCATCTGTTCCCGGGCTTTGACGTAAGGCCTGTAGACCGAGCCTCATATCCCTGACTTCAGAGTCCTACGGTCTTCTTTCTTCTCCCTAATTCTCCGTGAGAACGAATCTTAACCCTTGCTTGGTCTTTTTCTTCCTCCTGACTCTCACTTGGAAGCAAGAGATGAAGACGTAGGCCTTCCTTATGATCGATCACCCTTTCCCGATGGTCCAGTCAGTTTTTCTTTCTTCACTTCCTTTCTGTTGCTGCTAGGATAGATGCGGAAATCTGCCTTATTAAAGAAGAGAAGATAAATCTTATAGAAAGTGGTTTCCAAGTAATAGTAGAGATTTCACTTTGCTTTCTCGTATAGTTTCTAGAAGCTGCTCGATCCCCTTCCCGAAAAGAGATTACTTCGAGCTTAAAATTATCTAAGTCAAAGCTTATGGTTGCTTATAGGCAGTAGCTAAGCGCGCTGCATCGCCTTCTTCTTCCATTGAAGGAGTGTGAACTGTTCAAGACACCCGATAATAAAAATGAAAGGAACAAGAACAATAAAAAAAAACAAAAAGTACGCACCTACTAGAACAACCGGGATCCATTCGTAAAAGATCAATATCAATATAAGATCAGTTGTATCTTCTACGACCTGACATTCTTCCAACAATCTCTTCCACAAGAGTGCTCTAATGGCAAAGAGCTGTATCCACTTGAAACTCGGCATTACTTATCATACACACCTAGCCCGGGGCACTTTCAGCCGGTGGTAGGGGTCCCTAACTTGGTTGGAGCTTAGGCCACTAGAACGCGTCTTTAATCTAGTTCAGGAAGGAAGTCTGGCACTCATCTCAGTCTCAGGGACATGCCTAGAAGAAACAGCTGGTGTCAGGTTTTCGGGAATTGAATCAGGATTGTCTTGTGCCAGAACTGATTGCACTAGGAGAAGAAAGCCAGTTGTTTATTCCCATTCCCTTTAAGTCAGGGATTCGTTTAAAGCCTTTCGCTAGCATTACAACAGAACAGAATAAATGGCATCCATCAGATTCATTAGCTGCGGACGCATAGGAATTCTTTCTTACTGTAGCCACACAGAGAAAAAATTCGATTTCATAGACGAGGTGGTAATCAAGTAGCAATTAACTTTTAAACCTCTTTCTTCTTTATCGCGGGCCCTAAAGACGATCCTTGCCCTTGTTCGATAGAAGAATCTGGAGCGGATTTCCGATAGTTGCCAAGTCGAAACCTATAGTATACATCCAAAAAGGAGAGTTCTTTCAGAGCGGGCCAGGGAATCTAAATCTAAGTCAATCATAGAATCGATTCCCGTTGAAGTTTGACGAGAGATATTGGTAGTATATATAGGTTACGATTTCTTCACTCACGCGAGATTGCTAGGGCAGAAAAGCGAGAACTCGAATGCTTCTCCTATTCTCTATAAATGAGACTGAGAAGTAGATCCAACCTAGTCTAGTAGTAAGCAATCTGCCAAAAGCAAGGTTTTTCTTCCTAATCCTAATCTCGTAGTAGACAGGCTTCTTCTTTAATAGCGGCACATACAATACGTGTAAGAAGCCTTAAATGTGATGTGATTTACCCCGATTACTAACTGAAAGCGGCTCTTCGTTAGTGGTCGTCGCTCGAACGAATCAAATAATTTCTGCGCTTCGTCTTTCACGCCGGAGGGAAAGCCGCCGATTGACACTACTTCTTACTTTTTTTTCCTTCTGACCCGTTCTCTAGGAGCTAGACTCAATGGCTTACAGATACAAGGCGGGGGAATGACTCAATGGTTTTCACTTGCCTTACCCATACCCTTCCCTGACTCTATCTACTGGGACTGACTTCTTGGCTTACTGCAACGCTTACTGTATCTTTAACTGAAACTTCTTTATAGAGCTGCGGCATTCCCCCTTTTTACTAAAATTTAAGTTTGATTGTGTTAATTGTTCTTTATTGGCTCTATATTCATTTCATACTCTCTTTATTTCATATAGTAAATTTGGACTGACTTGTGGGGGGTCTCAGCCTCTGGACTTTGAGTGGATTTGCTGTTTCGACAACGGCGCTGACAGTTCCAATCTGCCGGCGTTGGAATCGTCGTCAAGTTACGAGTCTCTGGCTACTTTTCGAAATGTTATCGCAGCAGAAAATGAAGCGGAAATATATGAGCGAATTAGGGTTCTCGAGAACCAGCATTACTACAATATCCCCCCTCATAATAACCGGGGAGATTACGCGAGGCTGGTTCGAGTTCGATCAAGCCCTAAACGTAGATCACTACTGGGAAATCTTTGATCGAGAGTATCTCGAACTACGCGTATTAGATAAAAAGGCCGGTCTGCAGGATAAACTCTTCAATCTGATGCTTGATGAGCAGAATCTTGCTCGAATTATGGAGCTATCTCCCTATTCAAATAGTTGGTAGGAAGCCTACGACTTCATTCAAGAGAAGGTTTCCCCGCTTAGCTCCCTTGAACATGCCTATCCGCGCCATCTCATGGATGGAAGTCTGACGTTCTTTATAGAACAAGTAAACCTAAGCGGCCGCAATTCAGAAATCTATCGTGAATTCTACTCGCATTTCACCGATGACGAATTCCGTCGACAACAGGGGTTGCCCTTACCATAATAGGTAAGAAGGTAAAAAAGAAAGCCGGGCTTAAAATCATAACTAGGTTGTAGTCTCCTTCGGTCATGGCCTTTTTCTGTATATATTATTATTTATAGTTCTTGCATTAACCGGTCTTGAATTAGGTGTAGGTAACAAAATTTTATTGTCTTATTGTTGTATTGGGGTCTTACTGCTTTTGGATTCCTCATACTCAATGAATGAAGATTCAAACAAAAAGGAAAAGGGTAAAACCATATCTTACTGAAGAATCTGACTGAATGAGGATCAGAGAGCTCTTTATGTGGTCTCACTTTACCACCATATGAAATGCGCGAAACTTCGATTGGTGGAAGCCAATCCATGAAGATTATCCCTTTTCTTACGTGCAATTCCCCTCTTTCGGTAAGCATCCAGTATCTCAGCAAATGAACATTTCTCTAAGCTTATCCTGTAGCTTATACGTCGTTTGAAAGCTGCTTCAAGGATCCAACGAATAGCTAAGGTTCGTTGACGATCCCTGCCTGGCTACAATCCCAGGGGCATCATAAATAGTACCTGCTACTCCTACTTTTTCCACTTCGCATATGGGCTTTATATTCTCTACGGCGTCAACCATAAGTTTGATTACATCGCGTTCAGTTTGAGCTGGGAAGTAAACTAGGTTTTGCTATTCCTTCTCGAGCTTCTATTTCATACCTTAAAGGAGATTCGGGAAAAGATAGAATAGGAAGACGTGTTTCCAGAACAAACAAGATACGGGTTGAGAGGGGGAAGTTAGCAAAGTTAGACAAGATTGGAATGGGCATAGGAACATGTATTGATGTACCAGATCGGCTAATGCTCCCAGGTTGATGCAAAGTATTCCACCAGTTGACTGAAGACTTTATTATTGGTATATCGATCGGTCCAACACGGATTGAAATAGGAGCCGGTTCGACAGGAAGCTTTTGAAAACGCAGTGCACCCAGGTAAATCAGAAACGAGATGAATACAGAGGTTAAACGAGCATCCCACACCCAAAAGGTGCCCCACATAGGTCTTCCCCGAAACCCCCCAGTAACTAAGGTAAACAACGTAAAAAAAGCACCCATTTCTGTACCGGTTCCGGAAGAGCGAAGAAAAAGGGGATGTTTTGTTAATAGGAATAAGAAAGTGTTTATAGCCGTAGCGATATAAACAAGAATACTCATCCGAGCCGCAGGAACATGTACATAAAGAATACGAGAATTTCCACCTTGTTGAAGATCTAATGGTGCTACCCGAAGACTTAAATGAATAGCCATCGCTGTTAAGAACAACCGAGATCCAATGAGAATTAGTGCACAGCTTCTGGTCTTTGACATCAAAAAAGAAGGTTGTAATAACGATAACGAAAGGGACATCTGAGAATTTTGTCCTAGCTAGTGGAACAAGAAAGACATGGATCTATATTCAATACGCAATCAAAGGATTTATCCCAACGAATAATTCCCCCTGCTTTGTTTTCGCTCCGCTCGTGCGTGGCACTCCTTGCTGGCGGAGCGGCATACCGAAAAAAAAATAAAGATCATGAGTATACTTAATACCAACCCAATCTCGATAAAAGTCAAAGTGACTACATCTCCTGCGGACCCTGACGTGAACAGACGCTTTCTCGGAGAAAGCTTTTTTTCTTTGTTTGTTGACTTCACTTAGCAAGCCTCGAATCCAAATCCTTTCTACGCGACTTTCTTCTCTTATGAAATTTCTACTCAGCTTGAAAAGAAGCCTCAAGCCGATAAGAGCTCTTCATCATATTCGACAATTTCGAAAGAAGAACTGACAGTGATTGACCTCACGGCACACATGCTATATGTTCATGCCAAAAAGGCGATATTTTCTATTCTTAATTAAAGGAGCGAAGCGCTTAGTGGTTGAAGTAGAGGAGAGCTAGAATGAGTCAATTTTCCTAGGGAAAGCACACAAGCAGGAAGGAAGAATCGAAAAGGCACTTTATTTCCTATTTAGGAATGAGCGGCCTACAGAGTGGAAATGATCCTGCGAAGCCGGTCAGGCCAACTCTAGCTTTAGGAATAAAAAGGCATACAGCCCCTATGAAAGCATCCATTTCATGAGTTGAACTGGCTCTGCTCCTTGCTGGAGGAAAAACGAGATTATGTTATTCGAAGCCTTTTATAAGTCCGAGCTTTCCTTTCAATTCGTGTAGCGAGGTCCTCTTCTTGCTTTTGTCTCCTAGCATTCTACTGGATAGCTCCTACCCTTCCTTTATCCTCCTTGCGCTATGAATTGGCTTTCTTGTTGTTAATGGGCAGACAAACTTTTGACCCAGACGTGGGTGGGGTGGGCTTTTTTCTAAGGAAAAAGTATGACCTTAATCTACTTTCTCGGGTATCTAGCTTACGGAAGACAAGGTCTTGACGTTCTATAGATGAACTAGCATAATAGACATGCTTGAATTTATAAAGACAACTTTGAATCACTCGTTTAATACAAAGCAACTTTCGCCCTATCCTGACCTGACGGGAAGGGAACTTATGAAGAAGACTGACCTGTGCTCTTCCTGTAATCTGACCTTACAATAGCTTTCTTAAAGCTTTTGGCTTATTGATCTCCAACTGTATTTGTATTCGTATCTGGTAATTCTCTTTCTAGTGGATCAAGATATTCGAGGCTAATCCACTCTTCCTTGAAACTTGGAAATCGCCCTTTATTAAAATGAAAACTTTTTTTACTTATAAATGAGTTGCTTCTCGACTCGACTGACTCACACTCCTCTCCTATCTTTTTAAGAGCTGCCATGGGCATTTATTTACCTTGGATGCTATAAGAATGGGCTGGCTCTTGCCCCATTCAAAAGGATGAAAATGGACAAATCCATTAAGAGTATCATTTGTCACTTCTCTTGATTTCCCACCCACCTACCTATCATCTATAAGTCTCCTGAAGCTCCCCCGCTTGGTAGCTAATCCCGCTCGTTGGTATCTGTGAGTCTAGATCTTAGCTTATCTTATACTCTCTATACTTCGCATTTCCTTGAGCCTTTCTACTTATAGACCGGGACTGCTATTTGTTTCATACCTGAAATGAAAGAAAAGGCAAGCAAGTCAGGGATTCCTCGAGCTGCTATCTCGATACCGATCCTTGAAACCCTGAATTAAGGGCACTGCTTAGGTAAGAAAGAAGCGCTGATCCACTTATACTCGCTAGGGGTTACTCTATCACACGCATCCTAGCTTATCTCACTTCTTCCTTGAAGGTCCCACGGACTGTTCGAATCCTTAGCCTGTCCTTGATTAGCTTCCTATCACCTACACCTCCTCCCAGGAAGTCACTATTCTTTCCTTTCTCCTGGCTCCTGAAGCTTTTGCATTTTTCAAAGGCCTTCACTCGATCTTCATTCTACTATAAGAACTCGAACCTGAGTCCATTACTATTCTGGTCGAGTTCGTTTATTCGTTTTTTCAGAACTCACACTTCGTACCTGAACATGAATAGGCAGCGCTCTTTTTCCCGACGTAAGCCCAGGCTTGCTATCATCCAGTTGTGGCTTTTCCCCCCTTCATTCTCAAGTGCTATAGCTTGTTCGCTAAATTCCTTCCCGATACCCCTTCATCACGTCTTGGGCAACCAAAACCCTAGCCTTGAAAGATTTTTTAACTTCCCCGGACGAATGGATTAAATCTCTTTTCAGGTTCAGTGAGGACAGTCCTTACTATCCTAGCTGCGGTTCCTTTTCATATCCCGCTTTGAAGCAACTACACTCGCTCGTTAGCCTGTCTGGCTCTCGACCTGCTTCAGTATCTAAAACACTTTTTTTTACTCTTGCATTCGCTATACTTCGTTCTGCTACCTTCCGATGTACTACCAAACCGACAACTAACCTTGCTTTTCTACCTTATCAGTAACAGCTATATTCGGAGACTTTACCTGAAGAAAACGGAGACCTAGAACTACTAGGATTCCTAGCTTCCAGCTTTATCAAGCTAGAAGCTAGGAACGCGCCCCCTACTTGCTCATTCGCTATTACTACAAAGTCGCCCCTCTCTCTAAGGGGGCTTATGAACTCAACAACTTTCTCTTATGTTATGGGGTCGCGAATAATTTAGCTGCCAACCCTAGTCAGCAAGCTGAAATGAAAAAGTCCTTTCTAATAAATAAGGTAAGCTTCATAGCTCCAACCTAGGTTAGGGGGTCGTTAGACCGCCGCTTACTTACTAAGCGCTGGCTGGTTCTATCCCGGCCAAGCAACCAAAGCCGGGGACCTAGGTGGGAATAGTGAAACAAAAGAAAGAGAAGGGGAAGAAGCGGGGTAGAGTAGTTGGTTAACTCGTCAGGCTCATGATCTGAAGATTGCAGGTTCGAATCCTGCCCCCGCCATGTCTTGATTTCTAAAAGTCTGAACTTGAACCCTAGTTTCCATCAAGCAGAAGCAAGACGGACCGAGGGAAGAGGGCTGTTTCCCCGATGGCTATGAATGGCGCGGTTACTATCCGGAATATTTTGAAAAGCTGCCAAGCAATAAAAGAAAGCGAGCATCACAAATATGAGGACATGAACGCAGAGCATGCCATGCATTGTTTTCCAAGAATGACTACTTTGAATGGTCAGGAGCAATAGCCACTCTACTTCCACCAGCTGAGATCAAAGCACGAAAGTATTTAGTCTGTATCTGAACCATAGCCATATGCTGAAACCATAAAATGAGATGACCGAGACGATAGAACCGTAACCGATAGGAAAGAAAGCTGGCGCAAAATAAAGACATACCAGACCGGGTCAAAAGAGAGATTGCCCTCCGGCTGCATTTCCGAGGAATTCACTTCAACCACGTACTTCCATACATCAGAGGTCAAGCCCTCTTAAAGCCCAACCAAAGCAAAGCCAGCGAGTCAGTTCGGCTTTCTTGATGTCCGAAGGTGAAGACAAGTAGAGAATTGACCTTGACCGGAGCACCGAGAACGAGAACATATAGTGCCTTTATTTTTTCAATTATGCCCGCTGACCGCTTTAGGAGGTGGAACCCCGAAGGAGAGATAGGGCTGAAATTATCACCTCACTGACGAAGCCTTTAGCAGATATCACATGCATGGGTGGGGCATTCAAACTTTGAAAAGGGGCAGGCCCTGAACACTATTATTCTGACAACGTCGATCTGGCCATATGGCCCGTAGTGATGATAAATAGAGAAAAACATCCAACTTCCCCCCTCCAGATTAGACCATTGTGCCAAGAGCACCACGAATGAAATGAACAAGGACTGATTTGGAAAGAAGGTTTGAATACGAACCTGACCTAGAAGGGGCAAGAGATTTTAGGGAAATCAAACAAAGGAAGAGAAATGTGGGACCTGAAGTGAGGACCACGTGGGGCAGGATCCGACCCAGAGGTTTTGGAGTTGACAGCAGCTTTTCTTCCTCAAAGCCAGCCTCAAGGCACAAAGTTGAGGGCGAAAAGCCTTTTTGAATAAAGAAAGAGGGACTTCGATTGTCATCTAGTGATTTTTCATATACTGATTTTTGGCCTCAGGTCGAATTTCCTAGGAACGGAAGGAGTGGCATATACTAAGATGCCGGCGGGAATGGATTCTTGAGCCCCTTATTTACCTGGCGCCAACCTAATAAAAGATCGAAGTACCAAATGCTTAGGTCACCCGAGAGAGGCCTACGGGGCATTACGAGATAAAAAGCTCCTAGGCCGTGCGTGGGTCAAGACCAGAGAGCTACAGGTACACCCGGGGCAACAGAGCACTCACAGGCGGGGTCGGGGCAAGGGCAGCACGTCACGGAAGTTCTCAGCTTAATCTTACCGGCGCTATATCTTGGGTGCGCGATATGGTGGGACTGTCTAACACAGAGACCCCCAAGCATCCCTGAGTTACAGCAGCTGGCGGAGGCAACGCAAATCGGGGAACCGGCAAGTTCTTCCGCAGAAGTCAGGCAGCTAGTAGACCACCTCAGTGAGCAAGCCAGGGAGGTGGCCAGTGAAGCTTCAATGGAAAGAACACCCAGAGCTCTTGCAATGTGGATGGCTGGGCTAACGCTAGCATTCGCTATCTCCATAGCGCTTGCTCAAAAGGTCCGGGGTTATACTGGTTATTAATACGAGCCTGGAATTTATGGGAAAAGGTATACTACGCAAGAAGAGCTCCTCCCCCCTAGATCTTTGCTTAGGAAAAAAAAAGTCGAGTAGTCGTAATTCGAAAAAAATGAAGGTGGGGCTGGGCAGTAGCACCGAGATCTCATAGAGGAGGCATTTTTATCGCGGGCTCCCTTTTAGATGTGGGTGGATTTAGGTGGTTTTTTTTATGCAAGACGAGTGAAATGGGAAAAGAAAGGTGGAGGTTGACCTGCTTTGTGACAGATGTGGAATGGAGCCTGAATCTACCATTCATGTTTTAAAGGGCTGCCCCTGGGCATCTGGCATTTGGCTACTCTGCCCATTAGCCCTTCATACTCAACAGATGCAGGCTCTCTCTCAGATTGGGTGAAGGAGATGGGGAAGTGTCTTGATGAAGAGCAGCTGGAACTGATGCTAGTAGTTGCATGGGCTTTATGGAGTGATAGAAATTTGCTGCTGTTCCAGGACATACAGAACTATCCTGTGGATGTGGTGAACAAAGCAATCAGCTTCTTCTAATAGTATAAGAAGGAGAAGCTACAAATTGTGCAAACACCTATTGGCAGGCCCCACCCCATGGTGTTTATAATTTTAATACTGATGCTGCTATTTTTAACCAGCAAGGGATTGGCTGCTTGCTTCATCCCGCCCTTCCTTCCCTCACCTGTCCCACGCGCTCTTTGATGCCGAAAATCCTATGTTCTGAGTGACCATGAACACACTGCTTGAGACCCTTCTTTCTTGTGAATGGGTACGAAAGAAAGCAATTCTTCGCATCACTCCTTCCTTGGATTAGTAAACTACTATCGATAATTCGTGGAGGGTTCTTCAAGGGCCCTGACCGATAGGAATCAAGGATGAGTCTCTACATCTATCTTATATCTGTTCATTTAGGATTAAAAAGGCTTTAGGAAGACAATGAGATCTCAGACTTTCCTGAAAGCTTAGTAAGGGAGTCCTAAGTCGAATAGCCTTATTCAATGATTTTTGAGTGAATACCCGAAAGAATGGACAACCCACGGGGTCACTCTGTCCTTAAAGACTCATGTTATCGTTCACGCTTCCCGGCCAGGGATTCAATACCTAAAAGGCAGCTACATGTCTACTATTTATTCATACTTTAGAAATGAAGGACTCTCTCTATCCTGAGTTACTCAACCAGACCCGGACCTTACTCATACTTACTTCCCGGTACTCAAATCCGTTATTTCTCAACCGGACTCGAAGACAGTGGTCTAACCATTTCAAAGTCGAGGAATGGCAGAAGATTGCAAAGACTCGAGAACAGAAAGGGCATTGGCATCGGGGCTAGAAAGCAAGCAAGAAAGGAAAGCTAGAGAGAGATAGCCCTTTTCTAAAGTATATATAACCATTCTAAAGGCTTATAATCAAACGGACTCTCAAACCATAAGGCATGGGGTTCGCTTGAAAGTTAAATTCATGAGCTTGTTAACGGTACCTGGGCACCTCTTGCTAGTTGTTCTACCGCCATCTTTGATGGCCTGTAGCTTGATTTCGAACAGAGAAATTGCTTCTTTCTATTAAAGGATAGACGAGCACACGTACGCGAAAGAAAGCCAAGGAAAGAGCGGAAAAGCTTTTTCTCTTTTATTTAAAGAAGTAGATGCCATGAGGATGCCCAATGGAGAATAAGATGTCAGCTGGGGGATTCAAGCTCTATACCTTACCTCTCCCAAAGGGCAAAGAAAAGGCCTATAATCAACGCAAAGGGGAGCTCTAAGGATAGGATACAGGCAGGGATAGAAAGATAAGAAAGAAAGGCAAAGGTTCATTAGCTCCATAGTTGCTAACAGGGAGGGGCTGTTACTGGTCCGCAGATGAACTTAATCTCTCAAGTTGTTGAGCAGGAATGGGAACCTAGCAGATGCACTCATAGCTGATGCTAATGATTTAGAACATTGAAAAAAATATAGTATAGAAAACGACTCCAAAAAAGTAAAATGCAAGAGAGGTTGGTAACTAGGTTTTCGGGTCCTGACAAAGGATGGAAACCGGCTTTCCTTAATCCCGATAAGGGTGCGGGAGGAAAACAGCCAGATCTATGGCTGATAGATGGGGAACTACCAACCTCCACAGGAGCCGCTAGCTCTCTAATGAAATAAAGTCCCGGATGCAGTAGAGCTAAAATCTCACCGGAGGAAAAAACTTGAATTCTTCCGTCTTGAAAGCGAGTGAGCAAGCCCCATCCTCTTGGGAGTTTCCAACCTAGTCCTAAGGGCAGGGTTTGCGGGTAGGCAAGCTAGAAGCGACAGAGTCGATTCTTATCTTAAGTTTAAGTACCCGACCAGTAGTATGACCTAATCGATTTAGTTAACTTCATAAAGATACAGAATGCCTTTCAATTCAGGGGAAGAATATATGACAATTGAACTGAAAACTGAAATCTCAGTCTCAAGGGAAGTTAGTACTTTCATCAGCCGAAGAAGGCTGAATATGATCAATAGCTTGATTTAACTCCAGCGAGCCATAGAGCAGCTTTGAGGTTCCCAAGCGGTAAAGACCATACAGGAGTTTAATGCTCACGGAAATTCCCACTTGGCGGGAATTGAAAGCCTCTTTGCTATACTAGCCCTTGACCAGTGAGTGAGCCTAGACTCTCTCTATTCGAGTGAGTTCCACTTCTCTTGAAGCGTAATACCCTTACTGCTAGTTTCCTATTCCCGAATCTAAGGGTTAGCTTTCTATCTCTCTTAAAGAGGGTCCTCGTAGCGCTTTCCTCTCACTGTTATTGCCCGGTACCCTAGCTAGATTCAAGTTCTCCTCCCCATTCTTTTAATGGTAGCAATGGATCCGGAACAACTTCTGACCGCTTAACCACACTACACTCAGATTTATTCAGTCGGAAGACTGCTATTGAATTAGCGCTTTCAAAGGGCGACTCCACTGCTATTGATAAGTGCAGCTAACCTCTTGTTAGCAGCTTCTCCCGTCTTTCGATCAGACTCTGAACACGAATTGTGTCAGAAATCCGCCGTAGGCTGGGCTCTTCCCCTATAGTATTAACCAAGAAGCGCCTATATAGTTCGCTTTATCGTTCGCTATCTGGTAATAAGGGGTGGGTTAATACGGGAATCTCTGGGGCCGCGGGGGGAACTTCAGGAGCATCAATGACAGGTGCTGGGGCATTGTTGCCTACTGTAGGCGGGGACGGTGGTCCGTCCACTCCCACCCCATTGCACGGCGCTATAACCATAAAGTGATCCCCCCACAAAAGATAATGGTACCAAAAGGGGAGTCAGATGATGAGGAGATTCCCACGTATTAAAGAGTGGGGGGAAGGCGAAACTAGTCAACACATTCTAATAATACCGAGAAGAGAATGGAGGAACCCACTGATGGAACTAAAGGGGAGGGGAACTATACCGGAGTTTACAGAAGCAATGCGGAGATAGCGGACTGAAAGCCCATTGTGGAAGGTGACCGAAAGAGTGCAGTTTTTGGAATGGAAGCTAAGAATGAAGAGGGGTCAAGTACCTTTAGCGCAAATACGGAAACCAGCCGCAGCAAATGCTAGTCAGATACCGTACATTCTAGGCCAAAAAGTAAAAAGTTAGAATAAACAAAGAGAATCATAAAGGAAAGGGAAAGGCAGAAAGAAGAGGCGGGATTCCTTTTCACAGCCCTTTACGTAGCGTGATGATCTCCTCGGGGGCTTACTTAGCCCCCATCCCCATTGTCAAGTGATGGAAGATCAGACTAGAGATCAAGCACATCGGACGGTATCTGAAGGGTTATCTTGGTATCAGATCAATTGAATTAGCTAGCCTAACCAAGGGATCAAGAAAGGTAAGACCTACACCAACAGAGCGAGCGAGTCTTCCAGTGAAGCAAGAGTATACACAGTAGGTTCCATTGGAGAAGGAGCTCACAAGCCGAGTCTCTCCGCGGAAGCCGTGGGAATTTCCTTTTTTACAAGTCTGGAAAGAAAGTTGGGACAGAGGCTTCCTTTCCTAATTCCAATCGTGACATCGGTAATCCCACATCCTGAGATAAAGCCAGTCTGATTCACGTGCAGAACCTTTTTGTCCAATTGCTTAAAGCTCTGTCAAAGAAGCATTCTATTCCCGAGCGGATTTGAGCCTAAGACAACTGGGTTTACTTACAGGGGTTATTCCCGTATGGATGTAACTTTTTTTCCGCTAGTCTGTCCCGTAGTTCAAGCGTGAAAAAGAAGTGCCACTAACCTTCCCTTCTTTCGATTTCGAGTAGGAGTTCAAACTAGGTATTCTGCGATAGGAGATAATCTAGGAGTTTATAGAGTTACATCCAATTCTCCAACAATTATCGTAGAGTGCTGTTCGAAATAGCTCTTGTGGACTGTAAGGTTTTGGGCATCGTACGAACCCTAGTCGAAGGTTCCTCTGCACGAAAGGCAATCGAGCTGCGTCCCGGCGAAATCTGACCCGATTCTTGCCACTCTCGCACAACACAAAGCCATCTTACGTTCAACCTAACCGGTGGCGTACTTTGAGGGGAGAGTACTCCCGTGCGCCCATACTGGTGTGGACCGTTCTTGCCTATTGGAATCTCTGGCTGCCGGTCTGCTTTACATGGATCCCTCGTTTGAGTGCTTGTTCTTGAGCTTCATCTCCCTCCATTTTACTATAGTCTGGGGAGTTTATTGGAAAACCTTTTCTAAATTTTAGTCTTCTTTTTTTATTTCATATACCCGCTCAATGGAAATTATGGGATTCCATATATAATTAAAATATTTCCCTACAAAGCAGCTCTCTTGAACATGAATCACCTCTTCCCATTGATTTTATCCTTGTCAAAATGAATGAAGTTAAAGCCATACCCGTTTCAAATTAAAATTTTTTTGATAAATTCAAATGTTATAAGTCAGGAACGCTATGTGAATAGGGTCTTAAAGCCCTCACCCAGCAAGAAAACGTATGCGCGAGACTAAGGCAGGCTATAGGCTTTATAGCGTTAGGGCTTTAGTTTGATTGCAGAGAGAGGAAGGAACGATCTCTAAAATGGGATTCGGAGTCGGGTGACTAGTGGTGCGGTGGACAATGACGAGCGTGACTGGCGTTTGTCCCATACAGAATAACTTATAGTGGAAGTGAGGCGAGGAGGCAATAGATTCATCTTGTCATGGAAGATAGACATGAAGGATAAGGCTTTGTAAGAGTGACCAGAGGAGCTAATAGTTTTAGTTTAACCGCCCATGCCGATCTGCCAACTTTCAAGGACTTACTTTCCGCTGACACCTAGTTGTTTCCTGCGGCTCGTCTCACGACTGGGTCAAAGCGGGGTCCAACCAATCTACGCATAGAATAAAGCAATCGGCAACCGAAACAAGATAAACCGCTCGAAAAAAAGTAAAGCACTCTGATAGCACAGGCCCTGTTTAAGCTTCGATCAAAGAAATCAGGTATGGTGGCTTAGGAGTTTGAGTCGTATTATCAATCTTAGCCAGCACGAAAAGGGCAGAACCTAATCAACAAAAAAGAATAAACGAATAGAAAGAGGGGGTTTACCTATGAATGTAGTTCTTCTTTAGTCATTCCCTAACCTTTTCTCATATTAGCGTAAGCTACCGTTTAATATGAATAAAGAATTTTCTTTCCGAACCTAAGGCTAATAGCTCCCGTGCTGCTTTTGACTCCTACTCAATGAATCCGAAGCTGTGGTATGGGTGTCCCGTGGATGCGCCTGCGAGTGAAGCAATGAGAATTGTTGATTCATTTTACACATGGAGAAGGGAATCGAAGATGGATGGAATTTCTTCAATTCAAAATATCCATTGCGTTCTTTTCTATTAATATTAAAGCTTGGTCACCAGAATGTTAATTGAAGAAATGTCTTCCCCGTGGCCAGAGTAAAGTGTTTGCTATTCCAAAGGGTGCTTCTCTGATCTTCAAGCTTTCCCGTGGTGCGCAAATGAAACTATTTTCTTGCCTTCACCCGGCCGATTAGTAAAGATTCCGGCTTCTCAATCGATTGCGTTTCGTATTATAAGATCAGGGGAAAAAGGCATCCATTCAAACAGCTCCCATTCCTATGTTGACACCAAGAGAAAGCCTAAGAGAAGAACATGCTACCAGTCCTAGCTGGCACCGATGCCAAGGGAAAGCATTTCAAGAAGAGACAACCAGTACGCCTACTTAGCAATTCCTCGTAAATAAAGATGCCGAAAGTCAGACAATAGATAGAGAGTCTCAGATCATAAGTAGTTCTTTGAAATAGAAAATAGGGACCTTTTTCACCGACATAGTCAGAAGCTATGGATGTTGAAAACGCACAAGCGAAGCGCCTTAGTCAGCGGAAGGGAAGAAGTCACCCTCAATTCGATCTAGCAAGAAATGCTTTACCGATAAAGTCAAGCGAGAGACAGTAGATTCCTTCTTAGGGTTCCAATAAATTCGACTAGTGCAAAGAAAGATGCAGTATCCAGTTGTAGAGCGACGCAGCAGAGGGAAGTTGGCACGATTTGTAATCCCTAGGGTATCGATGTCGGAGAAGGGGATCACTCAATGCTGCTACAGGCACTCATGAGTTCGGATTGGGTAGCGTGAAGGAGATAATAGAAGGAACCGCCGAAAGTAGTTCAGTTTTACCAGGTCTTCCTGAGTACAAATCTCCTCATCCAATAGCATTCTTAGTTAGTACCATTCTTAGAAGCCTGTTTTTGACGAGTGAAGCGGCTAGGCTACATGCTTAGCCTAGTATTCCCGGATTGGTATTGGATAAGAAAGATTCCGCTTTCTTCCCACTCATGAAGCATGCAGAACAATAAAGTGGGGGGAGGGCTTCTGTGGAAAAAGGGGAAGTTTGGGACGAGAGGGACTAAAATAGTAGTCACCAAACCCAAAGAAATTTTACTATGTTAAGGCGAATTGATAATGAAAGGTACTTCCATGTGTATAAAAGCACAAGGGGAGGAGGCCCCTAGTCCAAGTATCATAGCATAGGAGGGTGAACTTGGGCTGGGGGGAAGGGGAAGTGGTCCTATCCGATGTGGGTGTGCCAGAGGCTACGGTTTTAGCTTATTTGAAAGTAAAGTCTAAAGTGTGCCTCTCTTCTCGTGAAAGGGAGCTAGCGGTACCGGAAAAACTTCCTTCACTTCAGGCTAGCTACAATTGGCATATCCACCACTTGAATGATTCTAGACGTTTTACAGCAAGAGAAAGCAAGCAAGAAAACGACACTAAACAAGCAATAATACTGAAGAAGTGGTCACCCACCGCTTAGGCGGGAATCCATAGCTATAGTGGGGAGCCTGTCTCACTGGGAGTCAGTTACAACAAGATTGAAACTAGAACTGCGGAACGGACTGAACCAAAGGCTCTTCCCGGGAAGCGACTAGTTAGTTGAGAACCCTCTGCTTCTGACCCACGTAAGTTGCATGGTCACCTTCCTCATCCCCTGAATGAACTCCTGCAACTGATCTCCCACTCGGGAAGTTCAACTAAAGGCAAGGCAAACTAAATTGTCCGAGAAGATCTTATTCTTAGGACTTAAAATCATTCCCCTGCTGTAGCCCTTTCAAACTAACCCTATCCCGTCGCTTTCTCATATGAGATAAAAGCACTCTCTCATTATTGCTAATTAAGTGGCTCTCTCACTTGACGAAGCGCGCAAGCAATTTATCTTCTCTTTCTAGTAGGGCTAGGAGTTACTGAACAGCCACCCTAACCTGGTCGGTGTGTGGGAATGACTTAAGGCTAAAGAAAATTTTATTTAGCTCTACGGATGACTAACAAGGCAGGATCCAAGCGGGTGACTGCCGAGCAGCAGCACTGCTCGCCCTGGCATAGCCGTATGATTTCGTCACACACAGATTGTATTGTCTGTCTGGACTGTCTAATCCCGGCTTGTAATGGCATCAGGGCTAAAGCACATACATATGGAGAGGTGCAAGGATGTGCACTAGATTCTGATTTACTTACCAAAATCTACCAGCGGTCTTTTCGGTATGGTACGAATGAAGATTTTTCAACCCGTATGGCCGAGCTTCCTGTAATACCATAAAATTTGGGGGTCTCACTCCTATAAACATATGCATATGGATCTGTCTCTACGACCTTAGCCTTCAAAGCTTTCCGGTTCTATTCCTTTTTTGAATAAAGGCTTGTTATCGACGAATAAGCTCCTTAGACTTTGCCCTAAAAGCTCATCCTAAGGAAAGTCGTTTTCACTCGGGACTTCTTTCTATGCTAGCATGCTTCTACTTCTATTCTTGATCTGGATTCTTAAACCTTTATTCTAAGATAAGATGCCAGTCTATAAATCCGTACTTGTTGACTAAAAGACTTTCGGCCGGCGGATTTAGAATCAATCAATCCCATCCGTCTATTAGTTCAAGCGTATTCTCTAACAGCGGATTCTTGCTAACAGAAAGATAACCGCCTATTCTATCAAGCAGTCAATTCAATAACAGATGATTTGCTGCAAAGAGACGATTCGGTGCGCATTTCATGCTACTCCACGGTGGCTAGCTTTCTTGCTTCTGTGCTTGCTATTAATTCCTAGATGCGCGTAATCGTCTTCTGAGGAGATATCTTTTCTTTATGTGTTATAATACGAAAAAAGGTGAATTCTACTTAAGAAGAAGTCTTATTTTTAAAAATACACAAACCCTTATTTGTTAAATGAATGAATTATCAAACACTTAATTGAATAAGTTCAGGGCTAACAGTCTTAATAAAGCCAATAGTCGCCCCTGATTCGGATGTTACGATAAATCTGTCCTCTGATTCTGATGCCGCAGAAGAGAAGGGAAACCCTGACCGAAGGTAGCACATAAGACGATGTGTAAAGCGTATAGCTAGCCAATGTAATCGAATCCTTCTGTTCCTAAGGGAAGGGGCTTACTCATATATATATAATATAAAAAAGAAAGTTTGCACTTAATCTATTAAGGCCAATCTTCTGATCTTCAACTATTCTCACCCCTCGGAGTCTAAAAAAAAATATGTGTATCTTGCTATTGGTATCAATCGGTCCTCTCTTTCCTTTTGGTGGCGCATGCTTAGATTACCCTTATTCTTCATCTTCTCTACCCTTCGGTTGCTTAGGGCGCCCAGAGGGATTCGCCTCTAGGAGAATAGTTATTGATCACATAGCTTGGGTACTAGAAGTTGCTGATCGTATCATTCGGGCAGAGCCTGGGTCCCTTAGTATTATGTATAGCGCAGCTCCCTCTTTCTTTTGCTAGTTTTGTTCCGATCGATGAAGGAAACCCTTCTCTTACTGGAGCGCGCGGATTCGTTTTCATATTTAACTGGGATCGGTCCTAAGGCGCGTGCTTCAATATTGTCTTGATTGGCAGTCGCTCTTCTGTATTTTAAATCTTCAGAGATACCCTCAGAGTTCTGTCCTGAATGGGAGGGTTTTTGAGTCAAGTCAAGAAGAAGAAAAAGACAGTCCCACAAAGGAATCTTGGACAATGGGCACAAGTCTTTATTAAAGAATTAGTATCTCCATTATAATAAGCATTTCTATCAGCTCTGCTCTTTTGTCTCCTGAATATCATCTCGAGACCCAAACTACGAGATCCGGATTGGAACCAACGCATATTGATTCAAAGCTTATGGCCCTTCAATACAACCCCCCTCTGTATAAAACCTTAAGTGAGCGGTGCGAGTCTACAATCGCTTGGCTGACTCGCTAGCCCTTATGGAATAAATACTCAGCCGCTCTAGTACACATGCTAGTACACCGAAGCACAGAGTCGCTTGTCATCGAGAGATTGGACATCCCAGCCACAGCACAGAGAGCCCTTCCGTCGAACGGGACTCATTCATCTTCTTGGATGAAGACTATCGAGAGTTGGAACATGATGAACTATCACCAGTCAAGATTACGAGGACGATGGGAACCTTGGTATTATGATTTCTACAATTACCTCAAGGACGGGTTCATATCAGAGTACGCCACTCGTGGTCAGAGGAGAGCCTGGAGGAGAACTTGCCCGACGATTTGTGATCTTGGGAGATGTCCTTTACAAAAGGTCCTTCAAGGGGTACTCGCCCTTCCTTATACTTAATAGGAAGAAGGAGCGCACATTGTTGAACAAGCTCATTCAAGAGGCAAGGCCCCCCTATAAAAAGCGTACCTTCGAAGGCATGATTGCTGCGATCAGGAGCTGCTTAACATAATTGAGAACAGGAGATCAGAAGATTTTGTGGAGGATAAAGTCCAAAGTGAACCAACACTGGGATCTGATCATAGCCGCTGTGAGGATGCAAAGGCGATAGTTTTTCGATTCGGCAAACATGAGATGTGTCCCACACTTTAAGAAGTACATCGAATTTTTTAGATATCCCGTAATGTCCTTTTTGTACCTAGAGAAGGACGACCTCGAGAGAGCAGACGACCGGTAGAGTAGGTGCTCCATATCGTTCCTGCTGCGTAGGTCTAAGGTAATTAACAGTGCTAGCAGAGAATCAGTAGGCCCTCACCCTTCTCTAATAGGGGCAGTGCCACCTATAGAACGGGAATGTTCATCCTCTCTTAAAGTCCTTTAGGGATTTAGAGTCGGGAATAGAGCTGTGGCAAGCAATATAGATCGCCCCTTACGCTCTCTCTAAAAAAAGCCCTTCTTAGTAAAGCTTCGGCCTTATGGAGAAAAGGGAAGTGCAGATCTGGAGTGTTTGGACGAGAAAGAAAGGCTTTGCAGCAAGCTGAGTTGTACCGCAATTTTATTTTCCGGGCATACGAGAAAAGAGTCCAGCCGAGCATATTTGTTTGCTAGTTTCTTGATCCCGGAAATCTTGTACTCAGAGTCACGGATAAAGTTGACTACCCAGCGACGGAGTGGATGACCCCCCGTTCTTTCTAGTGGGTTTTATCCCGTCCCTTTTGGGACCATTCACCCTTTTCCAAGCATAGGTAGAACCCCTCTTTCCCATACACAACGACGGTTCCAAGCAAGATGAGTAGTTTATAGTCGACTCAATATCAACGAAACCCCCCCATTTTATCTTTTTAGTACCGATGGTCTTGTAGTGCACCCTTCATCGAAAGAGTAGGCGGTTGAAAGACCCACCTCTGAATAAACCTTTAGGTTGGGAGATATCAAAGGGGAACCTCGCCTAGCTTATCTGTCCCTGTATTATTCAACTCATCTGTCCACTTATCTTGTTCAAAGCAGAAGGAAGATTTGAATCCTTTCTTTCGAGGGTAATCCGCCAGTCTCTAGACTGGAAAAGATTCAATCCACTTCTTGACCGGCTTCTTAGGTGCTGCTTAGGCCTGCTTCTATGTCCTGTAACTTCTAAGGCTTCTCACAGGCATTTGCTTTAAAGGGGCTGGCTTGTTGGCCCCCTTCTTAGTTAGCTCTTTATGTCTGCTTTAAGCTTCGTCGGACATTTTATGGCCCGTAGCTTACAACATCTTATGAGAAGGGCCTGTAGCTCGATACAATTGTTGGCCAGTTGCTTACTTGCGTATGGGCAGACGTATTCAGCCATTCCCATCCCTCATCAGGGAGGGCCCAGCTTGACAAAGATTTTGATGTGGATGAGAGGGGGAGCATCTTTTTTAGATATCCCCGCAATTAGAGCTATTAGATGAGAAGAGACTTCGCGCCATGGAACATGTCCAAGTCTACCAGAAAATTCCAGTGCATTCCAAAATCAGGTAATATAGAGAAAGTTCAACATAGGGGAGAAAGTCTTGAAAAAGATTCTTTCCGGACGTGAGCCTCATCCAAGATGGAAACTCCATTTTGTGCTCGCTCTCTTCTGTCATGCGCATCATGGCTGGGTGAGTTGGCCCATTGCGAATTCTTCCAATCTGGTCATGCACTTTTTTAAGATGCGGAACCTGGGAGCTTTCCTCTTCAAAATAGGGGTAAATTTTTCGTAGGGGGGTAAGGAAGGTGCCGAGATCGTAATAGAAAGGAGTTGATAGTCCCGTCTGCTAGGCTTTTCCGAACTTCCCTTCTTCTGCCTGTTAAATCCTTTTCTTCTGCTTTTTCCCAACGATATATCCCCATTCTTTAAAAAAAAGAAAGCATATATTAGTTCCAGAGAATCATCCGAACATTCTGAGATACGGTTGTCAAATGGGAGAAGAGGAACGAGAGGCGTCCCTAAGCTTTCCGGCTCACTAGTAAGTGACGAGGGGTTTTAATTTCATTCTCAGAACCTCCTTCGAATTACAGAACTGGAGGGGGTCTCACAGGCATCTCTCTTCGAGCGGCAGTGCAAGCTCGGATGGTGTTAGCGCTGGCAGAAGGTCCGAAGATTCATTTCCAAAAATAGGAATGTCAGAGCAGTTAGTCCGCATGTCCCTAACTACCTTGTTCCTGATTGGATTGCTTTCTTAGTGTGGCATCTTTTTGTTCGCTATCCACTAGTGAGATTATCATATATAAATGTAGATAGAGAAAGAGGCTAAGCCTACGTAACGCTATGGGAACAACTTTTTTTGTCCGCTTTCAGCTATGCTATATAGATGCGCTACCTTGTGAAAGAAAACATCATATGTAAGTAAGTAGCATCTAGAATCGAATCCAGAGCAGCTAAGAAAAAAAATCGAGTAGCTTGCGGGCCGGTCGTCAGTTCAGACTAGCTGGTCAGTGGGGGTCAGAGAGTGTTCCGTTAGTGTTCTCACAGTCTCAGTGCGACCTTGCTTGGTCAACAATTTGGAGAGTTTGCGAAACGAAGACTTTCGAGAACAAATATTAAACCGGGAAGAAAAAAGGGGAAAAAGTAAAGAAAGTAACAATAAGGCGCATATGGCACGAAAAGGAAATCCGATTTCGGTAAGACTCGATCTGAATCGTAGTTCAGATTCAAGTCGGTTCAGTGAGGGCGACCGCGAAAGTCACCGAATGGGTCAGTCTTTTCCTTCCTTCAGTTTGTCCTATATATGTTGAATAAAAAAGCTTGGGATGGGAGGACGTAGCAGATGTCCGGGACGGACACGACTTCTTCTAACGCTAGAAGACCACTGGAAGAGACCCGGGACCAGAGCATGTCGTGAAAGAAGCACACCGGGCGGGCGTGCTTCGACCGTGTCTCCGGGGCACAGTTGAATGTAGATATCATGAACGCGAGGTGCAGGATACCAGGCCGAGAAACCTGGCACCCCCTATGTGCCGATCGCTAGCGCATCCAGGGCCCCGGCGCCCTGCGGAGATGGAGAGGCCTAGCCTGATCTGAGAAGTGCTAATTCGGTTCGGATAGACTTCATTCAAGAACGCCGCCGCCCCTGGAATCAATAAGAAAACTAGTGCTAAGTTTCAGATCAGTGAATAAACCGAAACGAAAGAAGAAAGAGACCTTTCTCGCTCGGCGCCTAAAGCGCACTATGCTCCGCTTCAACAAATGAGAGTTTTCGGTGGAACCGGTGAACCACGCGAGCTGGTTAGATGCGTGGGACAGAGGGCTCATAGTACCTGCTAGCGCAGCTATGCAGTGGAAGGGAAGGAGCCTAAATCGACCCCCTTATTTTTATTATTTTAAAAATAAATAATAAAAAAGTACAAAGAGATTAGACTCTCGGATGAGACTAAGCAGCCACCGACCGTTCCGACGCGCCCCTGACCTATTTTTTTTATTAAGACCGAAAACCTATCTAAAATAGAGCCTAGTTTAGGCTGTCAAACAAATGATAAAATAAAAAATATTTAATATAACCACTAGTAGGGATATGGATGGAGTCTCGCTCAGTAAAGAGAGTTGTAGATTCCTAGAAAAGGAGAGGAGCCTCGACTTTCTATGATGTTCTTAGTCAAGAAGCGCTAACGCTGCAATCTTTCTAAAGCAAGAAGCGAGAAAGTTTACTTTGAGAAAGAAGGTGCTTGTTGCCGCTTTCTTATTTTTTTATAGTAAGTAAGTAAACTTGTTTTGTTTTAGTTTATAAGGCGAAAGGTTGCTATTTTTATAATTATTATAGCGTTAGCGCTTTAGTTTTCAATAAGTTTAGGCTTGACTAAGAACATAGAAATGTTGAATCAGGGTGCGCAGGGAACCCTATACAAAGGGCCTTTCCCTTCAAATGACAACTGCCTCTTCCTGCTGCGAAGGCCTTGCACGAAACCAACCCCCCACCCCCGATCCAGTACCAGTTGTTTCGCTGGTAGGCCCACTTAGGTTAGGGGGGCATTGTCCCTCAGTTCTTACCAACCTCCGGTGTGTAATCGACATGTTGCTAACTTCAACTCGGTTGAATAAGAATCATTGATTCCCTTTGCTGTCCATTTATTATTCATTCAGGGCGCTCGGCCGGTGCTCCTTTTTTAAACCAGAACAACTCTGAACATTAGAGAAGAGAAGATAAGGGAAGACCACCTGAGCGAACCGACCGAGGGGACTTGACTTATTCGAACCGAATGATAGCGGCTTAAAGCTAAGCCTATCACGAGCAGCGTCGCTGCTTGATCGGCGGGGAGAAGCATCTCAAAGTATGGGGCAAAGGATCAAGCGCTTTGACTTTGTCTCCCGGGATTCACCACAGGTTGGGTTTGAGAGCCGTGTGATGGGTGACTATCCAGCACGGTTCGGAGAGCACTTTTTGTCAGCGTTGGTGAATGGAAGCCCCTCTATCAAGAAAGAAGCGGTTATTCCCACGGCGGAGTCACCATTGACTCTATTTATTATTATGGTAAATTAGTTTATCAAGATGTCAATCTGAGATCTTATTTCGGTTCGATACGTCCACCTGCGAGACTAACCTTTGGCTTTCGTCTCGGTAGGTGTATTCTTATACATTTTCCCAAAAGAACATTCATTCATTTCTTTCTTCCCCGTCGACCACGACGACTGAAACGACGCGATAAATCCAGACCCGGAAAGGAGAAGGGCCGGTGGTGGGCATTTGGGAAAGTCGGGCCGATCAGGTGTCTTCATTCCAGCAACAAGAAAGAAGAAGAACGAAACGAAGTGAGAGGCTGGAGGGCAGGGAAAAGAGTCGAGTCGATCAGGCTCGACGACCGGGAGAAGCAAAACGAAATTAGGATTTGGCCGAAAAAGAAGCAACGCTATGGATACCATGACCGATCACCATCGATAAAGAATAATCTTTCTAAATCACTTCGGGTCAGCGGGGCCTTCAAGCATCCGAAATACGCCGGGGCTGTAAATGACATAGCGTTCCTGATAGAAAATTACGACTCCTTCAGAAAAACGAAGTTTTTTAAGTTATTTTTCCCCAAGAAGTCCCGCTCCGACGGCCCGACGAGTCATCTATTTAAAAGGACCCTCCCTGCAGTGCGCCCCTCCTTGAATTATTCGGTCATGCAATACTTTTTTTGTAGAAAGAACCAAATGCATTTCGACCCCGTCGTAGTTCTCAATCATTTCGTGGCACCGGGCGTGGCTGAACCATCTACGATGGGGGGAGCGAATGCGCAGGGAAGAAGCTTAGATAAGAGAATACGTTCTCGCATCGCTTTTTTTGTAGAAAGCTCGACCAGCGAGAAAAAGTGTTTGGCCGAAGCCAAAAAGAGGTTGACCCACTTCATTCGCTTGGCGAATGATCTTCGCTTCGCGGGAACAACAAAAACCACCATCTCGCTCTTTCCTTTCTTCGGTGCTACCTTTTTCTTTCCAAGGGATAGAGTTGGGATTTATAATAACCTTTTTTTTAGGATGCCCGGGAACCACTCCTAGGTCAATTAAGGATCAAATGTTGGAACCTCATGGGTAAGGATAAGGTAATGGAATTGATAGATAAATTCATAGACCTAGGTAGGATAGGAGAGTGGATAAAGGGAATAGAGATGATGATAGAGATCATATTGAGAAACAGAAAAATTCCGTACGGGTACAACTCTTATTTGAACGAAGTGAAAAAAATGCGATCTTTGTTGTCTAATAGAACAAACACTAATACCTTAATTGAGTCGGTCAAGATCAAATCTGTTTATCAAAGTGCTTCTCCGATTGCTCAAGACATCTCTTTTCAACTGAGAAAGAAAACAAGATCATTTCGTTCCATTTTTAGTAGAATAGTTAAGGATATTCCATTAGTAATGAAAAAAGGGGTTGAGGGGATCCGTATATGTTGTTCAGGTCGATCAGAAGGCGCAGAAATAGCTAGAACTGAATGCGGAAAGTATGGAAAAACATCTCGTAATGTATTTAACCAGAAAATCGATTATGCTTCTGCGGAAGTATCTACTCGTTACAGAATCTCAGGTGTCAAAGTGTGGATTTCATATAGTAAAAAAAAAAAGGGACGTGCTATATCCGAAAAGTACGAAATTTAGTAAATATCGTAAAGGCAGATGTAGTAGGGGTTGCAAACCAGACGGATCAAAACTAGGTTTTGGAAGATATGGCACTCAAAGTTGTAGATCTGGTCGTCTTTCATATCGAGCCATTGAAGCAGCGCGTCGGGCTATAATCGGGCACTTCCATCGTGCTATGAGCGGACAATTCCGAAAAAATGGTAAGATATGGGTAAGAGTTTTCGCAGATATCCCTATTACCGGGAAACCTACAGAAGTAAGAATGGGAAGAGGAAAAGGAAATCCTACGGGTTGGATTGCTCGTGTGTCCGCGGGACAAGTCCTATTTGAGATGGATGGTGTGAGTTTGTCAAATGCTCGACAAGCCGCTACATTAGCGGCGCATAAACCATGTTCGTCAACCAAGTTTCTTCAGTGGTTGTAACGTAATTGGTTAGTGGGGAAAAACCAGGCCGGGACTCAAAAGAATTAGGCGAAGGGTTTGTTCCTAAACGAGGGAAGTGGAAAGACACTAAGGGAGAGGGATATACTCCTTTTTGAATCGCCGAAATTGTACGACTGTTCCAGGCGTACGACCCTGATACGTTACGGTTTTTTTCGGGTACTCTTTCCTGTGATTGTATTGGATATTCTTCTTTATGATCACAAGGTGGTGCGGTGCTTGGGCAGGTCTTCTCTGATTACGTTCGGACGTGATAGGGAAGCCAGGAGGTCCAGGGACATAGCCGACCGATGCACTCCCCATCCAGCAGAAAGAGAGGGGAACGCAGCCCCCGCCGCCATATGAGTCAGATACTATTATAGTTTTACTCTTGTGGGAATTTCAAGATGTATTTTTTTGTTTTGGCGATAATAACTTCTGGGAGGGTGAATCCCAGGTTCCACCACAAGAAAGAAGGACAATAGGTAGTTCCCTACGAGGAAGTGCTGCCCAAAAGGGACTACTCTACATCGGCCGGGATTGGACACTAGTCCTTCAAGTCTTCAAAGATCGGATTCAATCGATTATTCGCATTCAACTTGAACAATTCTTGTGACAACAGACGAAATTCCTTCGTTCCCTTTCTCAAAGGCGAAGATATCGATTTCGAACAAAAAGGGAATCTCGAGTACAAGCCAAGGAGAAAGACTGCCATCTCAGGCATACCATCGACAGAGTCAGGAAAGGACAGGCATAAGGCGCGCTAAAAAAATACGATCTTTCAACTCTATCCCTTCTCCAGCTAACCAAGCTAATTCCCAGCTCCCTATGAGCTCAGAGTCGCTAACGCAAAGAGGAAGAAGAGCTACTTCCATCATTCCAATAGTAACAAGGTAAACCGAACCCAAGTGAAGTTAAGCCGAGAAACTGGACAAAAGTACCTGTTTTGTTTGTGAGGTGGTAAGGCAGATTTCTGAGAGTTGTTCCGTACCTCTTGAGTTCTGAACTAGAGTCAAACCTCCGCAAACCCTTGGTGGACAGGCTTTCGTACCGAAACAGCTGACTTGCTTGCATCCCTTTGATTGCTTAGTCTCTCCTCCTTGCTGCACTATTATGGTACATCGGTATAATCCTCTGATCCCGTGACTTGCCTTTAATTTACTTGTCTTTATCTTTCATCTTTCTATCCTATGCAAAAAAAAAAATAGAGGAAGATTCTATGAATATCCCCATCCATAGTAAAGACTCTTCTCAAATACGCAGTTGCCAGATTACACAAAGCCATTTTCAGTGTGCTAATTCAACCTTCTTTATAAAGAGGATATGCCATATGGTGCCCCGAGGATTAGAGCCAAGAAATATACATCACATCGATCTAGCCTAATAAACAAGGCTCCATTCCGGCTTAATTAATTATTGCCTCCTACCGTATGGCATCTCCTCTACTTCAATTCAAACTAGTGTTTCGCCCCTTTCCTCTTTCTTTGCTGCAATAGATGAGATTGGCATTGGCCTAGTTCCAATCCTTCGTCAAGTCACTTAAAAACTCCCTCCTCATTTGCTGCAGGTGAGAAAGGGCCTTGCTTTCCGCTGGCCTGATTAGTAGTCAGACTGATGATCTACCCGTCTCCGAGGGGGTAGACCTGCCGGCAACTCCTACGGCAAAAGAAAAGCGAACTCTTCCTTAAGCAGCGCTATGCTTCATCCTCAAGGTCAACGGTTCTAGCCTCCTGAACCGTCGTAATGGACTTATAAAATATAAAGCCTCTTCTGCTTTACCTATTTGGCTATTTGGGCCGTTTTACTCATTTCTTTGATTACCAGGGCATAAGACTGCCCGCTCCACCACGTGCATAAACTCATTATCTCATGATAGGCCAAAGCGTGACCTTTTTTCTGGCCAAACTCTGTGACAGGGATATAAGGGTGTAATCCTGATGTCTCTAAAGCGCTACGTCTTTTCCCGGCCATCATGCATCGCTCCAACCTCCTATTGCCACAGCCTTACAAGCAAGAAGTTCAAAATCTCATATAGGGACCTTACTGCCGTTCCCAGCTTAAGCGTCTACACCTCCCAACAAAGAAAGTGAATGAATGTGAAATTTTCTTTTCTAACTAATGACACATCTTCCTTAATAGCAACTGCACTTCTACGCAGGCATCAGGAAAGGGATTGACCTTTGGAAAGTAACTTCCGCTTATCCCTCTGTGAGCGGAGATGGTTATACAGGAAGTGTTGTGGCTTTGGTGGAAGGCTGGGAAGATCCTTGTTTGGGTTTGGTAGACTCTTAGTTTGGGACGATCTTTCCGGTTTAGGAATTTACTATGGAATTCGGTCACTCGGGTAAGAACTTAAGGCATTGAAAGACGTGAACCAAATCATTTAAGCGTCCACGTATTGGCTTCGATTCTGGCAGAAGCGGGATGGCACTCTATTACGTAGATAGACAGAAGAGGGCCTAGCTGGCTTGACCCAGAGAAGAATGTTGAGTTGAGGAAAAGAAAGGCTTTAGCTGCCCATTCTGGAACACGAACATGAAGCCTGATCCTAGTACTATACTAGTAGGTAGGGCTTATTATGGAATAGAAAGCCCGGGAGGTCCCCCCGTGTTTAATAGCATATCTAGTTTCTGCCTGGTTTGCTCTTTCTTTGCCGCGGACCAATGTGAGAAAGAAAAAGAGAAAAGGGGCGGAAGGAGAGGAATTAGGTCAAGATTGGGAGAAAATGGAGCTGGGACTGTTCATCTTCTACAAGAAAAACCCTAAGCCAAAAACCAGCCGCCGACACAACCCCTATTTCTTCTCCATTTTCGCTTCCATCATCAATTCGTCTCTCCCTTCCTTCTTCTTCTTCGCCGTCTCTCCCTTCCTTATTCTTCTCTTTCCTCAACCCTCCTCTTTCTCCTTCATTTTTCGGACATCTTAACCCTCTGCCGAAACCCTTTTCCGTCTTTCTCCCACCATTGCCACAAAACCAACCTTCAATCAACCGAAACACACACAGTCGCCCCCATCCATCTCACTCTTAACCATCTTCGTTCTATTTCCCTCTATTTCTTCCTCTCACCCAAAACAAAGACCCTTCCTTCTTCTTCTCACTAAAGACGCACTCTGACCGCCCTCCGAAAACTATTCACCACAAACCTCCACCGTCAAACCCTCAACCCTCATCTTTCTCCTTCATTTTTTGGACATCTTCTCCCTCAAAGCACGAAACCCTTTCCGCGATTTACCATTTAGAAGTAAGCCACAGTCGCATCTCACGCGAGCTAAGCTACTCCCTAATCCATTCAGGAGAACGACATCACTTTCCGAGCTCACCAACAACACGTGAGTCTCATACCCAGTCGCAATAGTTTAGGTAAACACGAACAGTTTCTGCAACAACAAGCTAGCGCTAATGTTTTGCAGCAAATCAGTTGAAACATCAACCCTGGCATCCAGTTTAGCGGTACTGGTAATATGGTGTCATAACGACCTCTCCGTTGCTGTTCAAGTCAGTCCCTGCATGCACTCAAGAGTTCCTTCCAAGTACACTCCGAATCCGCCGCTGACTCGACAACAAATCTGGCAACCACACGGTGTCGGTAATCTTCGAACCATTTTGACAGAATGTTTTAACTTATATTTGTCGTCTCATGGTTTGAGTTTTATGGTCATATAGTGGTCCGATTATAGCATTTCAATGAATATTCAGAATTAATCTGTTGTTTCTGAAATGCTTCAATTCATATGGTAACGGTAGTAGTAGGTTCTTGGATTGACGAATATCCGGTTTTATGTTATAATGGTGTATATACTGCTAGCTGTTCTAATCTTTGCACTTAACTCGCTTGTAATTTTGCTTTGGTTTTCATTGAGATTCAATTAGAGTTGCATACTTCCTTCTTGCTGTTTGGTGTTGTGAATCCTATGATTAATTTGTATGTAATGTTGGTGCTGCTACCGTTTCGGTTTAATCCAATTTTGTTAGAAGAATACCCTGTTGTTGGTGATGCGGTATTTTGTTTCAACCCGATTTTTTGCCGCAAATTTGATTGCGCCAACCTCGGCTCTACTGAGCTTGGCTCTAAGTTTGGTTTTCATCCAAGATCATTAATTACAAATTTTGATCGCTATAGAGCCGTTTATAAGGCTGTGAAGTTATTCGAAAATTTACGAATTTGAATCAGTTAGCATTATGTCGTTTTTGTATATATACTTTAGATTGTCGAATATGCTAATGTTTATATCTTGTGTTTTTTTTTTAAATTTTCTATCAAGACAACTACAACGCTTCTTTACAGAAGCGTTGTTAAAATCTTATTATGTGGTGAACCTTTTACAGCTGCCCTGAAGGAGGCGCTGTTAAAACTAGGTTTATTTATTTATTTATTTCTAACATTTATTTAGATTCTTTTATTTTCTTTTTCTTTGCTAGAGTTTGTTTATAAGAATTATATAAATAAAAAGTGTATTATAGTTTCATTAATTACATTTATTCAATTACTAATTGATCTGACCTGATCAGAAGGAGATCACGGGCTGACCACACGCTGTTGGACTGCTACCTGTTCACCGTTGATGAGGAGGAGAAAGGGGGGTGTACCTGCAAAACACTCCAACTCCAAAGTAAGGAGTTGGGCAGAGTGAGAGCAAAGCACAGAAAATGGGTAAGAAGTGAAATTACCTGACCCTCTTGAGGAAGAGGGTATTTATAGAGAGACCCCAGCGCTGGGCCAACGGTCACTTGTGTTGGGCTGGGTTGCCAGGCCCAACCCAGGTGACTGCTAGGGCTTACGTGGCGTAGTGAAGACAAGGACGTGGTCTTCGCCCTAGTCTAACTGCTCCTTGATCTCCGGAAAGTGGGTTTGACCTGCTCTTTCGGAGGTGGGCAGTTAGTTGGTGACGTGTCCCCGCGGAGGGGAGCACGTGGAGAACGCGCACAGGGCACGTTGTTCTCCCCGCGGAGGGGAGCTCGCGAGGTTCATCGGAGCAGTGTCGTTCTCCTTGAGGAGGGGAGCACACGTGGATGTGGGAGAGCCATGGGCTCTTGCTCGGTGGGATGGGGAATACCGCCCGCAGAGGTTGTTCTGTCCGGCTAGGGGAGCGCCGAGGACGCTTAGAAGCGCGTTGTCTTGCTTGACATGGAGCATATCCGCCCCGTCCGGTGGGGGGTGCGTGGCCGGTCAAGGTGCCTCACTTATTAGGCCTTGTCCGTTATTGGGCTGGGCCGCGAGGCCGGGCCCAGGCCAGAACAGGAGCCCCCTAAGTCGAAGCTCTATGGTGAAAGAGCGAGGACTTAAGGTCGATGCTTCGGGAAAAGGGATAGCGAGGCGGGCAGCTCGCCGGTTTTATGTCCAACAGGACGCGCGCGCGTGCAAAGGTCTTCTTGTCGCTGGGTGAGCGGGGCAAAGGCATATGAAGGGACACGACCGTCAGGTTACCGCCACGTGTCACACGCTGAGTGGGCACTAGGGCGGCTATCCTAGGACACTCAAAGGCCTAGTGTCGCTTCGAGTTCTGCGCCGGGTTATAAATATGGGGGTCCCCGAGCATTTTTTACTTTTCACCTTGCTTTCTCACCTGCGAAGTTCTGTGATTCCTCCCCGTCCGCCGTTGCTGTGAATCGCCGCCGCGCCGTTAGTTTTGCACCCCGTTCGTCGCCGTCACAAAGTGAGTTTCCTTCTTCTCTTCTTTTATTTCCGCCGTTTAGTTTGGGTTTGTGGTCGGGGCGCGATGAATGCCCCGAGGAGAGACGCAAGTTTCCGCCGTGTCTGGTGGTTTCTTAGGTTTGTTTGGATGAATGCCCCGGAGAGGTTCGGTTGTTCCGATGAATGCCCCGGGGACGGGTGCCTTCTCCGATGAGTACCCCGGGGAGGGGCGATAGGTTAGCTTTGAATGCCCCGTGGAGACGCGGCAGGGAGCGTCCCTCGAGGGCCACCCGCGTGCTCGTCTCTTGCTCGCTCGTCCGTCGTCGTCGCCCTTTCACTTGACCTGCGGTGGAAGGGTGGATTTGATCCTGGTTATCGAATTCACCATTATCCTCTGCTTTTCAGGTGTACATGTCGGCCTTGATACCGGGGACGATGGTCGAAGACAGTGATCCCGAGATCCCAGATTTTGACGAGCGGGTCCTCCCCGTCGAGGAGTGGGTGGCTGAAGAGCACTTGTCCACCCCTTCTTGCTTCGTGCTCGATGTGTCCGGTGCCTATGCTACCGTGGAGGATCGGGTGGAGGGGGAGCCGCAACACTAGCAGGTGTATCGCCCGAAGGAGCATCATCGCATCTGCTCGAGCTATGGGCGGCGAATGTTTCCTATGCACGAATTCTACTTTAAAGAGGCTCGGCTCAGACTGTCGTTCTCCGCCTTCCACTTGGGTCTTTTTGACTGGTTACGTTTGGCCCCGTCTCAGCTGCATCCCAACGCCCTGGCCTTTATCCGTTCGTTCGAGGTGGTGTGCGACTTTCTCGAGGTCGAGGCCACGGTGCCCTTGTTTTTTCGTATATTCCACCTGCAACGTCAATCGGTGAATGGTCGTCAGGGTTGGGTCTCGTTTAAGCAGTCGACCAAGCTCTTTAAGACGTACAACGACTCTGTCCGAGACTTCAAGGGTCAGTTCTTCCTCGTGCGGCCGATCACCCGGGAAGGTTCGGACACTCTTTTTACTGAGGGGGAGCGAATAGTAGACGGCCAGCGGTTCCTCGCGTGGCTCCCTAAGGTGCATTTACTGTGGACCTCGGAGCATTTCAACCGCGGTACTGACCGGTATATAGTTCGGGCTGGGACTCTCGGCGAGAGAGACATGGCCGCTTATCTGAAAATAATGGCGTTTGTGCGGGACCTTCCTCCGTCGAAATTGGTGACGCCTGACGGTCGGTATATCCTCGACGCGCAGGGGAACATGCGAACGAAGAAAAGGTTGATTAATACGAGGACCCTGCTCGGTTGCGCCTCGGGGGCGGACGCTCTGGATTACCTAGGTAGGGGTGTTTCGTCTTTCTCGTGATCGTATGTTTTGTACGTTGCTGACTCTTTTTGTTTTTTGCAGCGAACATGTCTTCCGTCGAAGAGCGGGTGAAGAAGCTGCGTGCCTCGAGGGCTGCCACGGTCCCGAAGAAGCGGGTGGGCCAATTGGTCGGGCAGGAGGCCGTGGTCCCGGGCGGGTAGAGTTCGTCTTCTTCTCCCCAGGAAAGTCAGTCTCCTACGTCTCAGGGAGCTGTAAAGAGGCCAAGGTCCGAGGAGCCCAGTGGCCTGATTGATCTGATGACCGGTTCGTCCGAGGAGGGCTACGTCGTCCCGCCGTGCCATCAACATCCGAGTCATTTTCACGGGGCCCGGTCTCCTACTGTCTCTGCTGGCGAAGTGAAGGTTGTCCGTGATGCCGATCGAGAGTCTCACCGACGCATCTTGGCGGAGGATTTGGCCACGATGATGCGGACTTTTACCACGGCTCTGGTCCTGAACGAGGAGGGTTGCTCTGCTGCTGAGCTGGCCAAATTGCAGGGGGACCTCACCTTCATGCAGTCACACCTGGAAAAACTCACCGAGGAGCTGGAGAAGAGTCGGAAAGATGCTGCCGACCAGCGCAAGCGGGAAGAAGGTGCTAAGGAGAAGGTGACGTCGGTAGAGGAGAAGTTAGGGGCGGCGACGACCGATGTGCAGGCGCTGACAGTTCGCTTGGAAGTTCTGGATAGCGCTCTTCGTCCGGCTGAGGACGAGACTGAGGAAGATCGGCGGATGATTACGCGTGCTGATTTGGTCGCCCGGATTCGGGTGCTGGAGAGCGATTGCCTGGACGCTGTCGAGGTCGGGTTCAAGAGCGCCGTTGCGCAGATCCAAATTGTCAACCCCGGCACTGCTCTGGTCGTGGACGGGATTGGGCCGTATCATGAGATCGTCGACGGGAAGGTGGTCGACCCCGAGCTTGTCGTCCCTGACGCTGACCCTGTGGATGCTGAGCAGGAGGGCGAGGATGTATAGGTTTCCTAGGCCTGCGTGCTCGTAGTTTCCTGGACCGCGCGCCGATGTTTTGTAACTTCTTGTTTTCTTTGTTGGGTCTGCGTGCCCTTGTGTTGCACCCTAAAATTTGCTCAACCTTATTCACTTGGTTTATGTTTCAATACCATTAGCATTTTCATATAGAGTCATGTACATAGTCTAATCATCTGCATAGCATAAGCATAACAAGTCATCCAACAGGGGACCAATCATTATTCTCATCTCTAGAGGCCTATCAAGAGGTTATTATTCTAATTCAATCCCATTCAAGTCATCAGAAAGAAGTTGAAAGTTGGAGAAGTCAGTGGATCAAGCATTGAGTCCATCTCCTATCTGAGAATGCCTGAGGGTCAACAAGTAAGTTGTGAGCTGTGGGATGAGCATGGAGATTATGTGGACATCATGGGAGACTTAGAAAGTCATTTGGAGAAGGAGAAAAGTCATTGATATGATCACAAGAATTGCAGTTGAAGGCAGTCAACTAGGGTTTCATCTGGGGTCAACTCTAGGTCAACTCTAGGTCAATTGATTGATTGAAAGGCATTAAGGTCTATTGAAGAGATGTGGGGTTCATCATTTGACATGAAGAATAAGTATATGATGATATGCTAAGAAGAAATCAAGAGAAATCAAGGAGAAGAGGAGTTTCTAAATTAGGGTTTCTGTGTAAAATCCCCTAGTTTAGGTCAAATTTCCAAGCAAGATAAGTCAAAATGAAAGCTTCAAATGGATCCTTGGCCAACATGAAACTTGTAGAGGAGCTCAATACCTTTAATTTTAGTGGTGGAAGACATTAAGGAGATTTATAGAACTCAAGTTATGGTCCTTGCAAGTTACAGGTCATCTGAGGTATCTGAAATTTTGTCTGTGAAAGTGACTTGACTTCCAAGATATTTTTACCCCTCAAGGAGATTTCAAATGAATTTCTGGTCAACATAAGAATTGTTCCTCATTGTCTTAGCTTTCTAGAATGGTATGGTATGCCTTCATATGATTTGTGGAACTCTACTTATGGTCTTGGCAAGCAAAGGGTATTTTGGTCATCTGAGGATTACAGGTCATTCTTAGCCTATGCCTAAAACTCATACAAGGAAGCTTCAAATGAAAAACTTCCCAACATAAAAGTTGCTCAAAATGCCATTTTAAGTCAAGAAAAGAAGTCATGGAAGTTTGGAAATGCATATAATGAGACTTGACCAAAGTTGGTGAAAAATGACCTAAAAAAGGCATATAAGTTGAAAAAGTTGAAATAAAAAGTTGGTTTGAGAGATATACAAATCCAATATGGGTCATCCAATATACCAAATTGATTCCCAACATCATTTTAGAGACATTGGTTCAGCCACATTTTTGATTTTAGGCTTAAAAATTGGACTTCCTTTGTAAATTTGTTTCTTGCATCATAAGGCAACTTGGTAAAACTTAACACAAGGCAAGGAAAAGCTTGGTTTTTTCATACATACACTCCCAATATCTCATGAAAGGAGATTTTAACTCAAGTTTACAAAGGTACAAGCATGAGATAAGAAAATTCAAAATACCTTCAAATGATAAGTTCATGAAATTTCCACAAGTTTCTAGATCCCTCTAGGACCAATCTAGAAGCTTCTCATTCTGTTAATCATCATCTATATAATGAAATGAATCCATTTGTGCATGGGTTGGTGATTCTTTGAGCTTGCAAACCCCATTTTGATTCCTTCACTCCCATTTGCATTTTCTCTTCAAACTCCATTGAAACTTCATCAATCATCTTAATTTCTGTTATCATCATCATCCACCATCATCATAGAGTAATTGGCAAAGAAAATTGAGAGGAACTCGTGGCTGGTTTGTGTGATCCAAGTTTTCACTCCAAGTTTCATGAAGAAGGGGATAAGGTGATTCAAGAAGTTTGAGCCACAACCATTGCAAACAGAAGAATCAGCATCCATTGCAGGTATGCAAAACCATTCTTGAAGAAGTTTCATGAAGAAGGGGATAAGGTGATTCTTGAAGTGCAGCACAACTACACCTGCCATCATCAATTTGCAGGTATGCAAAACCATTCGAAACTCTCTGTTTATGCATTTCTAGATCATTTGGTTAGGATCAACATGTTTAGAGACCCTAGGTGATTGATTCTTGAGAGATAGAGAGAATTCTGTGAAGTTCCATAGCAGGGTGTTGTTGCACCCCAAAATTTGACCAACCGGGTCCCGTATTTGGTCCTATGTTTCGACGCACTACCGCATTCGCATCTGCATATTGCATACATTGCATTTTGCATTGGTATTGGTTTTATCAGGGATCACAGCTCTCGTCTCGAATTTCAGGCGTTTTTTTATCAGTTTAATAGGTAGAATCGTTTTTTGGGATATTTCGGTGCCCGTTTATTTTTACCGATTATTTTTGTGTCGTTCGGTGCTTATTTTTGTTCCTCCGGGAATTATGGTGGTTTTTCTGGATTTTATGACATTTTTTTAGGGTTTTAAATAGATTTTAAATCATATATAGAATTTTATAGAAATAAATAGCTTTTAAACCATTTTTAGGATTTAATAGGATTTTATAATAGTTTTTAATAGTTTTCTTAATCATTTTAGATATTTTTTTAATAGCATTTTCTCATTTTTAGAATATTAATAGTTTAAATAGATTTTTAAATCAAATTAGGGTTAATAGAAATTAAATAATTGTTTTAGATATAAATGAATATAGTTTTGTTTTTTCTTTTATAGTTAATTAGAGTCTAATAAAAGATTAGTAGATATTAGAGAATTTTATTAGAAGTATATTAGTGGGTTCATTAGAGTTTTTAGTTAGGAGTTAATTAGATTTTTAGGATTAATTTGAGTTAGTTAATTGGGTTTTAATTCAGTTTTTGCAGTTTTTTTAATTCATTTTCGTGTGGGCTTTATCCCCATTTTCGCAGGCCCAATTAATGTATTTTTGTCCAGAATTAGGTCCAATAATTGCCAGAAAAGTCCAGCATGATCCAGTTCTTTCCAGCGCTTCCTAGAGCATTCTGGAAGCTTCCAGCACAGCTCAGCTATAAAAGCAAGCTCGCCACGTGTTGGCTCGAGGACCCCACGCTGCAGGTCCCACGCACGCCACCTCACAGCATCCATTCTCTCTCTCAGCCTCACACGTGGGCCTCATGCATTAGCTCCTCCCCCACTCACTTCTCTCTCTCTCTCTCATCCTCACACGCGTCTCACCCTTCACATGCAAATCCCCACGTGGCTCCACCACAACCTCCCACCGGAGAACGTCACCGGCCGGCCTGCATGGCCGGCGGCCACCGCGCCGTCGCCGGAGAATCCCCAAAGCCCAGAAATCACCAAATTCAACCTTCAATCTTCATCATTTTCAACCCTCAACCCAGAAACCTTCATCGCCCATCATCCTCTTCCGATCACCATCAACCATGTTCTCCGGCGAGGATCTCAAAGCCCAGAAAACTCCCTGAACCAACAATCCTCTTCAACCTCCGATCAACATCCTGATTCGATTGATCATCCACCTCCAAGCATCATCGAACCATATAGAACAACTTCAAGAAAATTCCAGAAATGCAATCATCATCTTCATGTGTTCATCAAGGATTTTCCAGAAGAACAACACGATCCCCGGATCTTCATAGAGCTCCATCAAGAACGCTCAGAATCCACAAACAACCTTCAAGAACACACATCAACGAAGAACGCTCCATGAACTCCAAGATCTTCTTCAAACAATCATCACCCGAAATCCAGTTTTCCAGAAATGTTCAATCCTCCATCATCAGAATCATCACTCATCAAGATCTGGTTGCATCTTCTTCCCTCAACTTTTCCAGAAAGGTTCTTCAAGAAACTTGCCATGTTCACTCCTTCATCAAACGCGAGCAAGGGTCCGCGAATCTTCGTTTCCATTATCTTGTTTCATGTTTGAGGAGGAACGAACAGAAAGAAGAGATTTGAGGTTGAGTCTGGGAAGAGCGTAGATTGAAGGAGAGGGAGGTTGGTGTTGAGGGATGTTGAACGGAGAAGTTTGGAAGGTTGTGACGGCGGCGGCGCTGAGAATAGGAGAAAGGTTTCTAGGGTTCCTTTGGTTGTTCAGAGAGTGAGGAGGAAGTTGGGTTAGGGAACTGGGCCTGAGGCCCAAGTCTGTTGACCATACACCCCCTGGCCTCCATGCGCCTGCCTCAGTTTTTTTGTGGTTTTTTTGCTGAGCGTTGGGCCTGAGCCCAATACCACTTGCCAGACACACCACGGGTCACTAATTCCCCCCCCAGTTTCAGTTTTTTTTCCCTTTTTTTTCTGAGCTAAGGATATGGGCTGGGCCCAATTCAGTTGCAGTTTGTTTTATTTTATTTTCTGTTAACACCCTTGTAATCCAGTGTAACCCCCCTTCCCCTTTGTGTATTTTCTTTTATATTTTTTAGTTTTACATGAAGAAAATACATTTGAAAAAATATTAAATAGAAAAAGAAATGAAAAGAAAATATATTTGAAAAACAGAAAAAGATTTGAAGGAAAATATATTGAAGAAATATAGTATGAAAATATTATGAAAAAAGAAAATAGAAGAATATTATGAAAAAGAAAGAGAAAAGGGAAAAATATGTTGAAAAAGAAAAGAAGAAAAAAGAAAAAAATATTAAAGTGTCGATTTAATATTTTTAAGTGCATTTTCTTTTAGGTTTTTCATAGAAGTTATTTTCCTTTTAGGATAGTTTAGAAGCCCATTTGTTAGGGGGCTCTTTCCGTTCGATTTTTCAGGATAGAATAGGATAGCAGTTCCTAGGAGATTTATTTTCCAGTATGCAACTCATTGTAATCATTCTTTTCGGAGATTAATAAAACGAGATTTGAGCTGTGGTCCCGAAGTAGCCGAACTACAGCTGCTCTGATTCTTCGTACCAGACGAAGATATGTAGGCATAGGATGCGATATCCTAGCGAGCACACTAACGACTAACCTGTTGTTCTCTCGCTGCTGTGCGATCGAGACTTTCCCGCTGACGACTAATTGAGTACCCTTTTTTCTCTCTTGCCCGAGTGCACTTGAGACCAAACCATAGTTTTGCCCATAGGTTCCCGACCCTGTGAAACCAGTTGTTTTTCTCACTGCTGTGTAAGAATGTTGTTTAGCCGTAGTTAGTCTGAACTACGTAAAGCTCTGATCTTCCATCCAGTGGAAGTACGTAGGCACAAGACGCGAGGTCTTGGCGAGCCAATTTTCCCCGTAGTCCCGAACTACGTTGACTCTGACTTTCTCTCTTGAGAATACGTAGGCATAGAGTGCGACGCTCTATCGAGTCAATTCCCTTCCGTTTAGATTTAGCAGCCGTAGATAAGATTGTTTTGCATCCAGTAGACAACCCAAGCAAGCGTGGATCCCATCGAGTACGATGGACGTGAGGGGTGCTAATACCTTCCCCTTGCGTAACCGACTCCCGAACCCAGGTTTTGGTTGCGATGACCATACCTTTTCCCCGTTTTTTGCGAGGTTTACTTCGAGCGTTTCCTTTCCCGCTCTGAGGGATAAATAACGCACGGTGGCGACTCTTCTGTCAGCCGGCGCCGATTTTCGCAGTAGCGACAGCTGGCGACTCTGCTGGGGAAGAGAACAGTTCCCTATGTGAGTCTGCTGGGGATCCAACGTCCCCTGGCTGCTAAGGACTGCGATAGTTCTTATGCATTTGGGATCCAACGTCCCCTAAGAGAGAGTCAATCCTAGCGTTTGTTTGCTTGTCTATTTGGGGCTTATTTATCGATATTATCTGTTGCTGTGGGGTGTTACGGGTGTTCTATGATTGAGATAAGCCGGACCTGGGCTTGAGTATGAGTATGCACCTAGATATAGTTGCGGAGAAGTAGTAGACGAACCTGTCTGCTGAGCAGGCACAGTTCCCTACGAAAATTCGCGCTCGGACGAGGTTCTCGTAGAGGTGCTCCTTTCCGGTCCTGAGGATCTGAGGGGAGTCCAGACGTGAGGATTGTCGACTCTGGGAACCGATCAATTGGAAGTCAGCTAAGTGAGGCCTCTTCATGAGATGACGATGCCACTCCTTCTGGGAATCGTATCATTCCTCATGAAAGTCTGTGACGCTGACGACCGCATAGGATGCCGTACCTTGTCAGATATAGGTCCACACCTGTGAGTGGGGGGTTTTTTTGTGCAGGAAACTTGACTTCCAACCTACCCGTTATTCTGGTCTTCTCTTCAGAGCAACCGTACTCCGTCAGCAGTGCAGCAGTATTTAGATTGTGTGGGGGCTGTGATCCCGTATTTGTTTGTTGCTTTGCATTTGCATAGGCATCTTTGCATCATATTGCATACCATTCGCCAGCTAGTCAGAGCTCTTATCCAGCCGTTATTTTGATTCTGAAGGTGAGTGTTGAAGACGACCAAGGGGTTGAAGCAGATTTGAAGCAGATTTGATCAGAGTCAAGCAGTGGGGTCAGCTGACAGTTGTTGGTAGCTATGTCAGAGAGCGGCTTCCAGTTTGTTGATACCTTGTTAGGGTTCACCGTGACGCCCAATCCTCTGTATGGATCTCCGCGCGACGAAGACTTTCCGCAAGTGAACAACCTTACTGCAGCTCAGCTTGTGCATCCATCTGTTGAAGACCAAGGTCTGCGTGAGCAGTTTGTTGCCCGAGGTGAACGTTCTCCTTCTGTTGATGTCTCAGACTACCAGGGTTTTGCCTTCCCTGTGCCAAAGCCCCGAAGAGAGGTCCCGACAGCAAAGAATGAAGACCCATTAGCTCCCGTGTATGCTGAAAGGTTTCGCGCATTAGAGGAGAGATTCAAAGCCTTGAAAGGTAAAGACGCTGTTACTCCTAGTGCTGCAGATATGTGTCTGGTTCCTGGCCTAGTGTTACCTCCGAAGTTCAGAATGCCGAGGTTTGAAAGGTACAAAGGAGATAGTTGCCCGAAGCAACATTTGGTGATGTTCTGCCGAAGAATGACTTCATTTGTGCGCAACGATAAGCTGATGATTCATTGCTTTCAAGATAGTCTGACTGGGGCACCTCTGAGTTGGTATATGCAGTTAGAGCGTGATCAGATCCGATCATGGATGGACTTAGCTGATGCTTTTCTAAAGCAGTACGACTATAATCTTGACGAAGCTCCTATTCGCATGCAACTGCAAGAATTGTCTCAAGGGGGCAATGAATCTTTCAGAAAGTATGTTCAGAGATGGAGAGAATTTGCTGGTAGAGTGCAACCACCGCTCCTAGATCAAGAGCTGAAAGGCATGTTCGTGAACTCCTTGCAGAGCCCGTACTTCGAAAGAATGCTTGTAGCCGCACCAAATTTCACTGAGTTGGTAAGGACAGGAGAGCACATCGAGTATGGCGTAAGGACCGGAAGAATCCCGTATGTTTCAAAAGGTCAGGCCAGTGAAACTGAATCTCTCTATGGCTCTCAATCTGAAGATGAAGCTATGATCAACGCGGTCCTGACAGATGTTGGATATCCTCAAGTCGAATCGGTGAAATTTGTTGGTTCATCATCTTATCAGAGATCAGTACCTCCCGTGGCTTGTTATACTGAACAGACAGCCGTACCTGGGGCACCACATCAGGACCTTTATGTCGCTTCCATTGCAAATCAGCAAACCCGTGGCCGAGGTTACCAGAATCAGCGTCAGAATCAGAACCGACCTCGCAACAACTTGGAACGAAGGAAAGCTCCTTTTCACCCAGTGCCGATGCCGTACAGCCAGTTGTTACCATCTTTGATCCTGAAGTCTTTGGTGGAACCTAAAGCTCTTAAGCCAGTTCCAGAACCTTACCCTCCTGGGTACAATCCCCACGTTCAGTGTGGTTATCATGGTGGCTCACCAGGGCATTCGACGGAAGATTGTAAAGCATTTCAGGCAAAGGTACAGCAGTTGATTGATCAGGATCGCATTTCCTTTCGAGAAGGACTTCTGTTTGTTCATCCCAACCGCTCAGCTGTCTAAGCTCGTTGATTCGGGAAGTATCCCCCAGCAGAAGCCAGTGGTTCAGACAGGCAGGCGCCTCAGCATCGGCAGTCCTCGGACCTTTTCACCATTTTGCATTTGTAGTTTCTTTTTCTGTTAGTTACTACCTGCTTTTAAACATTTGTATGTTTCGAATGGTGATAATAATAAAGTGACTATGCATTTTTCTGAATTAGTCATGTCGCTGTCATCATTTACTGCATTGCATTGACGCTTGCATTTTTATTTACTCCATTTTTTCCACTGTGACTAGCAAAGTTAGGAGGGAGGATGATGAAACTGAAACTTATAACCGATGATCGTATGCTTTCAGATGAGACCGTACCGATGACGTACAAGGCATTGTTTCAAATCCCCCAAACACTGGAGATATAAGGAGTTAGTCCCTTGTTAACCACTTCGAGCCAGGAAGTAGAAGTTTTTTCGGACTTTTAAAACCCTCACATCTTAACCCGGGGCAGGGTAGTTGTCAGTTAGCTTGACCAAGCGTTCAAGTCTTACAGAGGAGTGTTGTCTTTCAAGGACCAATCAGTTTACACCTTTCAAGAGGTCAAACCTCACCAATCAGGAGTGAGACAGTTACAATCCTTTCGGAGCAATCAAGACAACCAGTGCCACACGACTTTGTTCCAAAAGAAAGAAAGAAAGAAAGCCCGCTAAGTAAAAAAGAAAGAAAAGCTAGAAAGCTAATACTTAGGCAAAAATCAGGGCATCCCGCTGGACTTTAAAAGAAATCGAAAAATCGAAAAGAACTCAAAATGAGTCAGTCCAGGCAAAAATTAGGGTATCAAAAGAATGGAAAAGAGGGATTAAAAAGAAAATTTCCCCCAACAAATCACAAAGTCGTGTACACAGACACCAAAGCGAGGAAGGAGTAGCTATCACTCTGGAAGAAAAGCTTGTGAACTCCTTAACTGTAGGTCTTACCATTCAACAATACCTCTCGAAGAGGCGAGCGCTTGTGCCAGGTTAACTGAACCTTAGGATCGGAGATCATCACGTAGAAGGGGTGGGTACAAATCAAAATTTGAGCCAAACATCCTTTGTTTCACGAACCGTGAACCCGACCACGATACAACCCTCAAAAGACCTAATTGAGGTAGGGATATTCTGAAGCGCATTACGATAAGGTTGAGTAACCTGACTCCTTCTTGACTTGCTAGTCACATCCTTGTTGTATTTTCACTGACCACGTAAGCACTACGTTTGAACTTCGGTTCCCTCGTCACTCACAATTATCATTGCATGTAAATGAGTGACAGCTCAAGTTTTTTCAAAATCTGCATAACCATTGCATTAAGATTACCATTCGTAGACAGACGATTCTAATTGCAGGTTAGTAGTTGGCATGAAAGAAATTCCAGCAGGAATAATCAAGCAGGACTGAGTAATTCAGCAATCTGAACCAGAATGGTGAATGTTGTGAAGCCTTGTGAATCAGGGGAATTATCTTCCGGTAAGTTCAGTATCAGCCAGTCTGAGGACAAGTCCCGAAGCTCTAGTTGATCAGGGGCAGTTTTGCTTGAGAAGCAGTTGATCAGAAGTGCGTCTTCTTGAGAGCCAATCAGGGGCAGCTATTCAGAGCATTGAGATTTGAAAGCAGATGCTTCCAGTGGATAATCAGATCCGGTTGAGTCGCTCATCGCTCATTCAGGGGCAAGTCAGTTCAGAAATGATGAAACCATTCAGGGTAATAGGCGTCTATTAGAGATTGAATTCTGTTGTCGTACAGATGTCGGGGCAAATATTCTCGAAGTCTTCCCGTAGCAAGCTGTTCAGAGCAAGTACTCCCAAGAGTTAGATTGGGGCAAGTTGAATTGTACTGGGGCAAGTTGTTCCAGCCAGTCCTGTTATCCCCAGCTGAGTGTATTGGGGCAAGTTGTTCAAGCTAGTCTGTCTATCCCCAGCCGGAGTTGAGTATCGGGGAATCATGTCAGTACCCTTATCAAAAACCTGAACCTTTCAAATAAGAAGGTCTTGTTGTCGTTGGATCATTATCCTACAGTTTAAACCTGTTGCGCGTCAGTAACCCGTCGTTTCCAAAGTCCAGTTCTCGTCTGGCCTACCCTTTCGTAAGCAGCAGTTCCCGTCCTGGTGCAGTTTATTGTAAGCAGCAGTTCCCGTCCTGGTGCAGTTTATTGTAAGCAGCAGTTCCCGTCCTGGTGCAGTTTATTGGTAACCAATTCCCGTTTGGTCACCGTTTCCTCGAGTGTTGTATCAGTTCTCGCCTGGTACATACCGTTGCATAACCAGTTCTCGCCTGGTATACGTCAGCTTTCAGCCAGTTCTCGCCTGGTTGTCTGTACCTCAGTCTGTTATCCAGTCAGCCCGTCTGATGTCCAAAAAAACAAATCAATTTTCTAACCTTACCTATCAGTTCTCGCCTGATAGTCTACCTTTGAATGCTAGTTCTCGTCTAGTATTTCTCATATCTTCCACTGTGTACATAATCCATGCTTATCCTAAACCAAAAAAAACCTAAAGGTATCTGACACAGTATTTCCCAATGACCCGCATGTTGTCATGATCCCCGATACGAAGCTCGACGGATACCAGTGCTCCGGTTAATGTTTGAATTCCTCGTGGATGTTGTTAAATCAGAATTGCTACTCTTCAGTAGATGAAAGTTGCTTATTATCCCCGGAAGAATCGAGATTGTATTTTACCCCGTGTCAGAGTAGGATCAGGAGTATCTTCAGCAGATTAAGATCGACATCCTTGATAGTAGGGGCATTTCCAGCAGTGTGCCGCGCGCAATCAATCTCAGTTTGGGTCAATCCCCGCAGAGTACAATCAGTCGTCAATGGTTGAAGAGAGCATCCCCGAGCAGAGTTGTTTTCTTTCCCCAGTGAAGTCGCCAGGCAGGGTTGCCTTTTCATTTCTCCAGCAGAACGGTTATCCTCAGCGGATTTGATTTCTCGTTTCCAGCATTTATTTTGCTGAGACAATCCTGTGACTTCAGTTCATCCCCAGTAGGGTTGGCGTTACCTTCAGCATTTATTTTGCCAAGCGGTGTTCAGACCTGGTGTTCTCTGGCAGCTCGAGCCTGCATTAGCATTTGCATATAAAGTCATAGCATTTAGCATATCCATGCCGTCTGGGCATCACATTTTCAAACAGAATGTATAGCATTTGCATATAGGACATTGCATCATTATCCAGCATAGGCATGTCGAAACATGGACCAGGATGGTTACCTATTGAATTTCGAATTTGTTCACCTGCAGAGTTGTGTGGTTAAGCTTCTCCTCTCCCCAGCGAAGTCTTCAGTTCAAGACGATTCTTGAATCCCTCAGCAGAGCCGTTTACTTAAGATAATTCTTAAGACCCCAGTACGGCTTCCCGAGTTGTTCGCCTAGTATGATGCTTGAGCTCCCCGGTAGCGTCCTCAGCAAGAGTTGCCCAGGAAGATTCCTGGAATGCCTAGCAGAACAAAGTCTCCAGAATGGTTATCGGTTCAGGATGATTCTTGAAGGTGCCCGACGAATTTGTTGGTTCAAGATGATTCTTGAAGTCCTTAGCAGCGTGATATGTCTGCTCCAACAGTAAGGTCTAATCTGAAGATGGATTTCGCAAGCGCCTGAGGGTGGTATCAGAAGGTTCCTGTGAGTTCAGATTTCCTTGTTGATGAATCAACGTGTGACTGAAGTCGAAGATACCTCCTGCAGAGTGGCCATGGGCCAGGGTTTTATATATCTTTAGTGTTGAAATTCTACGGCGGGCAGTGAGCAGCTAGTATTCCAATGTTCGGCAAGTTGAGCAGTTGGCAAATTTTCTGGTTTACCGGTATTCAACCGTCATCTACCTTGAATGTTTGAAGGCTGAGCGCTCTTCACCCATTCAGGTCCAAGCCGCTTGAATAGGGGCAGCTGTTGCACCCCAAAATTTGACCAACCGGGTCCCGTATTTGGTCCTATGTTTCGACACACTACCGCATTCGCATCTGCATATTGCATACATTGCATTTTGCATTGGTATTGGTTTTATCAGGGATCACAGCTCTCGTCTCGAATTTCAGGTGTTTTTTTATCAGTTTAATAGGTAGAATCGTTTTTTGGGATATTTCGGTGCCCGTTTATTTTTACCGATTATTTTTGTGTCGTTCGGTGCTTATTTTTGTTCCTCCGGGAATTATGGTGGTTTTTCTGGATTTTATGACATTTTTTTAGGGTTTTAAATAGATTTTAAATCATATATAGAATTTTATAGAAATAAATAGCTTTTAAACCATTTTTAGGATTTAATAGGATTTTTTAATAGTTTTTAATAGTTTTCTTAATCATTTTAGATATTTTTTTAATAGCATTTTCTCATTTTTAGAATATTAATAGTTTAAATAGATTTTTAAATCAAATTAGGGTTAATAGAAATTAAATAATTGTTTTAGATATAAATGAATATAGTTTTGTTTTTTCTTTTATAGTTAATTAGAGTCTAATAAAAGATTAGTAGATATTAGAGAATTTTATTAGAAGTATATTAGTGGGTTCATTAGAGTTTTTAGTTAGGAGTTAATTAGATTTTTAGGATTAATTTGAGTTAGTTAATTGGGTTTTAATTCAGTTTTTGCAGTTTTTTTAATTCATTTTCGTGTGGGCTTTATCCCCATTTTCGCAGGCCCAATTAATGTATTTTTGTCCAGAATTAGGTCCAATAATTGGCAGAAAAGTCCAGCATGATCCAGTTCTTTCCAGCGCTTCCTAGAGCATTCTGGAAGCTTCCAGCGCAGCTCAGCTATAAAAGCAAGCTCGCCACGTGTTGGCTCGAGGACCCCACGCTGCAGGTCCCACGCACGCCACCTCACAGCATCCATTCTCTCTCTCAGCCTCACACGTGGGCCTCATGCATCAGCTCCTCCCCCATTCACTTCTCTCTCTCTCTCTCATCCTCACACGCGTCTCACCCTTCACATGCAAATCCCCATGTGGCTCCACCACAACCTCCCACCGGAGAACGTCACCGGCCGGCCTGCATGGCCGGCGGCCACCGCGCCGTCGCCGGAGAATCCCCAAAGCCCAGAAATCACCAAATTCAACCTTCAATCTTCATCATTTTCAACCCTCAACCCAGAAACCTTCATCGCCCATCATCCTCTTCCGATCACCATCAACCATGTTCTCCGGCGAGGATCTCAAAGCCCAGAAAACTCCCTAAACCAACAATCCTCTTCAACCTCCGATCAACATCCTGATTCGATTGATCATCCACCTCCAAGCATCATCGAACCATATAGAACAACTTCAAGAAAATTCCAGAAATGCAATCATCATCTTCATGTGTTCATCAAGGATTTTCCAGAAGAACAACACGATCCCCAGATCTTCATAGAGCTCCATCAAGAACGCTCAGAATCCACAAACAACCTTCAAGAACACACATCAACGAAGAACGCTCCATGAACTCCAAGATCTTCTTCAAACAATCATCACCCGAAATCCAGTTTTCCAGAAATGTTCAATCCTCCATCATCAGAATCATCACTCATCAAGATCTGGTTGCATCTTCTTCCCTCAACTTTTCCAGAAAGGTTCTTCAAGAAACTTGCCATGTTCACTCCTTCATCAAACGCGAGCAAGGGTCCGCGAATCTTCGTTTCCATTATCTTGTTTCATGTTTGAGGAGGAACGAACAGAAAGAAGAGATTTGAGGTTGAGTCTGGGAAGAGCGTAGATTGAAGGAGAGGGAGGTTGGTGTTGAGGGATGTTGAACGGAGAAGTTTGGAAGGTTGTGACGGCGGCGGCGCTGAGAATAGGAGAAAGGTTTCTAGGGTTCCTTTGGTTGTTCAGAGAGTGAGGAGGAAGTTGGGTTAGGGAACTGGGCCTGAGGCCCAAGTCTGTTGACCATACACCCCCTGGCCTCCATGCGCCTGCCTCAGTTTTTTTGTGGTTTTTTTGCTGAGCGTTGGGCCTGAGCCCAATACCACTTGCCAGACACACCACGGGTCACTAATTCCCCCCCCAGTTTCAGTTTTTTTTCCCTTTTTTTTCTGAGCTAAGGATATGGGCTGGGCCCAATTCAGTTGCAGTTTGTTTTATTTTATTTTCTGTTAACACCCTTGTAATCCAGTGTAACCCCCCTTCCCCTTTGTGTATTTTCTTTTATATTTTTTAGTTTTACATGAAGAAAATACATTTGAAAAAATATTAAATAGAAAAAGAAATGAAAAGAAAATATATTTGAAAAACAGAAAAAGATTTGAAGGAAAATATATTGAAGAAATATAGTATGAAAATATTATGAAAAAAGAAAATAGAAGAATATTATGAAAAAGAAAGAGAAAAGGGAAAAATATGTTGAAAAAGAAAAGAAGAAAAAAGAAAAAAATATTAAAGTGTCGATTTAATATTTTTAAGTGCATTTTCTTTTAGGTTTTTCATAGAAGTTATTTTCCTTTTAGGATAGTTTAGAAGCCCATTTGTTAGGGGGCTCTTTCCGTTCGATTTTTCAGGATAGAATAGGATAGCAGTTCCTAGGAGATTTATTTTCCAGTATGCAACTCATTGTAATCATTCTTTTCGGAGATTAATAAAACGAGATTTGAGCTGTGGTCCCGAAGTAGCCGAACTACAGCTGCTCTGATTCTTCGTACCAGACGAAGATATGTAGGCATAGGATGCGATATCCTAGCGAGCACACTAACGACTAACCTGTTGTTCTCTCGCTGCTGTGCGATCGAGACTTTCCCGCTGACGACTAATTGAGTACCCTTTTTTCTCTCTTGCCCGAGTGCACTTGAGACCAAACCATAGTTTTGCCCATAGGTTCCCGACCCTGTGAAACCAGTTGTTTTTCTCACTGCTGTGTGAGAATGTTGTTTAGCCGTAGTTAGTCTGAACTACGTAAAGCTCTGATCTTCCATCCAGTGGAAGTACGTAGGCACAAGACGCGAGGTCTTGGCGAGCCAATTTTCCCCGTAGTCCCGAACTACGTTGACTCTGACTTTCTCTCTTGAGAATACGTAGGCATAGAGTGCGACGCTCTATCGAGTCAATTCCCTTCCGTTTAGATTTAGCAGCCGTAGATAAGATTGTTTTGCATCCAGTAGACAACCCAAGCAAGCGTGGATCCCATCGAGTACGATGGACGTGAGGGGTGCTAATACCTTCCCCTTGCGTAACCGACTCCCGAACCCAGGTTTTGGTTGCGATGACCATACCTTTTCCCCGTTTTTTGCGAGGTTTACTTCGAGCGTTTCCTTTCCCTCTCTGAGGGATAAATAACGCACGGTGGCGACTCTTCTGTCAGCCGGCGCCGATTTTCGCAGTAGCGACAGGTGTATTAACTTGGATGATCGAGGATAGGTGGTATTTTGAGTATTAATGAGCATGTATTGGCTTGATGAGATCAGGGTACAATAATGAACAAGATGGGACAGTTGGATTGGAGAATTGTGAGGCTCCACTGGTGAGTGCAGTAGGTATGCTATGAAGTTCCATCTATCGGGTTTAATCATAGAGAGGGTTTTAGAGAAAACTAAGAACATAGACTTGTAGAGGGGAAGAAATGGAGTGATTTTGGTCTTTACAAGTTTTGTTTTCATGGCGTATTGAGGGAGAATGAGAAGCTCGAAGGTTGTGCATGGGAGCTGCTTTTTCTGCAAACCCTAGCTCACTTGGGGACGATGAACTCCCACCGTTAGATCGTCCCAGATACTTGACTTCTTCATCTGATCGCACGGTCCCCATTTAATTTCAAAAAAACGGAGGGAAGTTTCAAGGTGCAACGCACCGTTTCAATTAGTAAAAACCCTTGGGCTTAAGTCTGATTGTTATTCACACACCCTCATTCTAGGCCCAAACTAAAACACACGTGAAATCTTTGAGTTCCACACCCCCAGCGCAATTTTGTCTGTTTTTGTTTTTTCTGAATGTTAGTGGGCTTAGCCTGATTACTTTTCACGCCCCCCTGATATGAGCCCACCTGGAATACAACTGGGCGCTTCTACTTTTCGCACCCCCTCCCATTTAATTTCCATTTTGTGTGTTTTAATTTCCTTTAATATTTTTACATCTTTAAAAAATCATAAAAAAATGGAAAATGGCTTGTTTTAATTGGTTCTTTTTGCTATAGGTCCATCATTCTGCCTAGAAAAATATGAAATAATAAAATTGGCATTTTATTTTTGTTTAATATTTTTCATGCATTTTTCTCGTAAATAGCATTTTGTTAAGTTTAGTTTGATGCTTAAATTTGTTAATTTTTGTTCTAATAGTTGCTTTAACCCATTATTTTTAGGTTGTTTAATTTAGACATTCAACTTGTACATAAAATTTAGTTCACATTTTTAAGACTTAATTTTAGGAGATTAGTTTAGGTGAGAACAACATGAACAAAATTATGGTTTAAGTGACAACATAGGTGAAGTAGTTCTTTTCCCTTAAGGATTTAGAGATTGAAAGTTTGGGGTATGGGGCTATAGGGGCTATGGGTAGTTATTAGATCCCTTAGAAATCACTAGGATTCCCCTACTGCTATTGGTATATTACTGTATTTGATTGATTGGTATGGTGTGCCCTCTGGGGATTATTGAGTTGTCTGTGTGGGTATTGGGATTGCTTGGGGATTGGGGGAGCTGAAGACTTGTGATGATGAAGCCATTGGAGATCCAGAGCTTGAAGACCAACTTCCAGAGTTGATGGGGAGATTCCTGCTAGCAGCTGTTGAGGAGATTAGGGTTTAGGAGCTAGGCAGAGCTCTAGATTAGAAAGCTTGATTCTCAAATATGGAAGGTTTTGACTGCCTCCATTCCTCTCTGTGATACAGAGTCTCTCTAAGACACTCACCCCCTTCCCTTGGAAGGCTTGGTGCTACTGTCTAAGGGATAGAACTCTTGAGAGAAAATGTCTTATGTGTTAGTAGCAGTTGGTTTGCCACCCTTGGTAGTCAACTAATTGCTTAACACCCAATTCACTCTTGTGATTGATCCCTCAGCTTGGAGGATAGGACTTGAAGAAAAGCCATTGTAGACTGAAGATTGATGACAAAGACCTTGCTTGAAGGCTGTGGAGATGGAGATTGATGCTTGCTGAAGCTTGAAGTCAGATGTTGTTTCAGAGCTGCTGATGCTGTTTATTTTTCCTGCTGTATTTCATTTCTGATGTATTGATTGGTTTTCCTGGCTGTATTGTTTGCTGTTTACCCTGTTGGGTTGAAAGTGAATGCTGTTCACTTTTGCCTATTGTTTTCTAGGTTCGAGGTTGAGTGGGACTCCCTTGCCTCGCTTGTATTGTTGCATCCATGCATTTTACCCCTTTACTGTATATATCTGATATTGTTTCTGTTTCCGTCTATTCCCTTAGGATCTCTGTTTCTCTCTGTGCAAGAGAGGAGTATGATAGACACTAGGTCTTAACCCATGCATGATAACATTAGGTTAGTTTGATTCCCTTCGCAACCGTAGGTTAGAATTCTGTCTCTTCTTTCTCAAAACAAACATAAAAACACCATAAATATTTCAAACACAATAAAAGACACTTCTTCCGTAAAAGAACATGAACTCATCAAAACGTCATTTTTGTCCGCTTGGACTGCTAATCAGAAAAACCTTTTTCAGAAGGAATAAAATCAACCAAGACAAGCTTGTGTCGTACGTGGCCCGAACTACGTTTGCTCTGATCTTTCATGCTGTATGAAAGTACGTAGGCATAGGATGCGATATCTTAGCGAGCAACCTTCCCCTCCTTTCCCGTAGGTAGGCGAACTACGTTGACTCTGATTTCTCGTTTCAGACGGGAATACGTAGGCATAAAGTGCGATACTTTGCCGAGTCATTTTATTTTCCTTTTATTTTATTTTAACCCTTAACCCTTAGAGTAGATAGAATAACAATCCATACCCGAAAACAAGCGTGGATCCCGTCGAGTACGACGGACGTGAGGGGTGCTAATACCTTCCCCTTGCGTAACCGACTCCCGAATCCAGGTTTTGGTTGCGACGACCATACCTTTTCCCGTGTTGTGCGAGGTTTACTCTAAGCGTTTCCTTTCCCTCCCGTGGGATAAATAACGCACGGTGGCGACTCTTCTGTTCAGCCGGCGCCGATTTTCGCAGTAGCGACACCTTGTTCATGTAATGTTGACTACTGGGCTGGTGCCCGCTTTTGCTTAATATATTTTTGAGAATTTTCTAAGTGTGCGCTCGATTTTTGCATGATGTTTATGCTCGTCTTATTTCTTCACATATTTGTATGCTTGAGTTATATATGTTTGATATGCATGTGTTAGTATGCCTTTGGGTCTGTCCGGGGTGGTAGCTCGACAAAGCTTGTTAATGGCGATGAAGGGAACCGGCCGGTTTGGCCGGCATTGTTGCCTGACCGGTTCGGGGGTAGTTCTCCCCGTGGCGTGGGCATCCCATCGCGAGTTAGGCGTCCTTCCGATTTTGGTACAGCGGTGGGGAATCTCGGTCGAGTTGTTCCCTGCTGAGCAAGGCCTTCTGCCCGTGCACACAGGAGGCAGGGCTTGCTTTTCTCTGGTCGTTAGTAGACGCGAGGAAGTGCGGTGGTACCATGTCGCCTCCCCAGTGGTCGTGATGATGGGTCGTCACGGGCAGTGTTTAACTGTAGTACCGCTTAAGTTTCGCGACGTTCCATGGTCGAGCTAGTTGTTCCCTGTGCAGGTTTTCGAGGTAATAGGCCCCGTGCTCCGTCTTGTCGCGGACACGGTAGGGGCCTTCCCAATTCGCAGCCAGTTTGCCCTCGTGTGAGTCTTTCTGATTTCTGCGCAGAACTAAGTCGCCGATTTGGAAGTCGCGTTTGAGGACTTTGTTGTCGTGGCGAAGTGCTACTTGCTGTTTCAGCCGGGCTTCCCTGAGGGCTGCTCCTGAGAGAATCTCCTCGACGAGGTCGAGCTCTTCACGTAAGGCGTCGTCGTTGTCGAAGGGAGCTTCAGTTCGTCTGGATGGCTCGCGTATCTTGACTGGTATCACGGCTTCGGTTCTGTACGTGAGGCGGAATGGGGTTTCCCCCGTGGTTGAGTGGGGAGTAGTGCGGTATGCCCAGAGGACGCTGTGGAGCTCCTCGACCCATGCTCGCTTTGTGTCACCAAGTCGTCGTTTGAGTCCCCTGAGGATGACCCTGTTCGCGGATTCTTCCTGGCCGTTTGTCTGAGGGTGCTCGACCGAGGTGAAGTGGTGTGTGATTCCAAGCTTGGTGACGAAGTCGCGGAAGTTTTTGTCCATGAATTGTGTGCCGTTGTCGGTGACGATGACGAGCGGGACCCCAAATCTTGCGAGGATGTTTTGTTTATAGAATCGGAGTATGTTGTGGGCCGTGATTTTGGCCAGGGCTTCGGCTTCGATCCATTTGGTGAAGTAGTCTACGCCCACGATGCGGTACTTGTTCTGATAGGACCCTAGGGTGAAGGGCCCGAGGATGTCCAACCCCCACCAGGTGAATGGCCACGGGGAGGAGAGGGTTTTGAGTTCGGTTGGTGGGGCGAGGTGCATGTCCCCGTGTCTTTGGCATTTGTCACATCGTTTGACGTGTTCCTTCGCGTCCGTTTGCATCGAAGGCCAGTAGTAGCCTGCTCGTAGAGCCTTTCGTGCCAGGGATCGTCCTCCGAGGTGCTGCGCGTTGATGCCCTCGTGGATTTCCTCTAGGATGTCTGCACTCTGGGAGTTATCGATGCATTTGAGGAGTGGGATCGCGAAGCCTCGGCGATACAGTTTTCCTTCGAGGAGGACGTACGAGTAGGCTCGTCGCTTGGTTGTGCTTGCATCTGTAGAGTCGGCTGGTAGGTGGTCGGTGCTGAGGTAGGTGTATAGTGGTGTCATCCAGCTGTCGGTATCTCCGATGGCGTTGATGTCGAGAGGGGCGGTGGTCGCTTTGGTGCTCGGTTGCGATAAGACTTCTTGGATGACCGACTTGTGGCCTCCTCGCTTTTTGGTGCTCGCCAACTTGGAGAGGATATCGGCGCAGGTCTTCTGCTCGCGCGGGACGTGCTGAATCTCCGCGGAGTTGAAACTTTGCAGTTTTTCAGTGATAAGTGCTAAATACTCGGCGAGGTTGTCGTTTTTCGCTTGATATTCTCCTCGTACTTGCGAAGCGACTAGTTAGGAATCTGTGTAGATTCGGATGTCTCTGGCCCCGAGGTCTGATGCCAGGCGAAGTCCGGCCAGGAACGCTTCGTACTTGGCTTGGTTGTTAGTCGTCGGGAAGGCCAGCATGAGGGAGACCTCTATGAGGGTGCCCTCGTCGTTGTTGAGGATGATGTCGGCGCCGCTTCCCGTGGAGTTGGAGGAGCCGTCCACGAAAATGGTCCAGATGTGGCTCCTGGTGGTGGGGTCGGGTGATGGGGTCATCTCGCCGAAGAAGTCTGCCAGGGCTTGAGCTTTGATGGCGTTTCGGCCTTCGTAGACGATGTCGAACTCAGATAGTTCTAACGACCATTTCAGCATGCGTCCGACCATGCCGGGTCGGCCGAGGAGCTGGCGGATGGGCTGATCGGTGCGGAGCACGACGGTGTGTGCGAGGAAGTAATGTCGGAGCCGTCGCGCTGCGGTGACGAGGGCTAAGGCGACTTTCTCGATCAGCTGGTATCAGACTTCGGGACCGTGGAGGGCTTTGCTCGTGAAGTAGATTGGTTTTTGACCCTCCTCGGTTTCGCTGATGAGGACGGAGTTGACTGCTTCGTTAGCCACGACCAGATATAAGTATAGGGTTTCGCCCATCACGGGACGTGTCAGCACCGGTGGTTCGGACAAGACGCGTTTGAGGTGGCGGAGGGCTTGCTCGCATTCCTCTGTCCATTCAAACGTGGTTTCCTTCCTGAGTAGTTTGAAGAAGGAGAGGGCGTGCTGGGCGGACTTGGCGATGAACCGGGAAAGTGAGGCGAGCACGCCGTTGAGAGATTGGATGGACTTCTTCGTGGTGAGCGTGGTAATTTCTGAAAAGGCGTGGCATTTGTCCGGATTGGCCTCGATCCCACGCTCGGTCAGGTAGTAGCCGAGGAACTTGCCTACGCGGACACCGAAGGTGCATTTCTCCGGGTTGAAGCGCATTCGGCATGTCCTCGCGGTATCGAAGATCTTCCTGAGGTGGGTCGTGTGGTCGTCTTCTGTGCAGGATTTGACGATCATGTCGTCCATGTATACTTCGAGCATGTCGCCGATTTCTCCCTGGAAGACATTGTTCATCATCCGTTGGTATGTGGCTTCGGCGTTCTTTAGGCCGAAGGGCATTATGTTGTAGTAATAGTTGCCCGACGCCGTCATGAAGGCCGTGCTCTGTTTATCGTGCTCGGCCATAGGGATCTGGTTGTACCCCGAGTATGCGTCCATGAAGGACAAGAGCCTGAAGCCCGCGGAGTTGTCGACGAGTTTATCGATGTTGGGGAGGGGGTAGGCGTCCTTAGGACATGCTCGGTTGAGATCGTATAGTCAACACACATGCGCCATTTTCCATTATTCTTTTTAACGAGTACAACATTGGACAGCCAGGTTGAATACCGGGCTTCCGAAATTAAATTTGCCTATAGGAGGTCTTTTACAACTTTCTCGGCTGCTGCCGACTTTTCGGGGGACTGTCTACGCCTACGTTGAACTACGACCTTCGCGGTCGGGCTGATGGACAGCTGGTGGCAGGTGACCTCGGGGTCGAGTCCGGGCATTTCTGCGGCGCTCCATGCGAAGAGATCGGCGTTCTCGCGGAGGCAGGCTTGCAGCTGTCTTTTCGCGAAGTCTGGGAGTCCGGCGCCGATCTTCACGGTTCTGCTCTTGTCTTCCCCGAGTGTGATGATCTCGAATTCTCCGTCCGGGATGGGGCGTGCCGGGTGGGCGGGCTGCCCGTTGGCTTCGCTGGTCCTTATTTCGTGGTCGCGCTCCTCGGAGAAGCGACTGTCGAGGTCCACGGATCCGACCAGCTCCTTTGGTTCGCTTTTTGGCGCTATGATTAAAGTCACCCTCTTGGTTGCTGGAGCAATGGTGTCCAAGCCTTTCAGCGCGGCCTCGAAACACCTTCGGGCGGCCTCGATGTCTCCGTTAAGGGTCACCACGGCCCCCCATTTTGTGTAGTATTTCATCTTCAGGTGGACAGTGGAAGGTACCGCGGTGAGTTCTGCTATCGTTGTTCTGCCCAGGATACAGTTGTAGAGGGACGGGCACTCGATGACTAAGAAACGGATGCTGATCTCCTTGGCCGTTTCCTCTTCTCCGAAAGTGACTTTCAGCTCCACGTACCCCCAAGGTCTCGTCGTCGTCCCGTTGAACCCCTGAAGGTCGGAGCCTACGTAAGGGGAAAGGTTGGATTCGTCGAGTTGGAGGGTTGTGAACAGGTGCGTGTACATGATGTCCACCGAGCTTCCCCCGTCGACGAGGATGCGTCTGACGTCGAAGTTCGCCATCCGCGCCCGTATGAGCAGGGGAATGTTGGCGTTTGGGGATCCCCTGGGGAGTTCCTCGAGGTAGAATGTGATCAAATTGGATCGACCGTGGAATCTTTCGAGCATGCTCATTTTTCTGGAGTTGCTCGTGATAAGCTCTTCGAACTTTATTTTCACTGATCCTATGGGCAGGCTCCTCGTGGCGCCACCCGAGATGACCATGGCTCTGGCGAAGTATTCCCATTGGCTGGTTAGCCGGACTGGCTCGCTGGGTAGGTCGGGGCCTTCGGGGAGGCCGAACTCTCTATCCGCGAACCAATCCTCGGGGCGGCTAACACACAACGTGACCTGGAGTCTGTTGTCGCCATCAGATGAGGGGAGTTCCTCGATTTTCTTGGCCTCGGGGGCTCACCCCCTGGGTGTATCTCTTTAGGTGGCCGTCTTTAATCAGAATTTCAATCGCGTCCTTGAGATGGATGCAGTCTTCGGTCACGTGCCCGTGGCTCCTGTGGAATCAGCAGTATTTCGATTTGTCCACATTGGGTTTGGGGGGTGTCGGCCGAGGGAAGCGGACACCTCCCTGGACAAATTCGGTTTTGGCGCACTCGGCCAGTATGCGCTCGCGGGAAGCGACTAGGGCCGTGTATTCCGTGAATCGACCGACAGGGCCGTGTTGTTCGCGTTGTTCGCGAGGGCGATCTTCCCGACGACGGTCACCTCCCCGTCGATGGTTCGAGGCTCCGTCATCTCGGTGCCTGCGAGGGGCCTCCCTGTCTCGGGTGTCTCGTGCGGAGTTGGCTGCTTGGGTTTCCTCGAATTGTATATAATGCGCGACTCTGTCGAGGAAATCCTGGAGGGAGGTTGGTCGGTGTATGCCTACGGCCTCGTAGAACTTGGATTCGTGGCGTAGACCCTGCTCCATTAGGTAGCGCTTCATCTCGTCTGACGTTGTTACATGCATCGCTTCCCGGGTGAATCTTTCGATGTACTTTCGGAGAGGTTCGTTGGGGCCTTGGATTATTGCCCTGAGGACGGCCTCCGTCTTCGGATGGCGCCGGGAGGCTGTGAAGTGTTTTGAGAACAGGTCCTTCAGGACTCTCCACGACGTGACCGATTCGGGCTCCAAACTTTTGTACCACGTTGTAATACCCCAAATTTTACCCTTATATTTAGTCAGTCATTTCGCATAGCATCTCATATGTACCTTCGCTAACCACTAACAAGTTATGGAGGTGTTTGTTTTGCAGATTTGGTTCCAGGGGTATTTTGGTCATTTTACGCAAATTCTGCTAATTCCTTGAAAACGGGCTGTTATTAAGTTCTGAGGCATTTATTTGCCACTTGGGTCAAGGTGCCGGTATGTTTTGTCAGAAATATGATTGGACTCGGGGTCGTGCTTTGTTTGATTTTGAAACATTTCTAAACGGTTTTGTTTCCTCTTAATAAGATGAAGTTGGATTGAAAAGGAAGTGGATACTGTTAAGGTTATTTTGAGAAGTGATGTGATCAACGAGATTTTAATTTGAATTTGTTTGGATATAATCATATGGCGGGATATCATTTATGAAAGGCAAAGGAGAAGTAAGTTTTAAATATTTTTGAACTTTGTGTTCATAAGTACTTATAAGTTACAACTCAAGAGGGAATTTAAATGGTTCTGAATTATTATTCATGGATACTTTGAATTTACAATTGAGAAAGTAAATATGAATATTTGTTGAATTTCATTTCATAAATATTTACAGTTTACAAATGGATAAGTGAATTTGAAACTTGGTTTACAAGAAGATTCATTTACAATAAGTATCTATCCTGAATCCTAAAAATTCCTAAGTGTCTTCATGATGTCTTTAAGCTTCTCCGCAGAATCTCCAAATTCACCTGCACATCAAAACAGAACAAACAATATAAAAAAAAATGTTAGAAGTTGTTTTTGACACTCTCAGAACAATGTCATCATCGAGTGCCGGGAGTGGCACAACCGAAGCTGCGTCCTACCCCCGTTACCGATCCGCGCCGTGGGCGTCAGATCAGGTAACACCTGTTCTTATCGTTACGGGACATCCGAGAGATAGAAGTAATAAAAGAAGCGGGACTGATTTGTTTTGCCGTGATTGGATTTCCAAACTGATACGAGAATAAGGCAACATAGGCAAGTTTGGACTCAGACCCGGATGCCGGCAGGTCTGAGTCGCTTTGGTTTCGAAATTTCCAACACCTGAAAAGCCACAAACGCATCAGTATCAGATTCAGAATTTGGAACTCAAAACCTAAACAATTCATGAGTAGCATCAATTCTGAGTTCATGGAAAGTCAAGTCCAAACAGAACAAGAGAACTGAAATGCAATCCAAAACTGCATCAAACTGCATCAATTCCAAACAGAACACCAAATACAAACTGAACTGCATCAAAACAATGTATCAGAAGGCAAGTTCATGCGCAAAGAGCCAGAAGGAATATACTATAAATCTGTCATAACAGAAAGTTCCCAACAGGATCCAAAGAAAGGTGTAACAGCAGTTAATGTATCAGAAAGCAAGTTCAAACAGAATAAGAAGAATGAAGTACCCAAACAAGCCGTATCAAGCTGCATCAAAAAATGTACCAAAGGTTGTCAGTTAGGGGCAAGCTTCAATCAATTCGGATGGCAAGTCACAAGAATGTACACCAAGTTGCAGCACAAAGCATAGCGCAGACAGGGGCTCAGTTATGAACATCATTGCCCCCAACAAACAAGTCACCGAAACGTGAATGATATCAAGAGAAGTTATCAAACCATACTCACGAGTGAAACCGAACCAGTTCAGAATGCAAACAGCACAAAATCATGGCACGGATTGTACCAGCAAGGACAAGCAAGCATAAGCATCTCAGTTCAGGAAATAAACAAGTGCAAAAAGCCAGAAATCGCAACAAATGATAAACCACAAGCGAAGATCATCAGAGGCAATCGCAGCGTCATCAAAGAGTATCAGTTGTCACGGCTCAGATGAACATCATCGCCGTATACCTTTCCCGGCGGCAAAGACCAATACAATATCAGCCCTCTCTGAAAGAAGAAGAGGAAAAGAATCTTATCTGCATCAAAAAAACGAATCAATTAAACGAATCAGTTCGAAATCAAAAACAAATCAGTTCAAGATCAGTTCAGATATCAAACAGTCCGAGCGAAGCCATAGGGAATCCTGAAAAAGGAAGGTTCAAATCATGAGATCAAACATATCAGAAAAATGAAATCCAATCTCACCAAAATCCCAATCAAATTCTAAAAGAGGGAACATGGTTCAATCAGTATCTGAAAAAAAACCAAACAAAATCAAAATCAAATCGAATCAACACGAAATCAAATCTCAGAGTAACGCAAATCCAATACGGATTAAAGGCCCAAAAAGAGAGTCAGAAAATATAAGAAGGGAACAATCTCACCATCAAAAACCCTAACTGGTAGCCGCGAGAGAGAGAGCGAAAAACTAACGAAGATCACGAGCGAAACCCTAACGGAGATCGCAAGCGAACGCTAACGAAGGAAGATCGTGAGCGAACCATAGGCGATAACAAACATCACTGAACAATCAATATCATCCGCGAAACACCGAAGGAGGAGATCACCTTCGCCGTTCAAACGGCGGGCAATCAACTCCAAGCCTCAGATCACCTCATCATCGGCCGCTTCACTATAAATGTGAGCTCTGAGACGTTTTCCTCACGACATTCATGTTTTGTTTCAGGTTATAGAGATGAGAGAAGAAGAAGACGCATGGCGATCGCGAGAGAGATGGGAGAAGAAGAAGACGTGAATGGCGCCGCAAGGGACATTAGGGTTCCCAGAACCCTAATTGTTTTCTAATTAAACCACTAACCGGGTTGGGTCCGGGTGTGATGACCGGCCCAACCCCTTTATGTTTTATTTTTTTATTTTGTTTTTTAAAATTATGTTTTTTAATTGTTTTTAAATTGTTTTATAACTTAAGAAAATTGTTTTAAAAACCTCTTTTTTGTGTAAATATTATTTTTAAATAAAAATCTTTTTATAATAAAATTAAACAAAACCTCTTTTTTTAAAATAAAAATTAAAACCTTTTTTTAAATATAAAATTAAAACTTTTGTAAATATAAAAATGAAAAACTCTTTTTTAAATAAAAATAAGAAAAACTTTTCTTAAAATATTAAAAATAAAACCTTTTAAAATAGTAAAATATTTTTAAATTAAATTTTTTTTTTTGCAAGCTAATATTAAAAATTGTAATAATCTCAAATTTGCATCTTTTTCTTTATTATTTCGTAATTAATTTGATTGCCGCCTAATTCTGCCCACTAACGTCGTTCGTTCATTTTGCAGCTTATTACATATTTCATCTTATTTTTCATTCCGAGTTCATTACTATATTGTAACTGCTCCTCATATGTAACCCCGCGAATCTAATAATCGCGCTTTAAATTTCTGCCCTTAAATTTCTGTTTGCATGGCTTTTAACTTCTGTTTTTATTCCCTGTTTACAATTCAATTATCTCACACCTTCATCAATATTTCTGTCACACTACGCACTGCCGAAGGAATTAGGTCTAGCTTTTGACCGCCGTGTCAATAGTCCTCACCTTCAACCCTTACACCTCACAAACCCTAATTTTCATAAATGCCTCGCCGCAGGCAAAATTACAATTTTACCCCTAGCATTAGGTCAAAGAGCCGCCGCGCTCAGTTTAGGGTTTCCCGCCGTGGAATCCCTAATTTACCCTATTTTAATTTTAATTAACATTTTTTATAACATAGAGATCGGAGTTTAAGACTCCATGTAAGCGTGTCCTTAAGATGCGTTTATTCCCCTTGAGACCTTGACCACAGTCAAGAAGTCTCTAACCTCCCTTTTGAGGGGAACTACGATTACTCTAATTCCACTCCCGTAAGGATACGTAGGCACAAGATGCGATATCTTGCCGAGTAAACTTAGAATTAACCCCTTAGGTCTCTTTTCTCACGTTTAATCCTTTATACATATACCTTAAGCAAATAAATAAAGCAAATAGTAAACATCTGAACAAAAGGTTCCTGTAGAGTACTACAGAAGTTTAGGGTGCTAATACCTTCCCTAAATTTAACCAACCCCCGAACCCTAGATCTTTCCCCGCATTGTGTTTACGATGCAAAATAGGTTTTCCCTCTTTTGACCTTTTCCTTCGGATAAATCAAAGAGCGGTTGTGAATTGAATTGCGATTCAAACTCATTAATAGTTTGTGATCCTATTTCCACCGCAACACACGTCATGACGCCTTTCCTCAGGGTCGTCGGGAATAGCCTGCACTTGATAGCTCCTCGGACGTTTCGGTAATCGAGCATGGCCTCGATGTCTTCCAAGTGATCATCTGGGTCGGATGTGCCGTCGTACGTCGATAGTGTCAGGGGCTTCTCCATCCCGTGGGGGATGGGGGCGGCCATGATTTCCCGGGACAACGGAGTGCGGAAGTCGTCTTCGTCACTGAGAGCGGGTGACTGAGGAGGAGACGAGCCGTTTAGAATAGGCACCTGGTTTCGGGTCCTCGGCCCCCTGACCGGGGGTACGACGCGCGAATTCCTGGCCGGGATCGCCCAAGTGTTCTGGCGCCTCCTGCGAACTTGTCTCGCGGGGGATCTGATGCATTCTCACACCACTTCTGTTCGAGGCCTCTCGAGCCGAGGTCGGCGATTTCGGGCTTGAGGCGAGGGACTCCTCGAGCCCCCATTCTGGTCTCGGAATAACGGGGAAGTTTCTGTTCCCACACACGGCGCCACTGATCTGACCTGATCAGAAGGGGATCACGGGCTGGCCACACACTGTTGGACTGCTACCTGTTCGCCGTTGATGAGAAGGAGAAAGGGGGTGTACCTGCAAAACACTCCGATGCCAAAGTAAGGAGTTGGGCAGAGTGAGAGCAAAGCACAGAAAATGGGTAAGAAGTGAAATTACCTGGCCCTCTTGAGGAAGAGGGTATTTATAGAGAGACCCCAGCGCTGGGCCAACGGTCACTTGCGTTGGGCTGGGTTGCCAGGCCCAACCCAGGTGACTGCTAGGGCTTACGTGGCGTAGTGAAGACCAGGACGTGGTCTTCGCCCTAGTCCAACTGCTTCTTGATCTCCGGAAAGCGGGTTTGACCTGCTCTTTCGGAGGTGGGCAGTTGGTTGGTGACGTGTCCCCGCGGAGGGGAGCACGTGGAGAACGCGCACAGGGCACGTTGTTCTCCCTGCGGAGGGGAGCTCGCGAGGTTCATCGGAGCACTGTCGTTCTCCTCGAGGAGGGGAGCACACGTGGATGTCGGAGAGCCATGGGCTCTTGCTCGGTGGGATGGGGAATACCGCCCGCGGAGGCTGTTCTGTCCGGCTAGGGGGGGCGCCGAGGACGCTTAGAAGCGCGTCATCCTGCTTGACATGGAGCATATCCGCCCCGTCTGGTGGGGGGTGTGTGCCCGGTCAAAGTGCCTCACTTACTGTGCCTTATCCGTTATTGGGCTGGGCCGCGAGGCCGGGCCCAGGCCAGAACACTAATCAAATAATTTAATTAGTTTTTATTAAATATTGATATTTAGTTTAATTAATAATTTTGTATGATTTAGCTATTCTTGCCCGTTTATTTTGGTTACACGGTTTCCTTGACTTGCTTATAATTGCTTGTGTTGACTTCGTATCACTTATCCACATCAAATATTTTTCTTCAAATCGAATTAAAACACTTAACAATACTTAAATACAATTTCAATAAAGACGAAAAGAGAGTTGGAATCGAGTCTTTGATTTCTCTTCTCGATTGTTTGGGCCCGATGAGCCTTTCTTAAATCCAAACAATTGTCTTCTTTAAAAGATATACAATACAACAAACCCAAAATCTATTTTCTCAATACAAGATGAAAACCAGAGAGGGTCAAGCCTTTGACTCTTTCTCCCGATTACTTGGGCCCGATGAGCCTTTCTTAAGCTTCGAGTAATCGCCATCTGATTAATTTACTTTAATTATATCAAATATCTTTCATAATATAAGAGAAAAAGAGAGGGAGTCGAACCTTTGACTCATTTTTGATTACTTGGGTCCAAGGAGCCTTTCTTAAGTCTCAAGTAGTCCTCATCCAATTAAAATATCCTAACTATCTTTCAAAATAATGCTTTCCCTACGTAACCTCTTTTCGAGATGGAAAGGAGAGAGAATCAAGACTTTGACTCTACTTAGGCCTGAGGAGCCTTTCTTAAGCTTCGAGTAATCGTCATCCGATTAACTTACTTGAACCATTTTTCTCTCTCCCAATTCACTTGCCCATTTTTTTAAGTGTGAGGAGTCTTCTTCATACTCGAACAAGTGTCTTCTCGAAAACCCTTAAGCCGTTTCACGCGCAAACTAAAACCTCGATCCATATCGAGTATTTTATCCAAATCAAACTAAAACACTCAATAACTACTTAAACACAATTTCAATAAAAGGATGAAAAAGAGTTGGAATGGAATCTTCGATTCCTCTTCTCAATTGTTTGGGCCCGAGGAGCCTTTCTTAAGTCCGAACAATTGTCTTCTCTAAAAGATTCTAATCCAGTAAACAAGTTCAAATTTATTTTCTCTAACACTTAGATGAAAAAGAGAGGGAGTCAAGTCTTTGACTCACTCTCCCGGTTACTTAGGTCCGAGAAGTCTTTCTTAAGCTTCGAGTCATCGTCATCCGATTAACCTACTCAAACCATATTCAACTCTTTCTTTTCTTAGATGAAAAAGAGAGGGAGTCAAGTATGTGACTCACTCTCCCGATTACTTAGGCCCGAGAAGCCTTTCTTAAGCTTCGAGTAATCGTCATCCGATTAACCTACTCGGACCATTTCAACTCTTTCTTTTCTACATGAAAGCGAGAGAGAGTCAAGTCTTTGACTCACTCTCCCGATTACTTAGGCCCGAGAAGCCTTTCTTAAGCTTCGAGTAATTGTCGTCTGATTAACCTACTCGAACCATACTCAACTCTTTCACAATTAAGATGGAAAAAGAGAGGGAGTCAAGTCTTTGACTCATTCTACCGTTTACTTAGGCCCGATAAGCCTTTCTTAAGCTTCGAGTAATCGCCATCCGATCAGCTTACTCGAACCATATCCTATCCTTTTGAAATTTAGGTTGAAAAATAGAGAGAGTCAAGCATTTGACTCACTTTCTCGATTACTTAGGCCCGAGGAGCCTTTCTTAAGCTTCAGGTAATCGTCACCTCTAGCTAAGCGTCTGATACATTAAACCTCGTTTCCTTGGCCTCGTGCGATTGAAACATTAAAACCTATTCAAATATATCCTATTTTCCAAACCAAAATACTTAACACATTAGTTCAACATCTCGCCGTTGTGCGAAATGTCAAACCTTTTTATAAAAACTTGAGATATGGTGTATTGCGAACGACGTAAAACATTGCTTCGTCCATAACTTATTTGAGTCGAGATAAGTGGCGTGTTTCCCATGAATGTTGATATATGGAAATCCATTCAAAGTGATGCAAGCGTCCTCTCCTCACCCGTTTAGATAAAGCAATATTTTCTGTCGAATACGACTAAGTATCTTTCGATAAAATCAAACCAACATCCGTAGTCCAAACTACAGACGCTCTGATTTCTCATTTGTCGATGAGAATACGTAGGCATAGGATTGCGAGATCCTAGCGAGTAACATTCTCTTCTTTTCTCCCATAGTCCCACGAACTACGGACGCTCTGATTCTTCACTTCTTTCGAGTGAAAATACGTAGGCACAAGGGCCTCAATCCTTGGCGAGCACTCTAATCTAAAACCACCCATTTCTCCTTAGAAATCTAAACCCTCTTATCTTACCTTTATAATGTATTCCCTTAGAAGAAAACAAACAAACTAGGCTAACATTTCTCACGAATCGAATCAAGAGGTTCCCGTTGAGTACAACGGATGTGAGGGGTGCTAATACCTTCCCCTCATGTAACCGACTCTCGAACCTAGAACTTGGTTGCGATGACCATGTTCTTTCCCTAAAGGTTTTATCAATATTTTCCTTTACCTCTTTGAGATAAATAAAGTTCAGTGGCGACTCTGTGTTTTCCGCGACCATTCGCGAAGGATCGTGCTTTTTTTGAGGCACGATAATTTGCTATATCCCCCGCTTCATTCAAATATTGAGCGATATGTTTGATTGTAAATTCATTCGTGTCACCAACAAATTTGGTGAACTTAGGGACTTTCCATCCCCTTGGGAGCTCTGTATGTAAAACATACTTTGATAATGGGGATGTATCATTTGGCCTTTGCAAGCTTAAATTCATACCATTTTGTGCCATTGTTCTTTCGACTATGGCTGCAAGATTATTCTCTCCTACCAGGTTTTCTTGTCAGACTTGATGGACCACTTGATCAATGTCGTGATTTCATTAACCACTAGAAATAACAGGTGATTGGCTTCTCTAGGCCTCTCTTGTTCGACTATATGGGGCAAAAATTATTGTCCTTGAATAACTGTGTTTTCTTTAAGGATTATTCCTTTTATTAATTGGCCTAGTCAATTAGGGTTGTACAATTGGTCGAACTTGCGCTTGAGGAGCGCCAAAGAAATCAAAAACTCGATTTATTTAATTTTTTAATTGTTGGTAATTGTGATTCGTATTTTGAATCAAAGGGTTAAATATAGTACCTATTTGTCAGGTAAGCATGTTAACCATCTCATGGTTACTTTCGTCCATTTGTTGTCTCATCGCCACCATATAATTTAAGGTGAAAGTCGGCATTACTTAGGAACTAAATCCCATCTCCAATTGGGGCTGCATGGTTTGACCAGGGTTACCGATAGCCGATCCTGATGCCAATATTGGCGAATATGAAGTCTTTGCATTGTCAGCAAATGTCGAAACATTCGTATGAAAGTTTTCCATCATCAATGTTGGCATGCCATAAGGTTGTTCACAACTAGACATATGCATTGTGAAACTTATGGCAAAAGTTCTGAATTCACTTACCATAGTCAGTCTAGGAGTCACTAGGTGACTCTGTGTTATTGAGGGGGGAAATACTACCCTTTCTTACTGGATATGGAGGTGATTGGTTCGATCAAACTTGCAACGACCATTCCTTCCCTCGTGCTATTGGATGGTTGTTCTTCATTGGTGTTGTTTCTAGGATTAACCATTCTTCTAACGTATCTTCTCGTCGGTTTTCTAACGTCTTTTTTGGTTATCCTAACACTCCTTAATCTCATGCACACTAACAAATTTGAGAAGTTTCATAAATGAAGAACTTATGCAAATTTTAAAAGAATAACGTAAGTTTTCATACAAAGAGTCCCATTGGGCGTGCCAATTTGTTTACTGTGAAACTTGGTAAACAAAACAAATTTGATTTCACTTAAGCGATTAAACTCGAAAAAATCCCTAGACATATTGTGTAAAAATCATAAATTTGAAATGATTTGGACATTAAAATCGTAAGTAAAAACAACTTAGTAATAACTTTGAAAGCATTAAATGACTTGGAAGTAAAGAATTCAATTCATAAAGTGGAATACAAATACATACATTCTTAAAACTCTTTTCTCACTAAACACAGATACTATGAGTATAAAGATTTTGTGTAACATTGTGGACCCTTAAAACTATAAGTGAATGCTACTTATATATTAGGCTTAACATAACCGTATACAATGGTCGACTAAGCAAATTATGTCATGTTTTCCTCTCTGTGCAATCTTCATTATCGACAAGCTTCCATGTGTTCTCAGATAACTGTTTGATATTATCAATTTATGCCTCATTAGACCGTGTGGAGAATAAAATCATTTTGGAAACTCTAAATTTCACTAAGTCCCAAAAATAACGAAATCCTTGGTATTTAACTAACTAATTGGAATCTCAACCAAAAACATTAATATCAATTGATAGGATTAACTTGTCGAAGAATACTCATTCTGATTTCATGGTCGAATGACCATTTCAACCTAAGTAAATCAAGTCATAAAAAAATCTTCAATATTATTAAGTTCTTAAAATCAAGGCTTGTGTTGAAAATTCAAGGTAACAACTAGTGACCAAGTTTTATTTACTTCTATAGGCTTTGGTACCTCCATCATGGATTATATCCACTTCGAGTCCTTCAATGCCTCAGTTACATTGATTGGCTCAGTATCTGCATAGAAAGCATATCATATCAGCTCATTTTCATCATTAACTGCATCATGTGATGTGATCACACATTCATGCAACCTTTCAGGCATTTTTCTTATCCTTTGAGGTCTGCTTATTCCTTCTTGAACTTATTCTCCTTCTAGTCGAATTCCGCTGCTAGCTTCACTAGATGGTTCATCACATAGGACTCTCACTGAATCCTTCTCAACCTTTTCATTTCAATCCCATCCCTTTAGCTCATTTATGATCACATATCTGTTGATCATAACTTGCTTTTTTGTGGGATCGAACAGTTTGTATCCTTCAGTCGAATGGTATCTTATCGGGATCATTACACTTGACTTATCATCGAGTTTCTTCCTCAGCAGATTAGGCACATGTCTATGTGGTATATATATATATATATATATATATATATATATATATATATATATATATATATATATATATATATATATATATATATATATATATATATATATATATATATATATATATATATATATATATATATATATATATATATATATATATATATATATATATATATATATATATATATATATATATATATATATATATATATATATATATCCAAAAAACTTTATATGATTCAAGTTAGGGTTGACACCATACAAACATTCTTTTAGTGTGATTCCTTCTAGCTTCTTCATTGGACATCTCTTTAAGTGTATGTTGTAGTCGACACAACTTCATCCTATAACTCATTTGGTAGATGCTTTCCTTTTAACATACTTCTTATCATATTCGTGATGGTTATGTTCTTTATTTCAACAATACCATTTTGTTGAGGAGTGTATGGTGGCACCACGCCATCTATAATCCCTTCCTTTTCACATAGAGTAGAAAAATCATTGAAAACATACTCTCACCACCATCAATCCTTAGAGTCTTGAGCTTTTGACCACTTTGTCTCTCCATTATAGATTTAAACTTCGTGAACACATCAAACACATCACTTTTCTTCTTTATTAGGTATGCCCATAATTTTCAATTGAAAGCATCTATGAAAGTGACAAAGTATTTTCTATGTAATACCCCGATTTAATTTTTACATGCTTAGCATTTAATTCTAACATATTTAATTCTAAGTATGTGACATTAGAAATTTAATTGGTATTAATGGTGTTTTGAGAAGTTAGAATTAAGATTAAGGACAAACAAGAAATAATAAGTTAGAAGTGAGGGTATTTTGGTAAAATACTAGAGGAGCTATATAAGATTTTGGGGGGATGAATTTTCATCACAATATCACTTATTCTATCACTCTGCAAACCATACCTTAAAAATCTCTTGAAGAAAGGAAGGAAAAAATGATCAAGAGGAAGGAAAGAAGAGGAAAAGGCTTGCATGCAACATTGGAAAAAGCTTGATCATCTTTTCACCAACTACAAACTCATTCATCCAGGTTTTATTGCAAGGTGGAGTTCTTAGGTAGATAGGTAGAAATTCCTAGGAAGGGAATTGCATGATGGGAAATTGGGGTTGTTAGTGTTTCCTTGATTGCATGCCATATGAATGTGTTTGATTGTGAAATTCTTGCAATTTATATGCACAACTTGTTTCATATACATGATTCCTACTCATAATATGTTCTGGTTGTACATTATCATGTTTGGAGTGATTATGTAAAGGGGGATTTTTGGAAATTATGGGTTCAAAGAGGTAAAAATAAGTTTTGTTCTAGTTTTCTCATTTAGTCATGAATGGATGGCTAAGTGAGCTTTCATGAATGGAAAAAAGGGTTTTCTGGTTTTCTCGTTTAGCCAATAACGGGTGGCTAAGCGAGGCCTCTCTTTGACATCGCTTTGCAGTGGCTAAGCGAGCCTACTGACACTGAATTTTTAGTGGCACCGATCTAAGTGTATCTAACTCAAAATAAAATGTGGTCGGATGCATTGAAAATCCAATGCGAAGAGCTAAGCCATAATGGAATAATATAATACTTGAGTGTGTGTTTTCTGCAAGTTAATTGGCTTATTTCATATGATGTCTCGGTGTCTAAAGAGCTGAAACAATATGATAGTTTCTCTAATGATTGGTTCGTTGACACAAATTTGTAAGGAAATTATGTGGCGCGTAACATCGATCGAAGACAATCCAACATGACAAATCGTAATTAGTTATACATTCTAAATTCCAATTGGAAGGGTCAAAATTACAAATGGTATGCCATATGCTAATTCCAACCAAGCGGAGTCATAATTAGAACTGTGATAATGTTCCTATCAGAAGGATTGTATTTTCAAAGGGTATTTCGTTTCTAATAGGAAGTTGTAACGTTACACTGATGCTACCATGAGTATCTATGAAATAATGACTCAATTAATAATCTAAATACTATGAATAATGAAATAATGTAAGGAACCATATGAGCGAAAGGATACTTGATGTTGAATTATTCTGGGTATAGTGGGGAAAAATAATGGTCGATTATACACCTATCCCATAACAGTAACCATATTTTAAGCTGCTAATTATGGTATACATTGGCCTTAAATAGGTGACAATCAATATAGCATCCTCTCAAGTATGAGGCTTGTCCCTGGTGCCCATGGATGATTGGAATCTTGTAAGGAATCATTCACTTGAGTTGCAAATAATTTCTAGGACACCTTATAAATGATAGGACTTATAAAATAATATAATTTCACTGAGATAAGTTGTATCTCACCCCATGTTAAATATTTCAGACAGTTCAGCTCAGGAATGAGGTAAAGGTACCATGTCTTGAAGGCTTGGAAGACAAAAAAAAATGTTTCTGACGTGTTGCTATATATCTATATTACTTACGTGCATTTGATGCCTTTATCATATATTTGTATTGCCTTGTACTTATTTATTACATGTATTGGGACGTCATTTAGATGCACTTAATTGTACTAATTACCAGTATAACATTTCAGATAGTATGATTCTAGACACATATTATTTGGGTTGTTACATGTTACCTATAATTGAATCTACCTGAAAAGGACCACACACATCTAAGTATATGATCTAAATGGTTGCTTTTAACTTACTTCATGCATCTTTGCTGAAGCTATTTTTGTGTTGATTTGCATGAACACATTCTTCACGCACTTCATTTCAAATGTTGATTTTTGGTAAACCTAAAACCATGTTTCTTCTATTCAGATTTCTGACGTATTTGAAGTTGAGATGGTCAAGTCTGTAGTGCAATAGCCATTCAACTCTGATATCTACAATTTCTATACACTTGTGATCTATCACATCGAGTTCAATCTTGAAGGTTCCGTTAAGAGACATTGGTGCCTTCAAGATCAACTTGCCATCTGATTTGAGTAATTTCATCATCTTATCTTCTATTAACACTTTGTTAAACTTCCTTGAATTGGTTACCCATCTACCTTTGTTGTCGTTCCATCTTCCTTTGTCTTTCTTTTCTTTTATTGATTACGCCCGCAAAGTTACATCACCTTTCATCTTTCCTATAGATCTTTCAGCCATTCTTTTTTCATGAGATTCAAGCGTCCCTTGAAGCTCTTCTTTTTTCATGCTTGACAAATCCTTCGATTCTTATATGGCTACAACCTCATGATCGAGCTTTGGAAGTAATGACCTTAAAATCTTTGCAACAATCGATCTTGATGTCAACACTTCTCCATACATCTGTTGGTTGGGATTTCAACACATATTAATGTTAGAAATAAGTCATGAAATTTAAATATATATTATGAAGAAGAATATGATGATTTCGATAATAAATAATGATAAGAACATTTTGACGCATATGAAGATTTGAAAGGAGTTATTAGAATTTGAGGGACTATTCTGAAAAGGAATGTTGTTTTCGACAGGAAAATATTTGAAAACCTAGTCGAAGAGACCTTTGCATAAAGGACACTATGGTCTAGGACCTAGAAATATTTTTGGCCTAGACTGGAGTCATTTGGCCTTATCCGTTTCTCAGGACACGTGGAGAGCTTTGAGTGGCGAAATACATGCGGATTGGAAACGTGGCGCTTTCTGGCGAAAAGACCATTAGATAGCGATTATTTTTGATTTAGGATAAATGGAGTCTTAGCAGTTAGGATTCAAGGATTTTCAACCTAGTACAAAAAACTCTAAATTTACTCTAAGTACTTGTGTGTGAGAAAAGAGTGTTCTTGAGTGAAAATGTACGTATGAACATCACATTTTACATTTTTTACTAGATTGTTTGAGATCTTCTTGTAATTTACCTTTGTTGCAATTTAATTCAAAGTCAATTTCAATATTTAAGATCTTGTCATTTACCTTAAAGCCTTTACTTTGTAATATTTACTTTGTTGCATTTCCTTACAGAATTACAACGTTTCATTAACAACTTTAAGAACATTGTCAAAATGTTCATGATTAACAAACCCATAAACTAACTAACAACACATGTTCTAGGATCAATCTAGTCGATCCTGTAGGCAACCAAAGACTTAACAACTTTGAAATACTAGTGGGGCTGGTGTTGTTAGTTAGAATTTGTAAAAATATCTAGAAGTTCTTCATTTCTGGTTTCATTTAAACTTCATGGAATGAGATTAAGAAGTGGTAAAATAACCACTAATAACGAAGAAAGACCAAGAATGAGACGTGTAAGGATGGCGAATCCGCCAAATAATAATGGAGAACTACCTCCTCCTTTGACGAGGGAAACTACGAAGACATCGTTTGTGTCCGAAGTAGTTCCATCCATAGCAAGTACGACAACCGTATCATTGAATGCTTATAGTGAACCAATTTTATCCCCTGTGAGGATGTATGGTCAACCGTTCACCTCTCCCCAAGTGGGTACTAGTTCATTCAGACCTTTTGTGTCTGGATTTACAATGCCTTTAAATGGTCAAGAACAACCATATGGCAATGCCAACTTCAATGATGGCTAATTTACATAATGCAACTGCAGCGTTTGATTACCTAGTGGTGAACACATTTTCGCCTGTGCAAGGGTCTGGATCTGCTGTTAATAATATGGGTCGAATTAGCCCACCCCCAGGGATGGGATTCTCTACCCAAATGCCCAATTTTATTATGAATTCTATAGCAGTTTTGAGGAAGAAAATGGATGAAAGTAACCATGATATGATCCATATGCTTGCCCAACATATGGGCACCGTATTTAATCCTCTGATTCAAAATACCACCCATACGAATCAACAACCGGCAGCGTAAATGACTCGAATTACAGATTTATTTGGAGTTCCACAAGCACCTCGACAAATTCGAAGGGAGTTGGTAGTCGTAAACCAGGGGGAAATCCTTGAAGAAGACCCCAAAATTAACCAAGCCCAACGATATGTTCCCCGTGTTGAGGTGGCTGATCAAGGAGTTAGAGTTGAACCTCCTAGGGTCAAACAACCTGTTCCAAGGGAACATGAACCAAGGGTTATAGTAATTAATAGGAATCAAGATGCAGACAAAGTTGTACATCAAGTTTGAAATGATGGTATGACAGGTGATAACAATTTGGTTGCCATGGTCGAAAGGATTATGGCACGAAATGGGATGAATGTTGACATCCATAGGCCAAATTATACTTCCCCGTTGTCTGACTATATTTTGCAAACTCCATTTCCTAGGGGACTAAAAGTCCCAAAATTCACAAAATTTTCAGGAGATACTAGTGAGTCAACTGTCGAACATGTGGCGAGATATCTGACTGAAGCGGGGGATCTTGCGAATGAAGAAAACTTAAGAATAAAATACTTCCCTAGTTCACTCACTAAAACTCCTTCACATGGTTCACTATACTCCCATCGAGTTCGATTCATGATTGGGCTTGTTTAGAAATATTGTTCCATGAGCAATTTTACATGGGGCAGTCGAAGATCAGTCTGAAAGAATTGACTAGTATTAAGCGTAAATTTTCTGAGCCAATAGACGACTATCTTAATAGGTTCCGTTTGTTGAACGCAACTTGTTTCACACAAGTGTCTGAACATGAATTGGTCGAAATGGCCGCTGGTGGGTTAGATTATTCCATCAAGAAGAAATTAGACACCCAATATTTGAGAGATATGGTCCAGTTGGCTGATAGGGTCGACAAGTAGAATGTTTGAAGGTTGAAAAAGTCAGAGTGACTAAGAATAATAGGAGGTAAAGGATAACATATTGATCGACATATTGATCGCACATAAACTGTTCATAAAATTGTCAATTTATTTTACCATTTATAATTAATTGGAAATTGGTTAACTCAAAGTGGTCTTAATTTGAATAATTGATTGTGAAAATTGTTGATTCGTTATCTCATCAATATTATTCCATTTGTCTATGCATATCTGATCTTACCAATAATGGTTTGTTTAGACGATTATAAATATAATGTCGCTTCCACACATTTTTGAAACAATTTTTAAGCGCCGATTTTATTAAAAACTAGTGATTTATTCAATCCTCCTTCTAGCTCATTATCATCGTCTAACATTATCCTGGTGGGCCTCGATTATTTCACGAAGTGGATCGAAGCCATTCCTTTGTAAAATATTGATCAAAAAGTCGTGATTGAGTTTATTCAAGGGCACATAATCTATAGGTTTGAGATCCTAGAAACGATTACAACTGATCAAGGATCAATATTTACTGGTTGAAAGGTTCAAGACTTTGCTAAAGAGGTAGGGATCAAGCTGTTGACGTCTACGCCTTATTATGCCCAAGAGAATGGTTAAGTCGAAGCATCAAATAAAGTTATGATTGGTTTAATAAAGAAGCATGTCAGGAAAAAGCCAAAAAATTGACATAAGACATTGGACCAGATTTTGTGGGCTTGTCGAACATCCCCTAAAGAGGCAATAAATTCTACGCCTTTTTGACTGACTTATAAGCACGAAGTTGTGTTGTTTGTCGAAATCTATCTTCGATCAACTATGATTCAAAGATAGAATGAAATTCCATCTGAAACTTATTGGAACATGATGTTGGATGAACTAGTCGATTTGTATGAAGAAAGATTGAATGCCTTAGAATTATTAAAGAGGCAGAAAAGGAGGGTAGAAAAAGCATACAGTAAAAGGGTTAAGGTCAAGCCATTTTCGATTGGAGACTTAGTATGGAGGGTTATTCTACCCATGGATAAAAAGGATATACCATTGGGTAAATAGTCCCCGAAATGGGAAGGGCCATTCCAAATTATCCAAGTATTTTCTAACAATGCATATGAAGTCGAAGAGTTATCTAAGGATCGAAGACTCCTGAAAGTGAATGGGAAATATTTGAAAAAAATATAGGCCTGTGCTTTATGAAGTCAAGATATTAACAGAATAGTTCATATGTAAAATTATCAAAATGGTATTTAAATTCAGATGCCAAAATGGATAAGTCATCATATTACAAAACCATAGTTTGAAATAAATTCGAACAAATTACAACGCCAATGCTAGCAAACAAAATATTTAGAAAGGAAGAGAGGCTTTCATGTGTTCATATTTTAAATTCGAAAGCAGCAGACAACGGCCAATGATGGCTTGTTAGCATGAAAGTATCAATTTCTGCTCCCAAAGCCTAAGCTCGTTCGACATGATGCATTCCCATATGAATCTCGCTATCGAGTTCTTGTCGGTCGAGCCTTTGAATTTTTTCTTGACGCACTTTAGCTTTTTGAATTTTTTCCTGCAACTCTTTAATTTACTTTTCCCAAGCTACAATGTTGTTGGCCCAAGTCTCGAGTTCTGCCTGATTTTGTTCGAATTTTTTCTCTATGACCTTGTTGGTTGGTTCAGTTGCAGCGTCCCACTCAACCATTTGACTATCTACTTTATTCTGAATTTTGTTTGAGAGGTCTCTTTGATGGTTGAGGTCCATAATGAAGTGGTCGATAAGCAATCCAAGTTCCATGATTACGTCTGTAACTTTTGGAGGGGTAGTCAAAATGTCAACTTGCTTTAAGAGGTCTTTGATTGCAAAGCAGGTTGAAGAGTTATCTTCTAAACCTTTGAACAAGTCAACATTAAAGGTTGTCTCCTTAATTTTCTTGAGTAATTCGTCAGTAGGTGCATTTGCAGATTGACGACCAGAGACCATCGAAGAGCTAGAAAATTTGTCAGCCGAACTGCCCGTTGTACTTAGAATTATCTTCAAATACTCTGCTGGTTTGGTCTTCTTGAAATTGTTTAGTTCTTCTTGGGAGAGAGCAGTGTTTTTTCTGGTCGAGGGAGCATTAGATCCCTTTACAGTCTCTGAGGCCTGGTTAGTCTTGGTCGTTTCGGTTGGTCCTGCATCATCTTCTTCTTCTTCCTATTCTTCTTCTTTTTCATCCTCAAGGTTATGCATATAGTCGAACATGGGTTGATCTTCTCCCTGATATTCTTCCTCATCTGGGGCATTATCGCCATGGTTGATGTCTGGTAAAAAATCATAAGATTTTTCTTGAATAACTTCCTCTATGTTTTGGATAGCTATTGTTTCTTTGACATCCATGATATGTTGTTCTTTGTCTTCCTCTTCATGATCAGACTCAGTTGCCTGAGAGTGTTGGGTGGTGTCCTTTGGGGGTGATTGTGTATGTTTTTCTTTAGTGGGTTTATTTACCTCACCTATGGATCCTTTGGTCGAATCCTTGTTAGATGTAGGTTGGTATGAATGAGTGCTGGTGGTCTTAGGGATAATTTATTTGATGTTTGATCGTGCATCACCATATGCACCACCCTGGAAAAGAAATCGAATTGTGATTAGTCGAAAATGAAAGAAGAGAAAAATAGTTAAGGACAATTGAAGTGAGATTCTTTGCCTTAGGATCTTCTGCACCAGGGCTGGAATTGTAACTTTCGAGATGTTCATGAGTATTCTTAGGGGCAGGTTTAGGACTAACATCGGGCACTTTTAGAGTGATGGATTTCTTGGCTTTAATTTTGATGGTGTTGATCTTTTGTTGGGAAGTGGAATCAGAAACCTTCGCTTTCTTCTTCTTCTTCTTGGTGACTTTAAAAGTGTCTGGTGAAAGGTCTTTGTCTTCTGATTCGACTACTAGAACCTGAGGTTATTTAGCCTTTATTTTCTTGGGAGTCGTAGGAGGTTTTTGATTCACCTAAAAATGACGAAAACATTAGAATATCAATATAATGCATCAAGCAAAATAAGGAAAACACAAAGTGTACCTTGGCTGTTGGTTTAGTTGTTTCTTCTTCTTGACCTTCTACTTTGGTCGAACTGGTAGTTTTCTTTGTTTGGCTTTTTGTTAGCTATTTTGTTTCGACGACTAGAACAAGAAAAGGTCAAAACAAATGCCATAAGTAAAAAAGACGTCAAGAAAATGTTAGAAGAAAATAAAGTAAATTGAAAATTATTCCTATTCCACACCTTCATATATGGGAGAGAGTACTTGAACATCCTCTATGATAATATGAATGATGTCCTTTGAAACTGTCCAAAGTATTCTTAGTTGGAACCACCCGTTTCACTAGTTTTTTAGAATCTTTTTGAAGGATTTTCACAAATTCCCCAAAGACGAACCAGTCGGGGAACGGAGGGCTAAAAGCCACAGCAAAATCAGTCGTTGGCAGTCGAGGGAATCTTGGTGGATGTAAGTTAAAAGCTAATTCGTATCTGTGTTCAGGTTTAACATATGAAGGTAATTTTAAATCTGGGAGTTTCTTCATAAATTTCTCTCTCAAAGTAACTGCTGCTTCGCAAATGGTTCGACTAAGGTTATCAGGTCTGTAGGCAGTTTCAAAGTATTTTTGAAAATTTTGAATTTCCTTGATATGAGTCGAAGTACCTTTCTTGGTACTGTCCTATATAAGAGAAAAAGTAGATGTTAAATGTTTATTAAAAGCATTGACATAAAATATTTCTGTGGAACAATATTGTTTCCACCAAGTGTCATATTCTTGGAAACAAAAGTAGGATGGTGTAAAAGGAATAGGAGTGAGTTGAGTAGTGTTATTGTATTGAGAAAATTTCATCCTTCTCTGAGCTTCAGTGAAGTACATGTTATAGAGAATGGCAAAGCTTTTCTTTGGAAAAAAAGGCTTGGGTAAGATCTGGCTAATACCAAACTATCGAGAGACAAGATTTGGTTGGTAGCTGAGGAGGATCACTTGATTTTTGAAGGGTCGAAGTCTTGTTCCGATTAAATGGAGTTGAGGAAAAGAAACTCGTGGGAAGGAAATTGTTTCCCAATCAACTGGAAGATCTCAAGAGTAAGACGAGGGATATAGCGAATGATAAGGACATGTTGACTGATAATTTTGAAGATACAGAATCAGAAGCTTTGTTGGACATAGCGTGCATGTGCTGCCTAGAGAGTATGACCGGATTACTAAGGTCGAAGAACCTGAATATGTAACGGAGATCGAAATGGCTAGGCATAAGCCAGTTTATTATCATGTTATGAATAATGGATGCATTGAAGAGCAAAATGCCTTCTTCGAGAGGCCAAATGAAGCTATAAGAAGTCACCTTAAGCCGCTTTTTATTAAAGGGAAGGTTGAGAATATGGTAGTTAGTAAGATTCTTGTGGACGGAGGAGGGGTAGTTAATCTGATACTGTACTTTATGTTACAAAAGGTAGGAAAGTTTGATACGGACCTCAAACCCCACAATATGACCTTATCAAATTATGAGGGAGAAATTGGACGCACTCTGGGTGTGATCCAATTGAAGTTAAATGTTGGAACAATAACTAGACCAATGATGTTTATGGTTGTCGAGTTGAAGGCTAACTATAATTTGCTATTGGGTTGAGAATTGATCCATGGTATAGGAGCAGTGCCATCCTCAATGCATCAGAGGATCACCATATGGTGAAATGACGACATCATGGAGAATATTGAGGCTGATCAGAGTTATTTCTTAGCTGAAGTGAATCATGTAGACAGAAGAAACTTCGACAGGAAATTGGAAAATATTACCCCATGTCGACCTGCAGACTTTGCATTTGACCCAACAGATGAGCTTATTACTCCCTTAACTTGCACCCAACCTATGGGTTCCAGTGGGACATAGAGGTTTTTGGTCAGACCTCTAATTTGAAGGGACATCATACATCCAACCAACTGGCTGGGGAGATGAGTTTGATGAACATGTCTAAGTCTAAGACAATGGAAAGGATTTTGGCTTATGTAGCCAAAAACAGATTAAAAGCGGCCTTGGAGGCCGAAGTTAAAAATTTGGTTGTTAAAGCTAAAGAAAGTGAAGAGAACCTTAAGGGGACTGGCATAAACTTTGAACCAGAGACACATGATAATGATAAACAAGAAATGTAAGGCCAGAGGCTCGGCACAATTTATGACGAAAAGCCTTTGGGATTCGAAAGAGACCCGCTCGGCACAATTTAAACGGGACTTTGAGTGGATTGCTAATATAGTTCGTGTTATTAAAAAAATTGGACTTTGAGGGTTTGCACCGACTTCAGGGATCTGAATGTTGCGACCCTAAAGGATGAATACCCAATGCTTGTGGAAGAAATGCTTGTCGACTGATAACGAGAAAACGCATCGATTATATTGCTAGGTTTCATTAACGGTTTATCGCATATTCACCGTTTTAACACTCGATTTCTCGAGTTTTTCTTACCATTTTGCAGGTACATCATTATATGGAGCTAAATCATGAATTAAGAGCAAAAGGAACAAAAGAAACCATAAAGAGATGAAGAAATGAAGAAGCCTGCAAAAGACTGCATAATTTGTTGCAGCCACGGTCGTCACAAGGGTGTCACGACCGTGACACCCCAATTTGAGCCATCACGACCGTAAGAGAGTGGTCACGACCGTGACACTTAAAAACCACAAGTTACGAACGTGAAGACCTTGTCACGACCGTGACAAGGGTAAAATTAGGTTTTTGACTCAGACTACGTCAAGGCATTACGTGAAGACCATTTCTCCTATTGGCATTACGTGAAGACCACTTCTCCTATTTTGTTGCCACGTTCCTGCATTCCTTCCACAAATTCAGCAAGGCCCATGCAACAAAGGTCCAAAAATCCAGCCCATTAAGGATTCTATAAATAGTACAAGTTCTATGAACAAAGGGACAAAGCATTTTTTATTCAAATTCCTGCGGAAGCTCTGCCGAACTGTATTACGAACCAGCCTTTCTATTCCTGCATTATTTTTAGTTTTCTGTTTCGTTTTTCTATTGTATCCAAACCCGCCATATAACAATTTCCAACATCAGGAAATTGTTATACATTTATTTGTTTCTAAACCTTCAGCATTCGTTTATTTTCAATTTTCGCTAACTCCAAGCTTTCCGGTCTGTGGAAGAAGGAGTCTGCTCGAATATTTGTTAACCAGGTTTTTCATTATATTGCAATTTAATTTAATTATAATGTTTATTTATTTTTCTGCCATGAGTACGTTATTATTAAATTTTCTATCTCTGTCTGGTTCAACATCGATGAGTAGCTAAACACCTTAGGGCGGTATGTAGTTATAACAAACTTAACCGGTAAAATATAACCATAGGCTAAAAATAATTAATCACTTAACATTCTGGCTGATACTTTTTAATTGAAATAGACCTTTTTGTTACGAGAGTAAGAAAAGAGTATTAGGTTAGGTCAAGACCACGAGAGTGTGAGATTTTAACCAGATAGCTAAAGTTAGGCATTTAAATTAAACACAGCGAGAGCGCTTTAAGATAAATTAGAATTACTCAGTTTCCAAAAATTACCTCTAAACACTTATGGGCTAGCGAGAGCAGGCATAGGGCTTTAGGGATAAGATCTGATATAAGACCACGAGAGTGTGAGTTGAGGGTATTTAAACTGGTAATCTCTACCGAATAGATTAAGTGAACACCTTTATAAGCCTAGGTTAGATTGACCCACCTAAGTTAGTATAATTACATACCGACCGACTTAGTATTACTTTATTAAAACTTAAATTTAATTCCGCCTTTAATAGTCTTAAAAATCAACAAAAAATCGTGACAACCATTCGCCTTAGCTAAACTAGAAGTTCATCTAGCACTAAGTAACCATAGAATCCCTGTGGATCGATAATCTTAAATATTACTTCGATAGGCTGTGCACTTGCAGTAAGATACCGCTAGACGCATAAGTAGACACGTCTTTAGCCCATCATCGACTCTACTGCAGGCCATGAGTATATTAGTATGCTCGACGGGTAATCTGGTTATAATCAAATTTTCATTAATAACGAATATGTGCCAAAAATGGCATCTGGATGCCTTGGAGCCTTAGGCACCTATGAATGGGTAGTAATGTCTTTTGGCTTGAAAAACGCTCGGGCAACTTATCAAAGGGAAATTAATTCGATTTTTCATGACTTCGTAGAAACTTTTATGCAGATTTATATTGATGATATTATTGTTAAGTCTGTTTCAGGAGTCAGTCACGTAGATCATCTTCGATAGGCATTCGAAAGAATGAGGAAGCATGATCTAAAGATGAATCCATTAAAGTGCGCATTTTATGTACATGTTGGAGACTTCTTAGGATTTGTAGTTCATAAGAAGGGAATTGAAATAAACCATAATAAGACAATGGCTATTTTGCAGGCGGAGGCGCCATCGACGAAGAAGGAATTGCAATCGCTGCTTGGAAAGATAAATTTCTTAAGGAGATTTATTTTGAATTTGAGCGGTAAGACTCAAGCTTTCTATCCTCTACTTCGAATCAAGTATGGAGATTTCGAATGGGGGAAAGCACAACAAGAAGCTTCCAACAAAATCAAAGAATATCTTGTTCTCCCTCCAATTCTGTTGCCACCTTGTAGGAATAGAAGTATGAAATTGTATATTTATGCGTCAGATGTAACCATGGGGAGCATGTTGGCTAAAGAGGATGAAAATGGTGCCGAAAGAGCCACTTTTTATCTTAGTAGAGTCCTTAATGATGCAGAAACTATGTATAGTATCATTGAAAATTTATGTCTTTGTCTGTATTTTTCATGTACAAAATAGAAGTATTATATAAAACCAGTGGACGTTTATGTTTCTTCCCATTATAATGTTATTAAACACATGCTTTCTAAGCCAATTCTTCATATTCAAATTGGAAAGTGGGCACTCGCTTTAATGGAGTACCCATTAACTTATGTGCTTTTAAAGGCCATGAAGGGGCAAGTGGTTGCAGACTTTATAGTCGACCACTATGTAGTCGAAAGTACCCAAAATTACCTCAAACTTGAACCTTGGAAATTATATCTTGATGGTTCGAGTCATAGAGATAGAACATGAATTGAGATATTGATCATCTCTCCTGATAAGATTCCAACGAGATTTAAGTATAGGATCAAAGGGCCTTGTTCGAATAACGAGGCCGAATATGAGGCTTTAATAGCTAGTCTTGAAATTTTGTTGGAATCGGGGGTAACTAGAGTCGAAATTATTGGCGACTCTGAATTGGTTGTGAAGCAGATAACGAGGGATCATAAATGTGTTAAAGAGAACTTAATAATGTATTTTTTAATTGCTAATAGACTATTATGAAAGTTTTACATGGTGAGTATCAAGCATATCCCTCGACTGAAGAAGCAGGAGGCCAATGCCTCTGCTCAGATTGCTTCTGGCTACAAGGTTTCAAAAGAGAAGTTAGAAGATGTGATTGAAGTTTGAGGAAAAGTGATGGCAACAAGGTTGTCCCCAACGGACTTAAGAGCAACAAAATTAGGCTATTCAGATGATGAGAACTTCGAAATCTTAGCCATCGACATTCTGACAGACTCAGATTAGAGGAAACCTATTGTGGATTATTTGAAAAATCCAACTGCGTCTGTAGAGAGAAAGGTCAAGTATAGATCTTTGAGTTATAATCTGATGGGGAATAAACTTTTCAAGAAGACAGTTGAGGGAATCTTAATTAAGTGCCTTAGTGAGGCTGAAGCCTATCTAGCTTTGTCAAATGTCCATAGTGGGACATGCGGTGCTCATTAAGTAGGTCATAAAATGAAGTGGCTCTTGTTTTGATAAGGAATGTATTTTCCTACTATGTTGAAAGATTGCATTGAGTTTGCTAAGGGGTGCCAAGAATTTCAAAAGCACGCTGGTATGTAACATGTTCCTGCAAGCGTGTTGCACTCCTTTGTGAAGCCTTGGCCTTTCACGCGTTGAGTATTGGATTTAGTTGGGGAGATTCGACTAGAATCTTCAAAGAGCCATAAGTATATCTTAATGGGTATTGACTATTTCACTAAATAAATCAAAGTTATCCCCTTAGTAAATGTTGATCAGGATGCAGTAACCGAATTTATCCAAAGGCATATAATATACAAGTTTGGGATCCCATAGTCAATTACAATCGACCAAGGTTCAATGTTTACTAGTCGAAAGATACAAGAGTTTGCCAAATATATAGGGATTAAGTTGTTGAGATCGACACCTTATTATGCTCAGGCGAATGGTTAGGTTGAGGCAACAAATAAAGTGGTCATTGGACTGATAAAGAAGCATGTGGGGGAAAAGCCAAAAAATTAGCATAAGACTTTAGACCAAATTTTATGGGCTTATAGGACATCCCCTAAAGAGGATATAAATGCAACACCTTTTCAACTGCGTTTGGACATCATGCAGTGTTACTAGTCGAGGTTTATCTTCAATCAACTAGGATCCAAAGACATAGTGAACTTCCTTCTGAAACCTATTGGAGCATGATGTTGGATGAACTGGTTGACTTAGATAAAGAAAGCTTAAGTGCTTTATAATTATTGAAGAGGCAGAAAAAGAGATTAGAAAAGGTGTACAATAAGAAAGTAAAAGTCAAGTCTTTTTTGACTGGAGACTTAGTTTGGAAAGTGATTTTGCCTATGGATAAGAAAGATAGAACTTTAGGTAAGTGGTCCCCAAAATGGGAAGGTCCCTTCCAAGTTGTGTAATTATTTTCAAATAATGCGTATGAAGTCGAAGAATTAGCTGAGGATCGAAGACTCTTGAGAGTAAATGATAAATATCTGAAGACATATAGGCCTACGCTTTAGGAAGTTAAGACATTAGCAGAATAATTCATATGCAAAATTTATAGCCAAAATGGTAAGTTAAATTCAATGCTAAAATGGCTAAGTCGTTACAAACCATAAAATCCAAAATCTAAATAAAGTTCAACAAATTACATCACAAATAAAAAAGCAAGATTATCCAAAGGGTAAAGAGGCCTTCATGCGTCCGTACTTCGACTTTGAGAGGAATAGACGACGATCAATTAAAAATTTGTTTGAAGTTAAAGTGTCAATCTCTTCTCCCAAAGTTTGAGCTCTTTCGACATGGTGTACTCTGAATTCAATTTGTTTGTCGTGTTCTTGGCGGCAGAGTTCTCGAAGCTCTTGTTCGTGCTCTTTTTCCTTTTTAATCTTTGCTTGAAATTCTTTATTTTTCTTCTCCCAAGCAACGGTGTTGTTAGAGCAAGTTGTGAGTTCTTCTTGATTTTGTGTGAAACTTTGCTCTAATACAACAACTTTGCTGTTGAATTCAGTTGCAGCCTCCTTTTTAGTTGTTTGAGTGTTTATCTTGTTTTGAATTTTGCTTGCAACATCTCTTTGACGATTCAGAACTGCAGTTATATGATCAATTAGTAGTCCAAGATCTATAAGAACGTCTGCGAGTTCAGGAGGAGTGGTTAAGACGTCAACTTGCTTCAGGAGATCTTTGATTTCAAAGGAAGTAGAAGAATTAACCTCTAAGAGTTGGAGCATATCAACATTAAAAACTTTCTCTTTTATTTTTTTGGAGCATATTGTCAATGGATTTGTTGCCAGATTGACCTCTAGAAACTGTCGAGGAACTTGAACACTTTTCAGTTGAACCACCTCTTGTACTGAGGATAGCCTTTAGATATTTTGAAGGATTGGTTTTCTTCAGATGGCTCATTCTTCTTAGGAGAAGGAAGTGGTGGTTCTAGTCGAAGGAGCTTTGAGGTCTTTGACAACTTCTGGAGGTAGAGTAGTTCTGATAGTTTCATCTGGTCCTGCCTCATGCACAACCTCTTCTTATTTTTCTTCTTCTACTTCACCTTCTAGAGGATTGGTTTCATAGTCAAACATGGATTTTCCTTCATCATGTTAGTCTTCTTCCTTTTCATCTTCGTCTTCACTTTGATTAGAAATTTGTGGCGAAGCGTCATCCATTGCGTCTGGCATGATCGCTTCTGTGTCATCAACATCCATTGTATCTTGGATTTCGATCGCATAAGTCCCTTCTTCCTCATCTTCTTTATTGTTGAGGTCAGTGGTTTGACTTTGTTGGGTGGTGCCCTCATGACGAGAAGTTTCTCATTTTTCTTTGACTGGCTCATTTGCTTCACCTTCTGAACCTTTATTTGGTTCCTTGTTAGAAGTGGGCTGGTTCGAAGGGGCGTTGGTATTTGCAGGGTTTTTGCGCTTAACACTTGATTGTGTTGTACCGTCTGTGCCATCCTGCAGAAGAAATTGAATTATGATAAGTTGAAATGAAGAGAAGTCAAAAAATATATAAGAATTTAAAGGGAAATGTTGTTACCTTGAGACCTTCGGCACTTGGGCTAGAATTGTCACTTTTGTTATGCTCAGGAGTACTTTTGGTGGCAGGATTAGGATTAACATCGATTATCTTAGGAGTAGTTGATGACTTGTTTTTGATTCTTATGGTAGTGGATTTTGGTTGGGAGGTAACATCAGAAGCTTTTGCCTTCTTCTTTTTTGGAATTTTAGAAGTATCTGGTGATAAATCTTCATCTGAGTCGACTTGAGGTTCTTTAGCCTTGCATTTTTTTGGGAGTAGGAGGTGGTTTTCTACTAGCTTAGAAAATAATGCAGGCATTAACATGTAAGGATGATATACGAAAATCAAAAGAACACAAAGTGTACCTTTGTTGTAGTTTCCTTAATAGTGTTTTCGTCATCGCCTTCATCCTTGGCTAGACTAGCAGCTTTCTTTGCTGGAGCTTTGTCTGGTTGCTTTCGTTTGACAGCTAAAAAGTATGAGTAAAAACAGTTGCTATAAACAGAAGAAATGTCAAGAAAATTATTAGAATAAGAAAGTAAATTATAAGGAATTCTTCTATTCCACACCTTCATGTATGGGAGAGAGTACTTGAACATCCTCTATGAAAATATGAAGATGCCCTTTGAAACTGTCTAAAGTGTGCTTAGTCAAAACCACCCGTTTTTCCAGTTTTTAAGATTCTTGTCGAAGGATTTTTCACAAAATCGCCACAGACGAACCAATCATGAAACAGAGGGCTAAAAGCCACACCGAAATCATCTGTTGGCAATCGAGGGAACCTTGGAGGGTATAAGTTAAAAGCAAACTCATACCGCTGTTCATGTTTAACATAAGAAGGGAGTTTTAAATCTAGGAGTTTTGCATAAAATTTTCTTTTAAAGTGACAGTTGTTTCACGGATGGTTTGACTAAAATCATCAGGTCGATAGGTAGTTTCAAAGTATTTTTTAAATCTTTGAATTTTCTTGATTTGAGTTAAAGTACCTTTCTTGGTTTTGTCCTGTATAAGAGAAAAAGAAGACGTCAAATGTTGATTAAAAGCATTAACGTCGAACATTTATGTAAGATAGTACTGCTTCTACCAAGTGTCATATTCTTTAGAACAATAATAAGATGGTGTAAAAGGAATGGGAGTAAGTTGAGTAAGGCTAGAGTAACAAGTTATTTCTTCAATACATTTAGCTTTTATGTGGTGCATGTTGTAAAGAATGAATATACTTTTCCTTGGAAAAAGGGGTTTGGGTAAAATCTGGATGATTCCAAATTGTCGAGAGACAAGGTTTGGTTGGTAGCTGAGAAGGACTATTTGATTTCTGGAGGGTCGAAGTATGGTGGCAACTAGTTTGGGTGTGAGGAAGGCATCCCATATGGCTATGGATTATGCTTCTTGGTCTTTTGACATGGGAGGGAACTTTCGAGTGAACCATTCTGGGCCATGAGTCCTTTTGTCGAAGGGAGCCATATAAGGAGTAAAGTGTAGCACTTGGCATACATAATTAAATACTCAGTTTAAGCTTGATGAAGGTTTGAGCCTTCATCACTTGGGATTACATAGACAAGGTGTGTCCCTTCGACCTGCCTATTCTTGATCTCCTCACTTTCTTCGTCAATGGTGTTGTGAGTCAACAGAGAGGGTTCGAAGGTGGAATCGAGCCTTAGCTGAAGCAACTAGAATATACCATCTAGATTTAAATTCGAATTTGATCCACTCTGAATAGTTTTGAGAATTGCCACAGTTTCCCCCTAAGGATTCGTACAGGCAACCAAGGATCATCTGGCTGAGGCAGAGTTTTCGACCAGCGTGAAGTTGGTTAGCCATGGACAAAATTTTTTTTGCTACATGTAAAGACCTTGAGCAAAAAAATGCAGTGAGATAACCAGAGATCTAGGAAAGTAATGTGCTCTTCATCAGAAACTTCTTCAATGTCTTGTTGGTGATGGCCAGAGATGTAATTGGTGAAATAGGCTCGATTTTTGTTGAAGCCAATAGTGTCTTCTGTTAGAACAAGATTTATTCTCGGCATATTCTCTTTTAGTTTTGATGATAACAAAAGTAATAAAATAATAATGGTTTATTTGATGTGTGTTTTATTTATGCAGGTTCTTGTACATAAATAATTAGAATCTGTTTTACTTAGACACACTTGGAGTTGCTTCATTGCTAGCTTCTGGTGGCAGAATCTGAAGAGCAATTGCTAGTATGGTTTGACGAAGACTCTAAGTTGAAGGCCTCAACATTCAGACGAGTTTCTACACTTAGTAATCATATATCAGCATATGGTACCATTCAGAGTTGGTGATAAAGTTGTGGACTATCCTTACTCCTTAAAGCAAGCTGTATTTTCTTATCAGCTTATCAACTCAAGTCTACAAGATTGCAAGGCTCAAGAAAAGTTGTTATGTTCTACAAATGTGTGGTCTTAACGAATCTATTAGTACAAAACCTCTTGAAGACTCAAAGGTTAAACGTGTTACACACTAGATTCAGAGTTTGTTGTGCATCCATCTTCAATGTTTCTTGTAATTTGGAGTAAACGCAAAGACACTTAATCAAGTCACCTTCTCAATGGCTAGTTTCTAGAAAGGCTATAAATATGACTGAAGATTCAAGCTTGAATTTTAACAAGGATTCTTCTGTTGAAGAAGTAGCAAGATCAAGCAATTATCAACTCTATGTAATATGCAGATTTTATATTTTAGGTTGTAATTGTAAAAGCCTTAAGATTTCTTACCCTTGTATATATTATAAATCTTAAGTGCTTTAGGTCTTTGTTATGGTGATCTCCCGTACCTCTGATGCTTGCATCATGTACACCTTGTTTTCTATTCTGCTGAGGCTTCAGTAGTTTAGATTAAGTCTCCTGCTATGTGCTAGAGCAAAAAGTATTGTCTCATTGGAATTCAAGAAAGAAGTCTTGAGCCAAGATGCTTAAGCCATATAAGTTTCATTACTTAAGTGCTTGAGTTGTGAAAATCTTATTCAGCTAGTCTGATTGAGAAGGTGGGAAAGCCCCTGCTTGAGGGACGAGAGCAGGAAGTCCCGAGTGTAGCTTGAGCAAGGGAAGTCTCAGTCTGGATGGCAGAAGAGCAGGTGGCTTGGCCAGAGGATGTGAGCAAAGGAAATCTTAGACATGTGCTATAAGCAAAGGGAGTCTCAACTAGAAGACAAATGAGCAGGCGGTTCAGTCAGATGGTGTGAGCAAAGGGTAAGTCTTAGACATGTGCTCTTAGCAAAGGAAAGTCTCAGACAGTTGGTCTGAGTCGATGTAAAAGTCTTATGAAGAAGCATAAGTGATTGTAATCACGAAGTGATTATAATGAAAAGCTCTTGTGAGGCAAGAGGGTTGGACTACTCTCAGTTAGGGGAGGAACCAATATAAATCTTTTGTGTCTTCTGTTGTTACTTTATTTACTTCTATTGTATCCACTGCCAAACGAATTAATTCAGAATCTGAACATTAGTTCTAATTCTAAAACTCTATTCAGAAGCTAAATAATAAGAAAACGCGAAACACAATTCAACCCCCACATTCTTTTGTATTTTTCACACCTTCATCTTCAGTCATCAGATTTGGATCAAAGACTCTCCTATGGGTCAAAGGCTAATAATGCAGCTATATCAAAGAGAGTGGGAGTTAGAATTCCATATGGGAAGTGGAAGTTGTTGTGAGTGTTGTCCCAGAAGTATAGGGAAGTGAGCAGCATGGGTTGACAATATCCAGGTCCATATTTCAACAGCTAGATCATGTCAAAAATTTCCATTTCTTTCCAGAAGTCAGTTTTCTTCTTTTTTTATCTTCAGCAACCAAGTTAGATAGTTCTCAAGATCCTTTGACAAGGGACAAGAACGAAAATCTCTAAGAGTCGTGCTCATGTAATCTAAGCTAATGGTGTTTTCTTCAGGCTCAGCCGAAGACGTTGCCTGCGTATCAGTTCCTTTATGTGGTTCAGGAGTTTTGTATCTTGTTGCAGGTTTGGTTTTTATTCTACTTTCCATGGGTCTATACCTATGATAAGTTGAGAAGAATTCCCTAAGTTTCACAGCATCTGTGTCAAGATCTAGTAAAGGACCAGGGAGAGCATTTTTTTTCCAGAAGCAGAAATTGGAGTAAGTAACTGGTATTGATAGATTTGCCTTTTCTCTTCCTCAAGGGGAGGTTCTGGAACGTATTACTGATTACCTACAATTTGAGGGCTGATGATTGTGTGGGTAGGACGAAGAACCGGTTGCTTCTAAGCATATTTAGCAAGAGCTGGTGTTTTCTTGGATGCCATTGATGATGAAGGTTGAGACTACTTTGAGTTTGTTGAGTGTGCTTGTGAGAAGATGAACAGTTGTTATTGTGCTTGAAAGGAAGAAGAGAGCTCATAAAAGGTGAAAATATGGAAACATAAATGCAATAGAGTATTTATAAGGGAAAAGCGAGACGCTTCAGGTAGGGCGGTTGTAGAGGGTAGCCCACTACTTCCTAATAAATAGGGGAGTGATGATTTTCTTTTGGGTTCCTGCATGTCTTAGTTAGACTATTGAAACGATATGGTCATGATGACCATGACGTTAAAACAGTAACAATACAGTAGTGTTGAAAAAACTTCAAAAAAATGTCTTTTTCTCTTTGTAATCGAAAATGACATTTTTGGGGGGAATTTTGTTGGTTGGGATTTTGACACTCATTATTGTTGAAAGTAATTTAGGAGGTTTCAAGGTCATATCCTAAAGAAGAACATGATGAATTCGACAACAAATAGTACAAGGATGTTTTAACGGCAATGAAGTTTTGAAATCGATTTCTAGAGTTTGAAGAATCATTTTTAGAGGAACAATGTACGTTTCGACAGGGAAATGGTCAAGTTTTAGTTGAATAATTATTTGGATAGAAGACACTGTGATCTAAGACTTAGAAACATTTTTACCTAGATTGGAGTTTGATGACGTCCATTGGAAGAAGCGTTTCAACGAATGGAGTTCAAATGAGGCTGATAACTATCTTTTGGCCTTGTCCATTTCTTAGGACACGTGGAGGATTTTGAGACGACGAAGTGCATGCAGTGGAGAACGTGGCACATTCTGGCGAAATAACCGTTAGATGACAGTTATTTTTTATTTAGTATAAATAGAACATTTAGCATTTAGAATTGGCGTGTTCAACAATTGTACAAAACTCTACATTTTACTCCCAATACCTATGTGTGAGAAAATAGTGCTTTTGAGAGAATGTACGTTTGAATACCTTTCTTTACAATCAAATTCATTTAAATTCCAGTCATTATCTTTAATTGCAATTTATTTACTTGTCATTTCTCTTCAAGCAATTTATCTTTCAATTTATCTTTCTGTAATCTATTTCTTCTCCCACTTAAAATAAATCACAACGTTCTATTAATAATTTGGAAAATATTTGAAGGACATTGTATAAATGTTCATGATCATTAAAATCAAGAACTAAATAACAACACATGTCCTAGGATCAATCTAGTCGATCCTGTAGGTGACCAAAGACTTAATGACTTTGGAGGAATAACAGTTGTTTTCCATTTTCGATGGTAAACAAGATTGGAAACGTGGCGCTTTCTGGCGAAAAGACTGTTATATAGCGATTATTTTCAATTTAGCATAAATAGAGTATTAGCAGTTAGGATTCAAAGATGTTCAACCTTGTACAAAAGACTCTAAATTTACTCTAAGTACCTGTGTGTGAGAAACGAGTGTTCTTGAATGAAAATGTACGTATAAACATCACATTTTACACTTTTTACCAGATTGTTCAAGATCTTCTTGTAATTTACCTTTGTTACAATTTAATTCAAAGTCAGTTTCAATATTTAAGATCTTGTCATTTACCTTAAAGCATTTACTTTGTAGCCTTTACTTTCTCGCATTTCCTTAAAGAATTACAATGTTTCATTAACAAATTTAAGAACATTGTCGAAATGTTTATGATTAACAAACCCAGAAACTAAATAACAACACATGTTCTAGAATCAATCTAGCCGATCCTGTAAGCAACCAAAGACTTAATAACTTTGGAAGACTAGCGGTTGTTTGCTATTTTCAACGGTAAACATCATCTTGATTTGATTCACCAGTCTTGTTACCCTAGTGAAGAAATCAACCACACTTTCACTTTCTTCCATCTAAAGCAACTCATACATTCTTTTGTGTGTTTGTAACCTCACTTCTTTCACCTTCTTAGCACCTTCAAAAGATTTCTCCACGATGTCTCATGATTCCTTCGATAAGTATACATCACCAACTTTCTCAAAGTTATCTGGATCAACGCATTAATAAACTATAAAGAGAATTTTATAATCTTTCTTCTTTAAATCTTTATGTGCAGCCTTTTATTCATCTGTGACATTCTCGCCAATTGTTGTTACTTCATTCTTCATAAGCTCCTAAATGTCTTGATAGCAGAAGACAACCTTCATCTGCTTACATCAATTATCATATATATTGTCATTCAAGATGAGAAGATTTTCTAGAAAACACTCATTCAAATGAGAATTCATTGTTCTATGCTTCTTAAGAATCACAGCCAGTGCTCTAGATATCAGATGTTGGAACTGTTCTTGATAAAACAATATTCAATTGATTTCTCGATTGATCCAAGATTCTTGTTCTTCACTTTTCACTCGAGTGATTCAACCACACCCTGAATACAAGACGATTCCGCAGCACAATGATTTGAAGGGAAGCAAAAATTTGAGAGAGAAAAGGGGAAGATAGAGAGTTAGGGTTTTGGAGACGAGAAGAAAAATGTGTCGAAAATCGATTCTTATTGAATATAAAATTTCTCTCTTTTTGAGTTTCTCTTACTATTTATAATGAGATTATTTGCACACCAAATAATCTCAAACTAATTGACTTTGAATAGTCATATTCGACTCTGTCATATACATGTATGTTCAACTATTACAGACTATATTCGACTACTACTCTATCGAATACATTCGACACCGAGTCTGTCGTATCCTACATCTTACAAACATACTTAACATAAAGAATTACATATTTAACAATAACAAATATTCTAACTTTCATATAAGTTTATCTTCTATTTTCTTCAAGTCTTTATAAACCGTTGACCAAATCGAAACAATTTAGCATAACATATTTTTTCTTTACAATAAATAATTAAAGATGATTTCTACAAAACATTTTAGCGTTTCTTTTTCTTTTTGGGTACTGTATCTTATTCGTATAGCGAACAAGAACCGTAAAATACTTCTATGAAGGATAGTACTAATTATATGTTGAAAATAAATTAGAATTATTCCAGTGTGACCTACCACATTCCTGACGTATCTGAATGGTAGATGTTCGGCGGTCTCCAACATGTGATGTGCTTGTAGAATACATGAAAGGTCGATATATTTGTACCAAACACGTAGATTTTTTAACAGTCCGCACGTTGTTGAAAATTCATTAGGATTGTGAAAGATCGATGTATTTGTTACCAAACACTTGAAGGTTTTTCGACAGTACGTTCTTGAAAATTCATTAGGACATGTCTATGCTCTATACACATCAACAAAGGCTACCCAAAAGTGACTTGCTTGATCCACCAATCAGCGAAAAACTATATTGTTATTTCTACTAGTCAATCAGACAGACTCAAAGTTGATTATGTAATAAACTTTCGTTCATCAAGTTAGTTTAATGACATTTCTATAAATAATTGAATGTAAGAAGGTATTACATTTATTACTCATTTTATTTATTTCATATACTTTATAATCATATATGTCTACATTATTGTTTTTTATGCTCATGATCAGCATATGAGTATTTGTCTAGATCTACACTAAAATTACATAACATTGATTTTAGCTTTTAATATGAGTTTTCAACAATTAGACGGTTGTACTATAAATGTGAAGAAAAAAAATTTATTGTCCATAGGTAATACAAAAAAATGTAACCCATATGACTGATCGTGTAGAGATCGAATGATTTATATGTAAGTTGTATATTTTGATGGTTTGCTTGTTTTCAATGTTGTTGTTTAATAGTTATTTAGGAAGTATTTTAATTTTAAATTGATGTAGCTTTATTTTATGTTTATCTCATATTGTTTTGTATTAGATATGTGCATAGAGTAGTCTTGGATACTAGAAGATGTTGCAATAATATGTGAGTAAGATACACGGAAAGTTTAAAATTTCTCACAATCACACCACTATCTCTTGAGATCGACATTGAAATGATTTATTGACCGACCATCATTATGATTCACAGTTTCTTGGACCATACAATAGAATCTCTGAAAATTAAATTGTATAATATCATGAACGTTGGATTTAGGCACTTTTTTCCTTTATTGCAATTATATATGTATAATTTCTCCGAAGTCAACATTTGTGTCAACATGTAGTATGTTAATTTTACCAAAGTTGTAATAGGTAGGTTGTTAGTGGACTTAAGCACATAGTTCATTGGCTCGATAAGGTTGGTTGTCATGTGGCCTCATCGCTGACTTCACTATGCCAAAAAAGACCTTTAGCAGCGCTTTAAAGCGCTGCCAAAAGTGGCGCTGCTAAAGGTAAAGGCAGTGCTTTTTTTCATGGAAAAAGCGCTGCTAAAGGCCCCCTTCAGCAGCACCTTTAGCAACGCTTTTTTAGCCATTTAGTAGCGCTTTTATAAGCGCTGCATATTTCCCCCAACCATCCCCCCCTTTAGCAGCGCTTTCACAAAACGCTGTCTTAGACCCCACCTTTAGCAGCGCTTTTACAAAGCGCTGCCATAGCCCCCCCTTTAGCAGCGCTTTTTACAAGTGTTGTCTTAGACCCCCCTTCCAAACCTATAGCAGCGCTTTTGTAGGGTAATGATTGTGACATTTAGCAGCGCTTTTTTGTAAAAGCGCTGTCTAATGTCCTAGATTTTAAAATTTTTTTTAAAAAAATATTCACCCTGTTTTGTATATTTACCAACAACCTGCTTATATTACACAAACCTGCTTATAATTCAGGCCTTTATTTCAACACTTTGGCCTTATATATACAATTCAAAACTTTGGCCTTAAATATACAATTCAAAACTTTGGCCTTATATATACAATTCAAAACTTTGGATACATTGTAACTCATCACTTTGTTCATAAACATTTTAATATACACATAAACCTGTTTAAATATGTTACAACAAATTTCGATCCTCAGAATCACAACAACACAAATACATTCAATTTACATATAATTACAATTCTTCCAATCCGATAACTTTATACAATTCTCAACCCAAGAATAAATTGACACCATTCCTCTTTAATTTCTTCCAATTTTGCTTTCGTGTAAGTAGCACACTTGAATTCATCAAAATACTACATAATATAACAGACCGAATAAGATTTAATTTTAAAACTAATTACTCAGATGAAGTATCGGATAATTATCAAAATGAATCATATAACTTATATAATGAATTGATCCATACCATGACTGGAATCTCAAGTTGACCAGAAAGAATAATTTCCCTCATAAAGCGCAATACAAAATATCCACAGTCAATACCATTGCGCTGCCGAGGACACTGTAAATGGAAAAAACAAACAAACATTTATCAGGATATATAGTTTAAATAGTTTTATCAAGTAGAACCACTATAACAGTCAAACATGCGAAAATATACCTCCACTCTGATCCAGTTGATGTTGTTAGCCTTGCTTTTTGGCACCGTTGCATCTCTTTGTGCTCTGAATATTTGTATAAATCTAACATAATATAAACACATATTTAGAACAATGTCACATAATAAATAAAGATATATAATTAAAGACAACAGTATATCTCATCACTTACGTATCAACAAAGTTCCTCATATTTTCATATTTTGTTGTATCGCCATCCAATGAATCTATATAATACACTATTTCTTTCGTCGGATTAATCGCGATCAACAACCAATATCCACTATAAAATAAGACAACAGTTTAGACGGAAATGTTATATAGAAAGGGAAAAATCGAACAATTATAATAAATGAATTTAGAATAAAATCTAACCCATGGCCAGTATTATATGGCAACAAGAACAACTTCTCCGTAGTCGCGCGCATAAATCTCTGCACTGTATACTCTTTGACTGTATCCGGTGTCTGGTCTATTATACGTGAGTTGACACAACTAGCAGATAAGAATGCGAATACTGAAGTCAATTCATTCGGGACCAATAACTTGTCATACAAGAACCTAAAAAAACATAATCAACATTAGAATATTCAGTTAAACGAGCAAATTTTAAAATGTTCAATTATTTAATTAAAATGGATCGAAGTACCTGATGTATGAATGCATAACACCGACGCCCAATTCAGAATGGTTGAAAACCTGATCAAAATCCTCCTTAGCAATTGTTTCGGGATATTCAAAACCGAAAATACCTGCCTCCATGTGTATTTGACGGATGCCACCCTCAGGCACATCTGATGTTCCGACATATGTTTCAAGGCATATCCTAAATCGAGGAACAAATGCTTTTTTGGGAACCTTGGAAGTTTCAGGCATCTTACCCTTGCTGACTTGTTGCGACTGCTGATCATGAACCTAAAAGTCATATATAAGTTCAGTAATTAATGTATAACAAGATAGTCATGTAACTGTAGTAGTACATGTTTCTTTGATGCAGCTGAATCGGTATCCCGCACAATAATCCTATCATCTTTTGATTTGGATTTTGTAGGAGTCTAAGATCATCATGTAAATAAGAAAATGTAGATGTAAGAATAACTATGGATCATAAAAAATTTGAGTATTAAAAGGTTCAACCTACCTCATCATCTATGCAAATCAGATTTGCCGGCCATGCCACATACGCTCCTATTGCGTCTCCCACCACTGTTGCGCCTGAAATATCATCTGGTATAGGCAACAACGCACTCCCCTCTAATGCAATATCAATAGATACTTTCAAAAATCTAGAAGGGAGCGGTTTGTGGTGAAGTAAGTCTCCCAGAAAGTTATGCACCTTTCCCTTGCCAACCATTCGATGAGTAGGTGACGATAAATATAGCCGGCAAAGTGAAATGCCCTAAACAAATAATGATCAATTAATGTGTCAATTAAGTAAACTGTGCTAAATTAATTTCAATGTAATATATACAATTACCTCTGGAAGCTTCTGCGGACAACCAATACTATCTTTGTCACTAGTAGCTTTACCCTCTGGAGCGCGTCTTTCCGACATGTTGTTTCCCTTGAAAATCGGAAAACAACCGCTGATCTTCCAATTTTGACTTTGGTGACTCACAGGATCGATCAGATTGATCCTAGGACATGTGCTAAAGTATTCAATGTTTAGAATTAAATTTAAAGTACTTGTGATAACGAATTGATAAATGTGCTTGTAATGAAAAAGACTTTGACTGGGTACTTTAAAGTGCATAAACTTAAAGAAACGTTGTAAAAGATTTGTAAAAGGCTGATCGAAAAAGGTAAAAAGTTTAAAGGGAAGAAGGAATTGGAGTAAAGGATGCAGGAAAGGTAAAGGCAAAACGTAACACTTGCACAAGTGGTTCGACAGAGGAAATGTAAATGTTGCTGAAATTGTAAAAGACTTTATTGAAAAGTTGGTGATTTTACATAACATACATTCTCCGTGAAAATACTCTTTTCTCACACTCGGGTACTTTGAGTAAATTTGATTGAAGTTACTTTGTACAAATGGTAAAACACACAGAAATCTGCCTAATAAATCCCTATTTATAATGCTAATAATTAACTGCTAATAACTTCCTAGTATCTCCTCGATCTAACAAGTGTCAATTGCATGTAACTTCCTGCTCTAGAACTCGCCACGTGTCTTATTAACAAAACCCCTCCCTCCAAATTTTGAATTTTAAAACGACGTAGCAATGCCATTTGCAGAATTTCGGTCGAACGACCTCTGACACGGTCGAAATGCTCATAACTTTAGGTTTCTTAATTTTTCTAAGTTATTTCAACCGTTCAGCTTAGAAAATTCCTTAGAGGCTGTCGAAACCTCTTTGCTTCATTTTACTTAGACATTAATTATGTCTTAATGTTTAGCAACCCAAGGCAGTGTCGAATTTGGGAGCTAACAAATTGCCCCCAAAGAATGTTCTTTTCGACCTTATTGTAGGAAAAGGACATTTTTTGATAGTATCCCATTCGACACCATCTTTTCGATACTATCAGACCCTTTGGTTTGTCTCTTATCCTTTGGAAGATAAAATAGAAGAAAGAGAAATGTTTATATTAAAAACCGCGCCACTTTGCACGCTTCTGACGTCATCATCATCATGGCAGGTTTCTTGGAACTCACAAAAATTCAGAAAACATCATCACCCTTTTAGCGCCTAGGGGTATAGGTTACAACCGCCCCTTACTTGTTCCACTAGGTGGCACACGTGGCCCACTAACTTCAACCACGTAAGAATTCTTAATTTTCTGAATCCTTATAAAATCACCAAGAATTTTTCCATAAAGACTTTCTACTCTTTACCAACCTTTACTCTTCTCCTCTTTGCTGAAGAAACTCGTTTTTCCAACACAAGAAAAATCTCCTTTTTCTCTGAAAAACTTCAATCATGGCTGAACAACAGAAGAAAACTCAAACTAGGAGACCATCTTCTTCATCTGCATTGCCACCTTTCGCTACCCTGAGCGGACCAAAAATCACGAAGAACCAACAGCTCATCAGGGAACCGTTAGCAGAAGAAAAACGACACATCTACGAATCTCAGGTAGTCATCCCCGTTGATGTGGCTGGAAAAACCTTAGCCATGTCTGGCCCATTGTCACCCCCAGACCTTGATTATTCCACCTTGAGTGACTTTTTCCCTTCCTATCGGAAAACCAAACCCTTAGGGCAAAAATACGCTAGCAAAATCCCTTCTGATAACCCAGATGACCTTTCTCTCTTTAATGTGGACCTCAAATATTTGCATGATGGAGTAAGACTCTTTAGAGCTACGCCGTACTTCAAAGATTCTGAACTTTACCTTAACTGGTTGGCAAAAATAGAGAAAGCAAAGGCACAACATTGGAAAGAAATAGGTATTTATGACCTAATCATGCTGTTGAAGGTTGGGCCACCTTACTGTCCGTTAATGCTGGCCTCCTCTTTGTATTTCTGGGACAACACTCACCATACCTTCCATCTTCCCTGCGGAATGGTGACTCCCACGCTCTTCGACATGGCTGCTATTGTCGGATTAAGACCATGTGGATTGGCTTACAATCCTGAAATTGATGCACGAGACACCATAGGTTTTGGTAGTACGAAACATACTTACACACCCTTCATAAATCACTATCATAAGAAAGACACCGACGTAGTTGAAGACGAGGAGCACATAGCCTTTCTGGCCATGTGGTTGTCTCGTTGTATTTTTTGCACAAAGTCCTTGTAGGTGGCGAGGAAGTACCTTACCCTGGCGAATCAGTTACACCTTAAAAGGGACGTATGTCTTAGTGAGATGATACTAGCCAGCCTGTATGAGGCTTTGGGAGAAGGCGCTGATAAACTAAGGGATCCGAAACCCATGGCGCTCTTATAATGGCGGGGCCATTTTGGTTGCTTCAATTATGGTTGAACGCTACCTTCGAGCACAACCTTCCCTTCAAAGGAGAGGTCGACGAAGCCCAGGTATCTGAACGCCGGGTCAAATGGCCACGCTTGGTTCAGTTGACACCAAATGAAGAGGGTCAAAGCCTTCGTGCCAATCTTACCAGCTTCATCCACTTGTTTGCAAAAATGCATGAATTCACTCCCAGGATGGCCCCTTTTGCTCATAGGCTGTATGGCCCTGAATGGTTCACCAGGTCATTTCTCCAATTTCACAAAAACAAGAAGCAGAATCAAACCTGATATGGGAGAGATTCTTGACGCCACGCTTGATTGTTCATAAGCTCAACCTTGTCAGAGGACAAGCAATACTAGTCGCTTATCAACCTAACTTGGTGTCGAGGCAATTTGGGTTAATTCAATCATTGCCTAGGTGCTTGTATGATAAGAAGTCTCATGTTATCCTTCTCTCCACTAGCTTCAACCCACTTGAGTGTTCGACTCAAATGGCCCGTTATGCCCATAAGTCCCATTTTACTCCAATTTATTTTGAACCCTCTCACCTTTGTACCCCGGTTTTTTCAACTGGTGGACCAATCATTACTCCAACAACTTTCTTGATGTTTCAAGTTTTTCATGCTTGATTGACCAGGCTTTTATTGATGTGCAGGAAAAGGTCAAGAAAGGTACGTCTACTCATATCAAAGAGATACAATCTTTCCAGAAGTACTTCGAAACTTCCTATCGACCAAATGATGTTAGTCGAACCATCCGCGAGGCTGCTGTCACTTTAAAAGAAAAAATTTCTAAACGAATGGAGAAACTGAAAATCCCCTCATCCATCCCTTACGATAGACGATATGAGGTTGCTTTTAAACTCTTTCCCCCAAAGACCCCTCGATTACTAACCGCTGATTTTGGCGTGGCTCTTGCCCCTCCATTTCCAGACTGGTTTATCTGTGAGGATAGTATAAAAATACTTCGACAGCAGTCGAAGCCTAAGGCGTAGCGGGTGGTTCCGACTAAACATACACTTGATACCTTTAGAGGGCACCTTCTGAAGGTGAGATAATACTTAGAAGGGGGTTGAATAAGTATGAAAGATTAAGACTTAAAAAATAATCACACAATTATTTTTATCCTGGTTCGTTTAACCAACTACTCCAGTCCATCCTTCCTATAGTGATTTGCCTTTCTTAACAAGGACTTAATCCACTATTAAATCAAACTGATTACAATAGGAACACCTAAGAACAACTGTTCTTAGTCTTATCAAGAGCTACTGATTCAAACTGAATCCTCTTAAGGAAAAACCTTTACAATCAATGTAAATTAAATACAAGAGTATTAATGCTTCTATAAAGCTTTTATCACAACAGTGATTTTTCTCTTAAGTTTAAGTACAAGAAATTCTAAGAAGAATATGAAAGAGTGAGAGCTTAGAATAATATGATTTCTTTTCAGCAAATTGTGTAACTGAAGAATGTGGTGGAGTTCTCCTTTTATAGGCAGCTGATCCAAGGATGCTGAGCGTTGAAAAGAGAGTCCCAAAAAGGTCTGAGCCTTTTTGTCTTCACATCAAGTGACCTTTCCTTGAAGTAGATAACACAGAAAAATCCTTTTTATCTGTGTAATTGTGTCTAGCACAAATGAGGAAAGAGACGTTGATTTACTCCAACGGATATATTCTTGAATATTTCTTCTTCAGTTTTCAGCAAGTTCTTCAGAGTCTGAATGGATCAGAGTCTTCTAATGATATTTAGAACTTTGCTGTATCAGAGTCTTCTGCAGCATGTGTGCTTTCAGTGTGTTGATCATCATAGCATATTTGACACAGAACTTCAGTACTTGGCAGCGTTAGTACTTTCAGAAACTTCTGTATAATTATGCTTTGAGAAATTCTTCAAACAATATTCTTCTTTGCTTCAGATGCTTCAGCTTCAGATGCTTCTGACTAGCTTCAGATGCTTCTGACTCAGATGCTTCTGACTCAGAATGTTCTGGAGCTTCTTGCTTCAGATCCTTCTGGAGACTACGCTCAGGATCTTCTGTAAAGAGCAATCAGAATCTTCTGTAAGATGCATCTGGCACTTCAGAGTCAGGATAACTTCTTGTATACAATACAGATTTGCTTCTAGAGAGTTAATTTCATTTCAATCTGCAGTAAAACTCTCAAACAAATTTTAGAGTATATAATTCTTAAATATAAAATTTCCTAACAGTTATCATCAAAACAAAGAGTTATTATTAAGAACCAATCTGTGTTCTAACAATCTCCCCCTTTTTGATGATGACAAAAAGTATCAGAAATTTTATTTAACTGAGCATATAGAATTATAACTCCCCCTGAGATGATGAATCTCCCCCTAAGTTAAATAAGAAAAAGGAATAGAAACTTCCGTTTTGTCTTGAGTAATCTTCAGAGTTAGATCTTGTTTGTTCTTATAACATTTTAGGGTCAGAATGTCTTGCAGATATAAGATTCAGAGTTTGATAATAGACAAATGATCTGAGAGATTCAGAGTTTCTTTTATAGAGTGTACTTATCAAATGTTCTGAAATAGTCAGATAAATGTTAGATAGAATAGATATGTCTGAAGATTCATTCTGGTGAAGTTATATTAAACAGTTCAGATCTATATTTTCTCCCCCTTTTTTGTCATAAGCAAAAAGTAAAGACTTTTTAAAAGGACAAATAAAAGGAAACAATAAATAAGATAATTCAATGGAGAAAACGTTGATTCATTCAAAATATAAGAGCAAGAGTACATAGATAATCATCAGAAGATATAGCAATAAGGTACAAATGCAAACAACAGATGCAAAAACATTAGAATGAAAAAAAAATCTAAGAGTGTTTGGACAAAAGCATCTTCAATAGATCTGTAATCTCAGAGGAGGATTGCTCTTGCTTGGATATCCACTTAGTCATAGTTTCATTTTTCTCATCTTGCTTTGACATTCATTCTGTCATATCCTCAGACTTCTTATCCTGCTTAGCCATCCAGGATTTTATCTCTGATTGTCCAGCCTCCAGAGCAGCAATCTTGTCTTCAAAGTCTGGATGTTCTGTCTTTATCTCAGATGAAGAATTAGGAGGTTCTGTAGCCTGAACAGAGTCAATTGCCATTGGTTCTGTATATCCTGAAGAGGGTTCTACCAGAGTCATAGTCAATGCATTAGCAGTAGATTCTGTTGAAGGTGGAGGAGCATCTAAACGAAGCAGAGGTTCAGTTTTGTTGATAGTCCATAATAGAGTCCTTTCAGCTCTGAGCTTTGCCTCATCAGAACAGACGTTCTTCAGATTTGAAGCTACAGTGTTGAATCTGTTGATGAATCCGTTCCAGATGATGTCAGATTCTTTGACATCCATTGTTTCTGAGCATTTCTTCTGAACAGTACCTAAAGACATCTGTATTTCTTGCAAAAATGTTTGAAATAAATGATCAATATTAAGTCTGGGCAATGGTCGTAGCAAGGTTTCCAGAGTGATAGGTTTAGGTTGGGGAGTTGGTGGAAAAAGTGATTTTTGGATGGAAATCAGAGGAGGAGGATAGTATGGAAAGAAAGGAATTTCTGGTTTTTGAGGTAGGGATCTGTTTAAAGCATTAAGCAAATGAGGTTTTGGTCTTGTGTGAGGGTAAACAACATCAAAAGGTTCATTTGAGTATGGTTTGAAAGCAGATTTTGGTGGTTCAGCAGATGCAACTGTGTTATCAGATGCAAGTTGCAGAGCTGAAACAACAGCTTTACCAGATGTTGCAGATATTGTTGCTAAAGATCCTACATTGGTCATTGATTGAATATATGAAACAATCACAGATGGAAGAGCCTGTCTGAGTTTTGGTTTCAGAGGGTTGAGGGGTTCAGAAGGTTCAACTCTATCATAAAAATCTTTCAGTTTGAAACCATAAGATAGATTATGAAAAAGAGAAGAAACTTGGGCACAAGATATAGAAGATGTTGGATTGGAATTGGGAATTAATATCTCAGATGATGGTGCAGGTGGAGGCATAGGATCTGGAATGGGAGTTTTAGAAGGTATGGTAGGTTCAGGTTCAGGTTCAGGTTGGTTTATCTCAGAGTATTTATCAGATGGAGAGATTAGAAAATCTGGGTGGATTTCTGATTCTGATGAGTTGGAGGATGTTGTAGGTGTACAAGAGGTAGAAGATACTTGAAACACTATTTTTAAAGGTGTGACATCAAGAACTTCTGTCTCAGGGATATGAGGTTCAGAAGTGTTGGTAGGTTCTGAAGGAATGTCAGATTGTTTGGATGGTGGTTCTGATGAAACAGGAGCAGAAGTTACTTTTGTAGGTGCAATGGCTTCAGAAGGTGGATTATTTGAAGGTGGATTGTCAGAGGCTTTTTCTGGTTGAACTTCTTTTGGTTGGTTCTCTGGATGTTCAGAGGTTTGTTGTTGAACAGATTTTTGTTTTTCAGATGGTTGTTTTTCAGATGGTTGTTGTTCTGATGGTTGTTGATCTGATGGATGATGATCTGATGGTTGATGATCTGATGGTTGAGGACGTGGAACAAAGTGTTTGATATGAATTTTGGGTTGAGAAGGTTTTGGTACAAAACCTGTTGGTGTTGTTGTTTGGGTTGGAATTTGAGTTGGAACAGGTGTTTGTTTTTGAGGTGAAACAGAACTGGGAGCAGTAACAGAAGTGGTTTGTGTAGCAGGTGGTTGTGGAACAGACTTAACATTTGAATCATTAATAACAAGATTTGCAGAAGTTACAGAAGACTTAGTACCTTTTACTTTAATCCTCTTGGCAGGTACAGAGGCAGCTTCTTCAGAATCTTTTCTCTTCAAGAGCTTCTTGGGCTTCTCAGCAATCTTGACCTTCTTCTGAACAGGTTCAGATTCTTCTACAAGCTGAGTCCTTTTCCTCTGGAGTGGTGCTTCTTCTTCTCCTGCATCTGGTAGTGGTTGTTTAACTAGCTGAAACACATTAGCAGAAACAGGCTTTCCTTCCTTCTTGCATTCTTCAATATACATAAGCACTATATGTCTGGGTTCTTCAGCAAAGAATAAAGGAAAGTCATCTATAGGAACCCTCTTATTCAATTCAGACATATTCAGCTTCTTGGGAGCTGTTGTGAGTTCATCAACAATTTTGAGTCTCAGAAGACTTTTAGCATTCAGAGGCTTTCCCATTATAAACTCTAATTCCTCTGTAACTCCAGCAGCATACAGAGCAGTCACTAAACCATTCTCAGTAAGAAGATCTGAGAGCAACCTTCCAAAGGGGATCCAAGTTCTGATCTTCTGTCCTTTCTCTTTCACATATTCTCTAGATGCATTGATATGGTTCCACAGATGCATAAACAGAATGTATGGAAGATCTACCTTGGTGCTCTGACTAAGGCAATACATGAAATAGAGTTGTTCATTATTGACATAGTCTGGAGAATTGGTTGACTTCCTGTGGTGGATGCATCCCATGAAGATCTTGGCCCAGATCTTGTAATCAGGCTTCAGATCTTTGAATTTGTTAGAAGCTTGACCAGCAGTCATTACTTCTTCATAAACCTCATCCATGTCCACACGCCCAGCTGGCAAGTGGGAAACACCATCTGTTTCTTCATATCCTATCAATCTTCTTATCAGATCTTCTGTGATAATAATCTCTTTTCCCAGCATAGAAGATAAGATGAACTTGGGGTAAACTGATGCATGAATCCAGAATTCTTTCACAAGGAGAGGGTAAACTGGTCCAAAAAGCCTATCAAAGTACTTAACCCATCCTTGAGCTCTAATTATGGAACGAAACTCAAACCCATTATTAGCCAGAGAATTAAACTCAACCATAGATTCACATAGAACTTCCAGTTTATCAACAGGCGTTAGAAGTGTTCTTTTGGGAGGAGAATATGGAGCAACACCCAAGTTTTCTGAAGTTACAGCAGCCATAGTAGATTGGAATTGAGCAGTTGTTGATGATGAAGTTTCCATTGAAGAATGCTTTGTCAAACACTTAGGTTTTGGGTTTTTATGCAGAGAAAATAGGAGATGAAAACGCATGTAATTTCTGAGAGAGTGAAAAGTGTGAAAGTGAATACAAGACAAGTATTTATACTAAAACACTTAGGCACATCAATAGTCATAAAAATGCACGTTTGAACAAGAAATAAATGAAGAGAATAAAAATCATTTCAAAACATTAATTGCTTCTGACAATTTGGGGGGAAAACCAAGATTCTTACTATTCAAACTTCACCTCAAACGTCACTTCAGTTATGTTCACGCCACCTCTTCAGATTTTGTGTGACACGTGTTTACTTGCATGTTGTTCTGAATTCTCTTAAGAAATGAAACGTTAGCCAACGTTCAGATCTTCTAAAGATTGTTAGTTCAGAGTTCCACAAAAGAAATAATGATCAGAATAAAATAAGCAATCAAAAAAAAAAACTTCAGAGCATTAAGCATTTTTGCATCTGTAACAATTTGCTTCTGATAAATATTATTCTGGACAAAAATCCATACCAATATTTTTCAGAATGAAATTGAATCTGTCTTCAACAAGGGGTTTTGTAAAAATATCTGCCCATTGATGATCTGTATCAACAAAAGCTAAGTTTATGATTCCCTTCTGAACATAGTCTCTGATGAAATGATGCTTAATTTCTATATGTTTTGCCTTAGAATGTAAAATGGGATTCTTGGACAAGCATATAGCAGAAGTATTATCACAAAAGATAGAAATGTTACTTTCAAAAATTTGATAATCTTCTAGTTGACTCTTCATCCAGAGCATCTGCGTGCTACATCCAGCAACAACAATGTATTCAGCCTCTGTGGTTGAATGTGCAATTGTGGGTTGCTTCTTGCTGTACCAGGAGATTAGATTTCTTCCTAGAAATTGACAACTTCCAGAAGTACTTTTTCTTTCCACTCTGTCTCCAGCGTAGTCAGCATCACAGAATCCAACTAATTTGAAATCATCAGATTTTCTGTAACACAAACTCACATTAGAAGTACCTTTCAGATACCTTAGAATCCTCTTGACAGCTGTCAAGTGTGATTCTCTAGGATCTGATTGGAATCTAGCACATAGACAAACACTGAACAATATGTCAGGTCTAGAAGCAGTAAGATAAAGAAGATAGCCAATCATACCTCTGTAGAGCTTCTGGTCTACTTTCTTACTTACCTCTTCTTTGCCAAGTGAGCTAGTAGGATGCATTGGAGTACTGTCAGACATGTTGAATTTCTTCAGAAGTTCTTTAACATACTTTGTCTGATGTATGTAGGTGCATTCTGGAGTTTGATTAACTTGGATTCCTAGAAAGAATCTGAGTTCTCCCATCATGCTCATTTCAAATTCTGCCTGCATACATGTAGCAAACTCCTTTCCAAGCATAATATTTGTTGATCCAAAAATAATATCATCTACATAAATTTGGCAAATTAGAAGATCTTTCTTAATTGTTTTACAGAATAGTGTTGTATCCACTTTGCCTCTGATGAAATTCTTCTCCAGAAGAAAATTGCTCAATCTCTCATACCAAGCTCTGGGAGCTTGTTTTAATCCATATAGAGATTTCTTTAATTTGAAAACATGATCTGGAAATTTTTCATTTTCAAAACCAGGAGGTTGGTGGACATAAACTTCTTCTTCTATAATACCATTAAGAAAGGCACTTTTAACATCCATCAGATACAGAGTGATGTTATTTTGTGCAGCAAAGGAAATAAGAAGGCGTATAGATTCTAACCTTGCCACTGGAGCATATGTCTCAGTGTAATCAATACCTTCTTGCTGACTGTACCCTTGAGCAACCAGCCTTGCCTTATTCCTCTCAACTTCTCCTTTCTCATTTAGCTTATTTCTGAAGACCAATTTTGTACCAATTATATTGAACCCTTGAGGTTTCTGAACTAGATCCCATACATCATTTCTGCTGAATTGATTTAGCTCTTCTTGCATGGCAATAATCCAATCATTGTCTTGCAGAGCTTCTTCTACAGAAGATGGTTCAACTTCTGACACTAGTCCAAATAGTGATGCTTCAGATGATCTTAGAAAGGATCTTGTTCTGATGGGATCATCCTTCTTTCCAATAATGACATCCTCTGGATGAGAAGCTTTAATTCTGGATGATGATCCTCTGATAGTTGACTCTTCATAAATGTTTAGATTATCCATCTGAGAAATTAAGGGAGTAGCATCTGGAGTTGCTTCTGGTTCCTTCACTTGAATTTTGTCTGCTTCTGGAACTTCAGAGTCAATAAAGACTACTTCCCTATCTGCAGAGTTATCAACCTGCTTTGGCTTTTCAGAGCCAAGCTTATCATCAAATCTGACATGAATGGATTCTTCCACAATCTGTATCTCAGTGTTGTATACTCTGTAGCCTTTAGAGCGTTCAGAATATCCAAGCATGAAACACTTCTGTGCTTTGGAATCAAACTTGCTCAGATTTTCCTTAGTGTTTAACATATAGCAAATACATCCAAAAGGATGAAAATATGAAATGTTGGGCTTTTTGTTCTTCCACAGTTCATAAGGAGTCTTCTTCAGAAGAGGTCTAACAGACACTCTGTTCTGAATGTAACATGCTGTATTGATTGCTTCTGCCCAAAAATGTTTTGCCAGATTTGTCTCATTGATCATGGTTCTAGCCATTTCTTGCAAAGTTCTGTTTTTCCTCTCTACAACCCCATTCTGTTGTGGAGTTCTAGGACAGGAAAAATCATGAGCAATGCCATTTTCAGAAAAATATTTTTCAAAAAATTTATTTTCAAATTCACCACCATGATCACTTCTGACTTTTATAATTTTGAAATTCTTTTCATTCTGGACTTGCTTGCAGAAGTCAAAGAACACAAAATGTGACTCATCCTTGTGTTTTAAGAACTTTACCCATGTCCATCTGCTAAAGTCATCAACAATGACTAATCCATACTTCTTGCCTCTGATGGATGCAGTTTTCACTGGTCCAAACAGATCAATATGAAGTAGTTCTAGTGGTTTAGAAGTAGAAACAACATTTTTTGATTTGAAAGATGTTTTTGAAAACGTCCCTTTCTGGCATGCTTCACAAAGAGCATCTGAAGTGAACTTCAGATTAGGGAGTCCTCTGACAAGATTAAGTTTATTAATCTGAGATATACGTCTCATATTAATATGGCCCAATCTTCTGTTCCAGACCCATTGCTCTTCATTAACAGACAAGAGGCATTTAACATTTTGAACTTTAAGTCCTGAAAGATTTATTTTATAAATGTTGTTTTTCCTCTTACCACTAAATAGGATAGAGCCATCCTTTTGACTAATAGCTTTACAACATTTTTGATTAAAGGTAATATCATAACCATTGTCACTTAATTGACTTATGGACAATAAGTTATGCTCTAACCCTTCAACAAGTAAAACATTAGTAATAGAGGGAAGTTTACCATTTCCAATAGTGCCAGATCCAATGATCTTGCCCTTCTGGTTCCCTCCAAACTTCACGTCACCTCCAGATCTAAGTTCCAGGCTTTGGAACATAGACTTTTCTCCTGTCATATGTCGTGAGCATCCAGAGTCCAGGTACCATGATTGGTGTCCTGACCTTGCTGCTAAGAACATCTGCAACAGGAATTATTTTGTTTTTAGGTACCCAGATCTTCTTGGGTCCTTTGGGGTTAGTTGGTTTGTAGGTTTGTCTAAACTTCTGTTTTTCAACATAATTTTTATTCTGACTTGCCTTGGGTTTAAACACATAAGTATTCTTCTCAGAGCTTGTGTGTTTAATGTCATTTAAGTGACCAAATATAAATTAAGAATACAGAGGTGTCTTCTTGATGAAAAGTTTGTCAACAGGTTTTGGATTGCTTCCAGATGAAGATTTATATCCAATACCTCTTCTGTCGTTTCCACTAACACCATAGATCATAGAAGCCATCTTGCTTCTGTCTATGCTCTTAGTAAGAAATCTCTGAAAGCTAGAGTCATATTTTTCTAAAATATTTTCACATGACTTAGTCTCAGATTCAGATTCTTGTTGAGTTATTTCAAAGTCATTTTTGATTTTCAGATTAATTTCTTTTTGCTCAACAAGTTCTGTTTTCAGAAGATCAATCTCAAATTCAAGATTGCTTTTCAGCTTCTTGTATTTGAGTTTGATATTGTTATAACTTTTAAGAACTTCTGTTAAAACTTTTATGAGTTCTTCTTTGGTAAGTTTAGCCATTACCTCTTCTGCGTCATCATCAGATTCAGAATCTGATTCATATCCTGAGGTACCTTCCTCTTGATCCTCTGTGCTGGCCATCAGTGCAACATTGACACATTCTTCTTCTGATTCAGAAGATGATTCACATTCATCTGAGTCATCCCATGTTGCCATCAGAACCTTCTTCTTTTTGTTAAACTTCTTCTTGGGTTTTTCTTTCTGAAGTTTGGGGCAATCATTCTTGTAGTGCCCAGGTTCTTTGCACTCATAGCACACAACTTCTTTCTTGGAAGATCTTCTGTGTCCAGAAGATTCCTTTCTATTATCAGATCTTCTGAAGTAGTTGAACTTCTTTCCCTTGTGCTTCCAGAGTCTGTTGATCCTTCTGGACAACATGGATAACTCATCTTCTTCTTCAGAAGAGGATTCTTCAGAGCTTTCTTGAATGACCTGCAAAGCTTTAGCAGTTTTGTTAGATTTTAATGCAACAGATTTACCTTTTTATTTCTTCTGAGGTTCATCTTCCTCAAGCTCAATCTCATGGCTCCTCAGTGAGCTGATGAGTTCTTCTAGAGAGATCTTGTTCAGATCTTTAGCCATCTTCAAGGCAGTCACCATTGGTCTCCATCTGGTAGGCAGACTTCTGATGATTTTCTTTACGTGATCTGATGTAGAGTATCCCTTGTCCAGAACTTTCATCCCAGCAGTGAGTATCTGAAATCTGGAGAACATGGCTTCAACAAATTCAGAGTCTTCCATTTTGAAGGCCTCATACTTCTGGATCAGAGCCAGAGCTTTTGTCTCCTTAACTTGAGAATTTCCCTCATGAGTTATTTTTAGGGATTCAAACATATCAAAAGCAGTTTCCCTGTTTGTAATTTTCTCATACTCTGTATGTGAAATTGCATTCAATAATATAGTCCTGGCTTTGTGGTGATTTCTGAAATCTTTCTTCTGAGCATCTGTCATAGATTTTCTGTCAATCTTCTTGCCATTCCCATCTGTGGGATGGACATATCCATCTATGACTAGATCCCATAGATCAGCATCATATCCTAGGAAAAAACTCTCAATTCTGTCTTTCCAGTAGTCAAATTTCTCCCCATCAAACATTGGGGGTTTGGTGCTGATCCTATCCCTTTCTTCATATTTATTGTTAATATTGGACATTGAATTATCAGCCATGGTAACAAATAAATATATATCAAAGTATTTCTCTCTGGATCTTTACTGACACTGTTAAGTGGTAACACACTCAGAACCGGAGCTCTGATACCAACTGAAGGTGAGATAATACTTAGAAGGGGGGTTGAATAAGTATGAAAGATTAAGACTTAAAAAATAATCACACAATTATTTTTATCCTGGTTCGTTTAACCAACTACTCCAGTCCACCCTTCCTAGAGTGATTTGCCTTTCTCAACAAGGACTTAATCCACTATTAAATCAAACTGATTACAATAGGAACACCTAAGAACAACTGTTCTTAGTCTTCTCAAGAGCTACTGATTCAAATTGAATCCTCTTAAGGAAAAACCTTTACAATCAATGTAAATTAAATACAAGAGTATTAATGCTTCTATAAAGCTTTTATCACAACAGTGATTTTTCTCTTAAATTTAAGTACAAGAAATTCTAAGAAGAATATGAAAGAGTGAGAGCTTAAAATAATATGATTTCTTTTCAGCAAATTGTGTAACTGAAGAATGTGGTGGAGTTCTCCTTTTATAGGCAGCTGATCCAAGGATGCTGAGCGTTGAAAAGAGAGTCCCAAAAAGGTCTGAGCCTTTTTGTCTTCACATCAAGTGACCTTTCCTTGAAGTAGATAACACAGAAAAATCCTTTTTGTCTGTGTAATTGTGTCTAGCACAAATGAGGAAAGAGACGTTGATTTACTCCAACGGATATATTCTTGAATATTTCTTCTTCAGTTTTCAGCAAGTTCTTCAGAGTCTGAATGGATCAGAGTCTTCTAATGATATTCAGAACTTTGCTGTATCAGAGTCTTCTACAACATGTGTGCTTTCAGCGTGTTGATCATCATAGCATATTTGACACAGAACTTCAGTACTTGGCAGCGTTAGTACTTTCAGAAACAATATTCTTCTTTGCTTCAGATGCTTCAGCTTCAGATGCTTCTGACTAGCTTCAGATGCTTCTGACTCAGAATGTTCTGGAGCTTCTTGCTTCAGATCCTTCTGGAGACTACGCTCAGGATCTTCTGTAAAGAGCAATCAGAATCTTCTGTAAGATGCATCTGGCGCTTCAGAGTCAGGATAACTTCTTGTATGCAATACAGCTTTGCTTCTAGAGAGTTAATTTCATTTCAATCTGCAGTAAAACTCTCAAACAAATTTTAGAGTATATAATTCTTAAATATAAAATTTCCTAACAGTTATCATCAAAACAAAGAGTTATTATTAAGAACCAATCTGTGTTCTAACACCTTCATGTCAGTATCGAAGATGTTCACATCGAGACCGAAATCCTTGAAGGTCATCTCCCTTCGGTTTGGCTTCCTCTCACGAAGCTTCAACGTTACTAACCTATATCATCTATATTTATTTATTCACAGCTGCTCCCAAAAGAAACGCTCCGACCAATAAAACAGAAGGAAAGATCGAAAGTTCAAAGGTAAATTCTTACATGCTCTAATTCACCTGAAGCTTTTCTGTCCTTCGCTGATCACTTAGATCTTCCCAGGCTGGCCGCAAACCTCCAACTCCTCAAAAAAGAAGAAAAGTTGCAGCCCAAGTCATCATAGACTCCGACGATGATGAATCTCCTCGTGAAGATATTCCCCTAAAAAGAAAATGAAGGGTAACTCATGGGCTAGAGAGCATCGAATCTCCTCCATCTCCCACCAAGATACAAAAACAAAACACGCCTCCTGAATCTCCTGTCAAAGCTCTCACAACAAATGATCCAAATCCTTCTGCCGTTCCCGTAGAGAGTGATAACTCTAGTCCGGCTGAGGAAGCCATGAAGGTATTGTGAAAGAATCTATGACCTTTCTATATCAAGCTCTTGTCTCTTTCATCTCGCGTCTTATGAGGTTTATTTTCCCAACTGCAGACTACTACCGAGGCCTCCAAACCTTCGATGCAACCGTCTCCCTTGCCTATCTATCCATTGAACAGCCAAGGTGAACCCACTTATATCCCTACATCTGATTTGGGTTCTGGTGTGAGTTCTCTTGGTGAAATTAACAAACCTGAATTTTATGCAGCCCCTTCGCCCCTAAAAACTACTACCCAACAATCACAAACTGATGGGTCTGACCATGAGGAAGAGGGAGCTCCTGAGACAATAGTCATGGCAGATGAAGACGAAAACCCCAAACCTGAGGACACCAACCCTGCCACCACAACAAGTTCCCCTCTTGATCACACAAAACCCGCTAATGACGACGTTGATGCGAACGAAGCCAACGCATGTGAGGAAGAAGCCATGCACCAGTCTGAGATAGGTGAGTCAGAAGGTGAGGAGAAAGAAGCTACCTTGGCTCAAGACTCCATAAAAGCTGCCCCTGTAGAAGGGGAAATAATTACAAAGGGAAAATCTGATGATCCTGCTTGTATTGATGCTACCAAAGTTACTCCTGTCGAGGTGCCACAAGCAATGCCTCTTCAGGGCGAAATGGTCCTCTCTAAGGAAGAAATGACTGCGCTAAAAGAAAGTGATCCTCGTCGATACGTTCAATTACTGTTGCGCAGTCGAGGCAGCTCTTCTAGCAAAACTCTGAGTACTTAAACTTCTGAGGGCCAGGTCTCTAGCAAACCTTCAGATGACATTTTGGCGAAGATCAAAGCCAAAATCTTTAAAGGAGACCTTTTCATGTTGCTGAAGATGGATTCCGTCACCCATCTATCTTTGAAGGCGCTTCTTCAACAGGTAAAACTTGGCTCCATATCCCCTGAAGCTGCTAACGTCATTTGAGAGGTGGGAATTTTGATAGATCAAGTCTACAAAGACCTCACATTGTTGCCCCGCCTCGAAGGTGACATTTCAATGAAATCTAGTTGTGAAGCAGCTGCCTGGACAAGTGCAGCGGAATCGGAACAAAGGACGGAAGAGCTAGAGGAAGAGAAAAAGAGAGACCAACTAGAGATTACTTCCAGTAAAGAAAACACCGTTTGTTGGAAACGCAAGATCAAGAAACTTCAAGGCAAGATCAAGAAATAAGAAAAGAAGATTTCTCAACTGTCTTCCAAAGACGATTTGACCCTTGCTGCTGAACTCGAACATGCTATCACTTTTGCAGAAGAGGCTCGAAGCTTAGAAGAAGATATTGTCAGATTAACTGACGAAAGGGCCTCGTGCCAACAACGTATCGAATCTCAGAAGGCGAACTACCTTAAAATGAAGGCCAATCTTCCTTTCTAATTTACTGACATATTGTAACAGACTATATTTTGTTGGCCTTTGAAGCCATCTTTGTTATTGTAACTTATGTGCCATTTTGGCAAATATTAATACCATTTGTGGCTTTGCTTTATACTTTCTATTACTATGTTGTTATTTTAACTTCTTGTAGCATAGGCCTGTACTTTTTCAAGTACTTACCATTTACTTTTAATATCCTCTTATCTTCGCCCAATTCTTCCACTTCATAGGCTCTATTAAAGAAAACCCTCGACACTTGGAAGGGTCCCTCCCACTTTGGGGACCATTTACCCAGCGTCTTGGCCTTTCGATCCATAGGCAGAATGACTCTCCAAACTAAGTCTCCAACTAAAAAGGTTTTTGCTTTAACCTTCTTATTGTATGACTTTTCCACTCTCTTTTTCTGCCTTCTCAGCAATTCTAGAGCTTTCAATCTTTCTTCGTCTAAGTCTATGACCTCATCGAGCATCATATCCCAATAGACTTCTCTAGGAATTTCGTGTTGCCTTTGAACCCTAATCGACTGTATGTGGATTTCGACTGGCAACACTACATCGTGACCAAAGGTCAAACGATATGGGGTGGCGTTGGTTGCCTCTTTGGGTGACGTTCGACATGCCCATAGAACCTGATCCAACACTTTGTGCCAATTCTTTGGCTTGGTTCGTACTTGCTTCTTTATCATGCCAATGACCACTTTATTTGCTGCCTCGACTTGCCCGTTAGCCTGCGCGTAATAAGGGGTCGAAGTTAAGAGTTTGAACCCCATCTCTCTGGCGAAATCCTGCATCTTTCTACCCGTGAAGATCGACCCTTGATCCGTTGTTATTGTCTCTGGCAGTCCAAACCTAAAGATGATATTTTTCTGAATGAATTCAATCACATCTTCCTGATCCACTTTAGGTAAAGGCACTGCTTCGACCCACTTGGTAAAGTAATCTATCCCCACTAAGATATACTTTTGGTTTTTTGAGGATGCTGGTCGAATTTCTCCAATCAGGTCCAAAGCCCAACCTCTAAACGGCCATGGTTTAATTATGGAATGTAATTCGCTTGCTGGGACATGTTGTATGCCCGCATGAACTTGACACTTCTGGCACCCCTTGGCAAACTCGATGCAATCCTTTAGCATCGTAGGCCAGTACAAACCTTGTCGAAATAACAACCATTTCATTTTATGGCCAACTTGGTGTGCACCACATGCCCCACTGTGGACTGTTGACAAAGCCAAGTATGCCTCTGATTCACTCAGGCATTTCAGCAAAACTCCTTCAGGGGTCTTTTTGAACAATTCGTTGCCCATCAAGACGTAGCTCAGTGCTCGATATTTTATCTTTCGATCCGAGGCTATTGACGGATTCTGGAGATATTCGACTAAAGACTTTCTCCAGTCATTGTCCAACAATTCTCCGATGGTAAAGACTTCGAAAGTCTCTTCATCCATATATCCAAACTTTGTAGCCTCTAAGTCTGATGGCTTCAACCCAACCGACACTACCTTGCCTCTAGCTTCGATTACTTCCTGCAAGTCTTCCTTCGAGACCCTATATCCCGAGGCAATTTGTGCTAGATCGTTGGCCACTTGGTTCTGTATTCTCAGTATATGTCGAATAGTTGATGCTTTGAATTTTTTAAGCAGCCTATTGGCCACTACGAAGTACATGATGAGATTTTCTTTAACACATTTGTACTCTTTTGTCAACTGTTTTATCACTAATTCCGAATCGCCCATTATTTCGACCTGGGTTGCCCCCAATTCTAACAAAATTTCAAGTCCAGCTATTAAAGCTTCATATTCAGCCTCGTTGTTGGAACACAACCCCTCGACTTTATACTTGAATTTTGTTGGAATTTTATCTGGTGAAATCATCATCAGACCAATACCCGTGCCATGTTTGTGGCTAGAGCCATCGAAGTATAATTTCCATGGTTCCACTTCAACTATATTCAGGGCATTCTCATTTATAGAGTGGTCGACGATAAAGTCTGCCACTATTTGCCCTTTGACTGCTTTTAGCGGTCTATAAGTCAAAGAATATTCTGTCAACGCCAGTGCCCATTTTCCAATTCGACTGTGCAAAATAGGTTTTGATAACATGTGTTTAATAACATCAAAGTGCGAAGAAACACAAACATCTACTGGTTTAATATATTGCTTTAACTTTGTACATGAGAAATATAAACATAGACATAGCTTTTCGATTTCACTATATCTAGTTTCTGCGTCATTTAAAACTCTGCTAAGGTAGTAAATAGCCCTTTCAGCGCCATTCTCATCCTCCTGAGCCAACATGCTCCCTAAAGTTCTATCTGACGCTGCTATGTACAATCGCATACTACTGCTTCTACACGGAGGCGAAAGGACTAGGGGGTGAGCCAAGTAGTCTTTGATTTTGTCGAAGGCTTCCTGCTGCTCTTTGCCCTACTCGAATCTTCCCCTAGTAATTCGAAGCAAAGGTGAGAAGGCTTGCGTCTTGCCGCTTAAGTTAGAGATGAACCTCCTTAGAAAGTTAATTTTCCCCAGCAGCGATTGCAACTCCTTTTTGTTCGACGGCGCTTTTGTTTCTAAGATAGCCTTCGTCTTATTCTGGTTGATTTCGATTCCCTTCTTATGGACAACGAAACCCAAGAAGTCTCCCGCCTGTACACAAAACGCGCACTTCAACGGATTCATTTTGAGGTCGAACCTCCTCATTCTGGCGAACGATTGTTGCAGATGATCCAGATGGCTTTTTCCTGAAACAGATTTCACCACAATATCGTCAATGTATATTTGCATAAAAGATTCAATGAAATCATGGAATATAGAATTCATCACTCGCTGATACGTTGCCCCAGCGTTCTTTAGGCCAAATGGCATTACTACCCATTCGTAAGTGCCTAAGGCCCCTGGACAACGAAACGCTGTTTTGGGAACGTCATCTTCCGCGATAAAAATCTGGTTATATCCAGAATAACCATCCAACATACTAAGGTACTCATGGCCAGCGGCTGAATCAACTAACATTTCCGCCATTGGCATCGAATATTCGTCTTTGGGAGTGGCTGAATTCAAATCTCTGAAATCAATGCACACTCTTAGGGACCCGTTCTTCTTGATGACTGGGACAATGTTAGCCAGCCATTCGACATACCTCGCTGTGCGAAAGAATCTGCAACGAAGGAGCCTTTCAATTTCCTCCTTGATCTTCGACATGACCTCTGGAGCAAAACGCCTTGGGCCCTGTTTGACGAGCTTCTTTCCAGGTTTTATTGGTAGTTTATGTTCCACCAAATCCCTTTGCAACCCAGGCATTTCGTCATAGTCCCAGGCGAAACAATCCTTATACTCCCGGAGCAACTGGATGACTTCGATCTTCAGTTGAGGGTCGAGGTTAGCACTAATGTACGTTGGCCTCCTGGTTGGACCCTATCCTAAATCAATTTCCTCCAATGGATCCTGTGCGAGCATTTTGATGTCGTTCCCCAAAGGATCTCTTTCGAACCCCAGAGGTTCGTCATCATAGATGGCGTCGAGCCTCTGGCTCTCCCACTGCATTTTGGTGGCTTCTTCAGTCATTTTATCATGGGCGACCATTACGGCCGTTTGTAATTTGGTTTCAGCCACATAGGCCGAAATTCTTTGCAGCACCGCTGCTTCAGTCATCAAACTCACTGCCCCACCCAGTGGGGTCAACTGGGGCTGCCCCCAGGTATGGGAGTCTCTCCCCAGGTATTTCCCTATCCCAACAAAATCCGTCGACAGGGTGGAGGTATAGTGAGTAGTACACCTCATCATTTGGTGCGAACTCAAAGTCCACTGGAGCACAAGGGCCTATGCTGGCCAAGTGCTTGTCGAATTGGAATTGATCTATTTGCCTTCTTGGCACCCTGAAGTATCCTTGATCAGCTTCAATATTTTTAACTATGCCATATGGCCTCCAGATGGCAATCCTTTGATGCATCGATGATGGCATTGCTCCAATGCCATGTATCCATTCTCGACCAAGCAATAAATTGTAGTTGGCTGTGGTTTCGACCACCATGAATACCGTTGGTCTTGTAATTGTTCCGACGGTTACGTCCACCTGAATCACACCCCTGATGGTTCCTACTTTTCCTTCATAATTCGACAAAACCATATTATGTGGCTTTGTATCAGCGTCATGCTTTCCTATTTTGGTCAGCAAAGAATGTGGCATCAGGTTTACCGTAGCGCCACAATTCACCAGTATTTTGTTGATGGGGATGTTCTCCATTTTTGTTGTAATATACAACGGTTTCAGGTGGGTCCTCATTTCTTCAGTGGGTCGTTCGAAGAAAGCGTTTTGCTCTTCGACACAGCCGTTGTTCATCACGTAATAGCATACAGGTTTATGTGCTGCCATTTCCCACTCAGCGTCTGCGCCTGGTTCTTCGACCTCTGAAACCCTATTGAACTCCCGGGGCATCATCGACACCATGTTGACCACCAGGTCCAAAGAGTCATCGGAGTCAAAGTTATCTGTCATGTCTTCGTCCCCTTCCGTTGGTCTGTCTTGTTTAGGCGAAAACAGCCTTCGCCCAACTGGTAACTTTTCAGCTATCTTCGACTGCTGTTCTTCTTTTTTGGGGGGGTTTGAACTATTCTTTGACTGATTTTTCTCCATCTCTTCTCTGAGAGCCTTTCTTCTTCTTTGCTCTCTCCTCCATTGAGATATAGTCATAGGATTCTTACCTTTATAGTTTTCAGATATGTGCGCTATTTTTGAGGATTGATACTCCTTGCTGTAGGAGACCGAAGATCCTCGATTCACTTCGAAGCTCTTCCACCTTTGCTGCACTTGCGCCCTTTCTTCATTAGGCTTCCTCCACTTTCCATCAGCGGAATCGACAACAGGTTTGAAACTGGCGGGCCTAGCACTTGGTGGCCTGATTCGAGGTTCAGACCGTTTGTCTTCTGTCCTCCTGTGGTAGCTCTTTCGTTGATCAAAACCATGGCCACCTCTGTTCAGACGACGTCGACGTTCTCCCTCTAGCTTCTCTACTGCTTTTCTATCGAAAATGGCGCTGCACCTGGGGCACAGCATCACACTCGATCCATTGTCTTTGCACCGATGTAAAAAACCAACGATTGACTCTTCTGTCTCTGGGTATGCTAACCTGCTACATCCCTCATGGTGTTTTGATTCTTTCTCTTCCATGGTCTCCGATGGGTTAATGTCGACCATATTAACTTCGACTGTCCCGTATAGCTCCATTCTTTCCAAGCCCTCATTGGCCTGGTCCATTCTGACGAAATGGTCAGCTGTTTCCTTGGTTACCATGGCGTAACTTGGATGACTTTGAACCCTTAGACTTGAATCGTTATCGTTTCGACCAGTATTCTCCTCGACTGTGACTGCCGTATCGTCTAAACCGAAACCCATGACGCATTTCGCCATCACTGGTGCTGAAATGAGGTCCTCAGTAACCTCCATCATGTTAACAGAAAACTCGATGCCCTCAGTAGCATTTATCATGTTTGCTTCCATAGGTTCAGCATAAAGAGCATCAGCCAATTGCAGCGGATCAGCATCCACCTTCATCTGGCCCTTCACCTTATCTCCAAACTTCAAGCGTCCCTCCTGTATCGCATTCTGGACGAGATCCCTGAAAAGAAAACATTGAGATGTTTTATGACCCAGAAAATTATGGTACTTACAAAAACCTCTCTTTTTTCGCTGCTCTAAGGGCGGTGTTTTAGCACCAGGCGGCACTATCATCTACCCATCTTTTACTAGCAAATCGAAGATTTCATCACATTTCGTGATGTCAAAGGTGTAAGTTTTCTTAGGGAACCTGTCATTCTTTTCTGATTCGACAAAGCCCTTTCCTTGAGGAGGGGCCAGTACTCGACAGGAATATGGGGGACCCTGTTTTAATTCAGCAAGATCGACTTTGTTCTCCTCGAAGTAGGGGGACTCTTCGCAAGCCCCTTCTCTACTTTCGTTGAGTTCGACAAAAGCTACTTTCTTGCCTTTGTTAAATCTTGACTTTTCGTCTTTCAGCCTTTCTAGCTGTCGGACTCTGTCGGCCAATTGGGCCATATCTCTCAGATACTGCGTATCTAATTTCTTCCTAATAGAGTAATCTAAACCTCCTGCTGCCATTTCGACCAACTCATGTTCAGGCACCTGTGTAAAACACCTTGCCTTAAGTAGCCGAAACCTATTGAGGTATTCTTCGATTGGCTCTGAAAACTTACGATTTACACTGTCCAACTCTTTCAAACTAATCTTCGTCTGGCCCATATAAAACTGTTCATGGAAGATTCGTTCTAACTGCGTCCAGTTACATATTGTACTTGGTGGTAAAGTGGTAAACCACGTGAAGGCGTTCTTTGTAAGAGAACTTGGGAAGTATTTTATCCTAAGGCTTTCGTCATTGGCTATCTCCCCAGCCTCAATTATGTAACGTGCTACGTGTTCGACGGTGGACTCCGTCGCGTCCCCTAAAACTTAGTGAACTTAGGCACCTTAGTCCTAGGGGGTAATTCCGCTCGAAGGATGTAGTCGACTATTGGTGAAGTATAATTTGGCCTAGTAAACCCAGTGTTTAGGCCATTTCGAGTCATGATTCTTTCTACCATCGTAGCCAAGTTGTTTTTGACCGCGAGGTTGTTGCGTCATACTTGCTAGACCATATTGTCTGCATCCTGGTTTCGATTCACGATAACTATTTCTGGGTTTCTCTCGACCTGGACTCTAGGAGTTTCGACAACATAAGGGTCTATTCCTCCTTGGTTCTCTAAATTGGCTTCTGGCGCCACTCTTGGAATTTGTTGTGGAGTATTCTCCACAGGGGCTTGGTTTCTTTCTAACGGAGGTACCCCTATAAATTCAGTCAAGCGTGTTAACTGTGTCGCCAGTTGTTGGTTAGCGTGAGTTGTGTCTCGAATTAATGGCTGAAAGATCTCACCCATAGTCTGGGAGAGGGTTTGAACCATCTGTAAGTTACTCTCATCCATCTGCTGCCTCAAACTGGCAACAGACGTATTGGTTAGATTGGGACCTCGAGTCGAGTATCCTAGACTTAAACTCTGAGGGTTTCGACCAATGTTTGAACCAGGTCCTGATCCTTGCAAAGGTGATGCCATTGTGTTTTCAGAAAATATTGGGGGCGCATTTTGCAGCCCCTGCATTACAGTCGTTGACATCCCATACAGGGGATTCCTTGGCAACTACGAAAGACCAAGAGGGGCAAACTGCCTTGACACTGATGGTCCTGCTATTGGAGTTTGGGGATTCGACACTGGTGGCCCAATATACTCCAATACGGGTTGTGTGTAAGGCCTAACTATCGTTGTCCCAGATCCTACTGGGGCGACGGTTTGTTCTGACCTTATGGGAGGCGCTATTTGCTCTCCTGTCGATGGTATAGGCGGTGGGACCATGTTGTTACTGGTTCCTTCGCCAGAACCTTGGACTTGTGGGTTAGGATTGTTTGGCTGGTTCGTTTCCGTCGCCATATTCCTAAGGATTGTTCGTCTTTCTTCATTAGCAGCGGAAATTCTACCACTTCTTAGTAACATATAATGTACTTTCTACGAAGATTATTAAGACTTGTGAATGAGAATCTTTTAATTCTAAATCGCGGGGATATTTAGCACCGTCCCACCAGGTGTGCCATTTTGTTTCCCTTTAAAATCGGAAAACAACCGCTGATCTTCCAATTTTGACTTTGGTGACTCACAGGATCGATCAGATTGATCCTAGGACATGTGCTAAAGTATTCAATGTTTAGAATTAAATTTAAAGTACTTGTGATAACGAATTGGTAAATGTGCTTGTAATGAAAAAGACTTTGACTGGGTATTTTAAAGTGCATAAACTTAAAGAAACGCTGTAAAAGATTTGTAAAGGCTGATCGAAAAAGGTAAAAAGTTTAAAGGGAAGAAGGAATTGGAGTAAAAGATGCAGGAAAGGTAAAGGCAAAACGTAACACTTGCACAAGTGGTTTGACAGAGGAAATGTAAATGTTGCTGAAATTGTAAAAGACTTTATTGAAAAGTTGGTGATTTTACATAACGTACATTCTCCGTGAAAATACTCTTTTCTCACACTCGGATACTTTGAGTAAATTTGATTGGAGTTACTTTGTACAAATGGTAAAACACACAGAAATCTGCCTAACAAATCCCTATTTATAATGCTAATAATTAACTGCTAATAACTTCCTAGTATCTCCTCGATCTAACAAATGTCAATTGCATGTAACTTCCTGCTCTAGAACTCGCCACGTGTCTTATGAACAAAACCCCTCCCTCCAAATTTTGAATTTCAAAACGACGTAGCAATGCCATTTGCAGAATTTCGGTCGAACGACCTCTGATACGGTCGAAATGCTCATAACTTTAGGTTTCTTAATTTTTCTAAGTTATTTCAACCGTTCAGCTTAGAAAATTCCTTAGAGGCTGTCGAAACCTCTTTGCTTCATTTTACTTAGACATTAATTATGTCTTAATGTTTAGCAACCCAAGGCAGTGTCGAATTTGGGAGCTAACACATGTATCTCTCCTTATCCTTCTGTAATTCACGGATTTGCGCTTTCAATTCCTCCAAAGTATCCATCACTTCTTTATTGGTTGGATTTTTTTTCTTTGGCTGCTTATACAGTTTGGATGGAGTGACACCAAATCCCTTACCCCTCACACGCCCAGAATACTCAGGAATATTCAGCACCCAGCTCAGTAAGCTCCTGCAATCATCGTCCTCAACGGGAGTTATGGTCTGGGATAGAGTCTCCTAAAATATAGATAAAAACATATATAAATATATTATACACTTTTGATCAGTTAATGACAAAGATAGCGTTGTACTTACATATTGTTCAAAGACTTATTGAACTTCTTCCTGAACGACTCCATCTCGTCCCACACGGGCAGCCTTCCATACAACATGGTCCGGAAGAGATGTCACATCACTCTTCTCCTCTTCCAACTACGCATTAAGATGAATAATAAAGCATTATATCCTATTATATATACTTACTATTTTTTGTAAATATATCATATTAAAGCATTTATATGTACTTACTATTTTTTGTTCTAATCGTGCATATCCCAAACGGCCCTTTCTGTATGGATATGCGGGATTTGATGCCCGTTGACGATTTACGCCACTAACAACCTGAAAAAACAAGTTTATCAGAACTCTTGTGGAAGAAGTATATATACTATACATAGTTCATGATAAGTTGTACTTACTTCAAATTCTTTTGTTCTTCGCTTTGCAACAAACGTCTCTCATTCTTCCTCCGAAATCAAATCCGCGTACTTCATTGGACGCTCCGAGTCAACAAAGTTTCCTTCAGAATCTTTTAGAAACTTGTTTGTTAAAAACGCTCTAAATCCCCTCAAGCGTTTTCCGGCCAATTGAATACAGTATTTTCTCCTACGATCTTCAATATTGAAAGATCTCTGCAAACAAACACACATACATATAACATGTTAGTATAATTAATTTAAAGACGTAACTGTCAACATAATTAAAAATAATCAAATATTATACCTGAATCTCGGCCCAAATCTTATCTTTAGCCGGTTGTAATGAAACAATTCTCCAATTATCGCAAGTAATCGGAACTTGCGAACGTACAAGTGCTCCGATGTAACTTGTTAGCAACGCACCGTTAGGCTCAACTAACTGATCTCTTTCATTCCAATGGACATCATACTTTACTCCTTTATCTCTCGCACGGATGATTTTTTTCATAATTGTTATGCCTCTTTTAATATCGCCTTCCACGTCTTTTGTTGTTTGTTTTCCATCATGTGATGTTTCCTCGTTGCTGGCCATAATATATATACCTGTAATTCAGAAAAACCAAAGTATCAAATGAATGACATGCAAATATGTAAATAACAAATATATACATAAGAAATGTGTAAATCAGAAAAACATGGTATAAATAAGAAATAATATGTTACAAGTACCTTTAACATCTCTTTCTTTTTTTCGTTGTAACAGGGTTTACTTGTCTCTTAAGAACACGAACAGATGGATTGATCCAAATTCCCTCGTTATGATCATTTCTAATATATGATTCGTCCGCTCTAATATTCTCATCTGGATCATCTATAATATAAGATTCATTCTCAACATAAACATATCCCTTTTCTCCAATGTTATCATCTATTACTTTGTTGGAAAAAAGAACTATAGACCATTTCGTACTTGTCGGATCAGTGACATAGAACACTTGTTTAGCTTGCGTGGCTAGAATAAAAGGCTCATCTTTGTACCCCACCTTATTAAGATCCACTTTCAAAAAACCTGATTTATCCATTTGTATGCCACTATTATTTTCAACCCACTTGCATCCAAAGATAGGAATCTGAAACTTCTCATAATCAAACACCCAAATGCGCTCGATAACCCCATAATACGAGGAAATATGCATTGCTTCGGCAAGCACGGTGACACCACTATTTTGCATTGTACTTTTATCATCTTGTTCCTTGGTATAAAATGTGTATCCATTAATTGCGTATGCGCTATAAGAAAACACATGCAAACTTGGACCATATGCTAAACATCTCAACCTTTCTGTTATTGAAGCGAGATCAGAATAAAACTTTGAAAAAATATGCTCCTTGAACCATGTTATAAAACTTCGATTGTGCTCATGTACTATCCAATTTTCATTTCTATTCAGATTTAAACCTCGGAGAATGTCCTTGTGCATTTCAACATACGACTCAACCTCAATGTCATTGTGCATAACATACAAATGCACTTGCTCCCGTTCATCCCTTGAAACTATCACAACTTTATTTCCAATTAACTGTTTACCATCTATTTTTTCAACAACATGAGATTTTGGGAGGCCAATGGATTGAACGTTGGAAAAATATTCAGTACAAAACTCAATAGCTTCTTCAACAATGTATCGTTCAACAATACATCCCTCTGGTCGACTTCGATTTTTCACATACCCTTTCAATATTTTCATATAACGTTCAACAGGGTACATCCATCTCATATAGGCAGGTCCACACAGTTGTGTCTCTTTCACAAGATGAATAACTAGATGTACCATTATGTCAAAAAATGATGGAGGAAAATACATTTCAAAATCTCACAAAGTAATAACTATTTCTCTTTGCAATGTTGGTAAGATCGCAGGATCTATCACCTTACTACAGATTGACCTAAAGAAAAAACACAATTTAGTTATTGCGCCTCTCACTTTTTCTGGCAAAATAGAATGTATACCTATTGGTAGAAAGTGTTCCATTATAACATGGCAATCATGTGTCTTTAAACTTTTTAACTTGAGATCTTTCATAGAAACAAGTCTTCTAATATCTGAAGAGTATCCTTCTGGAACTTTAACTTCACTCAGAAACTTACACAGTATCCTTTTCTCCTTTTTAGATAAAGTATAAGCAGCAGGTGGTAGATATGTGCGGTTTCCTTTCTTCAAGGGTCCTAATTCATTTCTTATTCCCATTGCTACCAAGTCCTTTCTTGCTTTAAGGCCATCCTTAGACTTTCCTTGTATATTGAGTAACGTACCAATAACACTTTCAAATACATTTTTTTCAATATGCATAACATCAAGAAAATGTCTTACATACAACGACTTCCAATACGGCAACTCAAACAAAATTGACCTCTTCTTCCACCCACGCGTGACAAGCGTATGAGCAAAAGGCTTGCCAAACTTAGTACTCACATCTTTCACCTTTTCAAAAATTTGTTCGCCGGTCAATGTAGGTGGAGCTTTACGTTGTTATGAATTTCCATTGAATGCTTTTCTCCACCCACGGTAGTGATGACTAGAATTTAAGAATCTACGATGACCAAGAAAGACATTCTTCTGACCAAATTCCAACCGCGCCCAATCTGTGTTTTCTTCACAGATAGGACACGCACATTGACCTTTAATGCTATACCCCGATAGATTCCCGTATGCTGGGAAATCATTAATTGTGCCAAACAACATCGCCCTCAAATTGAAACTTTCTTTCCTATATCCATCATAAACCTCCACACCGTTCTCCCACAAACTCTTTAAGTCTTCGATTAGAGGTGTCAGGTATACGTCTATGTCATTCCCTGGTTGTTTAGGGCCAGAAATTAACATAGATAACATCATGTACTTACGCTTCATACATAGCCATGGAGGTAGGTTATAAATCATAATAATTACAGGCTAGGTGGAATGTGAGATACTCTGCATACCATGCGGATTCATTCCATCAGTCGATAATGCCAAGCGATGGTTTCTAGCTTCTTCTCTAAAATCAGGATAATCATTATCAATTTTCATCCACTGTGGTGAATCTGCTGGATGTCAATACTTCCCATCTACAATTCTATCATCTGCATGCCAAGTCAGGTGTTTTGCATCTGTTTCACTATGAAACATGCGTCTGAATCTCGGAATTATAGGAAAATACCATAATACTTTTGTTGGTGACAATTTTTTCTTATACCGAGATACACCGCATTTAGGACACTCGTTTAATGATGCATATTCATTTCGAAACAAAATGCAATCATTTGGACAAGCATGTATCTTATCATAGCTCATGCCAATAGAGCATAACATTTTTTTAGCTTCATAGGTTCGATTGGGAAGAACATTATCCTCCGGAAGCATCTCTTGAAGTAGGGCTAACAATGATGTGAAACTTTTATCCGACCATCCATTACCCGCCTTTAAATTGTACAACTTTAATACCGCGAACAATCTTGTGAAAGTAGTGCAAACTTTATACAACGGTTTCTCTGCATCGCTTACCAACCTCTCAAACATCTTGGGACAATCTTGAAGATCTTCTTCAAGTGCTTCTGCAATCTCTTCGACTCGATCACAATCATATGTATCCCTGCCATTGTCCTTTGAAGCACATGTCGTATTATTTCGGGGTTCAACATTCTCGTTACTTATCTCACCATGTAATGTCCAACATGTGTAACTTCAATCAATTCCATGTCTCATTAAATGAGATTCCAACTGAACGGCGTCAACTCGACGCCCATAACAGCATCCTAAGCAAGGACATGTGATCCTACTGGGGTCTTTGGCGTGTTCAACAGCAAACTTAACGAACTTCGATACCCCATTCTCGTACTCTTTTGACAATCGATTACCAGACATCCATTTTTTATCCATACTAATTGAGTAATCTACACTAAACTATAAAAGTTAAACAAAATAGAGAATACCTGTAAGGAAATCACTAACTTCTAAGAATGCTACGCAATAGGATGCTTGGAAACGATCACAGCTTTGCTCTTCACAGGTAACCCCTATAGCAGAAAAAATATAAATTTTATTAAAATCATATTAATAATTAACCAAGACAAATCATATTAAAAATACTAGATAATCCACCAAAACAAATCATATTAAAATTACTAGATAATCCTTAAACCAAAATGACACCCTTACTAAACATTGAGAAATCCTAACTAAACATATAAAACCATAATAACATATCATATAAACATTGAGAAATCCATAATAACATATCAACATATAAAACCATCAACATATAAAACCATAATAACATATAAAACCATATCATATAAAACCATATTCATGTTGGCTACTCTCTTAAAAAATACGAATTTCCAAACTATTAAAAAAAAATATGCTCTATCAAGTTACATTAATATTTTTAGCCATCATTATCTAATATTTTTGTTATATTCAAATTAGAATAAAACTCATTTTTATGAGTGGTGCTAGATGAATTATCCATCTAAGTTCAAAATAGAAACAAAATAAAAATAACATCAATCTCAATCCCAAAATAACAATAGAAAAACAATAACACATAAAACATTTTGAGTTTAGGCTTTTAACAACAACAACAACAAAAACAATAGTATACGTAGCATATCTACACAAACCCAACAACATTAGTGTTAACATCATATCAAATATCATACTTGAACTCAAATTTACTTGCATGTCCTCAAACCTTCAATGCAAAACAACACTAAAAACCTTCACTAAACCTTCAATAACTCAATAAAAACAACAACAACAACAACAATAATATTAAACCTTCAATTCCTCAATAACAACAAACCTTCGCATTGCAACAACTATATCAAACCTTCAATATCTCAATAACACAAAACCTTTAATATCTCAATAACAACAAAGAGACAATAACACATAAATGTTTAACTCAACAAACCTTTAAAGAATTTGATCAATACATATAACCACTATAACTCAGAATGCCATATACATATACCTTCAATATCTTAATAACAACAAAGAGGCAATAACATAAAACCTTCAATATCTCAATAACACAAAACCATCTATATCATCAGAACAGAAAAACCATCTATATCTTCAAATACCAACAATGGTGAAAAGATAAATAAACAAGAAAACCATAGTAAAACTTCACATACCGTAACAATGGTGGAAATGCAATGCAGACGAACGGATGCACTCGAAAACGGACGGTGAACGGCGGCGCAATCCAAAGGAAGAGGGCGACGGTCGGACGGCAGATGACGACAACAGAAAGTTTGAATAGGGCAAGTTCGTTCGCCAGAGGAGAAAGAAAGAAGAAAAGAAATGTATGTGACTGTTCTGTTTCTCTTAAAATTCTGGAGGGTATTTTAAAATTATAATACTAATACCTATAGCAGCGCTTTTAAAGGTCTTTAGCAGCGCTTTCAAAAGCGCTTTCATAGGGTGCCTTAGCAATGCCATATAGCAGCGCTTTATAGGAAAAGCGCTGCTAAAGGGTCCCCCTTTAGCAGCGCTTTTTAAAACAGCTTTCTTAGGGTCCCCCTTTAGCAGCGCTTTTTAAAAAGCGCTTTCTTAGGGTCCCCCTTTAGCAGCACTTTTTTAAAAGCGCTGTCTTTGGTAGGAATTTTTTTTTCTTTTTTTTACTCACCCTTTAGCAGCGCTTTTTTAAAAAGCGCTGTCTTTGTAGTGCTTGTGTCATGTGCTCGAGCCCATTTTTCTCGTGGAATACTATCTACCCACTTTACCTTAAAAAATGCATTTTTACTTAATGCATTTCTTCACGGTAGTATTGGAATGTATGCTCTTCAATGCATATCTTGTATAGGAAACATTAAAAGAAATAAGCTGAAAGATATTAGTTGAAGTTGTCGTAGTAAGGATAAAGAAACATTGTTACCCATGAAATATAACTTTCTTGTGTAGTTGTTTGTCTTGGATCTCATGCATGAAGTTTTTTGTGATGTGTCAAATACACTACACATGTAAATCTAGAGGATATTTCCATCCATCTTCAGGGTTATAATACACACTCTTTTATAGATTCATGTTTGTCTGATATCAAAAATATGTTTGGTTGGAGTATGACGTCCGTTCTCAAATTTTTCAAAAAGAAACTCCAAGCAAACATTATATCACCTTTAACCAATGGTGAGGCAATTGGAAAATGTTGTCATTCCTATCTTGTGCGACAACCATTATTTATATCCCTATGTACTTTCCGTACAACCATAACCATCAACTTGAATGACTAGCTTGCAGTATGAAAAACCATTGATACAAAGCTAGAAAGCCCAAAATAGACGATGGGAAATTTTCACACCACCTATTAAATAGTATAAAAAGTGATTATAATTCTATTATAGTACCAGAAAGAAATATTTTCATAGCCAACAACTATTGTAGTAGTTTGTTGTATGAGGTCTCATAGGTACCGTAGATATATTTGATTGCTTTGTTCTTTGCAATCTACGTTTTTTTGTATAAGATCTTGTAGTTGAATTTCTTACAAATATGACTGAGTATTAGCTTCACTTTAATTGAAGCATCGTTATTAACTAATGGCTTGACGCTATGACCTACCAGATCAGAGGCAAGCTTTTGATGATATTGGGAAATGGTAGATGATGTACAAGTGTGAGGTCCACCATTAGTGCCAATCACCATTTGGAATTCTTCTTTCTTAATAAAGACCTACATTTGAACTTGCAATCTCAGTTAACAAATTTAATCACATATTGTTCGATATCTTATTTATGTACCATATAATTAATAGACAAATTGATGTGATATTGTTGAATTGCAAGAACACGTTCATCTATGTGCTAAAACTCCATTCCAATCTCTACACCTCCCATTTACTTGATGTCATGGGAAATTTCCAAAGATGATTGAAGGTTCAACAACTTCCATGCAATATTTTTGCATATAGACAAATGGACTATACAAGCTAATAATTTAGAGGCTTAGAGGTTGTGTGGTCTTGTTGTCAGTAGTCCCATCTACATTATCATCTTCACCAAATAAATCTTGTAATTTTGTTCAGGAAGGGATAGATGTTGGACCAGATGCCTGGGACAAGTGCAACTGGTTTACGACAGATGACAAATTATGGGGACAAATGTCAGACACGATGTCTGGGACATGTATACCATAAAAAACCAATTTTCAAGCAATATGATAAATGTAGAAAGCAAATAAATAATACAATATAATTGTTAACCCATTTTGGTGAAACCACACGTACGTCTGGGGGCACTCTATCTAAGAAATAAAATCCACTATCTTGAACTAGAACAATTAGTCTTATAGGAACATCAACCCCATGATGTCCAATGTCTCTTCCTAATCCTAATGAGTTTCTTTTTAGGTCTCTCCCTAAATATGAGAACCCCTCTCACTTTCTTTTAATCACTAATCCCAGGTGACAAAATTCAATATACAACTTAGAGAATGTTGAAATGCAACTCAACTAAAAAAACCAAACTCTATGCCTGAAGATATGAGTTCAGGCGCTAGAGTGGTGTGTAACACCCTTCTAAACCCCACGGAAAATATATGAAAAGTCAGAGTAAATTATCATGCATTCACAAAAGGGCGTCACACATAACTTTCAAAACATCAAAAACCATCTGTCATGCTCATTAACACTTTAATAAATAATTATGCTTTCCATGATTTCACTTTGCATGTAGCAGCGGATTCAATTTATGTTCATAATTCTTTTAACAGAACATTCATGTTCATCATATAAATCAACATTACTTAGGCACAAAGGCACACATCATAATATTCCAATGAATAAAAAAACATAGCGTAGAGTACATAAAGTATCTCTAATACATAAACCAAACGATCCCAGTGTTACATGACCAGAGCATGACTCGACCCAACATAATTAAATTACTAAATAGCTACACCAATAGCGACTTCACAACTACAAGCAGCTCTACTCTTGATACCTGCACGATGCCAGATAGGACATCATTCCAGCAGAAGGGTGAGAAATATTATCATAAAATCAAAGCATATAATTATATATATCTACAATCTTAGAATACACATAATCATCATTCTCACCACAAATCATCCATATACACCACAATGTATATACAAATATATGGATAATCACCAAACATATTCATCATAATTCACTCATATACATCGCCATATATACATATATATAATCCAAGCATAACATCATGCACGCTTCCACAATTTCAATCAATCCACATAAACATACACATTATGTTTATTCATCATTTCACAACTCTCAGTTTAACAATCCGTACACATATGCATACTTCATGCAACAATCATATCTATGCCATGTAACTCATATAATACTCATTAATTTTCATCAGTGCCCATTTAGAATTATGGATACATCGCTTATACCCCACCAGGAACAACATCTCTGTCGTTCTCCCCTGACGATTACTCCACTAGGAACGAAACCTTATCATTCTACCCCAGTGATTACTCCACTAGGAACAACATCTTGTCATTCTACCCTAGTGATTACTCCACTAGGAACAACATCTATCATTCTATCCCAGTGATTACTCCACTAGGAATAACATCTGTCATTCTACCCCAGTGATTACTCCAATAGGAACAACATCTTGTCATTCTACCCCAGTGATTACTCCACTAGGAACAACCTCTTGTCATTCTACCCCAGTGATTACTCCACTAGGAACAACATCTTGTCATTCTACCCCAGTGAGTACGAGTTTTGCACATACACATATTTTCATAAAACAATCATATGCACTTAAGACCGTTCTCGCATATTAATCTCATGCATACTCAAATAATTCATCACGCAAGAATTATAACATGACTGCACACACAACACATCTCATAATAATTAAAGTGTTCATACTTTCATTCATCAGCACTACATTTATCAAACAATGCACACATATTCACTAATATGTTCCCATGCATTCTTCACATACAGTTACATACAATCAGTATGCATTCACAATATCATGCCCACGACAATGAACTCAATCACATTCATCATGCACTTTTAATTAATTTTAACAATGCATATAAGCCAAAAGGCCTCATTTCACAATCGATTCCACAATCTAGGATTCACGCCATATGGCTACCCACATCATACAACTATGCATTCAGAAAGATCGATCATAATCGAGCCAAACAATCAACATTGAATGGAAACACAACAAGAAATAAGAATGTTGTCACGCTCGCTACACCCCTCGCTTAGAGAGTACTTGGCGAACACTCGCTATTGGTTCGCCTAGCGAATAAGCTCGCGAAGACAAACAGAAGCTACTGGAAGGATTCGCTACTGGCTCGCTGGAGCCTCGCCTAGCGAATAACTCGCTACATCACTCGCTACTAGTAAAAAGGATCATTTCTATTCTGCCCAAGTCTGGGGACGTTCGCTGGCAGCTCACTTAGCGAATACTCGCCACCCTGCTCGCCTAGCGAACGTGCTAGCGAGCGTCTGCGTACTCCAAAACCCCAACTGTCCAAAAACCTCTGAAACTCCCGAAATCACCCGATTCAATTCCAAAAAGTTCCAGTAGTCTTAGCCTAACATTCCTCGACTAAATTACACCATTAATTCCAGATTCTAACCGTTAAATCATCGATTCCTACCGATTAAACTATTTCTGACCTAGAATGGGAAAAGATGGAAAACATCCAAACAATCTAACACACACATACATAATCATACACATTGATAGAATAATAAGATTTCACACCCTTACCCGATTAATTGAATCCTAGATATTGCTCTTGATGATTCTCCAAGCTTTTCCTCTATTTTTTCCTCTTCTCTCTTCTTCCTCTTTCTTTCTCTTCCTTTTCTCTTCTTCCTCTTTCTTTCTCTTCCTTTTCTCTTCTTTCTATTTCCATCCTTTTCTTTTCTCCCTCTTTCCACTTATATCTCTTTCTATTCTATTCCTCTCCATCATATTTTCTTCTCTCAAAATATCTACCAATTCATTTCCTCATAAAATATCTCATCTTATCATTAATTGAGAAATATCTAAAATACTCTCCAACTTAATTTCCCAAAACTCCAAATGATAAAATAGCATAATATGCAAACATAACATATTAACACATTAATTCCACAAATAAAATAATAATCATCCAATAATTTAAATAATCCTAATAAATCAATTAATTAATAGAAATAACTAACTATTAAAAATTGGGTTGTTACAACCCTCCCCCACCTAAAAGATTTTCGCCCTCGAAAATTACCTCAATGCACAGAGTCGGATACGACTCTCTCAACTGGTCTCCCACTCCCAAAGCCAACTTTCTCCAGCTGGTCCTCCCAACTGCTTTCACCAAAGAAATCTCTTTACCTCGAAGTTCCTTCTCGTTCATCAATCTGAACTAGCAATGTCTCAACAGTCAAATCCTCTCTCACTTGTACACCATCTATCTGAATGAATGCACTTGCACCTCCTCAACTTAGGCATATACCGCATCATGTAAATTCACAAGCGACAGCGATAAAACAATCTAACATGCTACTTTTTCCACGCTTTCGTTGCTCCACTCTGATACAAATCAATAAAACACTGTGTGTGCTTTTGAGACTTCAAAGCTCGACCAACACCAGCCACCAGTGTAACTCTCAAAACACGTCTTTTCTTGGATCTTCTTGATATTTTCAGTCGTCTCTTACACAATTCTCAGGTCCGAGCACAACACTCTCGCCTGAATCATATCAATACGAAGGAGTCCTACACCTCCTACCATACAAAGCTTCATACGATGTCATTCCGATACTAGAATGATAGCAGTTATTATAGGTAACTCAATCAACGTTAATTAACTATCCCACAATCCACCTTGATCCAACACACAAGCTCTCCACAAATCCTCTAAAGACTGGATAGTTCTCTCTGTCTGTTCATCCGTCTATGAATGATAGGCAGAGTTCAACTTCAACATGGTACTCAAAGCGTCTGCAACTCTCCCAAAATCTCGAAGAAAACTCAGATTCCCATTTGACACAATATTCGACGACATCACATACAACTTCATCACTTCATCGATATACATCTCAGCTAGCCTCAACATAGAATGATTAATCTTCCTTGGTAGGAAAAGAGCCGATCTAGTCATTCTATCCAAAATCACTCAATTAAAATCATATCCCTCAAATTCTCCGAAAAACCCAACACAAAATCCATGGGAATACTATCCGATTTCCACTCTGGAATATTCAACGGTTGCATCGGACCCAACGGTCTCTGACATTTATTCTTCGACTTCCTACAAGTCTAACCAGCATATACAAACTGAATCACTTCTCTCTTCATCTATGGCCATCAAAATAATTTCCTCAAATCCGGTTACGTCTTCATAGCAACGGGATGGATACTCCATCTACCTCAATACTCTTATTCCACTTAATAATATCTAGAACACAAACTCTATCACGACATCTCATGATACCATTTCCATTAATCCGAAAATCAGCCCTTCGACTTTAATTCATCAAATTCAACCATTCTACCAACTCAAACCAGAGTTGTGACCTTATCGAATCTCATCAAGAATACCACTAGTAAGGTCCAACATACTAAGCTTAACTCCATAAGAAGTCTCTTAACAAACTAAACTCATATCACAAAATTGCTCAATCTGTTCTAACTCTTTTCATCATCATTATCAGTATATGCAAAGATTTCCAAGTCAATGCATAAGCTACCACGTTTTCTTCACCTGAATGGTAATTCAATCCAAAACCATAATCCTTCAGGAGTCCCAATTATTTTCTCTGCCTCATATTTAGCTCTTCCAAATCAAACAAATACCTTAAGCTCTTGAGATTACCAACCATTTTAAATCTCACACTAACCAATTGAAGCCTCCAACTCCGGCACAAACACAACAACAACCAACTCTAAATCACTTGTCAGATAATCCCTCTTATGTAATTTAATTTGCCTCCAAACATAATTAAACTCGCTGATGTTGCACTTAACATATCTCCTAATCATATCAACAAAGCATCACAAAACACAACGAACAGTTCTGTCGGATTTGGCAAAAATCAACACACGAGCTGTTGACTGCTCTCCCAAAACTCTTTGAACTTCTTTCACAGGGCATATAACTGCTTTTTATCCAATACTGATAACTCAAGTCCCCGATGCTCAACACGATCCTCTATAGTCTTCGAATATATAAAAATATCATCGGTTAACACAACCATTGACTCGCTCAATTAAGTCTGGAAAATCTCATGCCAAACGGACATTCAATTTGTGAGTTATGGCGGAAACACAAACCGCACTTTCTGCACTTACTACATTATCCAAATATGTTCCATCAATAAATAACTTAATTTCATGCCACTACTTCACCATCACATAGAGTATTATAATAGCGTCCAACGCTTCGAACCACACGTCATTCAGAGTTACAGTTCTCCCGTTACGTCAAAAATACGAAAACAACATTTTCACACTTAGAAGGCCATTCAACACATCTTCAACTCTTGAAATGTTTAAAGGTCTAATTATACAGATATTGTATTCCACATATTACTTTCTTTAATAATCATCAGAAGTCATTATCCACCCTTATACTCGACCTCACAATCTGTTGTCGTAGCATACACACCAGACACAAGTCTCAAAACTACTCAATCAATTTTAATTCCTTGACCATCCAAACAGACATATAATATGGAGCTCTCAATATCGGATTAGTTTCCGTAACTAAGTCGATCACAACTCCACTTCACGTCCTGGCTGTATATCACTATCTGGTCAGGATAACTCCCAGACAACCACAATTAATCGGTAAACCGTCAACTTCCCCACTTTCATTAACATTCCAAAATTCCCATCAAAATTAAACATCTCAACACTGTTCTGTGCCGACTCATCTAAACAATTCTGAATCACTTAGCTTAACTCAAGACAATTCACTGCATCACGCCATCTAAGCTTGCAAGATACATCTATCCCATCCAATACAATCCCAACTACTATCAACAAGAGATTAAGGGTGATCAGTTCCTCAATTTGTCAACAGACAGCCAAAAATCTTGATGGGGCATAAACCATCTTTACCAAACTATAAGAGCGTTCAACCACACACTGAGCTACAACTCCACACTTGCAGCATCCTGGAGAATCACAAGTTTCTCCCCCACTTGAATCATTCCCACTTCCTGCAGACAAAGGTTAGACAACAAACACGTATCGACAGTGTTTTCACACACATGTCGCATACCAGGAAACAACCAACATTAGACAACTTGGCCGGATTGACCGACCTGCTCTGATACCACTAATGTAACACCCTTCTAAACCCCACAGAAAATATATGAATAGTCAGAGTAAATTATCATGCATTCACAAAAAGGCGTCACACATAACTTTCAAAACATCAAAAACCATCTGTCATGCTCATTAACACTTTAATAAATAATTATGCTTTACAAGATTTCACGTTGCATGTAGCAGCGGATTCAATTTATGTTCATAATTCTCTTAACAGAACATTCGTGTTCATCATATAAATCAACATTACTTAGGAACCAAGGCCAACATATACAAAAACATAGCATAGAGTACATAAAGTATCTCTAATACATAAACCAAACGATCCCAGTGTTACATGACCAGAGCATGACTCGACCAAACATAATTAATTCACTAAACAACTACACCAATAGCGAATTCGCAACTACAAGCAGCTCTACTCTTAATACCTGTACGATGCCAGATAGGACATCATTCCAGCAGAAGGGTGAGAAATATTATCATAATAATCAAAGCATATAATTATATATATCTACAATCTTAGAATACACATAATCATCATTCTCACCACAAATCATCCATATACACCACAATGTATATACAAATATATGGATAATCACCAAACACATTCATCATAATTCACTCATATACATCGCCATATATACATATATATAATCCAAGCATAACATCATGCACGCTTCCACAATTTCAATCAATCCACATAAACATACACATTATGTTTATTCATCATTTCACAACTCTCAGTTCAACAATCCATACACATATGCATACTTCATGCAACAATCATATCTATGCCATGTGACTCATATAATACTCATCAATTTTCATCAGTGCTCATTTAGAATTATGGATACATCGCTTATACCCCACCAGGAACAACATCTAGGTCGTTCTACCCCGGAGATTACTCCACTAGGAACGACACCTTGTCATTCTACCCCATTGATTACTCCACTAGGAACAACATCTTGTCATTCTACCCTAGTGATTACTCCACTAGGAACAACATCTGTCATTCTATCCCAGTGATTACTCCACTAGGAACAACATCTGTCATTCTACCCCAGTGATTACTCCAATAGGAACAACATCTTGTCATTCTACCCCAGTGATTACTCCACTAGGAACAACCTCTTGTCATTCTACCCCAGTGATTACTCCACTAGGAACAACATCTTGTCAGTCTACCCCATTGAGTACGAGTTTTGCACATACACATATTTTCATAAAACAATCATATGCACTTAAGACCGTTCTCGCATCTTAATCTCATGCATACTCAAATAATTCATCACACAAGAATTATAACATGACTGTACACACAACATAACTCATAATAATTAAAGTGTTCATACTTTCATTCATCAGCACTACATTTATCAAACAATGCACACATATTCACTAATATGTTCCCATACATTCTTCACATAAAGTCACATACAATTAATATGCATTCACAATATCGTGCCCACGGCAACGAACTCAATCACATTCATCATGCACTTTTAATTAATTTAAACAATGCATATATGCCAAAAGGCTGCATTTCACAATCTAGGATTCACGCCATACGGCTACCCACATCATAACATATCACAACATACAACTATGCATTCAGAAAGATCGATCATAATCGAGCCAAACAATCAACATTGAATGGAAACACAATAAGAAATAAGAATGCTGTCACGCTCGCTACACCCCTCGCTTAGCGAGTACTTGGCGAACACTCGCTATTGGTTCTCCTAGCGAACAAGCTCGCGAAGACAAACAGAAGCTACTGGAAGGAATCGCTACTGGCTCGCTGGAGCCTCGCCTAGCGAATAACTCGCTACATCACTCGCTACTAGCGAAAAAGATCATTTCTATTATGCCGAAGTCTGGGGACATTCGCTGGCAGCTCGCTTAGCGAATACTCGCCACCCTGCTCGCCTAGCGAACGTGCTAGCGAGCGTCTGCGTACTCCAAAACCCCAACTGTCCAAAAACCTCAGAAACTCCCGAAATCACCCGATTCAATTCCAACAAGTTCCAGTAGTCTTAGCCTAACATTCCCCGACTAAACTACACCATTAATTTCAGATTCTAACCGTTAAATCATCGATTTCTACCCATTAAACCATTTCTGACCTAGAATGGGAAAAGATGGAAAACATCCAAACAATCCAACATACACATACATAATCATACACATTGATAGAATAATAAGATTTCACACCCTTACCCGATTAATCGAATCCTAGAGATTGCTCTTGATGATTCTCGAAGCTTTTCCTCTATTTTCTCCTCTTCTCTCTTCTTCCTCTTTCTTTCTCTTCCTTTTCTCTTCTTTCTATTTCTATCCTTTTCTTTTCTCCCTCTTTCCACTTATATCTCTCTTTCTATTCTATTCCTCTCCATCATATTTTCTTCTCTCAAAATATCTACCAATTCATTTCCTCACAAAATATCTCATCTTATCATTAATTGAGAAATATCTAAAATACTCTTCAACTTACTTTCCCAAAATTCCAAATGATAAAATAGCATAATATGCAAACATAACATATTAACACATTAATTCCACAAATAAAATAATAATCATCCAATAATTCAAATAATTAAAATAATCTAAATAAATCAATTAATTAATAGAAATAACTATCTATTAAAAATTGGGCTGTTACAACCCTCCCCCACTTAAAAGATTTTCGCCCTCGAAAATTACCTCAATGCACAGAGTCGGATACGACTCTCTCAACTGGTCTCCCACTCCCAAAGCCAACTTTCTCCAGCTGGTCCTCCCAACTGCTTTCACCAAAGAAATCTCTTTACCTCGAAGTTGCTTCTCGTTCATCAATCTGAACTAGCAATGTCTCAACAGTCAAACCCTCTCTCACTTGTACACCATCTATCTGAATGAATGCACTTGCACCTCCTCAACTTAGGCATATACCGCATCATGTAAATTCACAAGCGACAGCGATAAAACAATCTAACATGCTACTTTTCCCACACTTCCGCTGTTCCACTCTGATACAAATCAATAAAACACGGTGTGTGCTTTTGAGACTTCAAAGCTCGACCAACACCAGTCACCACTTTAACTCTCAAAACACGTCTTTTCTTGGATCTTCTTGATATTTTCAGTCGTCTCTTACACAATTCTCAGGTCCGAGCACAACACTCTCGCCTGAATCATATCAATACAAAGGAGTTCTACACCTCCTACCATACAAAGCTTCATACAATGTCATTCCGATACTAGAATGATAGCAGTTATTGTAGGTAACTCAATCAACGATAATTAACTATCCCACGATCCACCTTGATCCAACACACAAGCTCTCCACAAATCCTCTAAAGACTGGATAGTTCTCTCTGTTTGTTCATCCGTCCAATGGGAATAAGCAACTTATATATTGTCCTAAATTTAGGAGATTATGTATTTGATTTGTTCTTCAAAAATCTCCAAAAGATATGATTTAATTTTTATTCAAATTAAAATTTAAATCTCCATTTAAATTAATTTTATTATGTGCAATCCAGTCAAACAAATTCACATAAATGCATTTCTAAAAGAAAGCAACAAATATGATTAAGATCCATCAGAAAATCATGCTCCAAACAACTACAACATTGGCCTGCTGACAAGGGCCAGATGTTGCACACATGCTTGAACATCATGTCTCACATGTGTCCTCATGACAAAATTATGAATCTTGAATAATTCAAATAAAATATTTACTTGATATAAATCACTATTCTAACTTCTCAGCTAAAGGATTTAGAATAAATCTCTTGCTGAAAACTAAACCACACTTCTAAATCTTGGATTGAAGATATTCTCATTAAGTACAAATACATATCTTGTAATTAAAACATATTCCATTAAATTTATTCATGGAATATTACATTTTCAGCACAATCTTGGATAAAAGTGAACCAAATCTATCTTCAAAACATATCCAATTAAATCTTTGATTTTATGCAAATCCAATTAAATTTTCCAACTCCAAATCTTTGTATTAATTGATATCTAATTAAATCTTCTTCAATCTTATGGATTAATAAAATCTTTTTAGCAAAACTTACTGAATAATGTTTGCTAAAAGATAAAGCAATAAATCTTCGAGGAATTGAACACTAACGCGCAAAGATTCACTCATAAATCTTCGTTTGTAGACTAAGGCCAGCTGCTGGAACATCTTGCTCCACATGTTGCCTCTGCATAAAATGCATCTTGTACATATGTTGTTTTACCTAATGCAGCCAATCTAAATGAACAACAATCTCCCATTTGGGAAATTTTGGCTAAAAAACCATACAAGATGTGATCTTCAAGAAGTAGCTCAACATATCAGAATATGACATATCAGAATATACACGACAGCAGCAAAACATATATGCAAATCAGAAAATCACCAAATTAGATCAAACACAAAACAGGAGCCTCACATCATCACACTTCCCCTTTTTACCACAATTTGGTAATGGTTTGAAAATGAAGACTAGAGAAAGACCACATAACATCAAGACATATATGGATTGTCAAAGTACAAAAACACATCAAGGTAGAAGCATAAATACCAAATATATAGAGCTACACATCTTTAGCCAAAGGACTTCAGATTGGGAACATGTACCATATAGTCAGGATACATTAGCACATACAACAAGGAACACCAAAATAGTAGTAGCACCAGCAACAAGTTAAGGTGAATAAGCTCTAACATATTTCCATCAAAATCATATCAGATTCATCAACTAGTACACAGATGTTGGACATAATGTCTGAGACATCTTACCCAATAAATAACTTATAACTGAAACTCAACAACCCATGAGGAATACCATCATTCTTAACCTCAATCTCCTTAATCAACCTAAGATAACAAGCTCCGACATTCAGTAATGTCTTCAACAAGTGAGCATCAATATGAAGCCCCGTAAACGAAGGTGACACTTCGTCAAGGCCGAACCCTTATTTATAATCGAGCCCCTGACATAAAGACTTCAGATCGCTCTTCATCATGACTTTTTCAGTTGAGAGGGAATCCAATTTGATGTTGTATGAATGAGGCTTGGAGAAAAAATTGGGCCATGACCACCATTTCAAGAACCTGTTATTACAATAGTGAGAGGATTTGATAAGGCTAGAGTATAAGTCAAAGTGAACCTCCTAAGTAAATGGTTTCACTAGCACGAAGCGCCTAAAAAATCACCCTACTCCTCACTAAAAAGGTCTAGCAAGGGAAGTTGCTGATGGAGCTCAATAAGCCCCTAATCTTGGATATTATTCTAGGAAGTATGTACAATATGGAACAAATTCAAAAAACATCCAAAGAGAAGGTTTCCAAGACCTATATTCCGAAGTTAGAAAACCATGTTCCCTCCTTAGGCTAGTAGTCTACATCTCCAGAATTAACAAGCATGAGAAGTTGAAGTTCCTCCAACAAGGGGTGGGAATAGGTCAGACCAACTAACAGGGGCCTACGACCTTGCGTACATAAGCCCAGGCTAGGCCAAGAATTTTTTTAAATAGAAAAGGCGTAGACTTTTTTATAAGCCTATTTAGCTAAAAAGGTTGGGTCACGGGCTAATCAAAAAGCCTTTTAAGCCTATCAGGTCAATCTATTTAAGTAAACATGAATAACTTTATTATTATTATACTGTATTTTATACTTTGAATTAAAATACAAAAAAAATTAGTCATCTTGAAGAAGTTGTGAAAATAAGTTGAAAAAAGCTAACGAACAATGTCATAAGTTGTTTTCATAAATTCTCTCAAATAGATAGTATCACAAAATTAATGCTAATAGGTATACTTAAATGAGTCGATGTAAACAAATATTTAGTCTCATGGATCATTTAATTTTTTTAGTATATTTAACATTTGTTGAATTGCTTAGTTACAAATGTTCAAATAAGTAAATGTTTAAGTAGGCTAGTAGGTCAATTAGGTTTTCGACGAGGCTAGACCCAGGCCTAAAAATAAGCATATGATAGGCTACAAGCCATGCTTAGGCTTTTAATTTGTTAGCAGGTCGGGCTCAGGCTTGACAAATCCTAGCTCAACCCAACCTATTCCCACCCCTAACTACATCATGAGATGAAGAGGGAATATATGATCACCCTCAACGTCGTTATTAGAGAAGAGAACGTCAAAATAAGAATCCCTATATAAGGCTCCCTTATCTATAGAGCCCATAGAGAGGCTTTTCAAATCAGAATCATCTGTTACATATATGACTTCATGACTCAGGTGATCATAGACAAAGGGGGAAGGATGTGAACTAGAAGATACTCTCATTCTCACAATGGGAGATGCATTGTTTACAAAATCTCTAGGAAAGTTAATGGGACTACCACTCATATTAAAAGATTGAGGTAAGAAGGGTACCTGGTAAAGTAAAACATGACGAGAAAGCAAAGTGTAATGAGGGAAATTGGAAGCTTTGGGCAAGGAATTGAAATATATCTGGTAAATAATATTGGTAAGGAAGAAAGGAAGGCACTCGTAAATAGAAATTGATTCTCAAAGATTTCAAATACAAGCAACATACAAGATCATCAGAAGTGAGAGGTTGCTAGATCTACAGATGGATTCCTGCAGGGGGAACATAAACAAACTCAAGTGAATAAACTATAAGAAGCACCATACCTAAACCTGTGACCTCAAACCAAATGTTATAGAAGAGCAACTAAACTTTTCAATAATGGAAGGACATTTAATGTGTATGCTCCCCATTATTTTTTCAACTGTTTCAATGGTGTTTCCACTTCTATCCAAAAGTGAACTACATCCTCAGAGGCCATCCACGTCTGCTAAGACTTCCCTGACTAATAAATTCCTGGAAAGCCTTGGGGGAAAGTGTTATAGGTCAGCCAAAGGACCTGTCCAAAATGACACAACGATAAAAGTTGTCACTCTTGAAGTACAAGGTACACATTATGATCTCCACTTTTACTACACTCATCATGAATTCTGAACTGACTTAAAACGTTGGAGCGTTAACCTTGCAGGTCCACCATACACTAGCGTATCGAATATCAGCACCACTGGTTCCAAATCATTTACTATCGAAACACATAACCTTGTGTGTGTGTGTGTGTGTGAGTGTGTGTGCGCGCGCGTGTGTGTGTGTGTTTTAAAATATTATTTGAACTCCTACAACATAATGGAGGACATGAAATTACAATATGAACTATATCTTTTTTATTATAATTCACAAATATTAACCAGTTATAACATGATTAAGTTATAAAATTCTACCTAATAAGGATTATTTGTTAAGCTACCAAAAAAAAGATGCATCTTGTCCAAACTACCCCAAATCATGTTTTCTGCTAATCAAATAGGAACTTCATTGTTAAGCGTGCTTGACTTAGAGTAGCATTTGGATAGGTGATCTTATGGGAAATTTCTCAAAAAACGTGTGAGTGAGGAAAATCATGCTGAAAAGACCAATGTTGGTTTGTGAGGTGAGTCAGTAATCTTAAATGTAGTATGGGATATACAAATTGTATCATAGCAGGCATCTCCTAATACGACGTGGTTCGGAGATGAACCAAACAAAAGCTAGTGGGCATGTAACACCTGAGGCCGAATAGTGAGGGAGTAGTTGTAACACCTGAGGCTGAAGAGGGCGGGGAGTGGTCACTCGAATTAACATTGGAATGAGAGGATCTTGAGGTTGTATAGGTATGTGGTTGCATAGTTGAAGGAAGGCTTATAAGAATTAATTAGTACTACCTATACCAACAAGATGCATCTTTTTTTCGGTAGCCTAACAAATAAGAACTCCATAGTTAAGTGTGCTTGACTTGGAGTAATATTTGTATGTGTGACCTTCGAGAAGTTTATCGTAAAGCGTGTGGGTGAGGACAAAGCATGTTGAAAAGACCTGTGTTGGTTTGTGGATTCAGTTGGTAATCCTGAAATTAGTCTAAGGTGTTACACCTAGCCCCAATATTTTGAAAGATTTCTCAACATTTCACCATGGTTGTTCCTTCCAACCTTAGTGAAAGACATAGCTCATAATATTTTACCACGATTATAACTTTCAACTATGGTGATATGTTCACTTGAGTTTATTATAACTTATGTGGAATATTTATTTCATCAACTGCTCTAATTTAGAAATTAATAACATTACTATAGTAGCAAAAAAAGTACATGTGCATGTTACCCCTACAAGGGAAGGGGCACTCATAGACCTTAGTAGGTGTATAATAAATCGTGGTGGTTAGGGCTTGCCCATGGTGGTGAGAAGCCATATACGGTGGTGCTTACGATGGTTTAATGGACCTACTCATGTGAGGTGAGAGGCTTTGTATATATGGTGGGTGCTTAGATATAAGCGTATGAATTAGCATATGTACTCTTTCACGTTGGATTAGAGGTATTTATAGAGGCTTTGAGCTTAGGGTTTCAATGAGAAAGGTCATCGCTCACCTAGTCAATGACGAACCATTGAATCCATATTTCCTAGGGGACTTGGTTTAGTTAATTTTGACTTATCTCTGCTCAAAAAACGTCTTATTCCATGTTTCCTATGACTAGGCGATGATGAAGCCTTGAGGGAGGGTGGTACCTCCCTAAGGGAGAAATATAATCGTCGCTTTTTCTGAGGGCGGACTATAGTCATCTCCCTAGCCAGATCCTTTATAAATATAACACTACAATGAAAGTTTGAGTTATATTATACAAGTTATATTAATTAATGTTTTCAAGTCTATCATTAAAGGCCAAAGGATACGTCACTTACGGTGATGATAATAAGGGAAAAATTCTTGGAGTTGGAACCATTGGTGCATCTCCTTGTACAATCATCGAAGACGTTCTTTATGTGGAAGGCCTTAAACACAACCTACTTAGCATAAGTCAATTGTGTGACAAAGGGTTCCGAATCAACTTCACAAAGGAGGAATGCTTGATAGGACACGAAGTCACTCATGACACTTTGCTAAAAGGTAAAAGATATAATAATATTTTTATGATCTCTTTTGATGACTCTTCCTTGAAGGTAAAATGTCTTATGGCAAACAACAATGAGGCGTGGCTTTGGCATAAAATATTTGCTCACATTCACATGGAGCATTTAAACAAGTTGATAAAGCATGATCTAGTTGTTGGTCTTCCGAAGATAAAATTCATCAAGGATAAGTTATGCGATGCATGTCAAAAAGGGAAACAGACCAAGACAACTTTCAAATCCAAGCAAGTGGTTTCTATAGCCCATTATTCGTATCTCACTCTTTAAGACATAGAATTTATTTTAATACATTAATTCTTCAACCAATACTTCCTTCTCTACCAGTTCATTTTTCAAAGTATTAGTAACTTTTCATAATAAAATAGTATATAAGGAAGTGTTGATTGAAGAACTAAAAGTGTTGAACCAAATTTTATTCATCAAAGAGTGAGATGCAAATAATGGGCTACATAAACATCTACAATAACACAAACAACAACATTTATCAACAAAAAACAATAACTTACCTTAACATAAACAAAAAAATTATCTTAGTAAAACAACAATTGTAGTGTTATATTTATAAAATACCTAGCAAGGGAAACGACCATATGCCTCCCTTAGGAGAGGCGACGATAAATGTGTTAGAACAAGATTTGTTCATGACATATTTTCCTTGAGTTTTGATGATAACAAAGTATTGAAATAACAATGGTTTATTTGATATGTGTTACATGTGTGTAAATTCTAATACTTGTAAATATTATAGTTAGAATCTATTTTACATTAGTACACTTTGGAAGTTGCTGAATTGCTAGCTTTTGGTGGTAGAATCTGAAGAGCACTTGCTAAGTGATGTCTGGCGTAGACTCTGCCCCTGAAGGTCTCCACATCAGAAGAAGCAACATAATCTTTTCTACACTTAATGAATGCAAATTGGCTTCTGGTACCATTTAAAATTGGTGATAAAGCTAAAGCTATCCATACTAGAGAAAGCAAGTTGTATTGTTGTTATACACAAAATTTTGACCCCTAGATTCCATCATCATTCTAGGAGTATCAACATTGTTTATCTAACCTTAACTTCTTTCAAGTTTGATCTTTGTTAAGATGCAGGTGAATTAGGGTTTCACGCAGTCGGGAATCGGGGTTTCTATGGTTTGATCTGTCAAGGTATTGGATTGATTCTCCATGTATCAATTCTCTATATAATCAAGGATACTACATGTGATCAAGAATGAGTCCAATTTGAGGTTGTCACTAAGAGAATGGAAGCAGTGCAGTGCAAGAACCCTAATTAGGGTTTCTTATTGGAAAAGTCAGTTGTAGTTTGACTTTTGATCTACAAGGTTTTAAAATGATGTAATTGTAGTCCATGAGGCTCATATGACCCAATGAAGTCCCCACAAGAAGTTTCAAGGCCTCAGGAAACCCAGAGTACTAACAGTCGATTCAGAGGTTTTGATAGTTCAGTTCGTTTGACTGAAAAGTCAACCCATTGACCAACAGGGTTTTGACCTAAAATTGAAGCCAATTATGTTCCCAATGTTATGTCATACCTAATCATGAAGTTTGGTGACCACTAGATTAAGAATTGAGGAGTAATCAAAAAGTCGGGAAATTAGGGTTTTGAAAGGGGCTAAGCCATAACTTCCTAACCACACATCCAAATGGAGTGGTTCAAAGCTTGTTGGAAGGTCTTGGGAAGTCCTACAAAGGTGCCAAAGTGACCTATAATCAATAAATGAATGGATTTTGATTTAAGTCAATTTTTCAGCCAACTTCAAGGAGATTTTTGACATAGTTACACTTGGAATTTGAACTTGAGAAAAACATGAAAGTTGTAGAGAATGCTTAGGGCTTTCCAAAAAGTAAAAGAACTCTTTCATATCAAATGTGAGCTAGGAGTTTTGAAGAGAGGAAGTTGAGGTCCAAAAGCTTGAAATCCAAAATCTCAACATGTAATGACATGATGCAAAACCAATCTTTAGCTGTCAATCTTGTTATTTCAGGTTGATTAGTTGCAAGCTACACTCTAAATAAGGTGTTACATGAAAAATTAAAGGGTTACAAAAGGATTTAAGGCTTGAACCAAGAGAGAATTCCATTTATGGCATAAAGTGATCAATGTTATTTTAATAAAGCATAACTTTTCTTTCAAAATATTCCTTAAGCCACTCCCTTAATCTCCTTCCACACTCTAAGGTACACTTCAATCTCAGAGGCATGTCTCAAATCCAGCAACCCTTGTACTTGATCACATGAATCAAGGAAAGTCATAATTACTATCAAGTTGGTTCTCAAATGAACAAGTTGGCAAGAGATTTGAAATCTGACCAGATCATTAGTCTCCACTCTTCCTATAAATAGCACATTCTCTACACATCACAAGGACACCAGAGCTAGCACTAATCCAAGCAAAAACATCCTCTTCCTTTTATTTCCATTTTTCTTGCAAACTAAGAAACTTGGCATTCAAACACAAAAATATGCCTTGAGCAAAATTCGTTCTAAAACAATTTCCAACCATTAAAACCCTCCATAAACACTTCAAACAACCCATAAATGATGTGTTGAAGCTATATCAATCACCATTTCCACCAGAAAAACATTTCTCCCAAAAGTCAACTGTCAAACCTAAGAAAGTTTGACTTTCTGCATTATTAAAGAGATCCTTCTGTTCAGAATTTTTCCATCTCTCCCAACACCTCAAATATAAGCTGTTGTTGTTGTCCAAATCATCACAACCCACCTATACACTCATTTTCAAGATTTTTCACAAAGATCCCTTAGTTACTTCTAGTTTAAGTCAACCTACTGCCTAAGGAGCTGCTTGGAGGGAACTTGAACTGTTTAGACATTGCATTTGACGTTTGGAGAGGCTTCCCAACTCATTTTCATTCAACTGGAAGCTTTGCATAAGGAGTTTTCTTAGGAGGTCTTCAAGAGGTAAGTTTCTTTTATAAACTACACTTGTTAGGCATCATGCTTGTTTTTGGTATACACTAGTTTAAACATGTTTAGAAACTACTCCGAGCCATGTTTGAACTTTGTTTAGTTGTTAAGTTTATGTGTTTATAAGCTTCCATGAGACCTTGCTTGCTAGTATGATTGTAGGCTTCATTCCATATACTATGTATTGATTCTGTCTAGGGTCAGTGTTTTGGTTGTGCATAACTTCATTTATAGGTCATGTTAAACATGTGTGAGCTATATGTAGTACATAATTGGTGTGTTTGTAAATTGTCTTGATTTTGTGCCTACTAAGATGGTTTAAGGCTTTCATTACCATATGAAATGTTATGTTGTTGTTTGAACCAAGGGATGGATGACCACTGAACTTCATTTACATATTGTTATGGTCATGTTTAAACTTTGATTGTATGTCAAGGTTGTTTATTTGTAACTGTCACAAGATTCTTTGTTTGCCAAATGTTTAAAGACTTCACTTCCATAGGTTACATGTTGATTATGTTCCAAGTTGAGAGTTTTGTATTTGTAAACACCATGTACTTGATGTTTGGGGTGTGTTGGAACCATCAACCTAGTATTAACATATTTGAACATGTTCATGACTTTAAACTTGCATTTTTGCCTCACTTTTGATTTTACTATCCAATTTTAAAATACAAGCACTTTCAGAACAAACCAAGAGCACCATTGTGTTCCTTGTGTAATTTCACTCAAGATTGACCTAAATTTCACTTAAATCCATTAGGAATTAAGGAAGTTATGAGGTTCTCGTTTTTTAGGTTTGATATGGCTAGGTCTGGTTAGGCTTGCCCAGATTTCATTGTTAAGGCTTATCAATTAATGGGATGGGTTGATACATTGGATATATCACCACCCCAATGGTTAAACCTGCATGCATTCTTCACTCTTTACACTGCCAAACATAGGTTCGATCCTGGTTGGGTCAATCCTTTTGCATTTTATCATTTTTATGATTTTAAATAATATCTTGTCTCTCTTCCATTAACCTATCACATGTGCACCTTAGTTGGTTTGGTAATGTTTTAACATGTGAACCAAGGTGCGTGGGTTCAATCCTTGGGGAGGACATTTCCAATACTTTTACGACTTTTTTTCATGTTTTTTCTTTACAAATTAATTTCATCATAACTTGCTCATTTTTTTACCATTTTTGCACCATTCATTTTGCAAATTATTCTTCATCATGTCTATTTTCAATAAGTGAGGAAATAATTCAAGGATTTTTATCCTAGAAAGACTTTGACCCACTTGAAAATCATGTGTTTTTAGGGTTTTCACCTTAATATTTTGAAACTTTTCTCAACTTAAAACTTAATCTATCTTGTAAGATTGGTTTTGTATGATTCATATGTGTTTGTTAACATGTTTGAGTAACCAAATTTGCTTTGATTCAATGTCTTACCATGTTCATACTTGCCTTTGTGAATGCACATACATGAATGTAACTCATTGCATTTCATCTGTGAACTTTGTCATAATTCTTGATGTTGTAACCTCTTGAATGTGTTTATCATGCTTCTTTCCACTTGTTTGTGTGTCTTTTTAGAACCACCATAACATGCTAGGGTTTGTTTTTGTCTTGGTTGTTACCATGAAACTTGTTTTCTTTTCCCCATGGAGTCATGAATTCATACTTGAACTATTGTGATATTTCTTGTATTCTTGTTTGCTTGATTGTCACCAATGCATGTTAGTTGGTCTTATGTTGTTACATTTGATCTCATTTGATTCTTATAACATATTTGCCTCAAGTCTTAACTTGCTTGCATTAATCCTTTTTGAATTTTATAAATGAACTTGTTGTTGTTACACATGTTCTTTGATGATTGTTACTTCTTTGCTCCTCTATGTTTTTTGATCTTTGTTAAGATGTTGAATGTTGATCCTGATTGTTATCTTGATTATTTACATGCTCTTATTCAACTTTGTTAATTTATTCCCCAAGTTATGGAACTTGTTAGTTCTCATCCAGTTGCCTCATTTTTTCTCCTGTTCCAAAGGAAAGTCTCTCTGTTGATCCTTGGGTCATAGACAGCTCATTACCCTCCTTTTGACTTTGTTAAGTCATCTTGAATCCTAGCTTAGTTAATTTAGAACTTATATCCATTATACTTTTCTTTAAGTCTAGAGACCTACCCCTTGTTAGGAGTATCTTTCAAATAGAACTTTAAGTTAGAGTTTGTTAACTCTATGTAAGGATCATTGTTATGATCACTTATTTTCCCCATGACTTTTGTCAAAGTCAATCCTCTTGAGTTCACAATTTAAATTTAGAGAGTTTTGTTAAACTCTATACAAGCATTGTTATGTTTGTTCCCCTTTGAACCTTGATCGTAATTAAGTGTTCATCCCTAGTGAGGCGAACTACGGTTGCTCTGATTCTATCCTAGTTAGGATACGTAGGCAGAAGATGCGATGTCTTTGCGAGCAAACTTAGAAACTATCAACCCTAGGTCTTTACCTTCAAAACTTGTACCCTTATCCTAAGCCATAGCAAGCATTTAAGAACTTAGCATACAAATATACAAAAGGTTCCTGTAGGATACTACAGATGTTTATGATGTGAAATATCTACCCTAGGCATAACCAATCCCCGATCCCTGAATCTCTTAGTGTTGTTGTTACGTCGCGCAAAAGGTCTTTCTTTATTTAACCTTTCCTTTGGATAAATCAAAGTCCAGTTGTGAATTTAATGAATTAAGATTCAAGTTAATCAATAGCTTGGTATCATGATTCTCACCGCAACAATTGTCAAATTAGTTTGTCAGCTAGAGTCTAAGATTGCAAGGCTTAAGAAAGGTTGGGATGTTTTATGGGTATCTAGTCTCAAAGGCTCTAATAGTACAAGATCTCTTGAAAACTCAAAGGTTAAACATTGGATTAAGATCTTCTGGTGTATCTAACTTTAACGTATCCTGTACTATGAAGAAAAAGCAAAGACTCTTGATTAAGTTACCTCTTCAATGACTAGTTTCTGCAAAGGCTATATATATGGCTGAAGATTCAAACTGAATCTTTAACAAGGATCATCTAGAAGAAGGAGTCACAAGATCAGAAATTATCAACACAATTATATATGCAGATTTTCTGTTGTAGGTTGTAATTGTAAAAGCCTTAAGATTCTTACACATTGAATATCTTAGAAATCCTAAGTGCTTTAGGTATTTTTTATGGTGATTTCTCGTGCCTCTGATACTTGTATCAAGTACACCTTATTCTCTATTCTGAAGAACTTGTTTAGTAGTTTAAATTAAAGTCTCGAGCCAAGATGCTTGAGCCACGTAAGTCTCTTGCTATGTGCTTGAGCTATGAAAATATTAACCAACTAGTTTAATTGAGTAGAAGTCTTGTATCATTGGGATACAAGCAAGGAAGTCTCAAGCCAAGATGCTTGAGCCACGTAAGTCTCTTGCTATGTGATTGAGCTGTGAAAGTCTTAATCAAGTGGATTGATTGAGCATAAGTCTTGAGCCAGTGTGGCTTAAGAATGTTGGATAGGTATATGAAACTAGAGCAGTAAGTCTTGAATCTGAGGGGTTCAAGCAAGGAGGCTCATTTCATGGGACCTAGAGCAGAAGTTTCAGCCAGTGTGGCTTAAGCAGATTAGCTCAGTACATGAACTGGAGCAGTAAGTCTTGAATTTGAGGGGTTCAAGAAAGGAGGCTCATTTTATGGGACTTAGAGCAGAAGGCTTAGCCAGAGTGGCTTGGAGCAGAAGTCTTGAGTCTGAGGGACTTGAGCATAAGTCTTGGGTTGAGGGCCTAAGCAAGGAAGTCTTGGGTTTATGGAACCTAAGCAAGAAGTCTCGAGTGAGGAGCTTGAGAAAAATACTTGGACCTTGGGCCTGATTACAATAATTAGATCAACATATATATTAATATAATGTTAACCATCAACAATGGTTACCTCCACATAACTTGACATGTATCTTCTTACATGGGCTTCAGCCTCCTAATTTTCTTCCACGCGTCTTCAATGTTCAAATTGCTGCAAACCACCCATTATGTTGATAACTGCCTTTGAACCCCCTAACTTCCTCTGGCAAGATTCTCTAGTCGACTCCTATTGTGGAATCAAAATACCTTCAAACAATCTAATATTTGGACTTAAGAATATTCTAAGTCTCCAACAATCATGTGAATACAGTGAACTAGACACCTCTAAAACTCATATCCACGTTGAATTTTTGATTAGTGAAAACCTTTTCAAGATTCTAGACATGTTTTGAAGAGAGAGTGATCCTAATCTTATGGATCAAATCCTGAGACTCTTCCAAACTAGGCTTCATGGGCATAAAATGCATTATGTCCCAGATCATCTGAAAAGGTATTCGAATCATCTTAGTCGACGTAGTTAATATGTTGAAACTATGTTTGAGACTCCTGACACTTAGCATTTTCAAATGTGGACATTACCATTATTTGTTGAATTCTTCGTCTAAAATATCAAGGCAAAAAGATTCTCTCCAAAAATACGACTTTCAATCATGTATAAAAGATGATGAAAGGTGTAATTTTTAGCAAATGCTCGAAACTATTCAAGATAGTCTGCACATGTCATAGTAATTGGACGTGTTTAGTCATCATGACCATTTTGGATCAAGCTGTCACATTAAGGACATGCATGAAGATTGTCATCATCACTCTGATTTCCTAGGACAATCGCGAACCATAAAAATAAACCATATTAAAATAAATCTTTTAATTCATTTTTTCCCAAAAAATTAAATGTCAACTATCCAACTAGAGATGCCACTTGTCCAGAGAATGCCTCCTCTCCGTAGGTTGGTGGAGCCCTTTGATCTTGTTATTTTTCTTATTGCTATATGATGTCTTCCTTGTATGACGATTGGAGTTGAAATGGATTAGGGTTCGGATAACTTGATTCTTGGATGATGATTTTACATTTAAAATTTTAGTTTGATGTTTGATTGAGGGTAATAGGGGTTTAGATCTGTTGTTTGATAAGTGTTGGGGTTGATTCTAGGTAATTGTTAGATTTATGGTTTGTGGTGGGTGTTAGGGTTCATCAGATGAACCCTAGGGTTTATTTTGAAAAGGCTAAGGTTTGTCCATAATTATTAGGGTTCATAGGGTTAGGTTGAAGTTGTTAGGGTTCTTAATGAACCCTAAATAGGGTTCTTGGCATGGGGAGGGTTTCTGGGTAGCAGGACGAACATTTGAAGATGTTGGTTGAAGCTCAACCAGAGACCTGGGTTTGAGGGTGGTGTAGAGGGCGGTCGAGGGCATTTAGGGTGGTGGTCGGAGAATGGGTAAGAAAGACTTGAGAGAAGAGAGAAATCATAGAGAAGTAGATAGAGAAAGGAAAGGGAAGAAATAAGAATGTGTGATAGGAGTGAGTTCATATACTCACTCTATTATCCCTCTGATGCTTGACAAGTGGCGCCTCAAGGGCATCCAGATAGTTTGATTATTAGGGCCAACTAGTAACCCAATGCATGTGTGCTTACGGTGTGCTCACTTTGACTCTAAATTTGGGTCTTCCTCTTCACTTACTTGGACCAGTCAACATGATCAATGGATAAGATCACACACCTCCTGCCCCCTTAGATCTTGATCTCACAATCCAGAGAGAGTCAACAATCTGACTCTTTCCCATGGACTCCCACGTAGAGTGTGGGTTCAAAACCTTTTGGGCTTGGGGTTTGTTGTTTTTTACACCCCTCTTTCTAAGAGCCCATTACTAAACTAATGAAAAATACACTCCCAACATTTTTATTATTTAATTAGGGTTTAATTTGTTTATTAATTGAATAATTAGAGTTATTTTATATAATTAGGGTCTTACTTAATTTATTTAATTAGCGTGATGTTTAAACAATTTAGGTTTTGTTTAATTTATTTAATTAACTTAATAATTAAAATAGTTAGGGTTTGTTTGGTTTATTTCACTGACTTAATGATTATGGTTTATATATATAATTAACTTGATGAATGATAGTTAAGGTTTATAATTAATTAATTAAGTAATGAAATTATTTAATAAATGGTTTAATCATAATTTAAATTAATTTTTCTTAACTAATTTAAAATTCTACAAATATTAGGAGTAAAAACACAGAATAAAACAAGGGATAAAAGTAGGATAAGATTTTGGGGATAGAACTCTTAGGGTCAAAGAGTATAAATATATGACTAGGGATAAGGGATAAAAACTTAGAGTTTTTTTATATAATTTTAAATAAATTATATAATTTATTTATCACACAGTCAATTGGTAACCAAGTTCGGTGCAACATCACCTACATTTTTGGGTATCCAACCCAGGAAGGAAATTCACTATGATAGAATTAGTTCAAAGCTAAACTCGCCCACGTACAAATTCTCTCCTAATCACTATCTTGTGCAACTTCTACCTAGAAACCGTCTAGGTATGAGGTCCCTCTCTCACTTCCTAATTAGTCACAATCCCAGTGACAATACCTCGAGAAAACAAAAAGAAGAAGAATAATCCCCTAACTACAATACTCGATTTTGTTTAAAAGCTTCAATCAAGAACAATACACTTTTGCTTACAAGCTTTAGAGTGTACAATTAACAATATAAAATCAGTGTACCACAATTCATCAGAAGATACAAAAGGTGACATACAATTAACAAGCACAAGACTCTCAAAACCTAAGATTCTAAAATCTCCCCTTATTTTACAAAAGTGAAAGTCGTATCTTTATTAGGTTTAGGTATTATTTAAATAGCCTTCAGACTTTGTGGGCTTGGCTCTGGAGGCACAATTCATCAGGAATCAGCTTGGAATCATAAGCAAAATCTCCAACACAAAAATAGGTACAAAACAAAAAGTTTCCTAAAAAGGCTCAACGATCCTTTTTCAGAAAACCATCACAATCCGTCAAAATAGAAGTTCCCACAATATCCCTCATTGGATAGAGCATACGTGTGAATTAAAACACACTAAAAAAACCAAAATAGTCATGCCCTAACTTTCTGGTATAACATGTCCTGGAACATGTCACGGCATCATGCAAAACATGATTTCTGACTATCATGGCAGAACATCTAGTTCAACATCTTGCTACCAGCATGTTGTTTTACTAAAATGTAGCTAATCTAAAAGTCACAAAACTTACAATCTCCCCCTTTGGAAAAATTTGGCCAAAACGACCTTTGCACAACAATTTTGGAGAAGAGGAATAATACCACAAAACCTGCAAACAGAAAGATATAAAAGATAAAGTGCAGCTACATGCCATTAGATTTTACAGCTCTTTCAACCTCCAAAAATCTTCAGCTATCAGATGTCAAGACATGTGGTCTGACATCACATCAACACAGCTTTAACACATGTTCATTTCTCCCCTGTCACAAATACCCAATACTCCCCCTGAAGAGGAAAACGCAAATCACCTGACATCTAAACCTCAACTGCGTCAATCCCCAAATCCCTCTCAAGGGGAAAACCCAAAGCACAAGACAGATAAGCATCAACTATCTAAGTTCATGCATTAGAAATACATACAGCATAAGTCACGCGTATTAGAAACACATACAACAGAAGTCACACATATTACTCAGAGTATTAGAGTAATAAATTACCATAGCATATCCAAGGTTCTCCATAACCACAATATAATCAAGACATGTGATCTCTCTTCAATGGCAGCAGCACGAGCATGACAGATATCATACTCCCCCTAAATAGATATATTTAGCCCAGCAACAAAAACTACTCTTTCTAAGCAGTAGTAAAACACAACACATGACATGAAATCACGGCATCTTATCCAACATCAGAAACTGACACAGCCAAAAACAACCTGACACTTTACTCTCTCTTTTTTGCAAAAAATTGACAAAAAGAAATCAGAGTAAATACAAACAACATAAATGGAAACACACAGTAGCAAAGGCTACAAACAGTACTAACAATGAAACAGATGGAAGCAAAAATTGTCGAGGAATTATTACAACACAATCATCAAAACAAAACAAAAACAAACCAAAGGAAGGCTTCAACTGTGGAGCCGACAATCCATTCCAACCTCCTAAATTAGTGAAATTAACCCAATCTTCATCACCATCCTCATCAGTGACATGGCTTTTTGTTACAGGCCTCATCGTTGTCATAAATGCCTTCTTTGTCCTAGATGCTTCAGAAGATGAGGCAACAGATGTCCCAACTTTAGACTCTACTTTTTTCGAATTAGCACTCTTAACATTCTTGGCATCCAACACACCAGCCTTAATAGCATCAGAAGTTTTGGAATTTTGGCTCATGTTGAAACACGACTGAGCACACGGCTGAAACTGTAATTTTTTAAACAAAGAATAACAACCTTGCTAATAATGCCTGGAAAGTCAAGAATATGATTGTGGAACGAAGGGAAATTATCCTGGGTAACAGAGCTATTCTCCTTTTTTGCTTTCTAACTTTGACTGCAGTATTTGAAATGACATTGTCCATGTCATTGAAAAACCACTTTTCTTGAGAAACGCATGCATCAAACAAAAGAAAACATGTTTCATGCCACCTAAATTGTAGATTCTATAACTCTTCATTAATAAAAACTCCCAAAACACTGCTGACAATATGATAACTAGCAATAATGATGTTATCCAGCTGTACAGGGAGAACCCTTGACGCTTCTGATTGTGACCAGCTTGTCACAGTAGAATATCATAACATCCTGATTGACATTGCAAACTATTAGCCTCCAACTTAGGTTTGAGAAACAACTCCCTCAACAAACTTAGACAAACAAAAATTATATTATTTCTGATCTAAAAGACATGGTTGTATCTTAATGAAGAAACACCCTTAGATCAAATCAAAATCACACACAACAAAATTAACTTAGAATCCAAACAAGAACACCACTCAGTGATAAAAAAAAACCATCTCCTTCTAGATTACATTGCTTATGAACTCAGCAAAGTGCATATGAACAGCTAAGCACAATGTCAATACATTTATTTTAACATCACAGAACTACCAGAACAACACAAGCTGCATGAGAACATGTAAGCTTTGTACAAACTACAACCTTGCAACTACAGATTAGACATATACCTCCCTTGGAGATCAAAACCTACTACAGAGAAAAACAAATTCTCCTAGACAAAAAAACATCTCCCATGCAATCATTAACCGTCCTAGTTCATAAATCAGAGGCACGTGCATATCAAAATAAGGGAAGGCCTTAAAAACACATCAGAGAACCCATAGTTAAAAAAAAACTCCAGACAGACAAGAAGTCACGCACATTTGGTTTGACATCATGTACACAAACCATATTAGCAGAAGTACATTTCCTCTTAAGTACCAACAACTAGAATGATGTTAGAAAATGACATCCCCTCATAAATCACAAAGACAAGTAGAGATCATTCCCATGCTTCATACCATAGCATCACCAAGAAATCTCAGAGAAATCATGATTCTCCCCAACATCAAAAATGTCATCCTACTCTACACAATAGAATCTTCCTTTCGGCACTGTCAAGGCCATCATCACCACCAAGCTTGGCCAAAACTCTACTCCAAACTCCACCGGAACTCGATATTTCAGTTCCGAAGTTGTTGATGAACACAAACTCCATAAGATGAGCTTCCATGAATAATCTCCTGCAATAATGTCCCAACATTTGCTTGGACATTAGACCCTTGAACCATTAGCCTTGGTTACAGACAACATTCATAGGTTATGTCAATATTATAGCAGCCCATACATACTTGCATGAACTACTTGAGAACCAACAGTTTAAATACGGCAGTAAAGAACCAAACTGCAAAGGCAGATCAGAGACACTCAAGTCAAACTCCACAAAGAGAAATAAACTCTCACAAACACCAAGAACCAAAATAGCTTATATACAGAAGCACAATGTCAAGACAACTTGTTTGACAACACAGTACTGGCATAAACACTTATGCAAACAAGAAGATGTTCCCTCTAACAAGAAATATCTGAGTTGACCTCGTTAACAGGATGTTGATAGAGGATATCACAAATATCAGACTCTTCCACTTCACTATCCTCATCCATCCACTAAGACTCTTCCTTGCACTGGCCTCATAAGAACTATGAGAGGAAGGTTTATAACACCTGCAGAAGTCTGATGATGCAACATTTGGTGACATCTCTACTCTAGCTTCCTTGATCATTCATCAAGAGTTGTGTTGATCTTACTACTCAACAACCATATACCATAGGAAACCTATCAGCACTAGAAAAATCAGTTCACAAACCCTTTTGAGTTCATATTTTTGACACATCATTTCAAGAACAAATTTGGGAGAGATACTTAGAGTCCAACAGAACCACCTTTACTCCAGTCATGAGTCTGGAACATACACAACAAAAATACCAAACTTGCAAAGTTGCAACTCCAAACTAGTATGAGGTATGAGAGATAGGATAATTTGCACTTTCCCAGAGCTCTAGCCACTACTTAGTTAGCTATAGGTTGAGATGATCCTTTGAAATAACCTTCTAGTTGAGACAAAAGTACATAACAAAGCAAACTTAATTCTAAAAGAGAGACACCTTCAGAGAAAGTTCTTGCTTCTAACAGAAATATTATAATGTACATCACGATGTCAAGACAATACGACGTCATCACTGACACAACTTGCCTCTTTGATAAAGAAAAATTCCTCTATCCTTTTAAGGAATTGAAGCACACGTCTAACGCAATAGGAATAAAAATCTGAACCACCAACATGCAGCCAAAAACATCAAATTTATTACTTCAATTGAAATCCCTCCCCCTTTTAAAAAAAAAGGTAGACAGATTCATCTTCAAGCTTACTCCATTTATCAGATATGAGATAGACAAATCTTAAAGTTGCCCTAAAAATAGAGCACATGCCCTAATACGATGAAAGAACCCTTAAAGTTCATGACACTGATAAGCTCTAACTTCACACTAGTTTCAGCTTATCTTTGAGCAGTGGAATCTTGAATATGTGGGGATAAATTTCCTTGACATTTGACCTTGTCAATCTTTCCACTTTCCTCAAACCTAGGTTGAAATGTCTCTTCGTCATATGTCAAGTCACGCACTCCTACATAGTAGGAGACAAAAACCATGCTCATGTTCTTTAAATCACACTTGTCATTATCAAAGACAGAGCAATAAAGTAGTGACCTAAGAGGTTCACTTGTGCTGATGGTGACTTGATCTACATCTTCAACAGCAGTTATATTCATGACATGTCTCTTGGGAAAAGACCACTGAACCCTACTGACCTGACCACGTGTGCCTTCATGAAAGATCTTGAGAGACCAGAAGCGTCTTTGGTCACCACACATGTGTTTATCAATCTGAACACAGGATAACAACTACATCGGATATGAATAATCCAAACACATTCTTTGGTGATATATCTCCAATAGATGTTGACCTTTCAATGATCAAACATTACTAGAAAAAATCTCCCTGAAGCTCACCCAAAATTGACTACGGTGTCAGCTCTGATGCCAATTGAAATTCTGGCACCCTAACACATGTTAATACTGATGTCCTCACATCAAACATAATGTCAAGATAGATGTTGCAACATCTTCTATCTGACATAACAAATAAACCAGACTAAAAAATAAAATGCAGAAATAAAAATAACACAATAAATTGGTAACTCAATTCGATACAACATCACCTACATCTGGGGGCATCCAAGTCAGGAAGGAAATTCACTATGATAGCATTAGTTCAATATAAACTTTGTCGTTTACAACTTTTTTCCTAATCACTATCTTGTGTAGATTCTACCTAGAAACTCTCTAGATATGAGATCCCCCTCTCACTTCCTAATCAGTCACAATCCTAGTGACAATACCTCGAGAAACCAAAAAGAAGGAGAACAATCTTCCAACTACAATAATTGGTTTTGCTTAAAAGCTTCAACCAAAAACAATACACTCTTACTTACAAGCTTTAGAGTGGACAATTAATAATACAAAGTCAGTCTACCATAATGCATTAGAAGATACAAAGGGTGACATACAATTAACAAGCACAAGACTCTCAAAACCTAAGATTCTAAAACCTCCCCTTATTTTACAAAAGTGAAAGTTGTATCTTTATTATGTTTAGGTCTTCTTTAAATATCCTTCATACCTTGTGGACTTGGGCTTTTGAGGTGCAATTAATTAGGAATCAGCTTGAAATTATAAGTAAAATCTTCTATACAAAAATAGGAACAAAATACAAAGTTTCTTAAAAAGGCTCAACGTATTCTTAGTGTGATATTTTAGTGTGTTCTGATGCACACGTTGTCGTAACTGCAAAAAGGGCCGGCAGAAATAAACAAAAGAGTCGCCACTGAACGTTATTTATCCCAAAGAGAGGGAAAGGAAACGATCAAAGAAAACCTAAAAGAACGGGAGAAGACAAGGTCATCGCAACCAAATCTTGGGTTCGGGAGTCGGTTACGCAAGGGGAAGGTATGAGCACCCCTCACGTTCGTTGTACTCAACGAGATCCATGCTTCTTTAATCTATGGGTGAAAACTATCTAAAAGATGTTGCTAAACGGGGGTGAAGAGAAAGGAAAGACTCGATAGGACATTGCCGCCCTATGCCTACGTATTCCCTCGTGCAATGGGAAAGTCAGAGTCAACGTAGTTCGGAAAAATTAAGGGTGATGGGGAGAAGGTTGCTCGCCAAGACATCGTCGTCTTGTGCCTACGTATCCTTATCTGGTATGAGAAATCAGAGCAAACGTAGTTCGAATAGACTAGACCACTAGTTGGTTAAGTGTCTTTTATGAGTGACGTTAAATCTCCGTTCCAGCAGTTAGGGATGAAAAAGTAACGTACTCTTTTCTGAAAATGATTTGAAGAACAATCCCGAAGGATAAAAAGGTTTAAATTTGGTTTGTGAGTTTTAGAAGAAGTGATTTGAATTGATTTGAGACTCATGTTGCACTAAAGACTATGACACAAGAGCGAATGTGTCGCATATCGCCCAAAGGGCATACGCTAGACACTCTAGACAAGTGAAGAGAGACCTCCCCACTTATCATTCCTTATGTACTTAAGGCTCGTAGCGTACAACACTTGTCATTATTTATTAAGTGTCTTAGAAGAGTTTGAGATGAGAAGAGAAGACACACAGACACTAAAGGGAACTGAGGACCCTAACATTGTCATGCAAAATGGTCCTAAAGTTAGGATGAAAGGAAAGTCTACCTAATGTTATCATACAAAGGATTGAAAGCCTAATGTCTCTCCTACTCCCATCTTAAACAGAAGGACTAGGAATCCTAAGGGATCATGTGAACAAACACAACTAAATACAACACTAATCAATCACAGATGAAAATATAAAGAAAGACTTAAACAAGTCATGAAAGATGAAAATAAAGATGAGAGAAACATACACACCAACAACAATGATCATATAACATGAGACAGACATCAATGACACACATAAGTCATATCCAAATCAATAAGATGAAAGATCAAAACACCAAAGCAAACAAGCCAATCACACAAGATCACATGCCTTAAACATATTAAGAAGAATGATGTCAAACATTGAACCACAAACAAAGAAATTAGGGGAGAAATAGAGTGGGGTAGCAACTACATCATGATCACCAAAATCAAACATTCATTCATGATCTTACAAAAGAAAACATCCAAACACTTAAAACAAGTTCACACACTCAAATCATTCTCAAAGTAGTACACATGCCATAAAAACATCAAGATCAAGTATCCATCCATCAGAGTCAGAAGTAACCTCAAATAATATGCATCAAGTTCAAAAATCAAAATATCACACAAGATCAAGAAGGATCATACTCAAGTTGAAACACCAAAGTCATGAAAATATCTCACAAGTCAACCACAAGTGGAAAACATGATCATACAAAGCAAATGAGATGAAACAAACATTCAATGGACATCTAATCATGAAGATCAGAACCTCAAACATGTCAATAAGAGTAAACAAGACTCAATCAAACACTCATAGGATCATACAAGATCATACCTCAAAACTAGGTCAAGATATGCACACACACATAGTTAAAACAATGAATTTTTGAGGCATCAACCAAAAATAGAAACAAGTCCAAATAAAATCCAAATAAAACACCAAACTCAAGTTAAATTCATCCAAAAATCATGTGCAAAAGATCATAGCAAGAATTGCATCAAAGCATCACCAATTGTGTCAAGCAAAGCAAGGTACTCAACTTATCGAGCATACATCAAGGGTCAAATAAAATCCAATGAAAAACCAACAAGAAGTAATCATCAAGACCTCAAACCAGCCCTCAAATAAACCTCAATCTAACATCCAAGTGTGAGAAGAAAATTGGTCAAATGGGGTATTCAAATGAAGTCAAACTTCAAGCCTAAGTCAATAAGACAAACCATAAAACCACTTCACAAATTAAATTCATTAAAAACAATAAAATAAAATGAAAAATAAAATGAAAATTATGAAAAATAACTCAACATGTTAATTGATCAGAAACTATTTTTTATGGATTTTTATACTGGTTAAAACTATTTAAAATGAAAATAGAATAAAAATAAAATAAAAATGGAATAAAAATGCAAAGGGGGTGTGAAAGTAATCTCATGTTGAACTGAAACAAAGGGAAGCACGCAAATGGTCCTTAAACAGGGGGTGTCAAAAGTAAGAAAAGCCAAAGCCCAGACCATACCAAAACTCATTTTAAAGGAAACGAATCGCTTCATTAACCAACATGGCTAGACATCTCAGATTCAAACATACATGCATGCAAGTCAAACGTCTAAGTCACATCCACCTCAACATTTGACTTCAGACGCCGGAGCCCTAGCCTCGATCGTCTTCTCCGGTGAGCTTCACCGGTAGTGACTGAAAATCAACATAAAAATGAAAACTCTCTTGTTTACACTTCTGCCCCATGTGCTTTGATCATCTTTCAAGGTGTTCTGGTGTACATGTTTATGCTTTGAGTGTGCCTTTAATGATGCATCTCTTTAGCACTTGTTTGCTCCTTTCTTTTACATGATCAATTTAAATTGTTTGGTTGAGATACTTTATATGTGCTTGCTGCCCAAGCTTCTTTCTCCCCTCTTCTCTTTGATCATGGATTTTTCATTTGCTTTGTGTGTAGCTTTTGTGTAAGTGATTGATGTTTGAATGGTTGTATGAGTTGTAACTTCTACCATTTCATCTCACTCTTTTTGACTTGTTTAAGTCAACTTGTTTTGATCATTTTCTTTGTTTATCTTGTATTCCATCTTTGCATCTTTACATACCTTGTTTGCATTGCTTTTGACTTGTTTAAGTCAACTTTTTCTCATCCTTCATTTCATCTATGATTGAATTATCCGTTATTTACTTGGTCTTTTGCCATGATCCCTTAGGATTCCTAGTCCCTCTGTTTAAGATGGGAGTAGGAAAGACATTTGGTGTTCAATCCTTTGCATGATAACATTAGGATAGATTCTTCCCCTCTTAATCCCAACTTTAGGAGCATTGTGCATGATAACATTAGGGTTCAGTTCCCATTGGAGTTTGTGTCTTCTCTTCTCATCTAATAATCACCTTAAGACATTTAACAAGGGATAATAAATGTTGTACTCTACGAGCCTTAAGTACTTGAGGAATGATAGTTGGAGGGCCTCCTCTTAATCTGTCTAGAGTGTTTAGTGTATGCCCTTTGGGCGATATGCGACACATTCGCTCTCAAGTCATAGTCTTTAGTGCAACATGAGTTACAAACTTAACTCAATTCACTTCTTCATAAAAACATAAAACAAAGCATAAAACCTTTTTATCCCTCGGGATTGTTTAAAAATCATTTTCAGAAAGAGTGTGTTAAGTCTTGGTTCTACAGCAAACAGGCATCGTCCCTAACTGCTAGAACGAAGGTTTAACTCTACTCAATTAAAACACTTGAACCAATATGTGGTCATGTTAGCCTGAACTACATTTTGCTCTGATTTCTCATACCAGATGAGGATATGTAGGCACAAAACGTGATGTCTTGGCGAGCAACCTCCCCCGTAGTTTTCCGAACTACGTTGACTATGACTTTCCCATTGCACGAGGGAATACGTAGGCATATAGCGGTGATGCTCTATCGAGTCTCTTTTCTTTTCTTTTATCCTCGTGAGCCAGCATTTTGATAGATTAACACCCTTTTAGATAGACAAAAAGTGTGGATCCCGTTGAGTACAATGGACGTGAGGGGTGCTCATACCTTCCCCTTGCGTAACCGACTCCTGAGCCCGAGATTTGGTTGCAATGACCTGTCTTTTCCCTTTTTCGTAGGTTTTCTCTGATTGTTTCCTTTCCCTCTCTTTGGGATAAATAATGAATGGTGGCGACTCTTATGTCTTTATCAACCCCCTTTTCGCAGCGATGCGACAGCTGGCGACTCTGCTAGGGACTCTTCCCATCCCCTATGCGAGTCAATCCTAACGCTTATGTGTTTTTATCTTTGGGTGTGTACATATGTGTATATGTGTTGTATCTGTATTGTATTGTATTTGCATTTTACTTTCAGCATTTATATCATTATCATATTGTTGTTCTATTGGGTGGGTCTGTTCCATCGAGAGATAAGCCAAAACCCAGGCTTGAGGATATCCATAGCATTAGAGTGGAAAGTAGTGATGGACCTGTATGCTTCAACATGCATTAGTCCTCACGAAAATCGCATTCAGATGAGGTTTTCTTTGAAGACATCCTATCATGTACATTAGTCGGGAGGGGGTGTTGGATCTGGAAGCTGTCGACTCTGGAGACCGATCATTTGAGAGTGAGCTAAATGATGCCGCTTCGTTTGACTATGATGCCAAACCAGAAATGGTGAACGTATCATCGTTTCTCGAAAGTCTGTGACGCTGACAACCGCATAGGATACCAAACCTTATCAGAGATAGGTCCATACCTGTGAGGGGGAGGGTTATGAAGGAAACCTTGACCTTCAACCTACCAAGTTTTCTCGTCAATGTGAACTTTTGATCCTTGATACAGTGGGTTCCTTATATCAGTATTGTGTAATTTTCTTGCCGAAGCGAAGCTCTGGTTCAACTCAGTCAGCAACACAACAGTCTTGATCCCCTGTTGCATTTTCATATTCATTTGCATTTTAACATTTTACATGTATTTGTGTTTCAAGTGTATATTTTCTCCTTGATTCTAGTAATCTAATCCACTGTCGTTATGGAGCCTGATTTGCAGAAGAGTGTATTGTACAAGTTCCCGACACCAGAGATAGGACCCCTGCTCAAGCTAATTTATATGGCTGATCGTAGTGTGATGGAAGATTTCAGAAAGGAGTTTGGGAAGGTTCTGAGTTTTGTATGTAAGGCCTCCAAGTTTGAGTTAGATGGCATTTACGTGTTGTTGAAATTTTATGATCCTTATTTGTGTTGCTTCATGTTCCCAGGATATGTTTTGTTGCCAACTTTGGAAGAGTTTGCTCAATTAATAGGAATTCCTGTGTTGGAAGAAGTGCCTTTTGTGCACTCTGAGAAGGAGCCTGATTTCTCCAAGTTAGCTGGTGCTCTTTATCTCGATGTCTCTGAGTTGGAGGGTAATTTGGTACGGAGAATTGGAACTCCTAGTTTTCCACTTCCATTTTTGATGGGTAAAGCTCAACATTTCGCAAAGGAGGGATGTTGGGTGGTCTTCAACGCTATCCTGGCTTTGTGCATCTATGGGATAGTATTGTTTCCCAACTTACCTGACTTTGTTGATTTGGATACCTTCTATATTTTTTCTTTTAAGAATCCCGTGCCAACCCTTTTAGGTGATGTTTATCATTCAATCCACTACAAGAATGAAAACAGACGAGGAAAGAACGTCTCCTATTGCGCTCCGTTGCTATACAGATGGTTTATTTTACATATGCCTAAGTCTGGACCTTTTGTTGATATTGCAGACACTATTGATTGGCCGAAAATACTTATGGGTTTAAGGTTGGAGAATATTGTATGGTTTAACAGAGACCTTTTGGGTATGGAGATTGTCCACAACTGTAGAGACTTCCACAATGTTCCTTTGATTGGGAGGAAGGTTGGCATTAATTATAACCCTGCTCTCGCCGTCAGACAATTTGGTTATGCTCTAAATGAACCTCCAAGGGAAGAAGAAATACAGGAATCTCTGTATTTCACCGGTTTAGTTGACAATGAGACCTTAATCATATTGGAAAAGGCTTGGGGTAAGATTCACCGTAAGGGAAAATCTTCTTTGGGCAAGAGCGATTGCAGAGCCTATGGACCATATGTGGAATGGATCCACGAGAGAGTTGAGAGACTGTTGCTACCATTTCCAGTCAGGGAGCCTTTGTATCCTCTGGTAGTTGAAAAACCAACGACAGATGACATCCAGAAGTACAATCAATTGTGGGCTAAAAAGGAAGAACTATGCAGGGTGAACAAAGAGTTGGAGAAAGAGGTTATTTAGCTTAGGAGTGAGAAGAATCAAGCACTTCATTTATCCAAGAAGCAGAAAGATACCCTGAACAAGATGGGCAGGGAACTGACTGAAGAAATTCGCGTTAGAGAACGTCTTGGTCAGGATATGAGGAGCTTGGATAATGCTCTCAAAGGGAAGAAGAAGGAGTTAGAGAAAGCGCACATGGAAATATCAAAGTTCAATGCTCAGTGGAATGCCACCTTGACTAACAATAAAGAAAGAGGAGATGGTATTTTTCAACAGATTGACAGGTTGAAGACTCAACTCCGAAGCAAAGATGAAAAGGCTCTTGGAGAATCTGCTCATTAGTACGAAAGCGATCGCAAAATACGAGAAGCTCTTGCGACTTTGGAAGAGTACAAGTTGAGAGCAGACCTGAAAAAGCCCAGACTTGAGGATGCATTTGGGGAGGATGCTTGGGAAGACTATGCTCAAGGCTTACAAGCTACCATCAGCAGGAGGGAGTTGCTTATTCAAGGACTGATTTCTAGGCCTGATCATCCTGATACAAAGGAGTTGTTGGAGGAGTTTCAAACTCGCTTTCGCACTTGATGCATTCTCTCTTTTGTATTTGTTGTTTTATACTTCGACCATCGCCAGGATTGTTGGATGAGGTCGTGTTGACTCAGTTGTATTTTCCTTTGTGATATGCTATGTGTTGATACTCTATTTCTTATTTTATTTATGAGAGAGGTTTTGTGGTTCCATCTGTTGGCTCTTCATTCTCCTATTGTTTTCTGTGGAACTAGAATCAAGGGGAAGATTTCCTTGAACCATATTTACATGTTTTCATTTTGCATCATTTTTCATATTGCATTACAGGTGTTTCAGGTTCTATTGGTCTTATTCCTTTCTGTGGTTTTCTCAGCATTGTTTCAGGATTGAACACCGAATAATTCACCGCTACTCAACAAGGGGAAATCAACAAAAGGCCATGGATCAAATTCAACTTGAGCTACAGGAGTTCCACGGCCGCATGGCGCAATTGATGGACCTGATGCAAGGGGTCGCTAACGGTTAAAAACAGCTGAGAACACTGGTGCAACCTTTGATTGCAAGAGTTGATGGAAGTGGAGTTCTTCATGGTGGAGCTAATGTTGTTCCTCCTCAAGCTGACAATGGCACTCCACATGCAAATGCTATTCCAACAGTCGTTGTTCCTCCGGGCGTAGGTAATCAGAATGAAGTCCATGTTCCAGGGGAAACATGCGATGTACATGGAAATGCTGGTCCTTAGTGGGAGGAGGACAAACAAGATGATATTTTTTTCCATGGGAGATGTTGGAGCAGGTTTGCAGTCTGATGCAGACAGGAGGTTCAAGGTGATAGAAGAAAAGATGAAGAACCTTGAAAATCAGAATTCTCTTGGTCTGGACATGTCTAACTTGGGATTGATCCCCTAAGTCTGAGGATCCCTCCGAAGTTCAAGGTCCTAGACTTTGACAAGTACAAGGGGACAACCTGTCCTAGGGTGCACCTTCGTTCATACTACAGAAAAATGTCTGTGTACTCTGATGACGAGAAGTTACTGATGCAGTTCTTTTAGGATAGTCTATCTTGCCCATCTTTGAAGCGGTATATGGGTTTGGAGCCGGTCAATATCAGAAGCTTGAGAGACTTGGCAGAGGCATTTGTCCGACACTATCAATATAATAGTGATTTGGTGCCTAACCGTGTGCAGTTGTAGAATCTGTCACAATGGAGAAATGAGGGATTTAAAGAGTACGCTAAGAGGTGGCGCGAGCTTGCTGCAAGGGTTCAACCTCCCATGGTGGAGAGGGAACTCATTGACATGTTTATAGCTACACTGCCTGGTGTGTACTACGAGAAGTTAAAAGGGAATATATCTGATAGCTTTTCAGATTTAATCATCACTGGTGAACGAGTTGAAATGGGATTAAACTGGAAAAGATCTAAGCGGGAGAGGGATCCTCGTCTGGAGGAGGAAGGAAGAATTTTGGTAACAAGAAGAGGGAAGGAGAAATGAACGTAGTTTCAGGATACAGGAATAATAATAGAAACAGAAACAGAAATCAACAATATCATAAGCAACAGCCTCAGGTTGCGAGTATTGCTATTCCAACAGTACAGCCTCAACAACAACCACGTCCACAACAACAGCAACAACAGCAGAATTACGCACCGCGACAGTTCCAAGACCGTAGAAGGACAATGAATAGACATTTTGATACACCACCTATGTCGTACTCACAGTTGTTACAACATTTGATGCAGCTGCAGTTATCTCAGAAGAGGATGTTGGCACATTTGACTGGCGCGCCACCCCCAGGGTATGACGCAAACGCCAGATGTGACTTTCACTCAGTTGCTCCCGGCCATCATATAGACAATTGTAAGGATTTCAAACATAAGGTCCAGGACCTTATAGATAGCAAGGCAATCAATTTTACAAATGATGCGCCTAATGTTGTTCAAAATCCTATGCCCAACCATAGAGCAGTTGGGGTAAATGCTATTGTGGAGGAAGAGAATCTGAATTTAGTAACTGATGTTGAAAAGCTGAAGACTCCTTTGAGTTTTGTTAAAAGTAGGCTGTTGAAGGGTGGAATCTTTCCAGGCTGTATTGAAAACTGTGAAGGTTGCTTGGCTCATCCTAAGGGATGTGAGGACTTGAAAAATCATGTGCAGAGATTAATGAATGAAGGCGTGCTACAATTTGACAGAATTGGTGAAGAGAAAGATGAGAAGGTGATTGGTCAAGAGCAGGATGAGGTTGCCACAATCTCAATTCCTTTTAGAACCATTAACATATCTGCACCGCCGAGGCCAGCTACCATTATAATCACCAAGGAAGGACATATGCCTTACGAAAGCACTAAAGCAATCTCGTGGAATTATGGGGCTGAAGTCTTTTGTAATGGCCAAAAACAAGAGCTGAAGGGAACGACGTCTGATTCTATGGATAATTTGGTGGGAACAGGCGGAATGACGAGAAGTGGAAGGGTGTTTTCACCTCCAGAGGGTAATGTTGAAAGACCGGATAAAGGGAAGGGGAAGGTTGTTGTTGAAGAAAGTTCTCAATAGGGTGAGAAGGATGCTTTGTTGAAAGATGCTGAGGAATTCATGCGTCTAATTAGAAAAAGTGACTACAAGATTGTGGACCATCTACAACAAACCCCGTCAAAAATATAAATCTTATCATTATTATTATGCTCTGAGGCACATCAGAATACCCTTCTGAGGATTCTAAACATTGTGTCTGTGCCACAAGAGATATCAGTGAACCAACTGGAATGAGTGGTGGCGCATGTGAACGCGGGAAATGGATTAGGATTTACTGATCTTGACTTGACACCTAAAGGAAGAAACCACAATCACGCCCTGCATATTTCCATTGACTGCAGAGGAGCTATATTATCTCATGTTCTGGTGGATACTGGGTCTTCACTTAATGTGTTACCCAAAAAGGCTTTGATGAAGCTTGACACCCAAGGAGTAATATGCACTCCTAGTGATCTGATTGTGTGAGCGTTCGATGGAACGAGGAGGTCTGTGTTTGGAGAAGTGACTCTTCCTATCCAAGTTGGCCCGGAGGTTTTTGACGATGTCTTTTACATAATGGATATCACACCAACATACAGTTGCTTGTTAGGTTGGCCCTGTATTCACTCGGCAGGGGTGGTAACGTCGACTCTACATCAGAAGCTAAAGTATATGGTGGGGGTAACATTGTCACCGTCTGTGGTGAGGAGGACATAATGATCAGCCACTTATCCTCGTTCAAGTATGTGGAAGTTGATGGGGAGATACATGAGACTCTATGCCAAGCATTTGAAACAGTCCAGGTCAGAAAGAAGTCGCTAGTTATGGGCAGAGTCCCTGAGGTTACTATGTCTTCATTCAAAGAAGCGCAAGCTGTGGTAAAGTCTGGATCTTCTCAAGGATGGGGGCAGGTGTTGAGTATCCCCAATAAGCAAGATAGGTTTGGATTGGGGTACAGCCTGTCGTCTTCTTCTTAACAGAGCGCTCCATGCTACAAAGGACCGGTCCAGTTTACAAGTGGTGGAGTGATATTTGACTGAATCAACACTGTGTCAGAGGATGAGGGTGATAGTGGTTGTGATATGGATGCATGGATCCAGCCACGTGTTCCCGGCCAAAGCCTAAGCAATTGGACTATTGAAGAAGTTGTCCAAGTGACCCGTGAAGAGTAATTATCTTGTTTTCTGATTATGTGTGGCCCTATGTTCTATCCAGAGCATAGTGGCCTTTGTCTGTAGGGCCTTATCCTTGTTTATGTTTTGAACAATTGTTTTATCATTAATCAAAGGGCGTTTTTGCATTCAAATATTGTGATCCTTGTTTTTCTTGTTTTGTTTTAACAATAAAATGGCAATGTGGTTTGTGATTATTTGCATATCATTTAAAGCATCAAATCATCATCATTGCAGGTTTCACATTGCAGATGCCACCGATTTAGAATCGTCTATGACTCGGTATGACTTTGATAATCCAATCTTTCAAGATGAAGAAGAGATTGAAGAAGACGAATACCTTCCTGAAGAGCTCTCCAGGTTGCTAATACAAGAAGAGAAGGTTATTCTGCCTCATCAAGAAGAGATTGAAGTCATCAACCTAGGTAAGGAAGATAGAAAGGAGGTCAGAATAGGAGCTGCTTTAGAGCATGATGTCAAACAAAGACTGGTAGAAATGCTCCGATAGTATAAAGATGTCTTTGCTTGGTCATATGAAGATATGCCCGGACTTGATACGGATATTGTGGTTCATCGCTTGCCTCTTCGAGAAGAGTTCCCACCTGTGAAACAAAAGCTAAGAAGAACCAGATCGGACATGGCAGTTGAGATCAAAGAAGAGGTCCAGAAGCAGTTGGACACCGGATTTCTTGTTGTGACGAACTACCCTCTGTGGGTCGCTAACATTGTACCTGTACCTAAGAAGGATGGTAAGGTTAGGATGTGTGTAGATTATTGTGATCTAAACAGAGCGAGCCCGAAAGACGATTTCCCGCTCCCCCACATTGATGTGCTAGTTGATAACACAACCCAATATTCAGTGTTTTCCTTCATGGACGATTTTTCCGGGTATAACCAGATCAAGATGGCCCCGGAGGACATGGAGAAAACGATCTTTATCACGCCGTGGGGGACTTTTTGCTATAAGGTAATGCCCTTTGGATTGAAGAATGCAGGGGCAACCTATCAGCGGGCGATGGTCACTTTGTTTCATGATATGATTCATCATGAGATTGAGGTCTATGTTGATGACATGATCGCAAAGTCACATATGGAGGAAGAGCATCTAGTGAATCTATTGAAGCTGTTTGAGAGGTTAAGGAAATTCAAACTAAGGTTGAATCCGAACAAGTGCACTTTTGGTGTACGATCAGGAAAGCTATTGGGGTTCATAGTCAGTGAAAAAGGAATCGAGGTCGATCCTGCAAAAATAAAAGCTATACAAGAGATGCCAGCGCCGAAAACAGAGAAGGAAGTTTGTGGTTTCTTGGGTAGATTGAACTACATTGCAAGGTTCATATCTCACCTCACAGCCACGTGTGAACCAATGTTCAAGCTGCTAAAGAAAGATCAGGCGGTGGTCTGGAATGAAAATTGCCAAAGGGCATTTGAAAAAATAAAGGAATATTTGCAGGAGCCTCCGATACTGATGCCTCCAGTGGAAGGAAGGCTATTAATAATGTGCTTGACGGTTCTTGAGAACTCCATGGGTTGTGTTCTTGGTCAACACGACGAGACAGGAAGAAAAGAACATGTCATCTATTATTTGAGTAAGAAGTTCACAGATTGTGAATCTAGATACTCAATGTTAGAAAAGACGTGTTGTACACTTGTTTGGGCCGCCAAACACCTAAGGCAATATATGATGAATCACACAACCATGCTGATTTCGAAGATGGATCCGATTAAGTATGTGTTCTAAAAGCAAGCACTTTCGGGAAGGATTGCTAGATGGCAGATGGTTTTGACAGAATACGACATTCAATACGTCTCCCAAAAGGCTATCAAGGGGAGTGTTCTGTCAAAATATCTCGCAGAGCAACCAATTGATGATTATCATCTCCCACCTCGATAGGCCAGTGTTCGTATTTGCAATAGAGGAAGCTTCAGATGGGAAGCCATGGTATTATGATATCCGAAACTTTCTTAAGAATCTGGAATATCCGCTTGGGGCATGGAACCGGGATAAGAAAACCTTGAGAAGATTGTCTAAAAAATTCTATCTGAACAAGGATGATGTACTCTACCGAAGAAACTTTGATCTGGTTCTGTTAATATGTGTGGATAAAAAAGAAGCAGGTTTGCTTATGGAGGAAGTCCACGAGGGTGCTTTTGGTACGCATGCAGGCGGACATGCAATGTCTCGGAAACTGTTGAGGGCAGGCTACTATTGGTTGACTATGGAGTCTGATTGTTTCAAATATGCTAAGAAATGCCATAAATGCCAGATTTATGCTGATAAGATACATGTACCACCAAGTCCTCTGCATGTTATGGCGTCTCCCTGGCCCTTTTCCACATGGGGCATTGATATGATCGGTAAGATTGAATTGACCGCATCTAATGGACATCGTTTCATCTTAGTGGCAATTGATGATTTCACTAAGTGGGTTGAAGCAACTTCTTTTGCCAACGTCACCAGACAGATTGTGGCTTGATTCATCAAGAAGGACATCATATGCCGTTATGGAGTACCCGAGAGAATCATTACTGATAATGGTTCCAATCTGAATAACAAGATGATGAAGGAACTGTGCCAGAATTGCAAGATTGAACATCACAATTCTTCTCCCTATCGCCCAAAGATGAATGGCGCTGTCAAAGCAGCCAATAAGAACATAAAGAAGATAGTGCAGAAGATGGTTGTGACCTATAAAGATTGGCACGAGATGTTTCCCTTTACATTACACGGATATCGTACTTTGGTACGTACTTCAACTGGGGCAACTCCTTTCTCGCTAGTGTAAGGTATGGAAGTTGTCCTACCATTGGATGTCGAGATTCCTTCCTTGAGAGTTTTGGTCGACGCCAAACTTGATGAGGCGGAATGGGTAAAGGCTAGATTGAATAAACTAAGCTTGATGGACGAGAAGAGATTGGCGTCCATTTCATATGGCCCTCTATATCAAAGTAGGATGAAGAAAGCTTTTGATCAGAAGGTGCGCCCTCGAAGCTTTCAGGCAGGTGACTTAGTGTTGAAGCGGATTCTCCCTCCATAGACAGATCACAGGGGAAAATGGACTCCCAACTACGAAGGTCCATACGTGGTAAGGAAAGTTTTCTCCGGAGGAGCCGTACTGCTCTCAACCATGGATGGCGAAGATTTCACGTCCCCTGTGAACGTAGACGCAGTTAAAAAATACTTTGCTTAAAAGAGACCCGCTGGAATAAAAAAGAAAATCCAGGCAAAAATGGGGCATTCAGGCGAACCATAAAAAGATTGGGTTCGGGCAAAAATTAGGGATAAAAAGGAAAAGAATGTAAACTCGCAAAGTTGAAAACCTGAAAAGGCGACTTTGGCAAAAATGGGTATCCCGGTGAATCAAAAACCTGCAAGGGTGATTCAGGTAAAAGTTAGGGATTTGAAAAGCAAATGACCATGGTCTGTGTATTGATCTTTTGAGTACAGTGGATTCTGGGAGAACTCGAGGGTCAATCAATCAAGTCAGTCTCTTCGGAAGATGAATCATCAGGAGAAGCATCAAAGTCATGCGAGTCATTATCAAATCGACACATGGTGGTTGTCTGTACCACATTGCCGACATTTTGTATATTTTTGCATTTCTGTACTATTTGCGCAACTTTCTCTTTTCAGAAGTTGCATCTGCTGTAAATCTGCCTATTTACAGGCCATTTATCAATTAAGTACATGTTACTCAGAAAGCCTTTGTGCTTGTTTTAGCTTTTACTATTTTGTTTGCAAAAGACGCCTGATGTTTTTGATAAAACTTTGCATACATAAACTTGTGGGCTTTGCTAATAATAATTAAAACTTTGATTTGCTTGAACGATGTCATGGACAATAACCAAGATAGCTCTTGTTGTATACATGATACTTTGTTTGCATTTGTTGCAGTGCTCTCATTCCCGAGACTATTTCAGAGGTGCATCCCCAGTGAGGTCACCTTGTCTTTGTCCCTAGAAGAGGAAGATGTACGGTCTGAGACTAGGTTTTCCCCAGCAGGTTGGGATTACATGTGATCAAGGTTATCCTCAGCAGGTCGAGATTGACATCCCTGGCAGAGTAGAGCCATCCCCAGCAGGTGAAGCTTGTACACCTATCCTCAACAATCCAAATGCATATATCTTATCGCTTAGCAGGTGAATTTGGGATTATCCCCCCAACAATGGAGCGAGTTTAGAGTTTTGTTTCCCCATAGAGTCTAAATCTTTTGACTCCTTTCCCCTCAGAGTTCAAGTCATGGACTCAATTCCCTAAGCAGAGGTTGATATTGTTGAGTTTATTGCTCATTTCCCCAAGCAGATGTAGATGTTGATTCCCTCATTGGGTGATCCCCGACGAAGTTGTTGTCCGTAGCAGAATCCAGTTGGTCATTGGTATTCGTCAGAGTAAGTTTCCTTCGAGATATTTCCCCAATTAATTTTCATCCCCTACGATCCCCAACGAAGTCACTGGAGTAGTTTTATTCCCCACAGAGTGGGATTGACCCAAAGATTGTTATTCTTCATCCTCAACAGAAAGAGTTTGGGATATCTTCCCAGTAAATCTTATTCATTATCCCTAGCAGAGTGGATTCAAACCTTCAGCATAGTGGAATCCCCGGCAGAGTGGAGTAGTTCCCCGCAGTTTGCTTCACTCCCCGGTAGAGTCGTATTCTGAAAGGCCATCCAGGGCTGATCTCCCTAGTAGAGTGGAGTTTATCCCCAGCAGTTTGCCTTGTACCTTAGAAGATTTTTGGCGCTGTAGGAGGCCATCCAGGGCTGATTTCCCTAGTATAGTGGATTTGTTCTCCCTAGCTAAATCGTTTGTTCCCCAGAGGAGTTGTACTCTGGTAGGCCATCAAGGGCTGTTTTCCTCAACAGAGTTTGATTTGATCCCCCGCGGAGTGGATTTTGTTCTCAGCAGAGTGTTGCATCCAGGAAATTCCTTTTCCGAGAAGCCATCCAAGGCTTGTTCTTTCCAGCAAAAGTCCAATTGTACTTGGCACGTCTCGTCTTTCCCCAGCGGAGTTGGTTTCCTCTCTTCAGGATTTATTTTGCTGGAGTTGTTTCCTTTGCATTTGCATCGTGCATAGCATCCTCAAACACGTAGCATTTCCATTTCGTATGGAGCATTACGTCATTCTCAAACATGTGCATTCGAAACATAAGCCAGGTTGTTACCTCTTGTTTTCAGGTGTATCTCCAGCAGACCGGTTTATTTCCTTAGCCCATGCGGTGTCCAGACCCCGGCTTTCACTAGTTTATCTTTTCTCCTGCGCAGTATCCAGACCCCGACAGATTGTGATATTTCCTTAGCCCGTGCGGTATCCAGACCCCGACCTCCACCAGTTTATTTTCTTTAGCCTATGCGGTATCCAGACCTCGACTGTTGCACCCCAAATTTTGACCCCTTAGATTCTCATTATCATTTTAGGAGCATACTCATGAACTGTCTAACCTTAATCCAGTGCAAGACTGTCTTTGTCAAATTGCAGATGAATCAGGGTTTCGTGCAGTCAAAATCAAAACTTCAGGGTTTGTGATTAGTCAGTGTTTTGGGCTCATTCAAATAAGAAACAAGGTCAAGGATATTACATAATGTCAAATGAGAAGCCAATTTGAAGAAATCATTTCAGAATCAAGAACAGTGCAGTCCGGAGGCCCCGATTAGGGTTTTTAACTAGTAAAAGTCAACTGTGGTTTGACTTTGATGTTGGAAGGTGTTGTAATGGTGGGAGTGAGGTCCGTTAAGTTCATGTAGCTTATTAAAGTTCATCCAAGAAGTTTCAAAGTCTCAGGAGGTCCAGAATGTCAACAGGCGACTCGGTAATCACCGATGGGTCGTACGGTTGACCGAAAAGTCAACTCTCCAAATTTTATGAATTGGACTTCAAGTTGTGAAACAAATTTGTTCCTTATGTCATACTGGACTTTCATATCAATTTTCATGACCACTGGATCAAGGATGAGGGAGTAATCGAGAAATCGGGAAATTAGGGTTTTGAAAAGGGCTAAACCATAACTCCTTAACCACACATCCAATTGAGTTGGTTCAAAGCTCATTTGGAAGCTCTTGACAAGTACTACAAAAGTCCCTGAGTGGTCCATGATCAGAAAATGCATAGGTTTTGAGTTATGGTCAAATTCATTTCAAGAAGGGAAAAAGACTTAGGACAATTTCACTTTTTAAGCTCATTTTTAGCAACTTTGGAGGGCTTTTTGGCCAAGTTACTTTGAGAAATTGAAACTCGTGAAAACATGAATGTTTTAGAGCTATGTGAGGGCTTTCTAAATTGTACTAGAAAATCTCAAGAGGAGTTATGAGCAGAAAGTTACATAGGTTCAAAGTTAAGGGTTTCACACTTTAGTCCCACATTGGCCAATTTTCAAGAATGACTTATTTCACTAATTTTGCCAAATTTTCTTGATCCAATTTGTTGTATGTGATATATCAGATATGTGTAGCATGAAACAAGAGGAAATTGTGGAGAAATATCACAAAATTCAAGTGTGGAGTTCATTGCCTTGCAAGTTGGCAAGTTGCACTTCCAAGCATGAGGTGTAAAGTTAAAGGTTGTACCAGCCCCTTCCCTATGATCTATAGCCTGCTACAAACATCAGAAATCATTAAGGGACTTTGAAAAAAATGGTCTTGTAGCAGAACAAGTGGAAAACCCTTCAAGGGAGGTTTGTTTCAAAAAATCTTAAAGCTTGCTTCATGGTGAAGAAAGGTCTCTAGCAAGCACCTCAATCCATTTCTCTATAAAAGGAGGACTCATTCACCTCATTGAAAACACAATTCATCTGATAGAAACCACAAATAACCTCTGTCATCACAATTCCCACTCATTGCTTCAAATTCTCAAAAACACCAAAGTTCATAAAAACTCCAAAAATGGTCATGAAGTGAAATCTGCCCAAATTCATTTCTATCCTTTCCAACACCTCAAACACCCTCCACACAACTTCTAAATACCATATAGAAGGTGTATGATCCATTAAACCACCAAGAACCCTCAAAAATCAAAAAGTCAAACTTCTACCTACCATACTTTGACCAAAAGCTACAAAAATCACCAAACTTTGTTCTAGGCCTTTTCTTGAGGTTTTGAACATCCATACACCTCACAAGTAACATTCCTCAACTGTCAAAATCATTAGCAACTAGTAGAGACTCCTAATTTTCCATTTGGCATCATAAGTGCATTGTTGCTTAAAGTTGAAGAAAGGTTCAAAGGCAAAGAAGTGAAGAGGAAGTCTCTGGTTTTCTCAAACTGTTTTAGCTTGTTCAAAAGGATCATCAAGAGGTATGTTACTTGTGCATTTTGACTCTTGTATCATTTTTCATGATTTTGGCATTTTGAGCATTTTTGTGCATTTTTAAGGTTATGAACACTTGTTAATTCTTCATGATATTTGGTATATGAATGGTAGATTGTTTGTGAGTGGTAACATAATTTGTTCTTGCTAAACATTAGTCATGATGTGTGAGTTTATACCATGTAATTTTATGAACATCCTACTGTCATTGGCTTTCATCATTCACATCAATGTATGCTGCTGCCCCAATTTTCTGTTATGATGCATATGGTAAGTTCAGATAATAGGCAATTCATTCTTGTTTGTTGAAACCCTGTCATAACAGTTTTGTTGGTGAATATTTCAACATAGATTAAGTTTGGTTTGGTCTAGTATCTAGCATTAAGTTTAGGGGCTGCTAGATGGAGGTTGCAGTAAAGAGTTGTATGGTCTTTGAGTCATGAATGTGGCTGGTATAGATGTTGGTAGAACTACATTATGGAAACCATGAGCCTTGTCTGTCCTGTGCATAAAAAACCTAGGTATTTCCATTTGGTGCCAAAATGAATCACTGCCAAGAACTCACCAAACTAGTTGGCAGAATATCAAGTCCATGATCTTAGGGTCTGCTGTGGCTTGAGATCTCAGCCCTGTTATTGTGTTTGCTTTAAAAGGGCTTTTTGTTTAAAACCTAGGACTGCTACTGATCCAATGAGTTTGTTAAAGTACAGCCTCATCATGTTATTTTTCAAAGTGCTGACATGAACAATACCATAGCAGTTGAAACACAATATTTTGCGTAGAGCTTTAAAAAACCAATTTTATCATTTCCACATGTTTCAATACACATTTGAAGTGTGCCTACATGGTTATTTTTGGTTGGTTTGTACATCAAGACAGATTCACATATTTTCCATAGACACATCAAGAAACATCAAGCACATCCATAGCCACTTTTCACATTAATTCACTTTTGCATCAAAAATCTCATTGAGACACTTCACATTCACAATTTCAAAATTGTTGGCATCATCTCTTTGACCTCAAATAGTTGTTTCAAGATTTCATGTTTTAAAATGCACTTTTTCCCCACATTAAGCAACTTATACCTCTTTCTTGCAATACTTGGTTTTCAGCCCTAATTTGTAGTCAAGCTTGCTCTATGAAAGGTATATGTCATGTGTATATAGTTGATTTAGCATGAACATGTCTAGGACTTGATTTGAATTTCTCATGTATGTTCAAAACCCTCAAAATGCAGCCTGAATGCATTTTCATGCTATGGCTTGTTTTAAACACATTGATAAGTTTAAACATGATTGTTAGAACATTTTAGATGTGCATGTGTAGGGTGAATAGCCAGAATGTACACAAAACTGAAAGTGCCTTTCATCATGATTCATACTTTAAAAACAAATTGCATCTCATGAGACAGTTTTCACACCAGCCCTCTGCCAGCTATCTTTGAATTTCATAATCATTTAATATCATGTGAGAATGTTGTGTGTATACTTGGTGTGAATAAAAATTGCCTTTAAAACTGTTCCACAAACATCATGCTTGCTGCACCTACACATATGCCCCTTTGAATTTTGCAAATCACATATTTCATTTTGAAGCAATTTGTATTGGAAGAGTATATTTGTTGGCATAAACATAATGTGTGTATGAGATTAATTTGTCAACAGTAGGTACATGAAATCAAAAGCATTACCACCTGCATTTTTCTGCATTACTCATTATGTACACTTGCACTTCACAAGTCATTTTTATTTCCAGCTGGATGTAGCCTCAATTTGATGTATGAAACTCTTTCTTGCCATAATTTTGATATGTTTACATGATCACCTGCCTTGAAAACACACTACATCAAGAGTTCATGTCTCAAATGCACCTTTTCCATACATATCAAGCAACTCACACCACTTTTTGCACAAACTCATTTTTTCATCAAAGTTCTCATTGAGACACTTCACATTCATTATTTCAAAGGTGTAGACATGATCACTTTGTCCTCAAAGTAACTATCTCAAAATTTCATGCCTCAAAGTACACTTTTCACCTACACATCAAGCATATCACATACCATTTTTTTCACAGGCTGTTTTGCATCAAAACCACATTTTAGAACATTCATACTTATCATTTCAAAACTGTTTGCATAGTAATTTAGTAGTAAAACAGGCGGTCACATGCTTTTTCATTTCAATATGCAATTTTCACCAAAGTCTTGCATTTTGCATACCAAATCCATAATCTGTTGGTGCTGAGCTTATTTGAATGGTTTGAATCATGTGATATCACTTACATGGGCTGTGTGTATGTTTATTTTGAGGTGAATATGATTGAAACAAACTGTCCACTTTTTAAAAGAACATTTTTTTTTCACAATTTTGCATTTACCATGACATAATTGATTTCTGTTGACATTAAGCTTATGTGAGGAGATAGAATCATTATATATCATGTATGCAAGCTGTGTGTGTGACAAAATGCAATTTAGTAGTAAAACAGGCTGTCACATGCTTTTTCATTTCAATATGCAATTTTCACCAAAGTCTTGCATTTTGCATACCAAATCCATAATCTGTTGGTGCTGAGCTTATTTGAATGGTTTGAATCATGTGATATCACTTACATGGGCTGTGTGTATGTTTATTTTGAGGTGAATATGATTGAAACAAACTGTCCACTTTTTAAAAGAACATTTTTTTTCACAATTTTGCATTTACCATGACATAATTGATTTCTGTTGACATTAAGCTTATGTGAGGAGATAAAATCATTATATATCATGTATGCAAGCTTATGTGATTGAAAATGTTTGAATTGAGTGCTATATGACAAAATGAATTTCCTTCACATCAAGAACAGCTGCTATCGGGTTTTGCACCACAGTGAGAATTTTCAAAAATGACCACCAACATCATGTTCCTTGTTCAATTCTACCCCAAATCCATATAAAATTTGTTTCGTTTCGATAAACGGTTAGGGAGATACGACACAAAACGTAAATGCTTGGATTATGTGTTTTTTTCCCAACCATGACTTGAAGTTACCCTTATTATTTTAAGGGGTGGCTTTCATCATTGGATGTATAGCCACCCCAGTGGTATGACCATGCGCCTTTCACCCCTGAGGAGGGCAACTCTTTTATCCATTTTTGTGATTTTTTATGTAAATTTAGAAAATTCGTATCTCACTTGTTTTTCATCATTTTTCGTCCGTTCTTTTTTCGTTGTGCTCGTATTAATGTGTACTTTCATGCCATGCCTTTATTTTTCATGTTTGAATTTTTTATCACCAAGTTTGTTTATGTACAAGTGTGCGCGTTTTCGCGATCGTTTATGTAATTGCAGATGAATTTTTAATTGTTTCCTTTTAATATTTTTCTTGAAACTTGTTTGAATCCATGCCTATACATGTTAGTTAACATGCTAGGATTTATTTATTGGTTGTTACCATTTTCATCTATTGATTTTCATCAAGTGCGAACTGCCATCGCAATATCGGTTATTTCATCTGTTAGCTGTTATCATCATGTTTCGTTCTCACCATCTCTCATTGTTTACTTGGTTGTCACCATGAATATGCTTTATCTTGATTGTTATATTGTTTAGCATTTATTTTATTTTCTCCCCAAGTGATGAAGCTCGTTAGCTTTCATCTGTTTATTGCCCCAGTCTCCCTCCAAAGGAAGGTCTGTCCACTTGACCCTCGATGTCATGGATAACTTATTCAATCACACCCTTGACTTTGTTAAGTCATTTTCACCTTAGATTAGAAGCCTTAGACTTTGCTTAAGTCTAAAAGACCCACCCGTACTAGGAGCGTTCTTCAAATAGAACCCTAGGAAAGAGTTCGTCAACTCTGCGTAAGAATCATCGTCACGATTTCTTACTTCCCCCTTCTACAACTTAGATTAGGGAGTTTTGTCAAACTCCACACAAACATTGTCATGTTTGTTCCCCATTGAACCTTGATCGTCATCAAGTGTTCTTTTCCCTTGTGAGGCGAACTACGATTGCTCTGATTCTATCCTAGTCAGGATACGTAGGCAGAAGATGCGATATCTTTGCGAGCAAACTTAGAAAACCATTTAGGCTTTTATTTATCTTTATCTTATCTCAAGCCACAGTACATATTTCACATTTAGCAAGCAATCAAACAAAAGGTTCCTGTAGAGTACTACAGATATTTAGGGGGCTATTACCTTCCCTAGATATAACCAACCCCCGAATCCCCGAATCTCTTAAAGCGTTGTTGTCACATCGCAAAAAAGGTTCTTTCTTTCTTTAGACCTATCCTTTGGATAAATTAAAGTTCGGTTGTAAAAGAAATAAGGTTCAAGTTAATTAATAGCTTGATATCCAATTTTCACCGCAACACCGACTTTCACCAATTTTTGTTGGCTCAAGCCCGTGCGATATCCAAACCCTGGCTTCCACCGGTTTATTTCCTTAGCTCGTGCAGTATCCAGACCCCGGCTTTCACCGGTTCTATTTCTCAAGCCCGTGCGGTATCTAGACCCTGGCCTACACCGGTTTATTTTCTTTAACCTGTGTGGTATCCAGACCCCGACTTTCACCGGTTTTTTTTAGCTCAAGCCCGTGCGGTATCCAGACCCTAGCTTCCACCGGTTTATTTTCTTAGCCCGTGCAGTATCTAGACCCTGGCTTCCACCGGTTCTATTTCTCAAGCCCGTGCGGTATCCAGAACCCGGCCTACACCGGTTTATTTTCTTTAGCCTGTGCGGTATTTAGACCCCGACTTTCATTGGTTTTTGTTGGATCAAGCCCGTGCGGTATCCAGACCCCGGCTTCCACCGGTTTATTTCCTTAGCCCGTGCGGTATCCAGACCCTGGCTTTCACCGGATCTATTGGCTCAAGCCCGTGTGATATGCAGACCCTGGCTTCCACCGGTTTATCGTTTTTCCTGTGCGGTATCCAGACCCCGACAGATTATGATCTATTTTCGCCTGTGCGGTATCTAGACCCCAGCAGATTGGCATGTCCTTGACAAATGCGTTCATCCTGTCACATTTTCCCCAATAGAGTTTATCAATTACAGTTATTAGTTACAGTTTCTTTTGCGGTTGGAGAATTTCTGAGTTCTTTGGTATTCAACCGCCTTTTACCTTGAAAGTTTGAAAGTCGTTCGCTTTTCATCCCTTCAGGTCCAAGTAGTTTGAATAGAGGCAGTTGTTGTACCCCAAAATTTGACAAACTTTTTCTTGTACTTGGCTTGTGTTTCATTTTCATTTTAGCATTTGCATTTGCATAGCATTATTCTTAATAGGGGATCAATAGGTGTGTTGTGCCATTTAAGAGGAGGGTCTCTTTAGTTTCAAACTCAAGCAAAAGGCATTTGTGCAAGCTATCAAGTGTTCATCATCACCATAAAGTTGTCAGAACTCCTTGAGAGGGGAGATTGGTGTGTGGTTGTTACCTCCTATCTTGACGATTATCAGAGGCTCATCAGAAGATCATCAAGAGTTCATGAGGTCATTTATTTGGACAAGACATGGTTTTGAAGTTCATTGTGTACCTTGAAGGGTCATTGTGGAGTTTGAGTAGTCTTTCAATTCATCTGCAAAGGGCATGGATAAAGGACATAGGATTGGGGTTTCATCTGGTCAACTGTGGACTTGAGAAGGTTCAAGACTTGGATATAATTCACTTGAGTCATGGGAAGTCATCTCAAAGCATTTAGGATGTCATGTTAAGATCAGATTAAGAAGAATCAAGGGTTCAAGAAGTTACTAAATTAGGGTTTTAGAGGTTTTCAGTGTAAGATCCCCTTCTTTGGTGCCTAACTTCAAAGACAATTTACCCTATGATACAAGCTCAATCTATTTTTCATGAAAACATGAGACTTATACGACATGTTATTAGCTTTCTTTTGAGTACAAGAACTCATCCATTGAGTTTGTACATATCAAGTTATGATGCCAACAAGTTAGGGTCCTCAGATGAATATAATTTTGGTTAACTAAAAGTCAACCCACTTCCAAGGCATTTTTGACCTAGAATCAAGTTTTTCCTCAACTTCAAGTGAACATGAAAGTTGTTCCTCATGGTCTTAGATTTCCAAAAAGTCCTGGAAGTCCTCTTTATCATTTGTACATCTCAAGTTATGGACCACATAAGACAAGGGCATTTTTGGAAAGTTCACTATAGGTCATTTGTTTCAATGGTTTTTTTTCATTAACTTATGGACCTCAAATGCATTTCCAGCCAACATGAAATTTATGCCTAAGGGTTTCAACTCCACATTGAACTTAAGATTCATGAGAATTGTTGAATTATGTGATCATGTGGACCATTTTAAAGGTGAAAAATTGACCTTTGGTCATGGTTTGGATATCTTACATTACAAGTCATATTTTGCTTCATATTTGAAATTTTGTACACCAATACATGACCAAAAAAGAGTTTTACCACATTTGTGCCAACATGAAGAATCATTACATGCCACATTTTCAAATTTCTTACTCAAAAAGTCATGGGTTGAAACTTGGTGTATAGCATTGTTACAAGAACAAAATCATTTCCCTTCATTACTACACCCTTAAGTGTGTTTATTGCTGAACCAAGGAGGTGTGTATGAAGCAACCCGTGGATATGCACATAAGTGGAAGTTTTTTTGGAAAATTTGGAAACCAACTCACACAGCCAACATGGGCCTGCATGGAGTCAAAAATCCATTACATATAAGCTCTAATTGATCAGAGAAGGAATTACTGCGTGAAAGTGAAGATAGAACTCAAAATTTTCATCAAACTTTTCTCTCTTCGAATATGCCATAACACTGCAAATCAACCAAGATTGTTGCTCATTTCTTCTTCACCAGGATTTGAGGAGCAAATTGGAAGCAAGAGATCAAAGCTTGCAAGCACTAGAAGAGTCAACGAAACTGCTCCGTTTGGTAAATTTCTTCCAACTGTTTCTCTCATTCTATGCATCAAATAGGGACATGTTAGGTTGCATCTGAAGCCCTACCTATGCTAGGCAATGTTTGATATGACTTCATGCTTGTTTGATGCACTTTCAGTTTGTGTGCTAAAAAATCGTGGTTGGTTTTCATGCTTGTTTGAGAAGCTTTTTGTAAAATGAATGTTGGATTTGGATTCCTTGCAATGTTAGCATTCAAACGGTACCGAATTTGGGGATTTTTATTGAGGTCTGATGAATGGTCTCCGACGAGCTGGCCGGAGAAGACGACTGGAGCCCTAGCTCCGGCGTCCAGTCATCCCTTTGGTCTTTGCTGAGTTGGCGTGGGTTGAAATGTTGACTTGTTTATTTGGCACGATTTCATTTGCTTGACCAGGCCAGTTGGGTTGTTGACTCCACATAGGTTTAATGAAACGTAGAGTTTCATTAAACCTGGCTCTATGTGGGTTTGGGCTTAGTCCCAGTTGCTTTTCACACCCCCCCTTTTCTTTGGCCCATCGCGTATTTGTGAAGGTTTCAGTGCATTGAGTTGTTGCTGACTGCACCTCCCTTTTGTTTCTCCATTTATTTTATTTCTTTTTTCTTTCTGTTTTCATTTAATATTTCTAAAAATGCTTCCAATTACCAAAAAATTCCATAAAAATTGTTTCCAATTATTTCACGGTTTTATTTAATTTTCTAGATTTTTATTTCTGGTTTTATTTTTATCTTCCATTTTATTTTAATTGTGCAATTAAAAGTGTTTTATGGTGTGAACCCTAAATTGATCATGGCCATTGACCCTCATTCAAATACCCTCTATGACCAAACTTTTTATCCCACTTGGGTGATGGATTGATGGAGTTTTGAGGGCTAGTTTGAGTCATTGTTAATCAATTTCCATTTAGTTTTTATTTTCTTTTTCTTGTCCCTTGATTTATGCTCGATAAGGTGGAGCACCCTTAATAATATAATTATTTGGTGATGCCTTGAGTTGAATTTGACCTTGAAACTTTGGCTTCTGTTTTACATTTGACATGGCTACCTTATGCTTTTTATTTGGAATTTATTCAACAATCTTCCTAGTTTTGATGAAGCTTGCAAGTCAAGTCATCTCAAAAGATGTTCATATAAACTAGTTTGACCTAGTTCCTTTGGGAAATGACTTATATGGATCCCATATGCACCCTATGAGTCTTCATGATTGTTTATGACATGATTGAGGTGTTGGTTCTTTATTTTTAGGTCATACACTTGTGTGACTTGTTTTCCAAGTTACTTAGAAGTTAGGCTTTTCCACTTGTTTTCAAGTGTTGAATTGGTGATGGAACCTTGATTCTTTCATTTTCCATAACTTGGTTCTTGCATGTGTTTTGTTTCCAACCTTGATTTAAGTTTTCCTATCTTGGTTACACTTCTTCCCCATGTGCTTTGATCATCTTTCAAGGTGTTATGGTGTACATGTTTATGCTTTGAGTGTGCCTTGAATGATGCATCTCTTTAGCACTTGTTTGCTCCTTTCTTTTACATGATCAATTTGAATTGTTTGGTTGAGATACTTTATATGTGCTTGCTGCCCAAGCTTCTTTCTCCCCTCTTCTCTTTGATCATGGCTTTTGCATTTGCTTTGTGTGTAGCTTTTGTGTAAGTGATTGATGTTTGAGTGGTTGTAGGAGTTGTAACTTCTCCCATTTCATCTCACTCTTTTTGACTTGTTTAAGTCAACTTGTTTTGATCATTTTCTTTGTTTATCTTGCATTCCATCTTTGCATCTTTGCATACCTTGTTTGCATTGCTTTTGACTTGTTTAAGTCAACTTCTTCTCATCCTTCATTTCATCTGTGATTGAATTATTCGTTGTTTACTTGGTCTTTTGCCATGATCCCTTAGGATTCCTAGTCCCTCTGTTTGAGATAGGAATAGGAAAGATATTAGGTGTTCAATCCTTTGCATGATAATATTAGGATAGATTCTTCCCTTCTTAATCCCAACTTTAGGAGCATTGTGCATGATAACATTAGGGTTCAGTTCCCCTTGGAGTTTGTGTTTTCTCTTCTCATCTGATAATCACCTTAAGACATTTAACAAGGGATAATAAATGTTGTACTCTACGAGCCTTAAGTACTTGAAGAATGATAGTTGGGGGGCCTCCTCTCGATCTGTCTAGAGTGTTTAGCGTATGCCATTTGGGCGATATGCGACGCATTCGCTCTCAAGTCATAGTCTTTAGTGCAATATGAGTTACAAACTTAACTCAATTCACTTCTTCATAAAAAACACAAAATAAAGTATCAAACATTTTTATCCCTCGGGATTGTTTAAAAATCATTTTCAGAAAGAGTGTGTTAAGTCTTGGTTCTACGGCAAACAGGCATCGTCCCTAACTGCTAGAACGAAGGTTTAACCCTACTCAGTTAAAACACTTGAACCAATCTGTGGTCGTGTTAGCCTGAACTATGTTTTGCTTTGATTTCTCATACCAGATGAGGATACGTAGGCACAAGACGCGATGTCTTAGCGAGCAACCTCCCTCGTAGTTTTTTGAACTACGTTGACTCTGACTTTCCCATTGCACGAGGGAATACGTAGGCATAGAGCGGCGATGCTCTATCGAGTCTCTTTTCTTTTCTTTTGTCCTCGTGAGCCAGACTTTTGATAGATTAACACCCTTTTAGATAGACAACAAGCGTGGATCCTGTTGAGTACAACGGACGTGAGGGGTGCTCATACCTTTGCGTAACTGACTCCCGAACCCGAGATTTGGTTGCGATGACCTGTCTTTTCCCTTTTTCGTAGGTTTTCTCTGATCGTTTCCTTTCCCTCTCTTTGGGATAAATAACGAATGGTGGCGAATTTTATGTCTTTGCCGGCCCCCTTTTTGCAGCGATGCGACAACAACCAATCGACATACCTTGTTGTGCGGATGAACCGAATTTGTAGCAATCTTTCAATCTCCTACTTGATTTTCAGCGTGACTTCTGGGGCGAATCTACATAGTTGTTGCTTCACTAGTCTCCTCTGTGGTTGGAGGGGCAATCGTTGTTCTACAACCTTACGACTTAGCCCTGGCATCACGTCGTAATCCCAGGAAAAATAATCCTTGTACTCTTTCAATACCTCAATCAGTTTGGCTCTCGTCTTCGAACCAATCCTGGTACTCACGTATATAGGCCTTTTGTGGTTCCATCCCCTAAATCAATCGCTTCGAGCGGGTATTGTGCTTGCATCCTCTGTAGCTCGCAAGATGGGTTTTTCTCAAACCCCAAAGGCTCGTCATCATAAATGCAGTCGAGCCTCTAGCTTTCTGAAGCTGTTGTCTGGCCTTGTCGGCCAAGCGTACATATATTGCTGGCAGTCTCACTATTCTTTTCCTTTTCGAGTGCCACCTATCGTTTATTTTCATCCAAATAGGCCGAAATTCAAGTTAGGCTCTCTGACTCAGCAGCCATCTTTATCTATAGGGGGCCACCCCGTGGGTGGGCAAATTTGTGATGACTCCGGTGGGGCGTCGGATGAATCCCACACGAAACCATAATTCGGGTCTAAGTTCAGGATACGACTGGTGTTGATGAAGGTATAAGATCCTGAATCTTTGTCACATGGTGCTACGTGCGCCAGGTGTTGGTCGAAAGATCTCTTTGTCCCTTTAGTTTCATCAATCCTGTAATAACTCTGGTCGGCCTCAACATTCTCAACGATGTTGTCCTCCCTCCAAATACTCATCCTTTGATGTAGAGTTGAAGGAACCGCCCATACTCCATGGATTCAATCTCGTCCATAAAAGGTTAAAATTCGCCTTTAAATTTATGACCATGAAGAGTGTCAACCTGGTGGTGGTTCCCACTACTAAGTCCACTTGGACTACTCCTAGAATATTGCTAGTTTTCCCTTCGTAGTTAGGTAAAACCATGTTGTGTTGCTTAAGATTAGCTTCAGTCTTCTTGATCCTCCTAAATGATGTACGGGGCATTATATTGGTTGTTGCCTCTCCATCCATTAATACCTTATTCATTGCCACACTGTCGACCTTTGCCTTTATAAATAATGGCTTCAAATGATACATCATCCTTGGGTTGGGTCTTTCAAACATGGTAGTTCTCTCTTCTACCACACCAATGCTCATCACATAATAACACAACGGCTTATCTTCTGCAGTGTCGTCCGACAGAAAATCATCTTTCGCCTCTGAGACCTCTGATACCCTATCGTACTCCGTCGGTATAATTCCATAATTTACCATGAAGTCCTTACTGTAGGTGTCATCATTTGTCTCATTGTACATGTCTTCATAAAAATCATCTTCTAGAGGTGGAGTATTTTCCTCGCCTAATTGAGGCGTATACTCCGGTTCTTCCTCATCCGACTGGAGGGTGTATTCTGGCTCCTTCTTGCTTTCCCCTCCAGAAGTATACTTCGAATTCTGGGTCGACACCACCGCCTCTTCGGCTGATCCTCCAATGGTGACTACTGTGGTTTGGTTTTCCATGATCTTCTCTTTTTCGACCCATCTGGTCTTAGGGGGTTGCCTTTTCAGCCCGGGATTCCCGACAGGCCATAGCTGTGAAGTCGACGCTTCCTTTGCAGCCTTTTCGTTCCGCTGATGGCGCCTCCACTAGGTTCTTGCCCTTATAGTTGGGGGACACCACATATCCCCTAGGCTCAGCACTCTTGTTGGAGGCTTTTTCCTCTCTTTCCAGATCCAGCACTCTCCACTTTGGGCTCTTGCTCCCTTTTTGGGTCACGGGTGCCATCCACTTATCCTGTGGGGTATCCGGCAGGGGAACAAAGGTCTTGGGCCTTGCCTGTTGGAACAACTTCATATACTCCTCATTTCGTCGAGGAGCCCCATTTCTGTCAAACACGAACCTTGGGATCAGTGACTTGTTGACTTGTGGCATCACCTTCTTGCCCGACTCGAATTATTATGCTGCTTTCTCGTCGAACACGACATTGCATCTGGGTCATAGAGCGATTTTAGAGCCGCTGATCCTGCATTTTTTCCTGAAAATCAGTTAAACTTTCTCCAGCTTGAGGGTAGATTCCCTCAAAATCCTTCTCCACTTTCCTGTCAGGGCCCTCAGTAGCCTCGATCATCATGCATCCGAACGTCGGGGTTGTCACCTGTTCTTCAGGGCCCTCAGTGGCCTCGATCATCAGAAACTCTGCTACTTCAGCGTACAGTGCCTCTTCCATCTTCATAGGATCCGTGTCCACCTACATTTTCGGTCTTTCACTGAACTGAAGTCGTCCTTCTTTCAAAGATTTTTGCATTAAATCCTTGAAAATAACACATTGAGATGTTTTATGACCAAGGAAATTATGAAACTTACAAAATCCCCTCTTTTTCTTTTGTTCCAGAGGGGGATCTTTTGTGCCAACAAAGACGACAATTTGACCATTTTTGACTAGCAAATCAAATATCTCATCGCATTTGGATACATCAAAAGAGTACATTTTCGCGACGTATTTTTCTGACTTTTCCGTGTCGACCAGGTTTTTCCCGTTCGGAGGCTTTAGGCTTTTGCACATGTACGGGGGTCCTGGCTTTAGTTCGGCCATGTTGACGGCATTCTCTTCAACGAGTTCTTCGTCATCAGAGGAATATCCATCGGCGACTTTTTCTTTCTTATGGTATCGATTAGCCTGAGACTTTTCACTCCTTAGATGTTCACTTGTTGGACGTGGTCGGCCAGCTATGCAATATCCCTAAGATATTGTGTGTCTAGATTTTTCTTAATAGAATAATCTAAACGTCTTGTGGACATTTCGACCAATTCGTGTTCGGGGACTTGTGTAAAGCATCACGATTTCAATAGTCTAAACCTATTGAGATACTGGTTTATAGACTCCGCTGCCTTTCGCTTGACACTGGCTAGCTCTTTCAAACTAATCTTTGATTGCCCCATGTAAAAATGCTCGTGAAACAATCTTTCTAGTTGCGTCCACGTATGGACAGACCATGGGGGCAGCAAGGTGAACCACGTGAACGCATTCTTCGTTATTTGCTATGTCCCCAGCCTCAGTTTGATACCTGGCGACATGTTCGATGGTGGATTCTTCCATCTCTCCCGTGAATTTGGTGAATTTTGGCACCTTCCATCCCCTTGGTAACTCAGTTTGCAGAACGAAATCTGGTAGTGGGGACGTGTAGATGGGTCGTCGAAGACTTGGATTTTCCCTGTTGTGAACCATAATGCACTCCACCATGGCCTCCAAATTAGCTTCACCCCCCAGAGCTTCGTTACTAACTTGTCTAACCACATAGTCAGGGTCTTGGTTCCTGTGAACCATCACAATGGGAGGCCTTTGGGCCACCCTAGGTGTGTGTTCGTACTCATGGGCATGTAGGTCGTTTATCTCTTCGACAGTGTAGTTTTGTCGGACAGGCGTATCGGGATGATTGGGAGGTGTTTGTCTCCCTAGAGCCTTAGGAGCCCCTAAGAAGTCTTCTATGCGCGTCATTTGAGTTGCCAATTATTGGTAACTTTGAGTCAAATCTTATATCAATGGTATTAGGATGGTGCCCATTTGTTGGGTCAGTAGATGTACCATCTCGTGATTGCTTTCGTCCATCTGCTGTCGCATAACAGCGACAGAACTGGTGGTGCAAGTTGGTACTGTGGGGGAAAATGAACTGAACCCTGGAGGCCTCACCCCTTGATTGGTCAAAGGCCCTAGGCTCCGATATGACAAAAATTCCGATGAAGAACTCTCTCCCGTGACTGGCCCACTATAGTGTAGCATCGACATGAACTCTGTCGGCATTCCCAAGTGTTGGGGTGCCGACATGGTCAAACTGGGCAAGTATTGCCCTCCGACCCCTGGCGTTGTCGGCCTTACTTCAGGTCGATGCAAAGTCATGAGTGGTCCGCTATGAGCGGTCGAAGCCACTGACGTGGAACCAATGTTCACGACCGCTACCGGTGATACGACCGGATTTTCCTACGAAGACGGTTCTTCGTTTTGTTGTTGTGTTACCATCTTACCATTTTGCAAACGCATATACCCAGACCTTCGGGTCCCACCAGTTGTGCCAATTTGTTCGCACGTGTTTTTCGTGCGGACAACCTATGACCTCCGACGCGGGTTTACTTGCGGAACTGGCCAAAGTAGTCCCAGTACACTTGGTTTTAGGTGTGTGAATTTATGGTAGACTTGATGGTTATTTGGACGTGCGTATGATGAAGTTAAGTAAATATGATGACGCCTCTACTCAAACTAGTCCCACGTATCTGGCCACTACTTTTGTAACTTCCCCATGTTCTCCTTTTTCAAATCCATTTCCCGCCAAACAAAACCCTTCGTCAGCTACCCCATTCGTCGACCTGGTCGACCGTCATATGTCTAAGTCGACCCATAAGTCTTCTCATGCGTTGTCGACTCAGAACACCTTTCCTTCTTCCTCTACTTTCTCGTCGACCTCGACCTTTTCACCTCTCGATACTTTGAGTTGGCTTTTTCAGCCAACAAGCTGCTCCTAACCAGTACCCACCATAGGCGCATTATATGCCTCAAATCCAATAGTCTGGGGCATGGCTTCCACAAAATCAGAAACAACAAAACAGGTATCCTCGAAGGGATCAAAAGAAGCCATGGAAGGACTTTGACCCCATACCTACATCATATACTCAGATCTTGTCGTTCTTAATTCAAAAAGGAGTGGTGGAAATTAAACTTCTAGCATCTTCTCCCACACATCTCCTCGATGTTGCAGTGAGAATTGGATAACAAGCTATTGATTAACTTGAATAACAAATCATTTTTCACCACCGATCTTTAATTTGTCCAAGGAAAAGGAAAAAGATCGAATAACCCATGAGTATGCAATGTAATGCAAAGCTAGAGAATCTAAGGTTCGGGGGTTGGTTAAACTTAGGGAAGGTATTAGCATCCTAAGCACCTGTAGTACTCTACAGGAACCTCTTGTTTTATTGTATTATTTGTTATTTTGTCTGCTAAGGGTGAAAAGGAAAAAGGAGACCTAAGGTGTTATTCCTAAGTATGCTCACCAAGAAGTCATATCTTATGCCTACGTATCTTGACGGGAGTGGAATCAGGGCATTCGTAGTTCCCCTAGAAGGGTGGATAAAAGTTTATTTATTGGTTTTAGGAGAAAATACAAGTTGTCATATTAAGGAGAATACTCAATTTAAACCACCACAAACATGTGGAAGAGGGGTCTTTGCTTCGCATTAGGAGAAGGGCTCCAACTCGAATATAGAATCAATGAGTATGCCACATACCTCTCTCAAGTGGAAAAGAATCAACATCTTTTTCAACTATGTCATGGGGTAGGAGAATTACATCTCAACTAAGGCTGACTAGTGTCAAATTCTCTCATGAGAAAATAGCAACTAACTGTAAGTTATCTCTAGTTGAAATGGTAATCCTAAGGGAGACTTCCTAAGAGATAACACATTCTAGGATTACAACAAGTATATACAAGAAGATATAAAATGCAAATGAAAATGTAAATGACAAGAGTGTCAACAACAAGGGATCCTCCTTTGGAATCAGGTAGCAAGAAATTATTAATTAATTTAAATATAAATATTTATATCAAATAATAATTATGACACAAATTTATTTACATTTTAATATAGTTCAAATTAACTAATGAAAAACTAGAAATAAAAATACTAAAATAAATAATTAAAATATTTTTGGTATTTTCATCTTATAAAAGTAATTAAAAAAATATTTTTTTACATCTTTCTATGCTAAAATAAAGTAATTAAAAAATATTTTTTTTAGTATTTTTAATATTACAAAATTAACTAATAAACTAAAAATAAGGAAATTTTTTGGTCTTTTCTAACATTATATAAATAATAAAAATTAAACTTGATTAATAGAAGTGACTAAGAATAATGATAATCGATATCCAAAAATCAATTAGATTTTCTTCTTTCTATTTTTCTTTTTAAAGGAAAAAGTCATATAGTATTGACTAGAAAAAAATAATGAAATAGAATCTACTAATTATAATTAAGAGGAAATGGTGATAAAAAAAATTAAAAAAAATAAATATTCATTAATATTTGATACGTGACAGTATATGATATATAGTATTAAAATGTGATATATGTAATATATACATAAATATATGATACATGGTGACACCTAACATAAACCATAGACAACCAAAAATAACTCATGTACTTAAATTATAAAACTAAAGAAGCTACCTCAATTAATATATGTAAAACAAACACCACGTGACACTATAAGTGGTACTACCAAGACAAACATGAAATTGACATAGATACAAAACAACATCAGCTTTTCAAAATAAATGGTGAATTTTCAATTTCACCTCCCTCAAATGGCATTTCCCTCGCGTCGCCGCCCTCTCTGTCTCTTTCTCTCGATGTCACATCGTGGTTTGTGAAAAACTTTGCAGTTTGAATGTGAGGAAGATGAGGTATGAGTGTTTTATATTTTTAGTGTGATTGCTTGTTTTTTCTATAACATATATATAGGACTAGAAAATAGACAAGACTGATAATAATAATTAACATAGTGTTTTTTTATTTTTTATAATAAGACAAGAATAAAAAGAATTAAAAATCATATTTTTGTGTTTTTTATGACATAACAAGAATAAAAGGAATTAAAAATCATGTTTTTGTGTTTTTTATGATAAGACAAGAATAAAAAGAATTAAAAATTATGTTTTTGTGTTTTTTTATGATAAAACAAGAATAAAAAGAATTACAAATTATATTTTTATGTTTTTTAAAAAGAAAACATTAATAAGTTAAAATAAAAATTAATTAATAAAAATAAAAATTTACATTAAATATCTAATTAAATCTAAATAAACTAAATGATTATTTAAATAAAAATGATTAAAAACGAAATAAAAAGTCGGGCAAAAAAGTGCTCGAAAAAATAAAATGAACACGCCAAAATAATTAGCGCGAAATAAACATATTGGAAAAATACAACGTTTGGTCAGATTTTGAAATAAATTTAGACCAGTTTGTTTGCAAATTCAACAAATTTATTCTGACTGACATTTCAGAGACTACGTAAGATGAAGTGCATGTTATGTTATGCAGGTGATGCAAAACAGAATCTTATGATCAAAAATAGGATATGACAGATGCCCCTATTTAAGTTTCTTCAATCCGGAGATACAGAGATTGAAATCTTCGTCTCGACGTGATAGGAGAGACTTAAATACAAACATGCAAAAATTTTGGCCCTAAGACGCCACATAATGCTTATGATATGATATGATATGCAAGACAAAAATCTTGTGAGAAATGACGTCACAGGGGATAACTGCATACAGAAAACACTGAAACATAGTTAAAAAAAGGAAGGCCCGACGAGGAACAACTTAGCGAGACTCCACGGGGAAAGGTTCAACTCCACTAGGGATGAGACTCAACTCCACCAGGGAAAAGGAACTTAACCACCACTAGGGATAGCTTAAACACATGGTATCTCCAAAATAGAACAAAGGTGTGTATCGCCTGCTATCAAGAACATGGTAGCCTAAACAACATGCAAGAAACTTGAAAAGATGAATAACCTACTACCAATAGATGGTAGCCTAAGTGAAGGTATCCAGTTGAAATAAAAGAATGTATATTACCTATTATCAAGTATATGATAACCTGAACAAAGGTAATAGACTTGAAAGGAGAGATCACCTACTACCAAACACGGTAGCCTAAGCAAAGGTATCTAACCAAAAAGATATGGTATATTACCTACTATCAAACATATGATAGCCTAAGCAAAGGTAATAGACTTGAAAGGAGAGAGCACCTACTACCAAACACGATAGCCTAAGCAAAGGTATCTGACCAAAAAGATACGGTATATTACCTATTATCAAACATATGATAGCCTAAGCAAAGGTAATAACCAAAATAAGCTTCCATGATCAAAATATGATTAAGCTTCTTCTTTAACTAAATGATTCATTTAGAAAGGGTAAATAAACTTCCTCACGCCTCGGCTCATAAGTCACAGACTGGTCTCAGTTTCTTCTTTAATCAAGTATTCCACTTGAAAAGGGTAAAATAAACCTCCTCTCGCTTCAAGGTTGTATGCCATGAACGGTTCTCAGTTTCTTCTTTGATCAAGTATTCCACTTGAAAAGGATAAATTAAACCTCCCCTCACTTCAAGGTTGTATGCCATGAACGGGTCTCCGTTTCTTCTTTAAAAAGGGTAAAATAAACCTCCCCTCGCTTCAAGGTTGTATGCCATGAACGGTCTCTGTTTCTTCTTTAAAAAGGGTAAAATAAACCTCCCCTCACTTCAAGGTTGTATACCATGAACGGGTCTCAGTTTCTTCTTTGAAAAGGGTAAAATAAACCTCCCTTCGTTTCAAGGTTGTATGCCATGAATGAGTCTCAATTTCTTCTTTGAAAAAGCTAAAATAAACCTCTCATCGCTTCAAGGTTGTATGCCATGAACAGGTCTCAGTTTCTTCTTTAAAAAGGGTAAAATAAACCTCACCTCGATTCAAGGTTGTATGCCATGAACGGGTCTCTGTTTCTTCTTTGAAAAGGGTAAAATAAATTTCCCCTCGCTTCAAGGTTGTATGCCATGAACGAGTCTCAGTTTCTTCTTTAATCAAGTATTCCACCTGAAAAGGATAAAATAAACCTCCCCTCGTCTCGGGTCATAGACCACGAACGGGTCTCAATTTCTTCCTAGAAAGGTGAGGAAATATTTTGTCTTCAATGGAGATCCTCAAATATGGGAAAAGTACAAAATAAATGCACGCTCAATCCAGGTTCAAAAGATTAGAGAGACTCAAAATTGTGATTGTCAGAGACCAAAGTTCAATTCAGGAAATAACTGAAGAGAAATAGTTAAGCAAGACTCTACCCATTGAGGAATGAACTCAACTGGGGTTTATCTTTATCCAAAAATGGAAAAGAAAACTAAAGCAACCATATTCCACGAGAATCGAACTCAGTGGGGAATTAGAAAGGATGTGCTCTTTCTGCTTAGGGCTGACGACTTTACTTGAAGGGAGAAGACAAACCCAGTCACTTAGGGACAAACATGGCCAAAGTGAATAAACAAATAAATACAAAAATGCAAAATGAACAAATGCCATGTATTCATATGAATGAATGCATGTTATTTTATGCTCATGCTGACAAAACAAACAAGGAGAAGTAAACTGGAGATGAAATAAACATCTCGACACAGATACTCGACCAATCTTCACAAGATAGAAGCATCACTAGGGATAAATGGGAAGTTACACATGGAATCACAATCATACTTTAAGGATTCAAACTTCTCTAGGGAAAAGAGAAAACTCCACTTAGGGATATTATATCATGACTTCACTTAGGGTACTGTCAACATGAACTCTGCTACTCTGTTGGGGATGAGAAAGATCCACTCGGAACAGATCAAACTCATGACTGGAGAGACATCATAGAGGATAAAATAAATATCCACGGGGAGTTGAAGTAGTCTAGAAAGAAGTTGTAACTATAGATGCCAGAGCTGAGGCCTCACAAAAAATAAATATCCACTTCGTTGGGGAAGCTCGGATCAACGTTGCAAGCTGAAGATGTCAGATTTGAGACTTTTTGGGGATGAAATAAACATCCACTTTACCGATGAAGGTTGAAACCAAATAAATTCAATGGCAAATGCTTAGGTTACCACCAGGAGAAATCTTGCACCAGACATGGCATAACTGCTTGAAGTAGAGATTCACCGGGGAATTGTCATAACCACTTACTGGGGACATGGGTGAAGAATGCTCTGAGAGAAAAGATGTTCTACATTGAAGAACTGTGTGGTAGTCGCCATTTCAAACAACAATTATTCTGAATGGATAAAATGATCTTCAATTCTCAAATGCCTCAGATCACATGGTTTGTAAGTCATCTCAAGAGGATGTTATAGAAAACTTGGCATCCAAAATGTTCCAATGTTTTCAAATTCTCGGAAAGATTTGTCGAATCTTGACGTAACTGCCCTAGATCGACTGCATTTTGTATAGCTAAAACTTCAAACTTGCCCTCTTGGGGATGGTTAGTCTGTGAAAGCAACAACTGGGAAACAAACTTGCCTCTGGTCAGTAAAGTCTTCAGGCAACATGCCCCTGGACATGATCATTCTTGGAATGTTTCACCCTTTTTTTATCAAAGCTTCAAGTCTCAAAAGATTAAGCTCATCATTGTTGTTCGTATGCAAGCTTCTATGATGTCAAGCAATGTTAGCGAGCAAAATAAATTTAATTCTGAAACTACTAATGCGACACACATGCTTGTCTTGAAGTTTTTATTTATTTATTGAAAAGATATCACAATAATTTGTGACCGAGTCACTAGTTAGGATAGGAAATTAATTAATTTTACAAAGCCAACACAAATTTTGAGTTTAGCTCATAGGAGTCAGGAAACGTTATCTCGTCGAGTACGCTTTCAAAATAAACCCTACTTCAATTAGGTCTTTTGAGGGTTATATCGTGGCTTGGTTCACGGCTTAAGAAACAAAGGATATAAGGCTCAAAGTTTATTTGTGCCCACCCATTCTTCGTGATGTTCTCCAATCCTACCTTCAGTTAACCTGACACGAGCACTTATCTCTCAAGAGGAGTTTTGATATGGTTGAGAAACCACTGAGGCTTTGGACATGGCAGTCACTCACCTTTTTGCTTTTGGTGTTTGATCACATGACTGTTATTTATTGGGGATTTTTATTAGTGATCCTTTGTTTTTGCTTTTCATGTTTCCTTTTATTATTATTTTGTTTTTATTCCCTAACTTTTGCATGGACGGAGTCTTTGGATTTGAATTTGAAGTCCAGCGGAATGCCTCAATTTTGTCTCAGTCTCCTTCATAGGTTTTGACTTAGCAGGCTTTTTTTTATTTATGAACAAGTCGTGTGACTCTAAGTTATTTTGACCCTTTTGAACAGATGGTGACTGACTCACTCTTTAGATAGCCGAGGGATAATCATTGTGGATTTGACTTCCATCCTCCTAATAGATAAAATGGATTCTCGAATGTTCATCCTTCCTTTTTAAGAGTCTGGACGCTCGATCAGATTTAACTGAAGACTACCCTGCCCCAGGTTAAATTGAGGGTTTTTTGTATGAAGGAAACTTCTACTTTAAGGCTCAAAGGAGTTAAAGAGGTATTATCTTTCTTATATCTCCAATATTTGGGGAATTGAAACAATGCCTTACATCGTCAACAGGTTTTACTCAAAAGCATACGACAAGAAATCTTGCGTTTTTGATTTCGTCATCCTCCTCCTAATTCTCTGCCTAAGCAAGAGATTGGGTAGCATTGGTATTATAAAGCATGAAAGAACATTTTATGAGTGAATATGAATGGATTTCTACAAGACAAACATACTTATTGTATTAATAATTCAAAATAAACAAGTTTTTACATGCATATCATGATTTTATAATCAAAGGAAATAACGACAAATGCAAGCAAACAAGTATTCAGTCTGATGAGCTCTGCTCTTGATTTCACCGTCTTGGAAAGAACTTTCTTGAGTCTTCATATCCTTCAGCATAAAGGTGTTCCATTTACAACAGGGCTTCCTCCTTTGAAGGTTAGCACCTCATCCTCGATCATCTCTTGGACTTTTTCTTGGAAAACATTGCACTCTTCAATCGAATGTCCTACTGCTCCATCATGAAATTCACAACTAGTATCTGGATTGAACCAAAGAAGGCGAGAGTTCATGGCTCTGGCCTTTTTGGGTGCCATTACCGAGTTTCAAGTAAAATAGGACCATAATTGGTTGTAAGTCATTGAGATTGGGTCAAACTTCTTTTAAGCATGACTCTGATGTATTCTCTGACGAAACTGTGATTGAAAATTCGGAATCACCTGAGTGGTAGGAGCAACATCAACAGGAACTTTCTTACCACCTTCCAGCATAGTAGTATCGTATCCTTGAGACATAGAAGAGGATTTCTTACTATTTCAAGTAATCACCATTGGTTCTGGCATATTAAAATGCGGAACTACAACATTCACCCTTTCTCTAGTGATATGGAGAAGTCTCTGATCCAACATATCCTAGAGATCCCTCTTCACAACAGAACATCCACAAGGATTTTTTAAACAAATTTTGCAGGAAGCGTGATTATGCTCATAGTGGGTAAGCCTACACAAATTGACGTGTATATCCACCAAAGATCCTCTTATTGAATTCACGTCAGAGATACAGTATTCTCCGAGATATCCTTCCACATCGTTTTCATACTTGGGTAAAAAAACTTGTTGAGACATTGGGTCCGGAATCTTCAAAAGACAAAATACCACTTTGCGCTAACTTTTATACTTCAGCTTTCATAGCAAAACAATGTTCAATGTAATGGTCGAGTGCCCCTTGATAAAATGTACAAAAACGATCATACTTAAACCACCATGGGAGATTCTTTAGAATGGTCGGCGAAGTCCTTATTTACACCAGATTTTTTTGTACTAAAGCAGGATATAATTCAGAATAAGCCATCGGGATCAGGTCAAACTAATCCACATGTTGTTTACTTTTGCAAGAGATCCTCCTTGTTTCTCTCGTGAAATAGCATTAGCAGTTTGTTCTTTCTCTTTGGATAAACCTTCCATAAGCTTCTTAGAATTGCTAGAAGCACCAATAGGAGCCACATAAATGGCCATTGACATGATTTCAGAAATCATGGTCCTTTGAAATGGAGTCTGAGAAATATGAGGAGAAAGTTAACTTTGAGTAGCAACCAGAGTTTCCACCAAAGTAGAGAGTCTTTCCATACCAGCCCTCAAAGCAATCACTTCCTTACAGACTTCATGGTTTTCTTGCTCAATGTTATTCATCTTCTTTCTTTAATTGGCCTGAGTACCGTACTGATGAATTAGCTTGTCTATCGGAGGAAGAAGCAAGAGTGAGAACCTGGAATGCAAAGAATGTGATGCTAATGATGTATACAAATGCACCAATGCAGATGAATTTCAAGGAACTCAAAGGTTATATTTTGAAAACACCACAAAGTGGACAATACTTTTGAAAATCTCATTTTATTGAAAATAGGATATAATTTCAAAATCCAATGGTAAAATCTCTGATGTTTGTAAACAAAAGCTTTGAATTCCATGAAACTTTTATGAACATGACATTTATGAGTGCATGTATGCTCATAACATAGGTATACACAGATCCACACGTATACATTTAAACAGACAAAGACTTAGGTTTGAAAATCAACGAGCCTGGAGTAATGGTCTACCCATCCCAAATGGTGTGGGCTAAGGGTTTATTGTACCTGCAAAGCAAAGGTCCTACAAGTTCCCAAATTCATCAGTCCGTCTTTCAGATATTTTCTCAAATACTTGGTAGTTAATAATATTCTCAAGAGAACCTCTTTCGAGTGTAGTATCGTGTATCAACTATTTTGAGTCTACTCCCTTATAGTCATCGCGCTACATCCTCAGATAGTCAAGTTGAGTTAAGGGTAACTAAAGGTCTTCAATGTCACGAACTCCTAGGTCTAAAATAGTAAGTGTTTTCACGAATATTCGTTCAACAGTACTATTCTCAAAAGGGCCTCAACTGAGTGGTGATTTCTCAAATCAGCTTGGTCGGGAATCAATTCCCTATAAGCCTCATTGAATATATCACCTTTTTATCATAAGTGCACTCAAGTCTGGGTGTAGGACTTATCTCACTACACAAGTTGTCATATTAAGGAGAAAATACAAGTTGTCATATTAAGGAGAATACTCAATTTAAACCACCACAAACATGTGGAAGATGGGTCTTTACTTCGCATTAGGAGAAGGGCTCCAACTCGGATATAGAATTGAAGAGTATGCCACATACCTCTCTCAAGTGAAAAAGAATCAACATCTTTCTCAACTATGTCATGGAGTAGGAGAATTACATCTCAACTAAGGATGACTAGTGTCTAATTCTCTCATGAGAAAAAAGAAACTAACTGTAAGTTATCTATAGTTAAAATGGTAATCCTAAGAGAGACTTCCTAAGGGATAGCACATTCTAGGATTACAACAAGTATATACAAGAAGATACAAAATGCAAATAAAAATGTAAATGACAAGAGTGTCAACAACAAGGGATCCTCCTTTGAAATCGGGTAGCAAGAAATTATTAATTAAATTGAATAAGGTTTGAATAAGGGAACACTAGAGAGCTCCAATCCTTCTGACGAGTTGTGGGAACGACCGCCTTTCTTCTCTGGGGATCTCCTTTGTTTCTCCCTTTCTCTCTCCTCTTTTCTGAAGAAAAGCTTCTGACCTCCTTTTCAACAAAGCAACACATGTATATATAGGGAACAAATTAGGGTTAACACCAAATTGTCAATAATGTCCCTAAAGCCCATTTTAAAGCCCAAACTAAATAATTAGTTAAGAAAAAAATAAAATTTAAATAATTTAAAATAATTAAAATAAACTTAAAATAAAAACTAATAATCCTATTGATTCCTAAAATCAAAAATATTATAAAAAGAATAAAATTTTTTTCAATATTTTTTTATTTTATGATTTTTTTGGATATTTTTATGAATAATTTAGAAAAAAGTGAAAAAAATAATATTTTAAAAAATGATTTAATTAAAATACGAAAATAATAATTAAATAATAATAAAAAACTATTTTTGTTATTTTTTAATGAAAGATAGAAAAATTTAGAGTAAAAATAATAAAAAACAAAAAGTGACAAAGGTGAGATTCAAACTCTCAACCTCTCACACTCACAACTCCTTACACATGTCCTCTTGCCAATTATGCCATTTTTACTTTTTAGAAAAAAAATGCATGCCATATGATATTTACCTGCAAAAAGTCAAACGACTACACAAATTTGTTAGTAATTGATTAAATGCAATAAAAATGCAATGAAATGCGACGACAAATCTTAGGGCAAAATTTGGGGTATTACAGTTGCCCCTATTTAAATAACTTCACCGGGTGATTTGAGCAACGGAGACTCGAGAAATCATGGTGGAGGGATTTAAATACAGATAACCGAAAATTTTTCCTTTAGACGCAGTGCTATGCAATGATATGGACAAAACAAAACGAACTATAATGCTAAATATAATATGAATCTGATATGATGCGTATGATTAAAATGACAAATGCACGGATACAGACGAAACAACGTCACAGGGGACGACCCATCGAGGAATTGCACTAGGGAAGAAGACCTGTCATATCTGGAAGAACGTCGGGTAGACACGACACAGAATTGTTGATAGGTGCCAAGTAAATTAGAAATTGTCCGCAAGGTAAGACGCGAGTAAAACACGAGCTCAGGAGAAAAACGCAAATGGGGATAAAACACCCATGATGCCAAGTAAATAAATTTTGCCCACAAGGTAAGACACGATTAAAACACGACCTCAGGGAGGAAAAAAAAAGCAAATGGGGGTAAAACACCATGATGTTAGGTAAACCCAGGAATATCTGGTAAACGGGGAATAAAACACCCGGGATAAAAGGTACATGGGGGATAAAACACCCAAGGATAGAAGGTAAATGGGGAGTAAAGCACCCAAGATAGAAATGTAAATGGGGAGTAAAGCACCCAAGATAAAAATGTAAATGGGGAGTAAAGCACCCAAGATAAAAATGTAAATGGGGAGTAAAGCACCCAAGATAAAAATGTAAATGGGGAGTAAAGCACCCAAGATAGAAATGTAAATGGGGAATAAAGCACCCAAGATAGAGAGGTAAATGGGGAATAAAGCACCCAAGATAAAAATGTAAATGGGGAGTAAAGCACCCAAGATAGAAATATAAATGGGGAGTAAAACACCCAAGATAGAAATGTAAATGAGGAGTAAAGCACCCAAGATAGAAATGTAAATGGGGAATAAAGCACCCAAGATGTGCACATGTATAGGAATTATGCTATGACATATGATCAAATGCAAATGCAGACGTCGACGACAAGACTCGACTCTTTCTGTGAGATGACAAAACTGGAGGATTGATTCCTCAACACGGAGATCACTGTCATTCTGTTAAACTGTATCAAGTTGATAGTCACTGTAGGAATGATGAATAACTGCTTGGGGATTATGCAAGTAAACTGCCCCAGGTCAAATGAATTGATAATTGCTTTAGCTGTCTGATTCGTAGAATCGACTGTTTTGCTGTATCCTCGGAGGGCTTGCCCGAGTCTGAGTCTTGAACAATTCTCTGGATAAACCAAATCTGAGAAGATATTGCCTTGAACAAATCTTGAACTGATTCTTTGACAGGATGTAAAAGGAACTTTCCCCTAATAAGATCACTTGACCAAGTTTCTCATTGTTTGAAAATTCCTTAGAGGAAAGCCAGTTTGCAAACAAAAATATTCATACAAACATGGTAATGCAAAGTTCATGCGACTTTTGAAATCAAAATTATTTTTGAAAGATGGAAAATACATGAGTCGTTAGTCAGAACACAACGGTTCAAGACGCTCAAAGTTTAAAACAAAGGTGTACTGGCAAAATAAATGATTCACAAAGATCTTTAGGAGTCAGGTTACGCAACCTTGCTGTAGTATACTTTCAAAATAACCTTGCTTCAATTAGGTCTTTTGAGGGTTGTAATGTGGCCTGGTTCACGGTTTATGAAACAAAAGATAAAGGCTCAAAATTTATTTGTACCCACCCAATCTACGTGATGATCTTCAGTCCTATGCTCAGTTAACTCATACTATGCATTCAGGTTCCCATAAGTTAGGGATTTCATTGATCGTAGCAATGATGACTCAGAAGTCAAAGGGACCTATGAAAAGGCAGCCACTACTCCCCTATAACATTTGATTGTTTTGACATTGAGGATTTTCAAGATAAGGATTTAAAAATCTCTTTGTATTATCCCTAAATTTTGCCTGAACTGTTTATTTTAGAGTTTACAGTCAGCGGGATGCCCCAGTTTTGCCTAAGTCTCCTTCATAGGTTTTGACTTAGCGGGCTTCTTTTGATTTTTTTATATTATTTTTTTGTGTGAAGGAAAGTGACTGTTTGATTTTAATGATTACGGTGAACCATCATCGACCTTTTGATTAGAAAACATCTTCGACACTTGTTTGACGTGTGCGAAGGAAAATTTGTTAATGAAAGGTGTATCATATGAACACACAACCAAGTTAACTGAGAACTACCCATCCCAAGGTTAAAATTGTGGGTTTTTTGTAACGAAAGAAACTCAAACTTCTAGGCCCGAAGGGGGTGACGAGGGATTAACTTCCTTATTTCTCCAGTGTTTGGGAATTGAAACAATGCCTTACATCGTCAACAAGGTTTGATTGAAAGCATACTGACAGCAATTATGGGTATAACGTTTTCATCATCCTCCCTCCAATCTTAGCATATCAAAATTTTGGACAAGAAGTAAACATTTGAAAAATAAAGCATAAAGATGCAAATAAATGGACGGAAATGAATTAAATCAAAAGTCGCAATGCTTATTTCATTAATGAAAGTACAAACATAATTAAAAGCAAACAACTTAAACAAAATAAGGAAAGTGCAAACAACGAGAAACAAAAGGCCTAGTGACAAAACTTCATTTCTGATGTACTGGCAAGGGATTTTTCTGAACATCCGGATGACTGTCTGTAAAATCAAGTATTCCAGTTCTAACCAATTCACATACTCTAGCCTTCAATGCAAAACAATGCTCCAAGTCATGGCCTGGGGAACCCTCATGGGAAGCACAATGGAGATCAGCCCTAAATCCAGCCGGAGGATTAAGAGGAGGTGGTAAAGCCTTTGTAGTAATCAGTCCTTGCCGGACTAAGTCAGGATATAGCTCTGTGTAAGTCATGAGAATAGGATCAAAGTGACTCCTGTTCCGTTTCTGGTCTGATATCTGTGTCGAGGAATCAGCTTGACGACTCAAAGGTACACTAGAAGACGATAGGACCAAGAAGGAGAAACTAGGGGATAAATGCAATGCAAAAATGTGATGCTAATGCCATGCAATGGTCTCAAGAATTTCAACGGTCGATTGCAAACATTCCCTTTTAGGAAAGCGAGAAAAGCTGTTAGACTTTAAAATGTAGGACTTCTTGAATTTGCAAAGGACTTTTGAATTCCTTGAAACTAGAAATGATATGATGCTTTATGGATGCAAAGCACAAATACACATAAGCAAACAAAAGGTCCTAAGTTAGAGGAACAATGAATGGAGTCAAGGTCTACCCTTCCCAAAGAGGTATGTACTATAGGTTGATTGTACCTGCAGAACAAGGGTTCTAAATCAGTGCCCAAAGTCATCAGTCCATCTTTCGGATATTATCGACTTCCCGACTGACTCGAGGGTCAATAATATTCTGAAGAGAACCTCTTTTAAGTGTAGCATCGCGTAGCAACCATTGTAGGACTACTCCCATATAGTTCCCGCACTACGTCCTATATAAGGTCAAGATGGTGTAAAGGTACTACGGTTCCCAGTATCACAAACTCCAATCGATAACGGTAAAAGTTTTCACGACTACACTCGATCAACCGAACCATTTTCGAAAGTGTCTCAACTGAGCGGTGATTCTCGATTTAGCTTAGTCGGGACTCACTCCCTATAAGCCTCGTCGAATATATCAGTCATCCTATCATAAGGTCGCTCAAATCCGGGTGTAGGACTTATCTCACAACACAGTAACTCCAAGTAAGGTACCCCAATATATACATACAAGTGAGTAAAATATATAATAAAACAAATATATAAAGAAAAATAAACAAAATAGGGATAACCCTCAATAGTTAGGAGTCCCCAGTGAAGTCGCCATCTTCTGTTGCGGTGAAATTTGGATGTCAAGCTATTGATTAACTTGAATCTTAATTCATTTACAACCGGTCTTTGATTTATCCGAAGGAAAGGTTAAAGAAAGGAAAAACCTAAAAGGGAGAGATCTAAGGTTCGGGGGTTGGTTAAATTTAGGGAAGGTATTAGCACCCTAAACTTCCGTAGTACTCTACAGGAACCTTTTGTTTATTTATTTTTATTTATTTCATTAATTATTTTGCTTAAGGGTATATACAAAGGATTGAAAATTAAAAAAGACCTAGGGGTTAATTCTAAGTTTACTCGGCAAGACATCGCATCTTGTGCCTACATATCCTTACGGGAATGGAATCAGAGTAACTGTAGTTCCCCTCAAAAGGGAGGTTAGAGACTTCTTGACTGTGGTCAAGGTCTCAAGGGGAATAAACGCATCTTAAGGACACGCTTACATGGAGTCTTAAACTCCGATCTCTATGTTATAAATTGTTAAGTGCATCAGGGTTAGGTTAGGGATTCCGCGGCGGGAAACCTTAAAACAGAGTACGACGACTCTTTTGGCCTAACACTAGGATAAAAGCAATTTTGCCCACGACGGGACACCTAGGCTAAACAGGGTTTGATCCATTAAAGGGGTAAGGCTATTGACTCGGCGGCCAAAAGGATGGACCTAATCCTTCGGAAGGATAAAACTATAAAAAAATGTGAAAATATGACAAATCATTATATGGAGGAATAATTAAGGTACAGAAATAAGAAAAGTAATAAAGGCAGAGGGTATAAAGAAACAAAGAAACATTTCTGAAAACATGAAGAATATGAAAATATGTAATGACACTTAGAATGAAGTGAGGGAGGAAAATAGTGTGGGGCTGTGGCCACCACAAGCACATCTCAACCTCGAGCATGCACATGAAATGCCCAAAGAAAGAAAAGTAATAAAAGGTACATAAAATGACACGACAAACATCAAACATCAGGAGTTCCTTACGAAAAGGTTTTAATTTTTTAATATTTTAATTATAAAAAAAGGTTTTAATTTTTTAATAAAAAATATTTAAGTTAAAATTATAAAAAAAATTAAGTTTAAATTATAAAAAAAAATTTTTGGGGGGAAAAGTCTTTTCAGTTTTTTTTAGAACAAAAAAGGCTTTTCATCAAAAAAGGCTTTTCAGTTTTTTGGGAAAAGGCTTTTCAGTTTTTTTGGGAAAAGGTTTTTGGGAACAAAAAGGCTTTTCAGTTTTTTAAAAAAGGTCTTACTAAAAAAGAGGTTTTAATAATAAATAAAAAAAAGGGTTTTGATTTTAAAAAAAGGTTTTGTTAAAAAAGGGTTTTGATATTAAAATCTACGGACATAAACACACATGGAGATTAACATGGTAAAATATGCACATAAACATGAAAAAGCAAAAGGTTTAATAATTTAACGGACCTAAACACATTAACATGGCAAAATATGCACATAAACATGAAAAGGCAAAAGGTTTAGTAATTTAACCTACGAAGCGGAGGTTTGCTTCGGTAAATGTGAAAAAGGTTTGAATAAGGGAACACTAGAGAGCTCCAATCCTTCTGACGAGTTGTGGGAACGACCGCCTTTCTTCTCTGGGGATCTCCTTTGTTTCTCCCTTTCTCTCTCCTCTTTTCTGAAGAAAAACTTCTGACCTCCTTTTCAACAAAGCAACACATGTATATATAGGGAACAAATTAGGGTTAACACCAAATTGTCAATAATGTCCCTAAAGCCCATTTTAAAGCCCAAACTAAATAATTAGTTAAGAAAAAAAATAAAATTTAAATAATTTAAAATAATTAAAATAAACTTAAAATAAAAACTAATAATCCTATTGATTCCTAAAATCAAAAATATTATAAAAAGAACAAAAAATTTTTCAATATTTTTTTATTTTATGATTTTTTTTGGATATTTTTATGAATAATTTAGAAAAAAGTGAAAAAAATAATATTTTAAAAAATGATTTAATTAAAATACGAAAATAATAATTAAATAATAATAAAAAACTATTTTTGTTATTTTTTAATGAAAGATAGAAAAATTTAGAGTAAAAATAATAAAAAACAAAAAGTGACAAAGGTGAGATTCGAACTCTCAACCTCTCACACTCACAACTCCTTACACATGTCCTCTTGCCAATTATGCCATTTTTACTTTTTAGAAAAAAAATGCATGTCATATGATATTTACCTGCAAAAAGTCAAACGACTACACAAATTTGTTAGTAATTGATTAAATGCAATAAAAATGCAATGAAATGCGACGACAAATCTTAGGGCAAAATTTGGGATATTACATTAGTCTTTTTAATATTACAAAATTAACTAATAAAATAAAAATAAGGAAATCTTTTTGATCTTTTCTAACATTATATAAATAATAAAAAATAAACTTGATTAATAGAAGTGACTAAGAATAATGATAATCGATATCCAAAAATCAATTAGATTTGCTTCTTTCTATTTTTCTTTTTAAGAGAAAAAGCCATATAGTATTGACTAGAAAAAAAATAATGAAAGAGAATCTACTAATTATAATTAAGAGGTAATGGTGATAAAAAAAAACTATTCATTAATATTTGATATGTGACAGTATATGATATATAGTATTAAAATGTGATATATGTAATATATACATAAATATATGATACATGGTGACACCTAACATAAACTATAGACATCCAAAAACAACTCATGTACTTAAATTATAAAACTAAAGAAGTCACCTCAATCAATATATGTAAAATAAACACCATGTGACACTATAAGTGGTACTACTAAGACAAACATGAAATTGATATAGATACAAAATAGCATCAACTTTTCAAAATAAAGGGTGATTTTTCAATTTTACCTCCCTCAAATGGTCTTTTCCCTCGCGTCGCCGCCCTCTTTGTCTCTTTCTCTCGATGTCACGTCGTGGTTTGTGAAAAACTTTACAGTTTGAATGTGAGGAAGATGAGGTATGAGTGTTTTTTTCTTTTTTGTGTGGTTGCTTATTTTTTCTAATGCATATATATAGGACAAGAAAATAGACAAGAATTATAATAATAATAATAATAATTAACACTATTTTTTTTGTTTTTCATAATAAGACAAGAGTAAAAGGAATTTAAAATCATATTTTTCTGTTTTTTTATGACAAAACAAGAATAAAAGAAATTAAAAATCATATTTTTGTGTTTTTTATGATAAGACAAGAAAAAAAAGAATTAAAAATTATGTTTTTGTGTTTTTTATGATAAGACAAGAATAAAAAGAACTACAAATTATGTTTTTATGTTTTTTAAAAAGAAAACATTAATAAGTTAAAAATAAAATTATTTAATAAAAATAAAAGATTACATTAAATATCTAATTAAATCTAAATAAATTAAATGATTATTTAAATAAAAATGATTAAAAAAATAAAAAGTCCAGCAGAAAAATGCTCGAAAAAATAAAATGAACACACAAAAATAATCAGCACGAAATAAACATATTGAAAAAATACAATGTTTGGTCAGATTTTGAAAAATACAACACTGATTGTGAGGTTTGTCAGCTCAGTCCTGACAAATATGGGAAGACGAAAAGGGTTCTCCAATAACTGATGGATGAAGGAGTAATCCAAATTGGATATTCAAGGAAGATAAACGGAATTTCAGCTATAGAATATCAGAGGCGTGCACCTTTTGAAATCCCTTACCAAAAAAGGGAAGCTCCTATGCCGTTCCCAATACATTCTCAATGCCTGCTCGGACGCCAATTCAAATATCGGTTCTAACACCGTTTCAAATTCCAGTGCCAGAAAATCCAGAAGGCCTTATCGTCTTCCATGTTCCTGCATCATTTCCTTACGAAAGTACTAAGTCTGTGCCCTGGAATTATAACACTACTGCATATGATTGAGAAAATCCTATAGTACTAGCACCAGCGGTTACTAATATAGCTAGTAACAGAGGAATGACCCGTAGTAGAAGAGTGTTCTCTTCAGAACAACCAACAAAGAAGAATTAATCGGAGAGTTCAAAAGGGAAAGAGGCTGCAAGTTCAGGGGAAGGACCTTCTAAGAAGACTGTTTCCCATGAAGACGCTGAAGAATTATTGAGACTTATTAGAAAGAGTGACTACAAGGTGGTGGACCAGCTAAGTCAAACACCTTCTAAGATCTCCATACTATCTTTGTTACTATGTTCATATGCGCATAAGGAAGCCCTACTGAAGATCTTGAATGAAGCACATGCCACCAAGGACATAACGGTAGACCAATTAGATAGGGTAATCGTTAATATCACCACGAGCAGTTTTCTGGGTTTCAGTAGTGATGAATTGCCTCCTGAAGAGCAAGCTCACAATAAAGCCTTGCACGTATAAGTCAAATGCCAAGATAGTATCCTCTTAAAGGTACTGGTGGATATAGGCTCCGCTCCAAATGTCATACCTAAGGATACTCTCATAAAACTAACCGTTCTAGGAACCTTTATGAAGGCTAGTTCATTAATTGTTAGGGCTTTTGATAGTTCAAAAAGAATGGTAATTGAGGAAGTCGAAATACCTATAATGGTAAGACCACATACCTTTATGGTTACCTTTCAAGTGATGGATATCAACCCTTCCTGCAGTTGTCTTCTAGGGCGACCATGGATCCACGCTGCAGGCGCCGTCACTTCCACACTTCACCAAAAGCTGAAATTCATAATTGGGGACAAGTTAATAATCTTTGAGGGTGAGGAAGACATGTTCATCAGCCATCTTTCGTCATTCAGATACATAGAGGTAGATGGGAAACTATTGAAATGCCCTTCCAAGCTGTAGAAGTCGCGACGGTCAGTCGTAAGCAAGTTATTCAATAGAAGAAAAGATTAGGAAAGATTACAGATCTAATTAAGAATAGGGATGCAAGGGGTTGGTGAAAGTTGCTAGAAATACCTTAGAAGAAAGATTGGTTCGGACTGGGTTACAAACTAGCTAATGAAGTGGTTTAGAAGACTCATCTGAAGAGGTTGCTTACTCTCCAAGAAATTTTCCATAGTGTTGGGTTCAGAGACAAAGATTAAGTGGTTGCAATTGAAGGAGAAGACAAAAGGATACCAGACTTGGTGTGTCATTACTCACCAGACACAATCCTCAACAATTGGAAGGCCATTGAGATTCCTGAGACTGTTTTGAAGTAATTTACTATTTTCTTTTCAAAATAATAAGTTCTTTTCTATGCCCAAGGAAAATGGACAAGATTTATAGGGCCCCTCTTTGTTTCATTGAATTATTTATCAATAAAATTGCATTTTGTTTTCAATCAAGCTCCTTTTTCTTTCGTTTCCAATTTTTCAAACAAAAATGGCAATACTTTATTTCAATAATAGAATTTCTAGCACTTCATTTCAATAAACAAAAAAAAAAAAAAAAACCTTCCTCATGCAGATTTAAAAATGATCCAATTAAAAACGACACTATTGTAATCCCTTACAACTTTGAATTCCTAATTAACCAAACAGAAGAGGGTGACGAGAACAGTTGTGAGCTTCTTGAAGAGTTAGCCAGGCTATTAAAGCAAGAGGAAAAAGTAATACAACCTCATCAAGAACTAGTGGATGTGATCAATTTGGGAACTGAAGAAGACAAAAAAGAGGTTAAGTTGGCGCTTCCTTAGATGAGGACATAAAGAAAATACTGATAGAGTTACTACGAGAGTATGTAGATGTGTTTGCTTGGTCGTACCAAGATATGCCTGGCCTAGATACAAATATCATTGGACACAAGCTACCACTCAAACAAGAATGCACACCGGTCAATCAGAAATTAAAAAGGACTAGACCTGACATAACTCTCAAAATCAAGGAAGAGGTTAGAAAGAAATTCGATGCAGGGTTCTTAGCCTGGTGAAATATCTAGAATGGGCATCCAATATTGTGCTGGTACTAAAGAAAAATGGGAAATTCAGAATGTGTGCGGATTACAGAGACCTTAATAGAGCAAGTCTTAAAGACAACTATCTGCTACCACACATTGATGTGTTGGTGGACAACACTACTCAATTTTCAGTCTTCTTATTCACAGATAGGTTATGTGGTTATAATCAGATAAAGATGGTTGCCTCAGACATGGAGAAAACCACATTTATCACTCCTTGGGGTACCTTATGTTACAAAGTAATGTTGTTCAGACTAAAGAACGATGGGGTAACCTATCAAAGAGCAACGGTGACTCTCTTTCATGATATGATGCACAAAGAAATAGAGGTTTATGTCGATGATATGATTGTTGAATCACAAATTGAAGAGGATCATATAGTCAACTTACAAAAGTTAATTGATCGGCTGAGGAAGTTCAAGCTGTAACTAAAGCCTACAAAGTACACTTTTGGAATCAGATCTGGAAAATTACTAGGGTTCATAGTCAGCCAAAGGGGTATAAAAGTTGATCCCAACAAAGTGAAATCCATTCAAGAGATTCCAACTCTGAGGACAGAAAAAGAAGTTCATGGATTCCTAGGGAGGTTGATCTACATCGCTAGGTTTATCTCACATCTCATGACTACTTGTGAGTCAATCTTCAAGTTACTCCGAAAAGATCAAGTCATCAAGTGGAATGAGGGTTGTCAAAAAGCCTTCGATCGAATCAAAAAATATTTGCAAGAGCCACCTATATTGGTGCCACCAGTTCCAGGAAGACCACTCATAATGTACCTAGCAGTGCTTGATAATCAATGGGTTGTATACTTGGGCAACATGACGAAATAAGGAGAAAGGAGCATGCAATATACTACTTGAGCAAGAAATTTATCGATTCTGAGTCCAAATATTCACTCTTAGAGAAAACCTGTTATGCTCTTGTATGGGAAGCCCGACGATTAAGATAATACATGGTGTGCCATACCACTATGCTAATATCTAGAATGGATCCTATCAAATACATATTCGAAAAGCCAATAATAACTGGAATAATTCCCCGATGGCATGTGTTATTAACCGAATATGACATCCAATATGTCACGCAAAAAGCTATCAAAGGGAGTATACTAGCAGACCATCTCGCTCATTAACCAAGGGAAGATTATCAACCTATGCAGTTCGAATTCCCAGACGAAGATGTCATGGTTATAAGGGATTGTGAGACCCCAGGCCCTGACAAAGGACTTGAACCCGGATCTCGATGGAAACTTATATTTGATGGTGCCTCGAACATAGAAGGGCATGGGATAGGGGCTGCTATAACTTCCCCAACAAGGTTATATATTCCTTTCACGGCAAGGTTATGCTTCACCTGCACCAATAACATGGCGGAGTATGGGGCATGTATCCTAGGAATTAACGAAGCCATTGACCTAACAATCAAGATCTTAGAAGTGTACGGGGATTCTTCTCTCGTCATCAATCAAATCAAAGGAGAATTTGGAACACGTAATCCTAAGCTAATTCGGTATCGAGGCCATGTTTGGAAGATGATCACCTACTTTGATGAGATCATGTCTTACTATATTCCTCGGGAAGAGAACTAGCTAGAAAAAGCTTTGGCAACTTTGGCATCCATGTTCAAAGTCAAATGGTACAATGAAGCATCAGCTATAATAATTCAACATCTAGATGAGTTGGCTTATTGTGTAGATAATAAACCTTGATTTTATAATATCAAACAATTCCTCCAGAAACAAGAGTATCCTATAAATGTGTCAAGTGAAGATAAGAAAACACTCAGGAGATTGTCGCACAATTCTTCCTCAATGGGGACGTATTTTAAAAAAGGAATCATGACATGGTATTACTCAAGTGCTTGGATGGATAGGAAGTAGACATGCTCATCTAAGAAATCCATGAAGGATCCTTTGGCACTCACGCCAATGGGCATATAATGGGTAAGAAGATTCTCAGAGCGGGGCATTATTGGGTGACTATGGAGTCAGATTACTTTAAATACATCAAGAGGTGCCATAAGTGTCTGATCTATGTAGATAAAGTTCATGTGCCATCAACTCCCTTGAACGTCCTAACTGCTCCGTGGCCTTTCTCTATGTGAAGGATATATATAATTGGGATGATCGAGCTGAAAGCATCGAATGGACACCGGTTCATTCTAGTTTCCATCGATTACTTCACCAAATGGGTGGAAGTTGCTTCGTACACCAATGTAACAAGACAAGTGATCGCACGATTCATCAAGAAAGAGATAATTTTTTGCTATGGGGTGCCTAACAGGATTATCACAGATAATGGGTTGAATCTAAACAACAAAGTGATGGATGAGTTATGCGAGAGTTTCAAAATTAAACACCATAACTCGTCACCTTATCGACCAAAGATGAACGATGTGGTAGAAGCAGCTAACAAGAATATCAAGAAAATTATCCAGAAAATGGTGAAGACTTACAAGGATTGACATGAGATGCTCCCTTTTGCACTACATTGCTATAGAACTTCAGTGCTTACTTTAATAGGAGCTACTCCTTTCTCTTTAGTATATGGTACAAAAGTCGTACTCCCTATCGAAGTACATATTTCTTCACTTAGGGTCATAATGAAAACCAAGCTGGACGAGATAGAATGGATACAAACCAAATTCGAATAATTAAACCTCATAAAAGAGAAGTGCATGGTTGTAGTGTGTCATGGGAAATTATATCAGCGGAGACTCACGGGAGCATTCAACAAGAAAATTTTCCCTCGCCTATTTAAAGAAGGAGACTTAGTGCTAAGGAAAATACTACCCATCCATAAAGATCCTCGCGACAAGTGGACCCCAAACTATGAAGGGCCATACATCTTGAAGAGGGCCTTCTCTGGCGGAGCCCTAATGCTCACAACTATGGATGAAGCGGATTTACCATGACCGGTAAACTCTGACTCAGTCAAAAATGCTATGCCTAGAAAAAAGGATAAAAGTCCGCTAAGTCGAAAAGCCTAAAGGGAAACTTAGGCAAAAATTAGGGCGTCACAGTGCATTGAAAACTCGGAACAGAAATCCAAGAAAAAATTAGGGACTTAAATAAAAAAATAAAACCTGATAAGTTGAAAACCCTAAAGAGGGCTTAGTCCAAAAAGGGTATATCATCTCGGTGGACTAAGACTTAAAAAAGAGATTCAGGAAAAAAATAAGGGATATCCAAAAGGCATATCACTGTAAGCACTCAAGTCACGCTATAACAGGAATTCAAAAGGGAGCAATCAATCCAGATATCACCTTCAGAAACGAAGTGTCATGATCTCGAAGACTTACGAATATTAGTTTTTTGTTGAATTCAATAGGAACATAAATAAATTTGTTTTCCATTGCCATTTTACATCTTTCTAGGTTTTTCAGTAATCTCTCCTTACGGGAACTACTTTCTTTATGTACTATTACCCATTTACGGGCCAATTCTCAATAAAATAAAAATTGTCTTTCTAAATGTAAATTCTCAGCTTTCCAATTTTTTCGTTTGATTACAAAGTGTCAATTAAGTGTGAATAATGCATTGAAACATTGGTTATAATTAAAATCTTTTAAGGGAAAAACGCATTTTACATTGATTTCAAAAACATTAAAGGGATCATATTCTTCCAGTATCATGTCATAAGCAAGATACGGGGTCTATACGTCAAAGGTCACAATTTAGCCAGCGCATGGGTTTCTTCCTTTTTTAAAAGCACATTATGCATTCTTAGATACCAAGAGCATCATGACCTATTCAATGAACCTTATCAAAATCAAAGGTCAGAAAGTCAGAATGTTACGGAGGCACGGATTCACACAAAGACATGCATTGCATATGCATGTCATAAAAGAGGAATTAGCCCAACTAATGCATCATGCATAAAACATACATCCAAACATGAATTCACATGAACATGCATACATAACACAGGGTCTAGGATCACTCTTAGAGATTCAATCCCCAACTATACCAGTACGTCGCACTTCCATTAAACACCTTTTCAACAAAGGATTTCCCCAGTTTGTTCATCGTGAGTCTTCAAGAGGGAATTTATCTAGTAGCTGGTCATCATGAATGATCATTACCAACTAGTGGGTAGGTCTTCACCTGTGACATCTCCATCTTGGAAACCTATCTTGCACGGGGTATGTTCCATCAAATGCATCAGGGGGTTTTTCCAAGGGATTTACATAAGGGGTTCTACCAGATTTTACCAAGTAAAGGGGTTCCATCAAGGGGTTTCATCCATAGTGATCAGGGTATCACTAAAAGTCCTACCCGATTCCAATAGCATGATCAAAAGATCATAAGAATCATACATAAGATCCACCCAAAGAGGTTGAAACAGATCCTTAAGGGGATAATCAAGGGGTTCCATCAGGGATTTGTCAGACAACTTTGTCAAGGTTTTACCATTAGGGGTTCCACCAAAAGTGTTCACAAGGGTTCTATCAAAATCCAATAGAGGATTTTATCAGGGGTTCTACCAGGGTTTATCAACATGGAATCAAAGGATCGCCAAAATCCTGTCCGACTTCTGTAACCAGGGATATTGGTATATTAACAAAAACAATAAACTCTAATCTGCATAGAAACAAGAAACTAAAATGGACCAAAAAGCTTTTTAATCTGAAAACTTTCCATTAATAAAATCATATACAAACTTGATTGAAAACTTTATAAATCAAAAGCCCTAAATCTAATAATGTACAACAAAATCAAATAAAAAATATACAATCAAATTTGAATCTCCTAAAAATACAATTTGAACATATAATTTCTAACCTAAAATTCATCCTATAAAAACCTAAAAAATCAGAAGAAAAAGGGACAAAAGAAAAGACCCTAAAAATAACTGTGATTGCTTCTGCAAATTCCGCTCCCTCACCAAAGCTCAGAACAAGTAGAAATTAGTGTTTCACATCAAAACCCTAACTTTCTCGAGCTTAGCCTCCATTACTCGAGCCATTAACACCTCACATCAGACAAGAAAGGAGAAAGAAGTTAGAAGGAAAAAGCATAAAAGAGGATATCAGAGATTAGGAAGAGACTCAAAGCTTGTTACGTCTTGACCGGGGAATGCCTGATCTCCGTAGGTTTGTAGAGCCCTTTGATCTTGTTATTTTGCTAATTTCTTGATTATGTATTACTTGTATGATGATTAGGGTTGATTTGGGGTTGAAAGGGATTAGGGTTTGGATAACTTAATTCTTGGATTATGCTTTTATGTTTAAAATTGTTGTTCGGTGTTTAATTGAGGTTAAGAGGGGTTTGGATCTATTATTTGATAAAGGTTGGGGTTGATTTTGGGTCATTGTTAGGTTTAGGGTTCATGGAAGGGGTTAGGGTTCATCTGGAAAAGGCTAGGGTTCATAGCGTGTGTGCTTACAGTGTGCTCGCTTTGACTCTAAATCTGGGTCTTCCTCTTCACTTACTTGGATCACTCATTTTAACCAATGGACAAGATCACGCAACTCTTGCCCCCTTAGACCTTGATCTCACGGTCCAGAGAGAGTCAACAATCTGACTCTCTCCCATGGACTCCCACGTAAAGTGAGGGTTCAGAACCTTTTGGGCTTGGGGTTTGTTGTTTTTTACACCCCTCTTTTTAATAGCCTATTACTAAACTAACTAAAAATACACCCCGAACGTTTTTATTATTTAATTAGGGTTTAATTTGTTTATTAATTGAATAATTATAGTTAATTTATATAATTAGGGTAAATTTATTTAATTAAGGTCTTATTTAATTTATTTAATTAGCATGATGTTTAAACAATTTGGGTTTTATTTATTTTGTTTAATTAACTTAATAATTAAATAATTAGGGTTTGTTTGGTTTATTTCACTAGCTTAATGATTATGATTTACATATATAATTAACTTGATGAATGACAGTTAAGGTTTATAATTAGTTAATTAATTAGGAAATGAAATTATTTAATAAAGGGGTTTAAGCATAAGTTAAATTAATTTTTCTTAACTAATTTAAAATTCTACAAATATTAGGGGTAAAAAACGAAATAAACTCAGGATATTTTTGCAAATAAAATGAGATATTATGGATAGAATTGGGATAAAAATCTTAGGATCCGAGAGTATAAACTCAGGATTAGGGATAAGAGATAATAAATTTGGGGTTTTCTTTATATATTATATACTTTATTTATGGGGTTGCCAAAGGAAAGAAGGAAGCATATAATCTGTAAGTATGGGGAGATCTTGGACCTTTCTTTATATTTTGAGATGCTTCTAATTCCAAAATTTCCAAATAGCCCCCACTCTTGGAGAGTTTCACAAGATCATGGGGTCTCCTAAGAATGCAAAGGGTCCTTTTAAAATGATAAGCTGTTGATTTTGCTCTTTATAAGAATTTGGATGCAGTGGACAATATAATGGTACTCCTTTTCTTTGGACTGATCTTGTTTCCTAGTGAGAAGAACATTGTGGACATTATAGCCATTAATATGTTCTTAACAGTGACAATTGGGGAGGAAGATCCTATACCGGCTCTCCTTGCAGATGTTTTTACCTTACTCTTCATCACAGACATGACAAGAAAGGAGGGGTAATGTTATGTTGTGATCCATTATTATATAAATTTCTTGGTTCTCATTTGGTAAGAGAGATATAACTGATATTGAACAAATGAATGGGTACAAGTGGGCCCAATATTTGGTCTCCCGTGCTGATACATGCATCATATGGTTCCCTCAAATCCTCCATTGTAAGGATGTGATTTTAAGTTGTGGGGATTTTTTTAATGTGCCACTGATAGGGTCAAGAGGGTGTATAAGTTATAATATCATTCTAGCTATGAGGCAATTGAGACACCCTTTAGCCTATAAACCTGAAGATAAGTTATTGGAGGGTTCTATCTTACAAGAAATGACCATGAATAATCTTGTTGTTCTTAGAATTGTTCATGCTTAAAGGCAGCTCATCAAAGGAAAGAGTAGCCTTAAAAGACCTAGGGAAGAATCCATAATATCTCACTTTGTTTTCTTCTCCATTTCTCTTTAAATATCCAAGAAATTTATTCCTCTGGCTACTCAAATTCATGAGAAGAGAAACATTTTCCTGAGCCAATTGATTTTGGGCAACCTATATGAATCCTTTAGGACTTCCTATCACGAACTCAAGGCAATGGAAGATTCTAATGAAATTTTATAGTTTTTGGCCCCATCTGGATTTTGTAGATGTTGCTTAATTCCATCTTTGAACCTTTCCTCGGTGCTAATGTCTCACCTGATCTAGAGAGGAGAGTTGGGGACCTAAGGTTTTCCATGGTCACGTCAGATGATGGCAACGCCCCATCGAAATAAGTCTTTGAAAAGTACTTATTGATGTTCCATCATTACAAACAATTTATCTCAACTATTGAATCTTTTGTTACTCGAAGCCACGAACCAGACTCGTTCAAGATGGCTTTCCTAGCCTCTTCATCTAAGGACTAAAGAAACACTCACGACACTTGGATGGAATTTCTTAAACCCTCCATCTTGTCAACTAGAATCTCTCCTTCCAAAATAAGTTTTGGGGTGGCTGCCTATTATCCAAACTTGGTAGCCAGACAGTTTAGCTTCAGCCAATTCTTGCCAAAAAATTTTTTTGCTAAAGAAGAGTCAGTTTTCTTGGCCAGTGATGAGCCAGATGAAAATGGTACCAAGAGTGTTTAAACTTTTACACCAAAAAATTCTTACACTTGAATCCCTTCGAATTCTCGCGTTCTTTCCATTATACCAAAACATTTGAAGGTTGGTGGTTTGCCTGCTACAATGGCTTGATAGGCCCTATAATTATAGGTCAATGTCTAACATATGCCTTCTCGTTTTTGTAGAACCATACTAAGAAAACTAGAGGTACACACATCAAATAAATTCAAGCTTTCCACCATTACTTTGAAATTGTATATAATCCTTATGTTCTTAGTCGAACCATCTATGACGCAACCGTTACTTTAAAACATACAGTTATTGAAAAACTTCCAAACTGGAAAATACCTCCCTGTAACACCCCAAATTTGATTAATAAATTTAATTGAATTAATATGATTTTATACGATTTATTATGTTGATGTGTAGTTGTAGGGGTATGTGTGACCTTTAAAAGGGTATAGAGATAGAATTGGGTTGGTGAGAATTGTATAGAATTTATTAAGAAATTTAAATAATTAAAATATGGTAAATTAAATTATCTATTTAAATAAAATAGTAAATTGATAGAACTTGGACAATATGGAGAATTATGAGAAAGAGAGGAAAGCAAGGAGTTAGGAAGTTGGGGAAATAGTGTGAATTAAGGAAATTGAGGGCTAATGAGGTAATTAGAAACAGTGGTGTAGAAAACCCTAAGTTTATAATTATAGTTAAGAGAAAAGTATCAAACACAAAAATTATCAGTACGTGAAATTGAGAAAAGAAGCAAAAGGAGAGAAAGAGTTTTAAAATAAAAAGGAGATAGATCTTGAAGAAGGAGACCCCATAAAAGATTGCTTGCTTTGCTAGAGAAATCTAAGGTAAGGGTGAGAAATCATTTTAATAATAGGGGTATGAAGGAAGGGTAGAATGGAGGGGCCTTATCATCTAATAGGGTTTGTTTATCCATTGATTCTTGAGGAACATATGATGTTGAATTTGTGGTTATATGTATTGATATGATTTGCAATGGTTTATTGTTGTTATGAGGTTGTGTTATTGAGCTTTTATGTGAATTTTTAGGTTTTAGGGTAATAAAATATTTGATTCATTGATAATGTGTGGTTGGTTAATTTAGATGTTTATTGATGAAATTATGATGAACTGGCAGTAGATAATTGGTCTATAGATGTTATAATTCAAAATAAGTTGTTTTGGAATGTTAAGGTGTGTTTGGGTAAGGTTTTAAATTGATTAAAATTGCAGAAAAATGATTAAAAACTGAATTTTTGGGAAACTGGCAGGTGTTAATCAATTGACACCCTGAACCAATTGATTGGTTCTAATTTAGGAGTGAAAAATCAGCGAAACAGTGAGTTCAGACAATCATTTAATCCCTTGGCAGCAGTAGATTGATCCATTTCATGTTTTGATCATAACTTTTGATTTGTATATCCAAATGATGTGTCGTTTGAAGCGTTAGAAAGCTAATGCTCATGGATATAACATGATAATACTTGGTGAAATAGTTGAATAAAAATCATGTGTTTACTTTAGTGAAGTTGTAATGATGTATATGATCGAGTAATGAATTGTTGTGTTGATTTGGCGATGTATTAATGTTATAAATGAAATCATATGATTGTATACCTATGTGTATATAGCATGTTTAGTTGCTGAAGTCAGTGTGGTAGTAGAGTTGATTAAGGTTGTGTTTGGTGAATAATGTGAAGGTGGGAAAATACACAAGAAGAAGGAGTTGAATTGTGTGTAGCAAAAATGCAGATTTGTTTTTCTTTTCTTCCAATGTTCAGAAGAGAGATATGATTCTGAATAGATGTTCAAAACCAGATCACGAATGCAGTGAAAATGAAGCCAGACACAAAGTAGATAGCACATGAGCACAATAGATTTATACTGGTTCCTCTCCCAACTGAGAGTATTCCAGTCCCCTTGCTTAGCAAGAGATTTTTACTATAATCAATGCTTGAGTACACTTGCTTATGTATTTAAACATAAGATATTTTACAACACTGACTTATACTCTGAACCAAGATTGTTTAACCAGATCCTGATCAAAAGCAATCTTTTACTTAAAGCTCGTCTCTAAGACTTCACCTGCTCAATCAGCTCCTGATTGAGACTTCTCTTGCTTAGACCACCTACCTAAGACATTTTCTTGCTTAGAGCTCGTGTATGAGAGTTTACCTTGCTTAGAGCTTGTGTCTAAGACTTTACCTTACTTAGAGCTCGTGTCTAAGACTTTACCTTACTTAGAGCTCATGTATAAGAATTTACCTTGCTTAGACCACTTATCCAAGACTTTTTTGTTGCTTAGAGTTCACGTCTAAGACGTCTTTTCTCAGACCACCTGTCCAAGACTTTGTTGTTTCTTAGAACTTATATCTAAGACATCTTTACTCAGACCACATATCTAAGACTTCGTTGTTGCTTAGAGCTCATGTCTAAGACTTCTTTGCTTGACCACCTGTCCAAGACTTTGTTGTTGCTTAGAGCTCATGTCTAAGACTTCTTTGCTCATACCACATGTCCAATACTTTGCTGATGCTTAGAGCTCATGTCTAAGACTTTTTTGTTCAGACCATCTATCCAAGACTTTGTTGTTACTTAAAGCTCATGTCTAAGACTTATTTGCTCAGACCACCTGCCCAAGACTTTGATGTTGCTTAGAGCTCATGTCTAAGACTTCTTTGCTCAGACTACCTGTCCAAGACTTTGCCTTTGCTTAAGAACTGCATACTCAGAAGAAAGGGGAACAAGGGGTATCAGCTTCAAAGAGATGATCCTATCGAGGATATTTAGTACTTAAGGGTTTCCTAGATATTTAGCATTTTTAGGCAATCCTTAAGCCTTATCATAGCGGTAACAGTGGGATCACATATTCACAAGTGATGATCATTGTTTATCTTTTCTTCTTCAATCACACAGAGGTGTTGAACACCTTTATCCTTTAGCCGCTTCTTATTCTTTCTCTTGTTCAAGTTTTTAGTAGAACTTCTGACTTCTTAAATAGTAGTTTTATGGGAACTAGCTGTTGAAGGATGAATGATCAGAAAATACTTCGACTTCCTTTTCGGTACAGGATGTGAACTATTTAACCATTGAATCTTCAGAGGAAACCTATATTATGGTGCCATTGGGAGAGATTATCCATAAAATATGTTAACACTTCTTTAGCCTTGTGATTGTAGAGTTAAGTTGCAGAGCTAATTAGACATAGTTGTACTTTTCCTTTGATACGAGTAATCATGAATTTTGCCACAGATTCTGAGTTTCTTATCAGAGGCTAATTCAATTCTGAGAGTAGAACCAACGAGATGCTTCTTCAGATGCTGAAATAATCAGCATTAGAATTTATTCCTGAAAATAGCTTGAGAATAAGTTCTTCTTTGTAATAGTCGTTCATTCTTAATAGAGTCTGAGTAAGATTCTTTAGATATTATAACTTGCACACTTAATGAAATATTAAATAACACCATTGTTCTTTAATACTGTTGTTATCATCAAAATCAAAATGGGAATCATCAAGAGCAAATCTTTCTTTAACAATCTCCCCCTTTTTTATGATGACAAATAAGAGTATTTAAAGAACAATGTTTGGGCTATTTTAAATTTTCTTAGATACCATCAGAGCATGAGATGTGTAAGCTCCCCCTGAGTCCAGTTTCTAAGAAATTTTAAAATATTTTCAGTTTTCTTAGCAACAACAGGGTACGAGGTTTGTAAGCTCCCCCTTAGTCTAGTAGTCTAAAGTTAAGTTTTGAGAACTTATCCTAAATTCTACTTTCCAAGAAAACTATAAATTTAAATTTCTTGATACTTATCCTTATAAGAGTTAAACTTATTAATCCAGACAATATAACCAACAAAAAAGGAAAAAAGCATTTTAAAGGATTTGAAGTAATTCAATATTTCTCCCCCTTTTTTCACATCAAAAAGGGTAGGTACTACAAGAGAAGAGATGTAGTCAGAGCTTCCAGACGATCAAAGGTACTTAATAGGGCTTAAAGTTGAAACGATTTCCAAGAGGGTCAAAGATAGTTGGTATATGGCTAATCAAAACACACTATAAAAGTAGTTCTTAAGTGTTCAACCAGTTCATTAGAAATAATTTCAAGCATGAGTAGGCTACAAAGCAAGAAACTCATAGCTACATGCCACTCAGAAATAAGCATCATGGTTATACAGGAGAAACGAGTTTACTGAAGAAGGTTGAAACAATAAAATACAGAAGTTTGACCATAAAAGAACATTTTGCATGACATCTTGCAAATGCAACAAAGCAAATTCAAAAACTAAAGGAAGAAAATTATATTCAAACCAGATTGACTACCTACAGAGATCAGATATCTGAATCAAAGAAGCATAAGGATGCTTCTGAAGATTCTTCAGCTGAAAATGAGGAAGCAAATCAATACTGGAGAGAGTATTCAAGCAGCACAAAGAGAGATGACTGAAGCAATAAAGTAGGCTAGAAATAGACCAGTTTATTATAAAATCAAGTCTCTGCAAATGTATTATTTTTTTAATGAAATTTTTCTTTTGAATCAGTTTTAAACTTAACTTTACTTGCAAAATCAAATCTTACAGTACTTATAGAGATATTGAAGAGGCATGAAGGGTATAAATAGAATAAATATAAGAGCACAGTCATAGGAATTCATAACACGATAACAATAATTAAAAATCAGTTCAAACAACAAGTTTAACTAAACACAGAAACACAAAAAATATGTAAGTAGGTTCTAACCCTAGGCCTAAGGTTTCTTCAATAACTCCATGATAGCCTTTAGGTCAGAACCGAATTCATCTTGCTTTTCAACCAAAGATTTGAACTTAGCATCCACTGGGAGTTGATTGATAGTCATTTGATTTCTCATAACTTCTTGTTGATCATCAACTGCAATTACTTTCTCTTCAAGACTCTTTAGTTACTTTTGACTAGACACACAAACTTCTTTAGAAGAGAAATATCTAAGTTCTTCAATGATTTGATTGACAGTTCTTCTGAATCTTTGTTGGTTTTCATTGAATGCTACAGAGTCAATGGATGAAAATCCTTCTTCCACAAGCGCTTTTGTTTCATCAAACAGTCCATTCTTGAACACTTCTAACCGAGAAAGTATGTGATTGGGTAGAGGTTGATGATTGGTCATGTGATGAGATATGGTTTTCTGGTTTTCAGAAATATATTCATCTGTGGTATCATTTTCTAGGGCATGAATCGATGGAGATTTGTGTTGTTTAGATATTTGCTGGGTTTGAGGTGAAGCAATGGTTTGGTCATTGTTTTCAGAGGGTTGCTCAAATGCAACATGTTCAAGAATATCAGAGTGAAGATCCTGGACATGATGATCTGAGATGGTTTTGGTGGAACTGCTAGAAGGTAAGGCAATGTTGAGAGGCTTGGCATCCAAACCACTTCCTGTTTCATCAGGAGCTGATAAAGAATTATCAGTTTGAATGTAAGCATCAATATCTTGGATAGTTTGATTAAGAGATTCATTAATTTGTTTTGGTGTTGTTGTAGATGTTTTTAGTAAGGAGAAGTCAATGTTTAGAGGAATGATGGCCAGCGTGGAGGTTTGATTGGATTCAGGGGGTGAGGGTGTAAGGGACATTCTTATTAAAGTGTTTATATTGGAATGAATTTGAAGTTCAGCCTCAATACCTGATCCACTGGCAAGTGAGACGAATTCATCTACCGTTTTTATGTCACTACTAGAGTCATCTGGATTCTTATCCACAAGACTTCTCAAATCTTATTTCTCTTTAGGAGATTTCTCTGCATCATCTACTTCAGCCCTATTTTCAATAGTGACATTCTTGCAGTTATTGATGAATTTTTTAGTTAATTGGATAACTTCAGGTGAGTTAACAACATATTCTAGTTTACTTCCAAGTTGTTTTCTCAAAATTTCCTCATGTGATTCTTTAAACTCAGTGGCTTCCTTGATATGAATCTTTTTAATCATATCTTCTTTTATAAGTGCGGAATAGGAATTGATGACAACAGTGAAGAAGTTGTCAGCATGTTCCAAGACCTGAGCCCTCTTTGCTTCTCTTTCTTTTTCTTCTAATTGACTTAAGCTGGACAATTTCCTCTTCTTTGATGCAGTAGTTTCCTTATCTGATTTATAGTCTGATCCTTTTCCTCTTGTCTTGTTAACTTCTTGTAGATTTCCTTTTGTTTTAAAATGTTCCTCCTTTTTCTGAATAAAACTTTCTTCCTTCTGCTGCACAACTTTCTGAGCATCTCTCATTAGTTTGTTTCTTACAAGTCGTTGCACTTTTGTTTCTTCTTCCACCTCTTCATCATCACAGGTGACTTCCATTCCTTTTCTCTTTCTTCTTGAGTTATACATGTCTTGTGATCTATCGGGAAGCTGATTAATATGTTCATGTGTAATGACTACTTCGTATTCCTTTTTAGCTTCTTCAATAAGCATTCTGGTGACTTCAGGAGAATCTTCCTCGATTATAGCAGGAAACTTATTCAAAAACGTCCTATTCTTTTTTTCCTGATTCTGATAGGATTATCAACTATTATAATGTCCTTCTCTGGTTTATCTTTCATATGAGCCAGAACAGATGCAAATAATACACTTCCATATACTTCATCCAGATCCTAAGTGGCTTTATATTCGGTCAACAGGTTGACCAATTTTCCTTGATAGAATAGTTCAGAGAGTAACCTTGAATAGGGTACTGTTCTTTTGAGTTTCTTGGAGGTGTCTTTGATAAATTTTCACAAGTGATGAAAGATGTAACCCTGGAGATTTAATCTGTGATCATTTATAAGAAACTAGAGAAACAACTTGTGATCCCAAGAAATTTGATCAGAACTTCCTTCTCGGGGAATTAAATAGCCAATAAGAATTTTGAACAGTAGTTTATGTTCTAGATGCATGTTCTTCACTTTTTTGAAGTCGCTTTTCTTTTTAAACAAAACCTTCTTAATTTCTTTATCATAGGTTCCTTCATCCTTTATGTTGTGAATCAACAACCCTTTGTTTTCAGCTCTTATATAACTTAGCAATGTGTTCTTGAGTAATGGTAACTTCTAGACCCATTACATCAGATCTAATTTATGTGCATTTGAACTCCTTTAAACCCATTTCAGTTTTTCCTTTCAATTTCTTGTTGTTTTCTATAGCAATTCTTTCTTCGGTCTGAGCAGAGAACTCATCATATACTTCGACTCTGACCCAGAAATCCTTAACCATCGATGGATAAGTAGGTCCATTCATTATTTTGAATAAGTTCATCCAACCTTGAGACTCGAAGTACTTTCTCAGGCTAGAACCGTTTGTAGTAAAGCTCTCAAAGTCGATAATTTGATCAATAGGAAGCTTAAGATCATCTTGATTTAGAGAAGAAGTCTTTTGTTTTATATTAAGGTTTTGCATGGAACCAATATTTAAAGATTGTTAGATGAAGATTCTGTAGGAAGGATAAAGGGTTTTTCTATGGTTTTTCAAATAAGGCATTAGAGCATAAAGTGAAAGAGGTTGTGTAACTTGAGAGATTGTTGAAACAGATAAAAGACATTAATGACAATTAAGCACATATGAAAAGAGAAAAACTAAATTCTTTTCAAATTCAAGTAATAAGCGTAAGATGAATAATTCATACAGGTGTAAAGTGAGATACAGGTGTCAACACAAATTCACTCATAAAATAAGAAGGAACAACATAACACACTTTACGTAAGATTTTCAGCAAAATTTTCAGAAATCATCTTGAAACAAGACTTTCGTTTATCAAGAATTTTGACCAAGACAATTTCTGAAAAATGTTCAGATTAGGATTCTTAAAAAAAATTGTATACAAGAGTGCTAGAAATAAATTTATTTAAGGAGAAAAAATAACCAAGAAACAGGCTCTGAAGAATCTAAGTAAGAATTTATCAGAATAGAAATACAGATGCACAAAAATAAAAAGATGAATTAGAACTTATCTGGATAAATTTATGATCCTGGAACTGAATTTTTTTTTAATGAGGAGCTTGTTATAGGTCTAGTAGCCAGTAAGTTGAACCCAAGGTCTTTACGTAGCATCATTTGATCTTAAGACTCATTATTCAGGTAGATGGCTAAGTTCAAAAACTCCCCTTGAATTCATACTGAAATGAAAAGTACATTCTCCCACACGATCTTTGTATGAACCACTGTGAAGTGTTATTCACAGACCAAGCTCTGATGTCAATTGAAGTTGGGAAAATACATAAGAAGGGGGGTTGAATTATGTGTAGCCAAAATGCATATATGTTTTTCTTTTCTTCCAATGTTCAGAAGAGACATATGATTCTTAATAGATGTTCAGAACCAGATCACGAGTGCACCGAAAATGAAGCCAGACACTAAGTAGACAACACACAAACACAGTAGATTTATACGGTTCCTCTCCCAACTGAGAGTACTCCAGTCCCCTTGCTTAGATAGAGATTTTTATTATAATCAATGCTTAAGTACACTTGCTTATGTATTTAAACATAAGACTTTTTACAACGCTGAGTTACAGTCTGAACCAATATTGTTTAACCAGATTCTGATAAAAAATAATCTTTTACTTAGAGCTCGTGTCTAAGACTTCATCTTCTCAATCAGCTCCTGGTTGAGGCTTTTCTTGCTTAGACCACCTACCTAAGACTTTTCATTACTTAAAGCTCGTGTCTAAGACTTTACGTTGCTTAGATCTTGTGTCTAAGATTTTACCTTGCTTAGAGCTCGTGTCTAAGACTTTACATTGCTTAGAGCTCGAATCTAAGACTTTACCTTGCTTATAGCTTGTGTCTAAGACTTTACCTTGCTTAGAGATTGTTTCTAAGACTTTACCTTGCTTAGACCACCTTTCCAAAACTTTTTTGTTGCTTATAGCTCATGTCTAAGACTTCATTTCCCAGACCACTTGCCCAAGAATTTGTTGTTTCTTAGAGCTCATGTCTAAGACTTCTTTGCTCATAAGACTTATTTGCTCAAACCACCTGTCCAAGACTTTGTTATTTCTTAGAGATAATGTCTAAGACTTCTTTTCTCATACCATATGTCTAAGACTTTGTTATTGCTTAGAGCTCATGTCTAAGACTTCTTTGCTCAGACCACCTGTTCAAGACTTTGTTGTTGCTTAGAGCTCATGTCTAAGACTTTGCCTATGGTTAAGCACTTCATACTCATAAGAAAAAGGAACAATGTGTATCAGCTTCAGAGAGATGATCCTATCAAGGATTTTAAGTACTTAAGGGTTTCCTAGATATTTAGCGTTTTTAGGAAATCCTCAAGCCTTATTACAGCAGTAACAGTGGGTTATGCATATTCACAAGTGATGATCATTGTTTATATTTTCTTCTTCAATCAGACAGAGGTGTTGAACACCTCTATCCTTTAGACTCTCCTTATTCTCTCTCTTGTTCAAGTTTTTAGTAGAACTTCTGACTTCTTAAATAGTAGTTTTTTGGGAACTAGTTGTTAAAGGATGAATGATTAGGAAGTACTTTGATTTCCTTTTCCGTACAGGAGGTGAACTCTTTAACCACTGAATCTTCAAAGGAAACTTGTACTTATGAAGCCATTGGGAGAGATTATCCATAAGACATGTTAACACTTCTTGAGCCTTGTGATTGTAGACTGAAGCTGCAGAGCTGATTGGACATAGTTGTACTTTTTCTTTGGTACGGGTAATCATGAATTTTGTCACAGATTATGAGTGCCTTATCATAGGCTAATTTCAATTCTGAGAGTAGAACCAACGAGATGCTTCTTCAGATGCTGAAATAATCAGCATCAGAATTCATTCTAGAAAATAACTTGAGAATAAGTTCTTATTTGTAACAGTCGTTCATTCTTAACATAGTCTGAGTAAGATTCTTTAAATATTATAACCTGCGCACGTAATGAAATATTAAATAACACCATTGTTTTTTAAATATTGTTGTTATCATCAAAATTAAAGTGGGAATAATCAAGAGAAAATCTAGCTTTGACATAATGAAATATTGACGATGTTGTGTTAATGATGCTATAAATATGTTGATTAAGTTGATGTTGGGATGCACGGTCATGAGAGGACCAATGTGCATGTATTATTGTTGTTGTTGTGATGTTGATGTAGTGATGAATATGAATATTAAGTTGTGTTAAATATGTGTTGTTATTGAATGTGTTGTCGTGTTGAGACGAAGATCCCTATATGTTAAATGATGAAATAATTGTTGTGTGATAATGATGTTATTGTGTTGGTGTTTTTATGATAATGATATGAACATGATGAAATTATGTTGATGATGTGGTATTAATGTTAGCATACATGGTCAAGAGTGGGCCAATGTGTATATGTTGTTGTTGTTACATGTTGTAAATCACGCATCCATGTTGTCAGAACTTCGGTTCTATTTATGTTGTGGCCTCGATCCTATGGTGGTGATTCGGGTGTGAGTAGCTAATTTCTATGGTGGTGGAATTAGTGAAGCATTACCTATGGTGGCGGTAATGATTTTTGTTGTGCTCCGGTTCAAGTGTGAACTAGATTCTATGATGGTGGATCATAATCCTATGGTGGTAGATTAGGGAGTGAAATGAACCATGACGAGTTCATATTTTGGTACCACATTCATGATGAGTCAGTTATTGAGTCTAATTCATTTATGTTGAGTTGCATGTTCTGTTGATGATATGTGGTTTAGTGATTCATGGCGAAGGATTGAATTATGTTTATCCTTAAAATGTTGTTGCGCATGGTGATTAATGATGAGTTTGGGTGTGCAGACATGTTGTGGTCTAATGTATGATTATACATATGATGTAGTCTATCTAATATATTATACTTATATGTTTAGTTGTTGAATGTGATTTCTCACCCCTTTTGTTTGAATGTTGTCTCTACTTGGGTAATATGAAGATACACACGAGTAGCATTGTTGAAGTAAGTGGAAGGATAGCTCTTGAAGTGGCTTCCATTAGTTGTCGTTTATTAGTATGGTCTTGCTCTGGTCATGTAACATCAGGATGGAAATTGTTCATGTTATTTTCACTTGTCATTGTTGTTGGAGGTTTTTAATTTTTATGTTGTTGAGAGCTGGATAATATAACTCTCTTGTTTATGATTTTAACATTGAAATGGAATTTATGAGACCAATGATGTGAAATTTATGAGTTTGACTCTATTTTTTTTAATTATGTTCCGCTGTGATGTTGTTTAGATGAGTTGGGTGTCGTGAAAACATCCTAGGTAAGTTATTAGATGACTTTGGATGTCGTGTAAACATCCTAGGTGAGAATAAAGTTACATGATTAGAAGGTGCTATTTGTAGTGTATGTGTGACATCATATGTGATAAGTTAATTAATCTTGGATTTATTTATGAATTATGTGTTGGGGTAAATAGGGTGTTACATTAATGGTATCTGAGTAGGTCGGTCATTCTGGCCAGATTTTTATGATATCAGTTCCCTGTTAGTCGATGAGCGTGTGTGCATTATCGATGCATTATTTATTCTAATGTTGTTTGATGGTGTGCAGAATGGCTGGGAGAAACGACCGTATTATTGCTAAAGCTTTGGAATTTCTTGCTCAGTTGATGGCTTAAAATGCACAGAATAATTAGATGGGGGACCAGGATAAGCTTCTAATGAGTTTCGCACTTTGGGAGATTTTCAAAGGAATGATCAGTGCATTTTGATGCACCTTCCTCTATGTTTAGACTTAGACATTTCTATAGTTTGGTTTGTCTATTTTGCTATTTTGTGATGTTTTTCTAATTCAATTTATTTTCAGCCTTAACAGCTTTTCTGTAGTTTGGTTTGTCTATTTTGTTAGGCATTTCTATAGTTTGGTTTGTCTATTTTGTTATTTTCAACATTAATAGCTTTTAATAAAAAAAATCATAACTGGAGCTACAGAAATCGGATCGAGGCGTTCTACTAGTTGTTGGAAAGCTAAGAAAAAGATCTACAACTTTCATGTTGCACGAAGAATCTGATTCGGATTGTTTGAGTCCTGAATAATTCGTTGAAGTTTTTGACTGTAATAATTTAGTTGTTTTTCCCTACTGGGTCTAGTTTAGGTTTCCGACCCAGTTGAGTGTGTAATGCAAACCTTATTTTGTTTATAAGGTTTTCTGTCGTGCTACAGCATTCTACCCTAGTTTTTACGAAATTTCTTTTGCTTTTCATGTTTTCCATGGCGAACTAATCCTAAGGGAAAATCTGTCGGTTTTGAATCCCGTAATCCTTTGAGGTTTATTATAATTCTGATTTAATTTAATTTTGTTCCAATTCGTTTTATAATTTTCATTTGCTTAATTCGTTCTTATGAAATAAATTAGACTTAATTCGATTGATCGATGTTCCTTACCTTAATCGCGGATTAACTTAACTTTTTTGTTAATTTGCGCCATCTTTAACCGTCTGCTTAATTCGGTAATTAGGAATATAAGTCGTGTGGTATTGTCGACGCTTGTTCCTCAATATTGCAATCGAATAGGGATTATAACCGCTTAGGGAATTGGAATTGTAATGACCGATGAAAAGTTGGGAGTCAAACCGGTAGATTAACCTGTTTTAATCACTTATTTTAAAAATCACTTATTTTACTGTTTATTTTCTTAATCGAATCATAAATCAAAACAACCCCCCCCCCCCACAAAATCGTCTTCAATTGGTTATTTTATAAACAAGAATCCTTGTGAATCAACATCCGAGTTACTGTCGCTTTACTACGTTATTTCAAATCACTCGGTTTTGATTCGCGCGAGACAGCGTAACAAATTGGCGTTGTTGCTGGGGATTATTGTCGATTTAGCCAATAGTCTAGTTTTAGGTTTTGTTTGTTTTAATTTTCTGCATTTTTGTGTATTTTCTTGCATTTTCGCGTCCGGTCATCCTGTTTCGCTCGTTTCTCGTCAGACCTAGTAAAAAAAACCCGGTTTTGGGCAAATTGCCTCCTTTTTTAGTTCTGTTTCATGCACTTTAAGCAAAAAAATCGTGCGATCAAAAGTCCCATACGCTGGAAGAGTTATGGGAGCTGGCCCCTCAAATCGCCAAATTCCTCTTTTTTCTATTTTTAATTAATTTTTTACTGTTTTCATAGTCGCGAAAAAATCCAAAAAATTTTCCAAAATTCTCATTTGACCTAATTAGGTTAAATTTTGTGTTTTTATATTTTTTTCAATTTTATTTCAACCATCTTCCTTCTTTGATTTTGATTCTGACCTATAGGGACATTGTGGGCATTATCAGATTTGTTGCTGCATTGGTAGTCCTGGCCACCAGAGCTTCCTGTTCTGACCTGGCTGATTTTGATCCTGAGATAGAGAGGACCTTGCGCGCACACCTTAGAGATAATTAGGCCGGCCCTAGTTCACCATCTCTTGACGATTGTGATTCTAACCCTTTGTTCACCATGGCTGAACAGCGGACACTAAGGGAGCTTGCTGCCCCCGATGTTAACTATAATGGATTATGTATTAAATATGATGACCTTGCTTTTCCTTTTAAGTTAAAATCTGGACTAATACACTTGTTGTCGAGATTTAGTGGTCTTGTAGGTGAGGATCCACACAAGCATCTCAAAGAATTCCAGATTGTTTGTTCAACCCCACTCAGACCTGAAGGAATTACGGAAGACCACGTCAACCTAAGAGCCTTCATGTTTTCTCTACAAGGTGCAGTCAAAGACTGGTTATATTATCTTGAGCCGAATTTTATTGCTACTTGGAATGATCTGAAGAAGGTATTCCTAGAAAGATACTTTCCTGCATCCAGAGCTGCCTCGATACAAAAAGACATTTGTGGTATTAGACAACGGGATAATGAATCATTGGCTGAATATTGGGGGAGATTCAAACAATTAGTTTCGAGTTTCCCACAACACCAGATTACCAACCAAATATTGATTCAGTATTTCTATGAAGCATTAAAACCAATGGATAGGAATATTCTAGATGTTGCTAGTGGTGGAGCACTTGTTGATAAGACTTCAGCCGCTGCCAAGGCTCTGATTGAGAACATGTCGCTTAACTACCAATAGTTCACTACAAGAGAAAATCATGTTCAAATAAAAGGTGTGAATGACGTTCACGTTTCTTCTCATGTTTCTCATTCTGACAAAGCCTTCAAAAATAGAAAGAATGAGTTGACCGAATTAGTGAAACAGTTGGTAGTGGTAGGTAAAGCTCAAGTAGCCCATCAAGCCCAAACAGCAAGATTATGTGGTATTTGTACTTCTCCTGATCATCCTACTGATACATGTCATATTCTACCAGATGAAAAGCCTACTGAAGTACCTCAAGCATATGCTGCAGCCCTTTACAATCAAGGTAACAACCAAAATCGATACAACATTCATGACCTGTCCACTAATAAATACCATCCAAATTGGAGGAACCATCCAAACCTCCAATATGGAAACCAGCCCTCCAACCAAAAACACTATCTCAACCAACATCAATTAATGCCACCACAAAATCCTCCACAAGTTGCAGCCACTGCTGCCCCAGCTTCCGGTCCTTCGTTAGAGGATATTGTTAAGCAATTGGCTACCAATAACCTCCAATTCCAACAACGGACAGAGTCTTCCATCCAAGCCTTGAAAACACAAATAGGACAACTTGCTTCTTCAGTTAATGGTATTCAACAAACACAAGGATCCAACCAACTGCCCTCTCAAACCGTGGTGAATCCTAAAGCGTAATGTGAGTGTAATAACCTTGCGATCCAGAAAAGTTACAGATTATGTCCCGAAAAAAATTAAAGAAATTGTTGAGCCTTCTGTTATTGTTGAGCCTTCTGTTGTTGGTGAGGCTAACCTTCTGCTGTTGTGGAAAACAGTATGTACCTCGGATACCTTACCCTCACCGAGTGCAGAAAAATAAGAACATTCTTAAGGAAGACAGAGAGAGAGAGAGAGAGAGAGAGAGAGAGAGAGAGAGAGAGAGAGAGAGAGAGAGAGAGAGAGAGAGATTTTGGATGTGTTTAAAAAAGTGGCGGTAAACATTCTGCTTCTTGATGTAATCAAGCAGATTCCAAAATATGCAAAGTTTCTTAAGGATTTGTATACTCATAAAAGGAGATTGAAAGGGAATGAGAGGGTGAATATGGGAAGGAATATTTCTGCCTTCACCTAATCTAATGATGCAGCTGAACCAAATGTTTCAGCCCTCTTCCAGTAGCCCATGCCACAAAAGTGCAAGGATCCAAGAACTTTTGCTATCCCTTGTACCATTGGGAACAGTAAATTCGAAAATTGCAAGGAAGTAGTTATGGATGATTTCACTGTTTATGGCTCCTCTTTTGATGCATGTTTGAATAGTTTGAATATGGTTTTAGAGAGATGCGTCGAAACTGACCTTGTTTTAAATTATGAAAAATGTCACTTTATGGTTGAGCAGGGAATTGTTTTAGGACACATAATTTCTGAAAAAGGAATTTCAGTAGACCTTGCTAAGATTGATGTAATTTCTACACTGCCTTACCCATCTTGCATTCGCGAGATTCGTTCTTTTCTTGGTCATGCAGGTTGTTACGGTGAAATCTGGATACCAAGCTATTGATTAACTTGAATCTTAATTCATTTACAACCGGACTTTAATTTATCCAAAAAAGGAAAGGTTTAAAGAAAGAAAAACCTTTGAAAAGCAAAGCAAAAAGATAAGGCCTAAAACTAAGCAAACAGAGATCTAAAGATTCAGGGGTTGGTTATACCTAGGGAAGGTGTTAGCATCCTAAGTATCTGTAGTACTCTACAGGAACCTCTTGTTAAATATTTGTGTTTGCTAAAGTTACTTGCTAAAGGTAAAAAGTGCTAAGGTAAGAATCTAAAGAGTAAAGGGTATGTACAAGGTTTTGCTCGCGAAGACATCGCATCTCGTGCCTACGTATCCGGACGGGAATGGAATCAGAGCAATCGTAGTTCCCCTATCTAGGGATGAGGGACTCTTGACTGTGGTCAAGGTTCCCAAAGGGAAGTAAGCATTCATAGTGAAGTACTTACATGGAGTGCGGCGACTCCAAGTCTACGTTAAAATGATTGTGATAGAAAATGTCCACGGCGGGACGCTAAACATGAGTACGGCAACTCAAATCCTAAGGCAAGGATAAAAGGGTAAAGGTTGAAGGGTGTCCACGGCGGGACGGATTAAAAGTGAGTACGGCGACTCAAGTCCTAAGGCTAGGATGAAAGAAAATTGTCCACGGCGGGACGGGAAGAGTGAGTACGGAGACTCAAATCCTAAGGCTAGGATCAAGGGATAAAAATTCGAATCATTCATCATGTGAAAATATATATTAAAACAGGAATTTAGAAAAAAGAATCAACTAAAACAGATTTAAAATGAGAAAGTTACGAATAATTGAAATTTGTGAAGTAAATGAAAATAAGCAAGTGAATAAAAATGTACAAGGTGGGTGTTGAACCCATGACCCTTGGTTCACAAATGCACAAACTCACCACTAGACCACAAGGGCGCGTGTGACCAAGAGAGGGAGAGAAAAGAAAAAATATTAAAACAAGGAAAATATGAAGAAAAAAAAGCAAAAAAGGGTCATCACTGAGGATCGAACCCAGGTTCACAAGGTACAAGGCACTTAAGGTGACAAGGTGGCTACCACTGGGGTGACTGTACATCCATTGATTATGCCACCCCAAAATAAAGATAAGCCAAGCAAGGCGCAATTTCTGGGCAAGAAATCAAAGCAAAACAAATGAATGTGCCAAATACGTGAAGGAATGAAACTCTATCAAAACTCCATGGATCTGAGTAAAATTTTAGTCAAACTTGGGTGTTTTTAACAATGAACACAGTGGTGGTGTTGGTTTTCTCTAATTATGTTTGCATCTAAAAAATCAATGGTAAATGCAAGATGATCAAAAATGCCAAATGCCACAAAACGTGAACACTCAAACTATGCCAAAAAAAACATCAATTTTCACAAATCTTGGGTCTATCTCATGTGATTTTTAACAAGGAAAATGATGGCAATTTTATTTTTCTCAAATTATGTTCGTGACTTAAAACCCGATAGTGACTACAAAATGAGGTTTTTGAAATGCAAATTCCAATTTGGAGTTCAAACCAAACATGTTTGTACTAATTTGCAAGTGTGCACACACTCTAAACATGATATATACAGTGTTTGAACACAAGACAGATTCAAAAATGCACTAGAGCAGAAAGTGATATATGAGCTGCAACATTGCACATAAATTGCCAAAACTGAAGGTAGCAGAACTAAAACCAATGAGCTCACTCAATACAAATCCAAAACATCATGGTCTTTTGATTCAAACTGATAACACAAGAACTATTGAGGCTGTTATGACAATCTTAAAGTTGTCTGCAGTAGAACCAAACATCAAAAACCTTATCAAGATAGGCAGCCAATGCAAAGTGAATTGAATTAAGAAATTAACACTTGGCCTGTGATAGCAACCAAACCAGCAGTTCATGACAGAATTTTGACTCACCCTTCATTATGATCACCAGCTCATGCCAATTGTGGTTTCCTGTTTTACATCATCTGTGTTCTAAATAACTACAGACTGAAATCATAGCAATAAGCATGCCTCCTAGCATAAGAAACCAATCATCCAAGACCTAACAGCTTGAAGGAACCAGACTAGCACAAGGTAGGGTCAAGAACATAACATTGTAAAGCCAAGGCCACATGCAAACCAAACTGAAGATTTAAGAATCCCAGGCACATAATGACATACAACTCTTTCAACAGTTATCCAAAACAAAATTGCCTTCCAAGGGTCCAAATGGAATTGAGGTCTATGTCAGTTTTTTAAAACCTCATGACAGCAACCTTGGTGTTTCATTCATCTGGTCTGAAGACAGTAACAGTAAAACAACTATAAAGCCAACATATTTCCTTTCAAGGCAGTCACTAATGCAAATACACAAAAAGCTGGACAGGTCCCCTCAAAATCCAATCATGTCAGTTGCAATTTCACAGTGATAGCTTGGCACAGGAGTTGACTAATTCAAAAACAGTTTGAACAAAAAGAAATTGCATGAATAATGCATACATATGCAGCAGGTCATTTCAACCCTTCCCTCAATGGCTCTCATGCTTTTAATCACCTACTGCAGATGTTCTACCTAAAGACCTCAAACACTCCCAAAACAAACCAGTCTGAACTGATATCAAAGGAGGGTAAGTCTTATGATTGGTGAATCCTAAGTATATGATAAATAGCAACATCAGTGCAGTAGCTTGCTCATGAATTGATCCTGTAACTAATGTGACATAAAACCAAACCAAACAGCTTGCAGGGATTTTAGACACCTAAGGGGTGGAAACCTTTCTCAAGGCAAACATGATAGTAGGCCTATCAAATCATTCATGACCAAACCTATGCATTTACATACACCCTATTGTCATACCCCAAATTTGTCCTACCCTATTAGGTCTCGTGATAAGCACTTTGTTGCTTCCTGACGTTTCTTAAGATAATCAGGCAACTCTTGGCCATGACCCTTCAAAGATTAAGACACAGGGATTTAGTTTGTACTCTTTGTAATCAGAAGCTCCTGATAGCATGACGAATTCAAGTAGAGATAAAAGAAGCATGTTTTGCATCCTTGGTATGATTGATTCCAAGTGGATTCCAAGCCCTATGGTTACTTGTTCTCAAGGCTTGATTCAAGTTATTGAGTTTACTTTTAGATTTTGCTTTGCCGGCCAGACTAATAGACAATTCCCCAGAGAGATAATTTTCAGGGAGAACATTTCAAGCCATGTTGGGATTAAGGTCATAGGCAGTTTTTTTGCCTAAAGAATAAAATCACATGAATGGCACAGGATGCTCATATTAACATCGGAGTGTTATAATCTTATGAAAGGTTGTTACATTGGACTGCAAAAAAAAAAAGCCAAACGCACGAACTGGTGGAGCATGTGATGGATCCCAAAAGGTTACACAAATAGTCATGCTTGGCCAAGGTATGTTGTGCAGAGAATGTGAGCAATACCAGTGGGTAATTTCAAATGGTGACAAGGTGTTGGTATAAAAGAAAACAAAACTAGAACTCATGCTTCATAACACGGAGTTATGTTCAAGAACGAGTCATTTTTTAAAGGAAGGCTACGTGACAATATGGCCTAGATTATTACTTTAAGTACTTTGCAATGGTGAGCCTTATTTTAAATTCACAAGTGGTGTTAATTTGAGAAATTCAAAGTTCTTGTCAATGAAGATTCAAGTGCATTCACCTAATGACACGATAAGGGGGGTTAATTTCAAAAGCAAGAGAGATTGATCATTAAATCCAAAGATGTTTATGAGGAACCAAAGTGTTACAGTAGCTTGAGTCTAAATTTGTAATATCAATAACTCTATTTGTTACAAAATCAAGATGACAGTGGAGTTTTGCAATGGCGACATAATTACATCGACAATTGCGATATTCTCGTACCAAATCCATCATACAAAGTCAGCTCCATCTTCATGAGCCATGAATTGTTTGATGCCATACAGTTGTGTCTTCATCATCTCCATAACAGCTCACGGTGATAAGTTTCCACGCCATGTCGGTTCGCCTTAGGTCTCACCACCAAAACTTTGAATTGGAGCTAACCCATTCGTTATCATGGGCGATACTCCTTCCTAAATGACACTTCAAACTTGAACTGCTGCACATGAAAAAAACAATACAGATTAGTGTACCGGAAGGTAATATTGCGTAACGTGAAACAAAGGCTACAAAACGCAATAGCATAAAACAAGCCATGTTGATACATGATGAAAATAGGATGCAGTGCATTCACGTGGCAAGGAGCTAGAGAAAGTCTTCATTCGTTTGGAACTTCTCTGCAATATCAAAGATGTATAACACCACTTGGAAATTGCTATACAAGATATATTTACCTCCATAAATATGGTTGCCCAAGCAGGTTCAGGAGGATGTGGCTCTGAATCATTCATTGCGCACTAGAAAGAACGGGACCAATGTTCATAAAATGGTTCGAATAGGATAATACCGAGCGAGACGACGAGAAGATGCAGTGTTGCTCTTAATGCTGCTAAAATAAAAAAAAGGAGATCAGTACAGAGTTGTTATACCACTTGACAAGAACAGGATTGTTTTTAATTCCAACTCAGGTTATAGGCCTGAAGCACAGGGGGATGTCAATGCAAACTTTATCTCTTCCCCTAAAACTGTGTCCGAGTTTATAGCCACACAATGTCACTGCCCTGCAATTGTGATGCTTACTAGGTTAGTCGACAATTACAGGACGGCGAAGTGTGGAGATTTATTCTGAAACAGACTTAGAGAATTCGGGAATACCTCTCTTACATGCAAAGGGACGAAAACTACTAAAACTTCACTTGTGCTGCGACATTTGGAAGTGAACCGAAAAGAGGTAGAAAATACACCGTTGCTCGTTTTTCGTATCCTGAGTGGCCCGACCATGGAGTGCCGAACAATACTTTGGCTGCGCGTGAAGTTTTGAAAAGGTTATGCCATTTGCCACCAAATCTGGGCCCGACAGTGGTGCACTGCGGTACAGGTATCGGTAGAACTGGAACATACTGCACAATTCATAACACAATTCAGAAAATACTTACTGGTGATGTATCTGCTATAGACATTGCCAATACAGTATTTGTGTTCAGATCTCGGCGTATTAGCAACAGGTGTAAACGTGCATACCAGGTCCTGAATTCTTGTTTAGACTTCCCTCGAGCAACTTGGTCACAAGAAATGTTAACAGAATCAGGGTGTTGACTCCCTTGACATCCAAACCGCCATGTATTAAGTGGCCCATGGTAATACCTGAAATAAGAAACAGTTGTTAAATCAGGGTCAAGCACCACAAAGTTGGACACAATCCTTAAAGTAAGACAATACGCAGGGCATTGATATCACTAGAATCCAAAGTCAGAGAGCTCTATTCCAGGTGTCATGTTTGTTGATACCAATTAATCATGGTTCCTCGCCAAACTCCAAAATCATCCATTATGTCTACCTCTTGTGACATCAAGAAAAAACTGAATGACAAAAATAGCATCAGACACCGCATCAACCTTCTCTTAACACTCGCATCGATATGCAGAAACCTTCCACTTCCATCTACTCAACACCAAAATCTCATAATGAATCTTCAACCTCTAGACCATAACCTCCTTCACCCACAAACTCATTTCTTCAACAATAAACACGACCTTCATCACTCAAACCATATCTCCATGAACCTCAAATCTTCCAAAACGCACCTCTGAAAACTAACTCCAACTTCAATCAACCTCATCCATCTCACATCATCATCTTCACTCAAACTCCCTCTGATTTGAGATAGCCCCATCATTAACCAACCACTTGCATCCTTCTAACTCTCATTTCTCACCTCAAAACTTTTCAAACATACACCAGATCTGCAAACAGATTCACAATAACAACATATTATTTTCACACTCCTCCATACATTCAACAATCCTTCTCCAAAAATCTCCCTCCCCACTTCGAGATATTCTGCTGTCATGAAACAGACACAAAAAACTCCTCTGTTCTGCTTCGAAGACATTCTTTAAGCATCTGCTTCAACTCCATAAATCACGTACCACTTTCGTTCAGTTTCCGACAGAGAAATCTTCTACACCTTCCAACAAGCAGGCGGACACGCAGCAAAAGAATAGACGAAACCTGCAAAATTTTCATGAACAAGAGATAATCACAAACTATTTTATCAAGAACAACTACAACACGCAATAATAGTTCGAGCTCATTATGAAATTGGCTTGTCTTCTTGAAGCCTGTTTGGTAGCAGCTGTGTAAAGATTTGCTTCCATGGTTATTGTTTTTCTCTTAAAATGGCTCTTATGCAGTACGTGGGTTAATCAACTCCGTAATTTTCCTAATACTACTGTGAAGCCTCCATAATCTTCATTTTTCATATTCAAAACATTTAACATCAGTCACCCTTCAAACATTAAAAATAAACTAGGAATGGTGAAATCCAAGTCCCATGTTGCTACTGTGTGATTCCAATGGACATGTTCATCACGTCGCTCATCATTATCATGTTCATGACCTTCATACTACACAAAACAACCATATTTTTCTTAAACTTCAGCAATAATTGTTTCAGACTTCCACAGCCATGACCCCTCCACCTTACCATATTCACATCACCAATCAGCCACATCTTGCAACCGTGAAAAATATTAACCTGTTTCAGCACATACACTATTGGCAAGCTGCAAGATTTATCACCATTTATCCACGTTGCTCATGCTGCAAACAGCTGCAAACTGCTACTCAAGGAAGCGGAAACAACTGACGCGTATCGTACCTTAAGCCATGAAACAACAAACTCGCCATGAAAACCACAATATAACTTGTCTGCATCTTTCATCACCACACACTGAAGCTTCACAATTCACATCACAAATCCTTCGCAAGCCACAATCGACAAAACAACAACCTTTCCATTGTAACAACAATCACAATTACAACTCAAACCAACAACGGTGATATTGAGTTGACTTTCAGCTACAGCTCGAACCGACAACAATAACTGAATCCCTATAAGTCATCATCATATGCTAGCTCACAATTTCAGAACATCAATGATGATAATCCAAGGCAGCAACCTAGCAGTTCTCATCAACTCGCTCGAAAACCACTCACCATCAGAACATGAGACATGTCATAAGCCTTGAAACCAGCAAGTATACCCTGCAACAACCAAATGAATATCAGGTTATTAACCAAGCTTCACATCAAGGGTTCTTGACACTGAATAGTTATACTACTGCACAGTAAAAAATTCAAAAATTCATGGTAAAAGGGTAGCTTTTCGCAGTAAAAGTATGAATAGGACAAACATTCCCAGAAAAGAGTTAACAAATAAGGAATGACCAAAAGGCATTCTGAAATCATGCTTCTTTTTCACCCAGAGGTTTTGAAAGAGAAAAACCCTAATCCTAATTAGTATATATATGAGCGCTTTGTTCATTCAAAAGGGGGCGGACATTGAAAAAACCCTAAATTTTTCTACACAACGATTCCTCACCCTCTCTCTCAGAAAAGCTCATCTTCAAAACTAATCAGAGTTTTACATAAGAAACTCTGATATAGTCAAGCTTAACCTCTCCATTCACTCACGCGTTCACAGCAACACTTGGAGATCAAAGAGGAAGAAGAAGAGAAGAAGATAAGCAAACAGAGAGAAGAAGGATCTGAAGCCGAGTACCTGAGCGCCATCGTAGATTTGGTCTTCAAGGGTTAGTTTCCGAAACTCTTTTTTTTCGCCCTTTAGAATTAATCCAATCTTGTTTGATTTTCTTCTTTGTGGGTTTGTTTTGATGTTAGGTTTTATTTGGGATTGGTTCTGATTGAGAGATTTGGTTGTGTTTTAGAAATTTCTGAGTTTAGATTCGAAATGAGGATAAAATTTTGGTTAGGGTTTGTTCAAGGAGTTTAGAGTTCTGTTTAGGTTTCGCCGGAGAAGGTGGTGGTGGCCGCCGTTGGCCACTATCTTCTCCGGCCTCGTGTTAGGTTTCCAGCAAGGTTGTTAAGAGAGGTGAGAGGAGTTGAAAGCTTTGAGAGGGAATGTTGAGTTTGATGTGAGAATAACGAGAAGAATTTTTTAATATGGTGAAGGATATTTGATAGCTTGCCACGCAGTTTTTGGGGCAGTGGTAGTGTCTTTGGCTTTATTTTATTTTCGTGTGCACCCGTGCCTTTTCTTCCCACCATGTGCGCGCGATGGAAGCCATCAGATCTAGAGTCAACTTTGACTCTATGTTATATCAACGCTCCAGATCCTTTCCTGTAGTGAGCAGCTGATCAGGGTCCATCATAGACCCTCTTCCAGTGTGGACTTTTGGTCTGTTGGGCCTAGCGAATTTCCGACTGCACCCCCAGTTTGCTTACAGTTTGACCCATTTGTTATTTATTTGCTAACTTTTTATTATTAGTTTCATTTTTAAGAAAAAAATTCAAAAAAAAACTTTATTTAATTTTCTGTTTTAAAAATTATGGATTATTATTAATTCAATTAATTTTATTAAAATCTTTTATTTAATAATAATTAATTTGTTTAATAATTAATATTATTAAATAGTGGATTTTAATTTGATTAATTGTTTGAAATTATTTTTTTCTTTTAATTCTAGAACAACACAAAAATATTTCACTTTAAAAATTCTATTTTATTTAATTATTATCTTAATAATTTATCTTTTTTTTAATTCTAAAATAATCTAAAAAAATAATTTAATTTAATTTCTTTTCTTTTACTAATTTTAGATATTTAGTTTGTTAATTAAGTTAATATGTCTATATTAGCCTATCCCCATTCTATTTAGGTTATTATTTTTCTTGTGATGTTTTTACATGTTTTATTATCGTATCTCAATTATATTTATGTTGTTCACTTCAACCCATTTTAAAAAAAAAAACTAATATCTTGACTTAATATCAAGCCCATTTTCAAACACCTTGTAAGTCGGTCGTTTTACGATCGCCATCAACCTTATAGCCCACTCTTGGGCTTTGTACAATGACGCTTGTCACACCTCACATATAAAATTAAAATCAATTTCTTTTCCAAACTTGATCCAACGTCAAGTATATTCAAAACAAATGCACTTAACCTCTAACTTTTCCTAAACCCATGATTATATCAAGTCTTCCTATTCTACTTGTAAGTCGAGTGCTTTGACCTCGCCATCGACCTTACCCTATACCGTAGGGCCTCCTATCCTTTAATCCCACTTTACTCTTTCCACACGTAAAATTCAAACCTTGATTCATATCAAGCAATTTTCTTTAAGTCAAACTAAAATACTTAATAACTATTTAAACACAATTTTAATATTAGATGAAAAAGAGAGAGTCCCAAGTCTTTGGGTCTCTCTCCCAATTGTTTGGGTCCGAGGAGTCTTTCTTAAGCCCGAGCAATTGTCTTCTAAGAAAAGAAAACCCTTCTAAAAACGATAAATTTATTCGAGCCTTTTTTTCTAAACACTTAGGATGAAAAAGAGAGAGCTCCAAGTCTTTGGTTCACTCTCCCGATTACTTAAGGTACAAGAAGTCTTTCTTGAGCTTCGAGTAATCGTCATCCGATTAATACACTCTAATCATACTAAACATCTTTCATAATATTAGATGAGAAAAGGAGAGAGCTCCAAGTCTTTGGTTCACTCTTCCGATTATTTGAGGTCCGAGAAGTCTTTCTTAAGCTTCGATTAATCCTCATCTGTTAAAATACTTTAATTACATCCTATCTTTCAAACACCATTCAAACAATTCCTTTTGTGATGAAAAAGAAAGTGTTCCAAGTCTTTGGTTCACTTTCCCGATTACCTGGGTTCGAGAAGTCTTTCTTCAGCTTCAAGTAATCGTCATCCGTTCAACTTGTTCAAACCATACTCAATTCTATCCTTTCGCATTTGAGGTTGAAAAAGAGAGAGCCCCAAGTCTTTGGTTCACTCTCCCGATTACTTGGGTCCGAGAAGTCTTTCTAAGCTTCAAGTAATCGTCACTTCTAAGTAAATATCCCAATACTTACAAACACTATTCCTTGCCCTCGCGCGACCTACCATTCAAATAATTCTTTTACCAAGAACGTTGTTTAGTCCCTTCTTCTGCGCATAACAAACTTGTGCTTTAGCCTCCCCTAGCGAGCAAGCAAGCCAACATTTAGCAGTTAGAATGCGACCCAAATTCTCGTTCATTCCAAACACAAACCTTTTAGCAAATCGTAAGCCGAACTACGGTTGCTCTGATTCTTCATTCTTCCTTGAATGTAAGATACGTAGGCACAAGATTGCGATAATCTTGGCGAGCACAATCCTTTCCATCTTCCATTTCCCCCATCCTTTCCCGTAGTCGAACTACGACGCTCTGATTTCTCATTCTCGTCCGAATGAGCATACGTAGGCACAAGGTCCCCAATCCTTGGCGAGCACCCTATCTTAAAACCATCCCTTTTCCCATTAGCAAGCAATTCCTTAGAAGATAAACAAACATAGTTAACTTTCTCTCGCGAATAGAATCAAGAGGTTCCCGTTGAGTACAACGGACATGAGGGGTGCTAATACCTTCCCCTCATGTAATCGACTCCCGAACCTAGAATATTAGTTGCGATGACCATGTTCTTATCCCTTTAAAGGTTTTATCGATATTTTCCTATTCCATCCTTGGAATGAATAAAGTTCGGTGGTGACTCTGTTTCGAACAGTATTTTCCGCGTCCATCGCGAGGATCGTATTTTTCGAGGTACGACAGATGGCGACTCTGCTGGGGACTTGCATAGCCCTATGCTAGAGAGAGTCAAGCCTAACTTGACTCAATTCGCGAGAGTTAGATCCGTTTGTGTATTTATTCTCTTATTCAATTGCTTGTTTGCTTTTATATATCTTATTGTTGTTTCTTGTGATACTATTGGGGTTCTCTGATAGTGGGAACTTTGTGAGATGGCTCTACACCCGAGTCCGAGAAAAACATAGGATTAGAGTGGTGGTTGTGTAGTGGAATCCCTCGAGGAGTCTTTCTCATTGGGAGGAAGCGAAAGCCCCACTTAGAGTTGATTCCCTAAGGATGTTATTGTTGTGGTGAGTCTTTGCCATGGCAGTAATATTTTTAAGGTTGAATCTATAACTCTAAGGACCTTTTACCCTTTTCCCATGGTGGTTGGTAGTGTTAACTCATGAGGGTCACTCCTTTTTGGGTTGATGCGAACGCCCCAATCAGATGAGATCCCTTGAACGTATCGTTATTCTGACAATGATATTTTCAACCTCGATCTATGACTATGAGGTCCCTTTAAGAAACCTTGGACTTGATGGTTGTGTAGTAGAGACTCACAGGGAGTCTTTCTCGTGGGACGACACAAAAACCTCACCTAGAAGAGATCCTTCGATGGTATTATTATTGGATGAATCTTTGTCATGGTAATAATATTTTCGAAAAGATCCATGACTCTAGGCACTTACCCGTATAGAACCTACCCATGGGATTTCAGAAATCAGAGAACTTTTAACTTCAGATTTTGTTTTGGTTACTTCCGTCCTTGCATCTGCATCATACTCATACCATAACATTTACATTTTGATTTTCAGGGAATTTAAGAATTATATTGTCAACATACAGGAATTATGGGAAGCAACGTTAGGTGCCCACTTCCTTACAACTTCAAGAGACCAAAATTGGAAGACTTGCGCAGTTTGGTTTCTCGTATCCCTGTTGTGTTCAGAATTAACTTTACGAAGGATTATGGCAGGATTATTCGCCTGTTAATGCAAGACGTAGATTCTAAGGCACTTATCACCTTGGCCCAGTTCTACGATTCTCCTTTAAGGTGCTTCACGTTTCAAGATTTTCAGCTGGCGCCAACATTGGAAGAATTTGAGAGACTAGTGGGTATTCCTATGAAGGATAAATTGCCATTTGTAGGAGTGAATTTTGTGCCAACCCTTCTGGCTGATGTCTTCTATTACTTGAGTTGGAGGAGTGACAGGAAAGGTGGCTCTATTGTTTGTTGCGCCTCTCTCTTGTACCAGTGGTTGCATTTGCACATGCCTACTAAGGGACCATTTTTTGATCGAGCCGATGATAGTTGGGCTCAAAGGATGGTGTCGCTTAGGTCTGCTGATCTCTCTTGGTATTCACAAGACTTTGAGGAAGTTATCACTAGTTGTGGTGAATTTCCTAATATCCCGCTAATAGGAACTCGAGGCTGTATTAACTCTAATCCGATGTTATCAGTTAGGCAGCTTGGGTACCCTATGGTAGCACCTCCTAAGGAAAATGACCTTGAAGCCTTCTTGATGCACGACTTAGGGTCTGAGAACCCTGATTTGTTCAGAAAGATTACAAGAGCTTGGAAGACCATTAAGAAGAAGGGAAGAGGTGAATTGGGAAGAAGAAATGGTATAACTAAAGAGCCTTACTTTGTATGGGTTAGGGAGAGGGCCAATGAGGTTAAAATGCCTTTTAAAGAAAAGGTATATGAGCCTGTGCCTGAACCTAAACCTACTCATATTCCAATAGAAGAAGCTGAAGACCTCAAAGCTACCATAGCCAAATTGTTGAAAGAAAATGAGAACCTTGAGGTGAGACTTCAAGAAGTCACCAAAGAGAAAAATGATATGAAGTGGGAGCTCCAGCGCAAGAATACCTAGCTAGAGGCAGTAAAGAAGAAAGCTGACAAAGAAGAGCATCGAAAGAAAAAGGTTAAGGTATGTCTTGATCAGTCTGATAGCAGGGTGAGGGGCCTGAAAGAAGAATTAGATAGTGCTAGGAAGAAATGTGTTCAAAATGAAAACTGTTGGCTTGCGGCTACCAAAAGAAACAAGACAATCCGAGAGGAGATGGGACTAGAGATCCATAAGCTAGACACTGCTTTACGCCAGTCAAGAGCTGCTGAAATAGAGGAACGCAGGCTCAAAGAGGGAGCTTTAAGGGTTGCTCAGGCTAAAACTGCTGATTGGGACAAGGTGTGCATAGAGTTAAACTCCGTCAAAGACTATGCAACTAACTTGAAGCAACAAATAAAAGATGTCTTAGCAGATAAAGTCGTGTGGTCTGCTGCAAGAGAGAAAACGGCTAGTGATTTCAAAGGTTATGAGAGGTCCATACATATACTGATAGCTGACCGGGACATGTATTGCAACAAGCTCAACAAATTAATCGAGTTCTGCAACTGGTTGACCAAAGATCTGGTTTGGAAGCATAGGGATGCTATGGAAGCGATGGGTGATTTTACTCCCCACAGTATCTGCGACTTTCTGTGCACGTGCAAGGACATGTTGAGCAGGTTCAAAGAGGAATTAAAAGAACGTGAAGCCCAAAGGCCAAGAGTCTGAAGTTCGTTTATTTTTATCAAACATTATGGGCTGTATTTTGAATGATTTTCCTTTTTTGTATCACATGAATATTATCCATCTATGAATGAATGTGGTTTAAATTGTTCTCAATATTCTTGTGTATGTTAAGCAATTAATTCGAGAATTCCCTGAAAAAACAAATGCATATCATCTTGCATATCATGGAACACGTCTTTTTCCACGCCGCACGATTCTAAATTTATACCCTTTTCGTACCAGGATTTGAGTTAAGCTGACTATTCATCATCGTTACGAAACTCGACGCAATCACCAAATGACACTGGAGCAGATGGAAGAGACTCAGAACACTATGAGAGGTGACATCGACGCTCTCAAGATGAAGATGGACCAGTTGCTGGAGACAATGCTGACGCTAGCCCAAAAAGAAAACAATGCTGAGACTTTTGCTGATGCCAAGAAAGCGGCTGACAATATAGGAACTTCTGGGGTTGTTAAAACTCCCCACGTAGACCTTGTTGACCGTTCCATATCCGCGCGTCAGGGTTCTGAAGCAGACATGGATGAACAATATGATGCTTTCTACCAACCTCCACCACCTCCTCCTCAACACAATATGGGGGCTACTAATGACTTTGCTGCAGATAGACTACGAACTGTTGAAGAGAAAATCAAGTCATTGGAAATCAAGAAGACTCCAGGGTTGGATGCTGTTGACATGTGCCTAGTACCAGGATTGGTGATACCGAAGAAATTCAAGGTCCCAGACTTTGAGAAGTACAAGGGGGTCAGTTGCCCCAAAACCCATCTGCGAGCGTACTGTCGCAAGATGGCAGCTCACATTGATAACGACTTGATCTTAATACATTACTTCCAGGATAGCCTCAGTGGGGCATCATTGGAATGGTATATGCAGTTAGAAAAAGGACAAATCAGTACATGGAGAGATTTAGCAGATGCATTTTCACAACATTATCAGTATAACACTGATTTGGCACCGAATCGCACGCAGCTGCAAGACATGACTCAACGTAACAATGAGTCATTTAAAGAGTATGCCCAAAGGTGGAGGGAGTTGGCTGCCCGTGTTCAACCACCATTGCTGACTAAGGAGTTAACTGACATGTTTATGGGAACTCTACAACCTCAATACTTAGACCGCATGCTCGGGTTCAGTTTCCCTAACTTTGCTGAAGTGGTGTCAGTAGGTGAAAGAATCGAGAGAACTTTGAAGAAGAACAAGGTTGCGGTCCCGATGAATGGGGGGAGGAAGCCTTTTGTGAAGAAAAGGGAAGATGAAACTAATGTCGTGATGCAAGGACGAGGAGATAGAGCTCCAGTGAACATCCAGTATCCACAGGTAGCTGCAGTAGCCCATGCTCCTTATCAACAACCAGCTCAACAACAGAATCAGCAGCAGAATTATCAAAGAGTTCCCCCACCGCAATATCAGAATTCCCCGGCTCAAAGACAACAAAGGCCGAGATAGCCAAGAAGACAACTTGACCCACTGCCTATGTCATATGGGCAGATCTTTGCTCAACTAAATCAGAGTGGACACTTAACGTTGCGAGATTTACGACCAGCAACCTTTCCATACCCCCCCCCGGGTACGATGCGAATGCCCATTGTGAGTTTCATAAGGGAGCCCCTGGACACTCCATAGACAACTGCTATGCGTTTCAAAACAGGGTGCAGGATTTGATAGAGTCCAAAGATCTCACTTTTACACCTAGAGGTGCCAACATTACGAAGGATCCGTTGCATAAACATGGAGGTCCTTCTGTCAATGTTGTGGACGAAAATAGTGGTTTGAGGCTAATTATGAATGTTGAAGATGTTCGTACTCCGATGGCCGTTATCGGAGAACAATTGAAGAAAAGTGGGATGATTCCCCAAAAAGAAGTGGATAATTTGACTGACGAAGTGGTAAAAAAACATCTGCAAAGGTTCTTAGAGCATGGGATAATACAAATAGAACAAAGAGATTCGAACGTGTCTGCTATTGATATTCAGTATGATGAAACAAGTGCTTATCCGACAAGGCGACTTCGGCCAGCACCAGTAGTCTTACAGTATGATCCTTCGGAAGCCTTTCAACAGAGGCCCGCCCGACCAGCACCTGTGGTTATGCAGTATGATGAAGATGACATCAATAGACAAAGAGCAGCGCGACCAACTCCAGTGGTAATAGAATATTCTGTCAATGAATCTGAGCCCAAAGTTTTTAAACAGAGGCCAGAGAGACTAGTGATTGAGTATGACACTGCCAAATGCGATGCAGTTGTGGGGCCTAGTGGGATGACCCGTAGCGGTCGTTTATTTGCCGCCAAACCGGTGGAAGTGCCAGCTAGAAGTAAAGAAAAAGATACAATGGAACTACCAAGTGTTGAGCCACCTGTTGAGGTGTCATCACCAAAAGCAGCAGTAACACCAAAGGAAGCTGAGGAGTTTTTGAAGATCATCAGAAAAAGTGATTACAAAGTGATTGATCAACTAAACCAGACTCCTTCCAGAATTTCCATGCTCTCGTTGTTACTTAATTCAGAGGCCCACAGGTTATCTTTGATGAAGGTGTTGAGCGCTGCGCATATTTCTAAAGACATCACCGTAGCCCAGTTCGATGATGTGATAGCTAGCGTTACAACCGGAAACTTTCTTAGGTTTAATGATGATGACTTGACTGCAGAGAAGAGAAACCACAATAAAGCTCTCCATATTTCTATCAAGTGCCAAGACACATTGATATCCCGAGTCTTAGTGGATACAGGTTCTTCTTTGAATGTGCTTCCCAAGGTCACCCTGGAGAGAATGCCAGTAAAAGGAGTTAGCATGAAGCCAAGTGCTCTGGTAGTCAAAGCTTTTGATGGTTCCAGGCGTGCTGTGATTGGCGATGTGGACTTGCCAATAAAAATCGGGCCAACTGTCTTCACTATCACTTTCCAAGTAATGGATATTTATCCAGGGTACAACTGTCTATTAGGAAGACCTTGGATTCATTATGCAGGAGCTGTTACCTCCACCCTTCACCAGAAGCTAAAATTTGTCAGTAATGACAAAATAGTTCAGATTGGAGGAGAGGAGGATATCTTGGTTAGCCACTTAACATCCTTCAGGTACATTGAAGTTGAAGGGGAAATGGTGGAAACGCCTTTTCAGTCTTTCGAAATGGTGAATACATTAGCAGTGCAGCGAATTTCAGAGGGTCAGAGTTCAAGATCAGCAATGGCATCTTATAAAGAAGCTAAGATGGTTGTAGACAAAGGGAACGCCCAAGGCTGGGGCAAAATGGTGGAAGTGGCTGAAAAGTTCGACAAATTTGGGCTAGGATACCATCCTTCATCTAACACTGTGACAATTGCATATGGCAAGAAGCAGATTCCTCCTGTAGCAGAAGTCTTCAAGAGCGCTGGGCATATCTTCGACCATACCTCCTCCATGGTAATTTAAGATGGGGTGGATGACAAAGAAGCCTCCGCAAGCTGGATCCGACAGGCTGAACCTGGTGAAGAATTGAAGAATTGGAAGACCATCGAAATACCCCAGTTTTTCCCTCTTCAAAAGTAAAGTTTTAATTGATTTTCAAAAACCCTACGCTCTGCCCAAGGCGTAGTGGAGCTTTGTATCGGGCCCCCTGATGTTTCGAAACATGTTTAACGTGAATAAATTTTGATTTGCATTCAATTCTTTTGCTCATTTTCTTTCCTACTTTTTTTCATAATTAATGGCATTTCTTTCTCGCACTCACTTTCCTAAATAAGCTGCATAAATCATAAACATGCAGAGACACTACCGAGGTCCTTGATATCGACACTGCTATAGGCCTTTATGATTTTGATTGTCCGATATACCGAGCGGATGAGGAAGACGAGAATGAGCTCCCCAACGAATTGGCTAGGTTGCTGCAGCAAGAAGAGAAGGTCATTATGCCGCGCAAAGAGGATGTCGAGGTTATCAACCTGGGTTTAGAAGAAGATAAAAGGGAGATAAAGGTTGGAGCGTCTCTTTAAGATACTGTCAAGGCAAAGTTGGTAGGGCTCCTCCGAGAATATGCTGATGTATTCGCATGGTCGTATCAGGACATGCCTGGTCTAGATACGAGCATTGTTGTACACAAGTTGCCACTCAAAAAAGAGTGCCATGCCGTCAAGCAGAAGTTGAGAAGAACTCGCCCTTATATGGCTCTAAAAATCCGTGATGAGGTCCAAAAACAATTCGATGCAGGTTTCTTAGCAGTGGCCAAATACCCGCAATGTTGCAAATATTGTTCCCGTACCGAAAAAAGATGGAAAGGTCCGTATGTGTGTGGATTACCGCAACTTAAACAGAGCAAGTCCTAAAGACGATTTTCCATTGCCTCACATTGATGTGTTGGTAGATAATACGACACAGTTCTCTGTTTTTTCCTTCATGGATGGATTCTCTGGTTACAATCAAATTAAGATGGATCCAGATGACATGGAAAAAACCACGTTCATTACACCATGGGGCACATTTTGTTACAAGGTAATGCCATTTGGGTTAAAGAACGCTGGGGCAACATACCAACGTGCAATGGTAACACTCTTTCACGATATGATTCACAAAGAGATCGAAGTGTACGTTGATGACATGATTGCTAAGTCCCAGACTGAAGAGAAGCATGTGGGTAATCTGGAAAACTTGTTCGCCAGACTGAGGAAGTTCAAGTTGAGACTTAATCCCAACAAATGTACATTCGGGGTGCGATCTGGAAAGTTGTTGGGCTTTATAGTAAGCCAGAAAGGGATTGAGGTGGATCCTGACAAAATAAGGGCGATTCAGGACATGCCTGCACCAAAGGCCGAAAAGGAGGTCCGTGGATTTCTAGGGAGGTTGAATTATATCGCAAGATTTATTTCGCATCTCACAGCCACTTGCAAGCCAATTTTTAAATTACTCAGGAAAGATCAGCAGGTTGTGTGGAATGATGAATGTCAAGGGGCATTTAATGCAATCAAAGAATATTTGCAAGAACCACCGATCTTGATACCACCAGTTCCTGGAAGGCCGCTCATTATGTACTTAACTGTGCTAGAAGAATCCATGGGTTGTGTATTAGGACAACAAGATGATTCATGCAAGAAAGAGCATGCTATATACTATCTCAGCAAAAAGTTTAACGACTGTGAGACTAGATACTCTTTGCTTGAGAAGACTTGTTGTGCACTTGCATGGGCTGCTAGACGACTCAGACAATATATGCTGACGCACACCACATACTTAATCTCCAAGATGGATCCAATCAAATACATCTTCGAGAAACCTGCTCTTACCGGTAGGATAGCCCAGTGGCAAATGCTTCTATCTGAATACGACGTCCAATACACCACTCAGAAAGCTATAAAGGGCAGTGTGTTAGCAGATCATTTGGCCCATCAGCCGGTGGAAGAGTACCAACCTTTGAGATTTGACTTTCCAGATGAGGATATCATGATGGCAATAGATTACGAAGAGCCAGGTGTTGCACCCTAATTTTTGACCATAAGATACCCTTTCGTTTTCTATTGTTTTTCGACTTTATTTTAATATTTATATTTATGTGACTAACCAATTCTTGTGCAGACGCAGTAATATCGAGTGGAGATAGCGTTCGTTCTCATGATCAATCATCCACACATAGCTAACCTTGGTCCACCGTTTTATTTGTTTTATTTTGTGAAGCTAGTCACAAAGATGTCTATTCGAGAATTGTCTGGATCTTTGGGATGTTTTGTTTGACCTCAGAGAATATGAGATGAGTTTAGAAAATCCATTCTAAAGTTTGGTTCAGGTCCCATACTCCTCAGGACGTTGGCTCGTTATCTCTATAAAATTCAAGATCAGGTTATAAGTTTCATGCGATGAGATCAAAATCCAAAACAAGTGCATGAGTGGTTTGTGTGGGAAAGCTAAGGCAACGTGGAAGCTGGCATCACCCAATTGACAACTGAAAAATGGATAACTACTACTACACGTTTTTTACGCTTTCGAAAGCTAACCGCATACAATTGATTGGCAAGCATTCTTTTTATTATCCAAAGATTACAATTGAAAGTTTATGATTTTGAAGAAACCAGAGAAGAACTCGTTGTTTCTTGATCAATCAATAATTCAATGGCAGCTCAAATTCATCAATCATAAACACAATTCATACTTGAGCTTCTACCATTCAAAGACTAAACAGGAAAGCATGAAAGTCTATTTTCACAAATACGTTTTTCATTATTACAAGGGATATATTGTTTTCAAGCAATAAACTTAAGCACTACCGCATGAGCTTACAATCAATGTTACAAAGACCCATCAGAGTCTGGCTCACACCAAATCTAAATACCTAGCTACACTGTAAAGGCACTAATTGCAAACTGGTGTGAATCAAACAACGTGAAGCTGGTTGACCCCACTAAATCCACAGTCTTAAATCAAGCATCCATCCCCTTTCAGAGATTACAACGTCATGTGCTATTTGTGAAGGCAAAACGGTTATTAAACTGAACTAACAGCCAACAAACATCAGAATATCACAATGAGGAGATAGGCGCATTGATAATTTCCCTAGGCATCGAGGCCCCTCCATCAAACAGTTCTGCAAACAAGTTAGTTCCATGGCTTCGAACCGCGACCTCAATATCGACCTTGAACTCGCTGTGAATCTCACGAAGCTCTCGGAGAGACGCTAACACTTTGAACCGTTGAAATACCGGCCAATACCTGTCACAGATGATAACGATGTTAGCGGTGAATCGTATCATAACCAACTTCATACTTCTAAAATCAACGTTACAGAAATAATAGAGGTAATGGCAATTCATGTAGGGTGCGCCTCGACAACCTCGCTCCAGTTTGCTCAATCCCATTCATTCATTCTCGTAGCAGCATGGCATGAGAAGAGGCATCCGCTTCTGAACCGCATCCCCGTAAAAGAAGCCAAGATGTCAAGTGCCTTCAAAACAAAAAAGGCAAGTTCCGAATTAATCATAACAAGTAATCAAGATTCGTCTCACCACAGAGTTACAAAGATAACAAATCAAGATTCGTCTCACCAATTACGGAGCAGCAATCCCCCCTCACAATGTCCCAATTATTCATGGTTGATTCAGCAGAGTTTGCGTAGTTGAGTTCAAACCACCATTAGAAATATACCTTACTGGAAGTGCTACCAATGGCAGCTCTACCACCCCAAGTTACTGCAGAACATGGAAATTAAGTTCAAACTCAGAATTAACCGCGGCAATCCCACATAATTCTTCAGCAAAATCAGCTACCAGTAAGAGTTTACCTTCTACACAGGTATTTGCTTATGCTTCAACTGAAGGATCTGTTGCTTAAGTCGTGAACAGCTTGAACAATCATATGAGTGATATGTTGGATATATTATCACAAGAATGTATCACAGTTCCCTTCATACCCCTATCAACTTCGCCGTAGAACGAGTGCCGTAATCTCACTAAGGCATAAGGCTTGAATGTCTTCAGACCCGTGGAACAGTTCATGAGATTTTCGCAGCGCGATGCCACCACAGCTTGAACAAACCAGAAAACCTGCGCAAGAAGAGGGTGTGTAGATATGTTTGTAAAGATATTGAACACAATGACAAACCAGCATACAACAAAGCAGCTACCTTATGTTATTAACCTTTACTGCGTTTCAAAACAACTGAATGTCAAAATTATTTGTGAGTAAGCGGCTATATCACCTGCACGACGAGAAACCAATTGCAGAAAGGGAGTTACCATATAATCAGGCAAGCAATGATGAAGCCCAAGACCTTCTCCACCTGTACCTGCCACATCAGAAAGTAACGGTTAGAGGATATTCTCTGAAGATAGGATATGCTATTCAGAACCAAATCGAATCCAATTTCCGAATTAAAGAAAATCACAAGATTGGAATGTCATTTAATTGGATCATTACTACAATCGGTTAAAAAGAGGAAAGTTTTCAAACGTGATTGGTCCCAAATTGGAAATCCCAAATCAAGCATTCAACCGGATTTAATCAAATTCAATCAGGTGGTGAAGCATATATAAAGAGATGAAGGGAGAAGGAAAAGGGGACGAAGTCAATAACACAGAGAAAAAACCCCATACGAAATCCTAAATCAAAACCCTAAAAAGTGAGGAAACTTATCTCTCTCAATCATCCGCCGCAGATTTGACGGACCAAACCCTCGCATCCATCACCGCGAAATCCATCGACGCCTCCGCCTCCAACCACCGCTTCACCAATCTTCGGTAACCTCTCATTATCTTGCAAAAGCTTTGAACTTGTTGATTTGTTTATTGTGTTTCAGGTTCGAAAGAAAGGGGAGAATCGGAGGAATCGTGGAGAAATGGTGAAAAAAAATCGAGAGAAAGGATGAGAAGAAGAGAGTGAGAACGGCGAGCTCGAGGGAGAAGAGGAACCAATTTAGGGTTTTCTCTGTTTTTTTTTGTTTTGTGATTATTGTAATTCACTAATCACCATACACACACAGACACTACACCCTCACCACACGCTTAATCACCCTAACTAATCATTTAACTAGTTCTTATTCACGGTATAACTAAACAACTTAATCCTTTCTTTAAAAATCAAACTAACAGTTCTTTTTCCAAATCAACCCTAATTAATTTAAATTTATTTTCTAAATAAACAACAATATATGTTTTTCTCTAAAATTATTTCACACTAAAAAACAACTTCTAGAATAATTAGAATTAAACCAATTAAATCCTTTTACTTTTTATTAATAATAACCCGGTAATCAATTTCTCTTTATTTTATAAAAAAAATAATGATAATAATTAGCCTCACTTTTTTCTAATTAACCTATTTAATAATTTATAATCTTTTATCTTAATAACAAGATAATAAAACTTTTTTCTTTTTTAAATATCTTGATAATTAAATGATTACCCCTTTTGTTCTAGCAACATTTTAATAAAATATTTATTCACTTTTAATAATAAAATCTATTTAGTGATAATTAATAAAATAACCTTTCACAATTAATATAATTCAATCTAAATAATCACTCCTTTTTTTTTTATAATAAAGTAAATCATAAAAAAACCCTTAGGATTTAAAATTAATCTAACTTCTCCTGTAAATCGCCTCGTCTAAAAATCAAATACAACTTTTCTCAAATCAATCTCAAAAAAATATCTTCTCCTAAATAATCCAACTAAGATCAATCAACCTCATTAAATCAACTCAACTTTTTCCTCATTAAATCAAATCAACTTTTTATCCAAACCAAAACAAGTCGAACAGTTAAAATCAATCAACATCGTGCGCAATCACTTCACGACACATGCACCTACACTCAGCGCTTTCATGCGTATACACTATTTATCTTTATCTGCTTTATCTTATTCACAATGCACACACACTCACCTAGCGCTTTCATGCGTTCGTGTATGGTTTATCTTTCTGCAATTTACATTACCGCAATTCATTTACATTATCAATTTATATCCATTCATTACATTCCGTCCAAAGGAAAAACCTACACATAATTCAACGTTGTGTGTAGTTGCACATCATTTGCATCATACTCCCTTTGATCCTTGATTCCATTCAAGTTGATCGCTTAAGATAGATCCTACCCTATAGGAAGGACCTTGTCTTTATTTTTCTACAACATAGAAACAACACAATCAAAAACAATACAACTTTTCAAACACATTTAGAGAATAGATGTTAATCATCTTAAGTGAGATATAATCTCCACCCCACAAACAATACAATCAAACATGTAGGGACTTTGCCTTAAGAACGACAAAGGCATACTTGGCGACCATCCGAGTATGTAAGACCTTTTCTTAAGATGATGCAAAGACCATTTCCTACAACCCCTTTACATTTGTGGTGGTTATCTCTCCCTTAAAATGAAGACTCATCTCTTCTCCTAAACCCGATCAAAACAACTACCCTAAACCCGTAGGAACTTTGACCACAGTCAAAGAACTCCTCTAACCCTTTAGGGTGAACTACAACATACTCTGATTCCACTCCCGTAAGGATATGTAGGCACAAGGTGCGATGCCTTATCGAGTATACTTAGAAATAAACCACTAGGGTCTCTAATCCTTTAAGCAGATAAACACTTAGCAGTAAACAAATATAAAATAAGAGGTTCCTGTAGAGTACTACAGAAACTTAGGATGCTAGTACCTTCCCTAAGTTTAACCAACCCCCGAACCTATAACAATCTAGCTTGCATTTGCACTGCATTGTGGGAATTTCGATCTTTATCCCTTCCTTTGGACAAATCAAAGTTCGGTTGCAAAAATGAATTAACGATTCAAACTAATCAATAGTTTGGTATCCGAATTTCACCGCGACAGAAATGGCGACTTCACTGGGGAACTCTAGTGGGTCTCCCTATCTTATTTTACTTATTTACTGCTTTATATATCTGCCTACTTGATTATGTGTTTACATGCTTTCTCTTCTGTTCCTTTTGGGTTTGTTGTCCTTGAGTGGTGAGATAAAGTTCTACACCCGAACTTTGAGAGAAATTAAGATAGGATGGGATATATTCGAGGAGGCTTATAGGGAGTGGAATCCCTACTAAGTTGAATCGAGAATCCCGCTCAGTTGAGGCCCTTTCGAAATAGTACTGTTGAACGATCCATCGTGAAGACACTCACTACTTTCGACTTTGGAGCCCATGAAATTGAGGACCGTAGTTACCTTAACCCAACTTTGACCTTTACTAAGATGTAGTGCGGGGCTATGAGGGGGTACCCCCGAAATAGTGCTACGCGATGCTACACTCAAAAGAAGTTCTCTTGAGAATATTATTAACCCCCGAGTACTTGGGAAGTTGATAATATCCGAAAGATGGGCTAATGACTTTGGGAACCTTATTAGAACCTTGTTCTACAGGTACCAAACAACCTTTAGTCCTTAAACCTTTGGGAAGGGTACACCTTTACTCCATGCTCGTTGCAAACCTAGGGCGTCCCTTTTGTTTGTTTATCTTTATTGTCCTTATGTGAATACTTGTGTTTGCTGCATTCATATAACATCATTCTGCATTGGACTTCATGGGATTTACTTTCGTTTATGAACATTGTAGGTCACTATGACTTCAGATAAAAGACATACTGTGAAATATACTTTTAAGAGTCCCAAATTGGACGACCTAAAGAAGTTGTGGGGTTTCATTGAAGATCAAGAAGGATTCAAGACCAAGTATGGGAAGCTGATATCCTTGTTGGGTTGCTCAGTGAATGAAGGACTTCTTGCCACTCTGCTACAGTTCTATGATCCTCTCTACCATTGTTTCACCTTTCCAGACTTTCAGCTGTTACCTACATTGGAAGAGTATTCTTTTTTGGTCGGTCTACCTGTCCTTGAGGAATCTCCTTTTCCCTTCTTAGAGAAGGACCCTGATGAGAAAGATATTGCTAAAGCCCTCCGTTTGAAGGTATCTGACGTCAAGGCCAACCTAGTTACTAAGGATGGAATTCTTGGTTTAAAGACAGGTTTCCTAATCGAGAAAGCTTCCTTCTATGCTGGTTATTCTAATAAGGCTCCGTTTGAGGCAATCTTTGCTTTGCTTGTTTATGGGCTGTTCTTAGTTCCAAGTTTCGAAGGCTTCATCGATCTCAAAGCATTCAAGATCTTTATGAAGAACAACCCAGTGCCGACTCTGTTGGGAAATGCATATCACTCTATACATCTCCGAAACCTTCGTGGTGGAGGGATGATTACTTGTTGTGTACCTCTACTTTACAAGTGGTTTATTTCACACTTGCCGAAATCTAGCTCTTTTACAAACATTGGCAAAGAGCATTGGTCTCCAAGGGTTATGGCTTTGACCCATTCTGACATTGATTGGTACAGCCGAGTGTATGATGGAGTATTAATCATTGATAGCTGCGGTGACTTTGCTAATGTACCATTGCTCAGCTTTGATGGAGGAATCAGCTACAATCCTATCTTAGCCCGTCGACAATTGGGATACCCGTTGAAGGAACCTCCCAAAAGTGTTCAAGTAGAGGGTATGTTCTTCAAAGATGATATAGAGCTTCTAGGAAGAGTTCTGGACGCGTGGCGTAGGGTATACAAGAAAGGGAAGAGAAGTCTAGGAAAGCCTAACTGTGTGTCTCTAGAACCATACCTCCAGTGGGTCAGACAAAGGGCAACCAATCTAAAGATGCCCTATTCCCGTCAAGATCCCATAGCTCCCAGGAGAGAGCCCACTTATGTCTTTATGTCTAAAGCCGAGGAGTTAGAAGTGTCTTTAAGGAAGTCTCAACATGAGCTAGAATCTTGGAAGAACAAGTGCCGTGTATCAGTGGCAGAAAATGATAAGTATCAAAAGCAGAATGTTGAACTTCAAGAGCAGAATGTTGAACTTCAAGAGCAGAATGTTGAACTTCAAGAGCAGAAGGCTGAACTTCAAGAGCAGAAGGCTGAACTTCAAGTGCAGAAGGCTGAACTTCAAGAGCAGAAGGATGAACTTCAGAAGGAGAAGGATGAACTTCAGAAGCAGCTACAATTGAAGGATGAAGAGCTACTTCCCTGCAAGAAGAGGAAAGTCATGGAGGATTTATTTTTCTCTGACCCACAATGCACTATTTGGAAAATAATTGTGGACAACCTTATCCGTGAAAAGGCGCAACTAGAAGAGCAGCTCAAGCAACAGAATTCGAAGCTTCTTTAGTGTCTTTACTAGCTTTTATTTAGCTTTTATTTGGGACTCTTTGAAAGAATATTTATGTAGTCCGTTTCAAATTTTTAATAAAACGTTTTTTACCGTAATGCCCATAAATAGAGGAATCCCATGAAGTCCTAATCATCTTGCATTGCATTCTTTTTCCATTGTGCACTTCAAGAAACTCAAATTTGTTCTGTAGGTGTTGTAATCATGGATTTCAGAAGAGAAACCCTGAAGTACACTTTTCAGAGTCCCAACCTCGAAAGCTTGAGAGAACTAGCCGAACTTGTCGAGGATCGCTTTGCCTTCGCAGCAGAATATGGAGGAGTCTTCCGCTTCCTTGAGCTAAGGATGAAAGAAGGATTGTTGGAAACGTTGGTTCAATTTTACGACCCGATGTATCACTGCTTCACTTTTCCGGACTACCAGTTGATGCCGACCTTGGAAGAATATTCAGAACTCTTGAGAATGCCTGTGATTGTTCGACCTCTATTCACCGGAAGGGAAGACACGCCTAGTCACCAAGAAATTGCAAACGCTACCCATCTCAGCCTAGAAGATGTCCAGACACACCTGATCACCAAGGAAGGAGTCCTTGGGTTCCCCGCTGACTTTTTGATCGAAAAAGTCCGTTACCATGCTGAAAGAAAGGAGGTTCTCATATCGGAAGCCAATTTCGCTTTGTTGGTCTATGGGACTTTCTGGTTCCCTAACATTGACAATTTTGTTGACATGGATGCAATCAAGTTGTTCATACTCAAGAATCCAGTACCCACCTTGCTTGCTGATACGTACTTCTCGATTCACTCGAAGAATGCCGAAGGAGGAGGACACATTGTATGTTGTACCGCCTTGTTGTACTCATGAATCATCGCTCGTTTGACTTGGTATCCGTCCCTTTGGGACAAAATAGCAACACCTCGATGGTCCGAGATACTTATGGCCCTTACCCACTCGGACATTGTTTGGTATGATCCCGCCTATGGAGGCGTGCCTATGATCCCTAGCATCAGAGGATCCCCCAACGTACCGCTCATTGGAAGAGAAGGATGTATAAGTTACAATCCCGCTTTGGCCCGTAGACAGTTTGGACACCCTATGGTCCAAGTGCCTGACCCGGCTTCATTAGAAAAGATCTATTTCAAAGGAGAAGAGGACCTAGATCTCAAGACTGTCATCATTTATGCATGGAAATACATTGATAGGGAAGGAACAGCTGCTTCAGGATACCCCGACTGTGCTGTTTCCGAGGATTATCTGCATTGGGTGCGAGAAAGGGCCCTCGATCTCAAGATGCCTTTTCCTTTTCACGAACCTATGGTATTATCTCCTCATGACCCTGAGTGGTTCGAAGAAGAGGAAATAGAACAAGTAAGGATTGCTTTAGATGAAGCCCGGAAATTGAGGACTGCCTGGAAGAATAAGTTCTTCACCCTCAAAGTAGAGAAGGAAAGACTTCAGAAGACACCAGAAATAGAAGTTGCCAGGAAGAGAAAGGCGCAAGGAGATTTATTTTCTCCTCATGCCTCTTCAAGTGCTGTTACTAATGATGATCTCCCATCAACTACCATGGCTTGGAAGGAGTGTGTGGAACGACTCATCATCGAGAAAGCGGCGTTGCAGGAGCGCATTGATCAGCTAACAGAGGAGCTCCGTACAAAGAAGACCGTGGAGTAGAGTTCTAAGCGTTCTTTTGCTTTCGTTGTAATAAACTCTTGAAAGAGTACTTTGTTTTCATTGTTTCTCAAAAATAAAAAGTTTTTCAATTATCCTAAATTATAACACTGAAAAAACACTTTGAGTTTCTTGAAGTATCCTCCTGCATCTGCATTATGCATTAACATCCTGCATTTAGCATGGCATTTTACATTTTTGTGCATGTGTCCTTCCTTTGTTGTGGCTCATTTCGGTTTTCCATCTTTGCTGTCAGTCGCCATCTCTACCATCTGACCAAGCCGGAAGTATCATTAAAGGATAGTGAAGAGAACAAAGACATGGATCGCATGACTAGCTTCATAGTAAGGTCTAACCCGACGCTTCGTCGTCCCTCCGACGACTTTGTTCCTGTGCAACTTCAGCCTGTGCAAGAAAAGGAAATGGACGATCCAGAGCTTACAGCATTCAAGAATGAATTTCGTGACTTCGAGGAACGATGGAAGATGATGAAGAGGAACCGTGCGCCCGATTTTCATGCTCATGACCCGCACCTAGTTATCCCCCCGGGATTCCAGATGCCCGCCTTTGAAGTGTACAAAGGTACAATTTGTCCACGGTATCATTTGATGATGTTTTGTCAGAAGATGACCACCTATCTTGGGAACGACCAACTATTGATTCACTGCTTCCAAGAAAGTTTGGGTAGAGCACCATCAGCATGGTATATGAATCTGCGAAGGAATCACATTCAGTCTTGGGAAGACTTAACTTTTGCTTTCGTGAGGCAATATCATCACAACTTGGGTATAGCCCCAGACGATAAAGATGGTTGTGGACCTTCCAGAGAATTCATAGCTCCGGTACCCCATCCTCAGCACCAGTATGCGATGCCCGCTCAGCGTGAACAACAACCACATCCTAGGCAGAGGTTGGCCTCTCCAGATCAACCACAACATCGACAATTTCGGAAAAGGTATCAAAGGATGACTCCAGATACACCAAGAGAAGTAATTCACCAGTTTGACCCCATCCCGGTGAAGTACGCTGATTTGTTTCCAGCTTTAATTCAAAGAGGGCATATCCAGACTAAAGCCCCACCCAAGCTACCTAAGAGGTTTCCATACTGGTACAATGCCAACAAATTTTGCCTGTATCATCAAGGTGCTCCGGGGCACGACATTGAGAGTTGTTACGGCATGAAGGAGGACGTTCAAAATTTGGTCAAAGATAGAGTCTTGATCTTTGAGGGTTCCGTCCCTTATGTACGAGATAGTCCCCTATCCCGGCAAGGTTCATCCTCCCCAGGCATGATTCAAGGTCGTCAACGCCGTGTCTGAAAGCTGCGCACCAGACATTTCTGCATATCTTTCCCGTCTACATAAAGATCCTGGAAAGGACTCTCCAGAAGAACCTTCTATTTCTTTCGTTTGTTTGTGTGTTTATTTCTTTGATTGAAAGCATATTTTGCATGTAAGAACTTTCTGTTTTGAATAAGTAATGCAATAACTGTTTGTCTTGAAGAAGTCCATTCGTTTTCACTCAAATAGTTTTCAAAATTATTTATAATGCCTACTTTTACCCGACCTCTCTCTCCGACAGAGAATTGGAAGGAGGATGATGAAGTAAAACACATGATCTCTTGTTGTATGCTTTGAGTAAAAACCCTACTGATGATGTAAGGCATTATTTTAAACCTCCTGAAAGCCAACATAGTCAACCCTTTCTTTTAAACCTTGATTGAGGATCCGTTCTCTTTCTCCCAAACCGAAACATCATTTTCTTAACCCGGGGCAGGGTAATATCAAAAAAAGATGATGAACATCTTCTCAAAATTGGGTGGGCACAAATATGCTAACCCTTTCTACCTCCATTTTACAAGTCATAAATTAAGCCCATATACAACCTCCAAAGTCCTAATTGAGGTAAGGTTTAATTCTAAAGCATACTCGATGAGATATTGTTTCCTGACCCCTTGAGCTATGCTCAAATTTAAATCGGCTTTATAAATAATGATTCAATTTGTATCCTAACTAGTGGTTTCGATCACAAGTTATTGCGATACCCCTTTTCAAAACTTCAAGACAAACGCGTGTTGCATTAACCATTTCAAAATGGATATTTCAAATGTGTTAAATGCGCTTGACATCTTAGAAAAACCACATACAGACATCGACGATGATATTTGAAGGCTTTGCTGACTTGGGGCAAGTCATTCTTCCCAAAGAATTTTCATCCGCACAAGTCTTGGGTTCAACTAGAAGAAATTCAAGGCCTCACTTATCACCAATCAGGGGCAGTTACGTCGAGATTCGGTGAATCTCTAGAGAGTTTGAAAACAATGGGGCATTTGGGCAACATGTTTTCTGTAAAATCCTCCCTAGATGGTGCTTTTCAACTACGTGACTTGGGGCATTTGAAGATTGGAGCAAAAGATGTCTATTTCATCCTCAGGAAGCTCAACCCCAACATGTTCAACAACTACGAAGACCCAGGATATTTATTTTATCCCCCATGAACTTCGGTTGGGTACCTCCGTCTACAATTTCATACAAAGCTTATCAAGATGGTACATCCCCAACTGGATTGATCATTTTGTCTCAAGAGAAACTTTGAAGCTTTGAAGCAGTATTGGGACCCTACATTTGGTCCTCCATCTATCCTCAGTGATACTTCTATCTTTGAAGATTGGTCGGACGTTTGTTTCGAGACATTTATCCCGTATTCGGTCTTTGCTTTCGTCTGTCTTGTCAGCATAAGCATACACATATCATATAAGTAGATAGCATAACATTGGCATTTTGTACATCCTTTGTTTGTTTTACTCTATCTCTTCGGTCGCGGTTACCCTTGGGTATTTGGGCGTGTCTTATTCCTTCCAAATAGAGTTGTCAGCCCTAAGCAAAAAAACTCAATATTTCTATTTCCCCACGAAGTTCGATCCTCGTGGAAGACAGTTGTTTCAGTACATTCCCATTGGAGTTTATGCCTCTATGGTTGAGTCTTGCTTGACAGTTTCTCTTCGGTTATCTCCCGAATTGAACTTCGGTCTTTGGCAATCACACTATGAACATCTCCAGCTTTTGAGCATGGATCGAAAGTGCATTTATTTTGCGCTTTGACCTTAGGAGGATCACCATTTGGAGACACAACGTTTCTTCAACAACATTACAAGATCCACTCAGCAACTTACAGCTGAATGACAGAGGATTTCTGTATCTAAGCAACTCGTTTTGGGCAGATCTATTCTCAAAACGACAAACAACAAGTCCCTCGAGACAATTTGTCTATCCCCAGTGGATTATCTCAAGATTATCAAGTCAAAACAAAGTACATCACAGATACTTCCCCACTTGAGGATTTCTGCTACAACAATTTCACACATCTTACAATTACAACAAGGATACTCCTCAAATGATCTTCCTCGGAGAGTTCATTACGAGTACAGTCAATGACATATCTCCTTACAAGAGGACACTCCACGTATCAACCGGTTTACAACTCTTTTGAAGATCCCCGGTGCACATTCTACAAATTGCTAATACAATACAAATTGCATCTACAAGTACAAGTACAAGATCACATCTACAAAACTCTACAATTACAAGACTACATCGACAACATTTACATCAACAATTCTACAGTGTCACAATTTACAACATACAATCTACAATGACACTATGGCTCACAGCCGAACATCTACATCAACATTACAATCTACAAATTTACAACCCCTCTTTGAGGACGCTCTAACGAGTTTCCATCATTTTGGGTAGGAACCGAGACCAACTCATGGTTCCCATACCATGGAGCAAGGGGAAGTTTGACATCAGAAACCGAGACCAGCTCATGGTTCCCATACCATGGAGCAAGGGGAAGTTCGACATTAGGAACTGAGACCAGCTCATGGTTCCCATACCATGGAGCAAGGGGAAGTTTGACATCAAAAACCGAGACCAGCTCATGGTTCCCATACCATGGAGCAAGGGGAAGTTCGACATTAGAAACCGAGACCAGCTCATGGTTCCCATACCATGGAGCAAGGGGAAGTTTGACATCAGAGACTGAGACCGGCGCATGACTCCCATATCATGATGCTCGGGGAAGCTCAACAACTACAACAATATCTACAACTACAATGACATCAAAAGACCGAGACTAGCTCATGGTCCCCGTACCATGATGCAGGAGGAAGTCACACATTTTACCGTTTCGGCTGAGTTACCAAAATAAAAAATAAAAAAAGGGGGATCCATTTTGAGTTACTATTGACCACCACCTTGGTAGTCAAAGTATCTTTCGATCACAAATCGTCAAAATCACCGCATCCTTGATGCATGAGTTACCGTTACACGTTTGGAAATTTCCCATGAGTGATTGTTCATGTCCTTGTAGGGTCCCGCCTTGTTGGATCTGTTGCTTTTCTGTCTAGCATGTCGCGTCCAGTTCATCCCCTGTGACCTCTTCCTTACAGATTTTCGTCCGCCCTGCATTTTCATATCATTGCATATCATATGCATTCGGTGGTTTCTTATGGCCAAAAATTCGCGCAATGTTTGTATTTAAGTCCCTCCTATCTCGTCGAGACGAAGATTTCAATCTCCATATCTCCGAATAGGAGTAACTTAAATAGGGGCATCTGTTGCACCCTAATTTTTGACCATAAGATACCCTTTCGTTTTCTATTGTTTTTCGACTTTATTTTAATATTTATATTTATGTGACTAACCAATTCTTGTGCAGACGCAGTAATATCGAGTGGAGATAGCGTTCGTTCTCATGATCAATCATCCACACATAGCTAACCTTGGTCCACCGTTTTATTTGTTTTATTTTGTGAAGCTAGTCACAAAGATGTCTATTCGAGAATTGTCTGGATCTTTGGGATGTTTTGTTTGACCTCAGAGAATATGAGATGAGTTTAGAAAATCCATTCTAAAGTTTGGTTCAGGTCCCATACTCCTCAGGACGTTGGCTCGTTATCTCTATAAAATTCAAGATCAGGTTATAAGTTTCATGCGATGAGATCAAAATCCAAAACAAGTGCATGAGTGGTTTGTGTGGGAAAGCTAAGGCAACGTGGAAGCTGGCATCACCCAATTGACAACTGAAAAATGGATAACTACTACTACACGTTTTTTACGCTTTCGAAAGCTAACCGCATACAATTGATTGGCAAGCATTCTTTTTATTATCCAAAGATTACAATTGAAAGTTTATGATTTTGAAGAAACCAGAGAAGAACTCGTTGTTTCTTGATCAATCAATAATTCAATGGCAGCTCAAATTCATCAATCATAAACACAATTCATACTTGAGCTTCTACCATTCAAAGACTAAACAGGAAAGCATGAAAGTCTATTTTCACAAATACGTTTTTCATTATTACAAGGGATATATTGTTTTCAAGCAATAAACTTAAGCACTACCGCATGAGCTTACAATCAATGTTACAAAGACCCATCAGAGTCTGGCTCACACCAAATCTAAATACCTAGCTACACTGTAAAGGAACTAATTGCAAACTGGTGTGAATCAAACAACGTGAAGCTGGTTGACCCCACTAAATCCACAGTCTTAAATCAAGCATCCATCCCCTTTCAGAGATTACAACGTCATGTACTATTTGTGAAGGCAAAACGGTTATTAAACTGGACTAACAGCCAACAAACATCAGAATATCACAATGAGGAGATAGGCGCATTGATAATTTCCCTAGGCATCGAGGCCCCTCCATCAAACAGTTCTGCAAACAAGTCAGTTCCATGGCTTCGAACCGCGACCTCAATATCGACCTTGAACTCGCTGTGAATCTCACGAAGCTCTCGGAGAGACGCTAACACTTTGAACCGTTGAAATACCGGCCAATACCTGTCACAGATGATAACGATGTTAGCGGTGAATCGTATCATAACCAACTTCATACTTCTAAAATCAACGTTACAGAAATAATAGAGGTAATGGCAATTCATGTAGGGTGCGCCTCGACAACCTCGCTCCAGTTTGCTCAATCCCATTCATTCATTCTCGTAGCAGCATGGCATGAGAAGAGGCATCCGCTTCTGAACCGCATCCCCGTAAAAGAAGCCAAGATGTCAAGTGCCTTCAAAACAAAAAAGGCAAGTTCCGAATTAATCATAACAAGTAATCAAGATTCGTCTCACCACAGAGTTACAAAGATAACAAATCAAGATTCGTCTCACCAATTACGGAGCAGCAATCCCCCCTCACAATGTCCCAATTATTCATGGTTGATTCAGCAGAGTTTGCGTAGTTGAGTTCAAACCACCATTAGAAATATACCTTACTGGAAGTGCTACCAATGGCAACTCTACCACCCCAAGTTACTGCAGAACATGGAAATTAAGTTCAAACTCAGAATTAACCGCGGCAATCCCACATAATTCTTCAGCAAAATCAGCTACCAGTAAGAGTTTACCTTCTACACAGGTATTTGCTTATGCTTCAACTGAAGGATCTGTTGCTTAAGTCGTGAACAGCTTGAACAATCATATGAGTGATATGTTGGATATATTATCACAAGAATGTATCACAGTTCCCTTCATACCCCTATCAACTTCGCCGTAGAACGAGTGCCGTAATCTCACTAAGGCATAAGGCTTGAATGTCTTCAGACCCGTGGAACAGTTCATGAGATTTTCGCAGCGCGATGCCACCACAGCTTGAACAAACCAGAAATCCTGTGCAAGAAGAGGGTGTGTAGATATGTTTGTAAAGATATTGAACACAACGACAAACCAGCATACAACAAAGCAGCTACCTTATGTTATTAACCTTTACTGCGTTTCAAAACAACTGAATGTCAAAACTATTTGTGAGTAAGCGGCTATATCACCTGCACGACGAGAAACCAATTGCAGAAAGGGAGTTACCATATAATCAGGCAAGCAATGATGAAGCCCAAGACCTTCTCCACCTGTACCTGCCACATCAGAAAGTAACGGTTAGAGGATATTCTCTGAAGATAGGATATGCTATTCAGAACCAAATCGAATCCAATTTCCGAATTAAAGAAAATCACAAGATTGGAATGTCATTTAATTGGATCATTACTACAATCGGTTAAAAAGAGGAAAGTTTTCAAACGTGATTGGTCCCAAATTGGAAATCCCAAATCAAGCATTCAACCGGATTTAATCAAATTCAATCAGGTGGTGAAGCATATATAAAGAGATGAAGGGAGAAGGAAAAGGGGACGAAGTCAATAACACAGAGAAAAAACCCCATACGAAATCCTAAATCAAAACCCTAAAAAGTGAGGAAACTTATCTCTCTCAATCATCCGCCGCAGATTTGACGGACCAAACCCTCGCATCCATCACCGCGAAATCCATCGACGCCTCCGCCTCCAACCACCGCTTCACCAATCTTCGGTAACCTCTCATTATCTTGCAAAAGCTTTGAACTTGTTGATTTGTTTATTGTGTTTCAGGTTCGAAAGAAAGGGGAGAATCGGAGGAATCGTGGAGAAATGGTGAAAAAAAATCGAGAGAAAGGATGAGAAGAAGAGAGTGAGAACGGCGAGCTCGAGGGAGAAGAGGAACCAATTTAGGGTTTTCTCTGTTTTTTTTTGTTTTGTGATTATTATAATTCACTAATCACCATACACACACAGACACTACACCCTCACCACACGCTTAATCACCCTAACTAATCATTTAACTAGTTCTTATTCACGGTATAACTAAACACCTTAATCCTTTCTTTAAAAATCAAACTAACAGTTCTTTTCCCAAATCAACCCTAATTAATTTAAATTTATTTTCTAAATAAACAACAATATATGTTTTTCTCTAAAATTATTTCACACTAAAAAACAACTTCTAGAATAATTAGAATTAAACCAATTAAATCCTTTTACTTTTTATTAATAATAACCCGGTAATCAATTTCTCTTTATTTTATAAAAAAAATAATGATAATAATTAGCCTCACTTTTTTCTAATTAACCTATTTAATAATTTATAATCTTTTATCTTAATAACAAGATAATAAAACTTTTTTCTTTTTTAAATATCTTGATAATTAAATGATTACCCCTTTTGTTCTAGCAACATTTTAATAAAATATTTATTCACTTTTAATAATAAAATCTATTTAGTGATAATTAATAAAATAACCTTTCACAATTAATATAATTCAATCTAAATAATCACTCCTTTTTTTTTATAATAAAGTAAATCATAAAAAACCCTTAGGATTTAAAATTAATCTAACTTCTCCTGTAAATCGCCTCGTCTAAAAATCAAATACAACTTTTCTCAAATCAATCTCAAAAAAATATCTTCTCCTAAATAATCCAACTAAGATCAATCAACCTCATTAAATCAACTCAACTTTTTCCTCATTAAATCAAATCAACTTTTTATCCAAACCAAAACAAGTCGAACAGTTAAAATCAATCAACATCGTGCGCAATCACTTCACGACACATGCACCTACACTCAGCGCTTTCATGCGTATACACTATTTATCTTTATCTGCTTTATCTTATTCACAATGCACACACACTCACCTAGCGCTTTCATGCGTTCGTGTATGGTTTATCTTTCTGCAATTTACATTACCGCAATTCATTTACATTATCAATTTATATCCATTCATTACATTCCGTCCAAAGGAAAAACCTACACATAATTCAACGTTGTGTGTAGTTGCACATCATTTGCATCATACTCCCTTTGATCCTTGATTCCATTCAAGTTGATCGCTTAAGATAGATCCTACCCTATAGGAAGGACCTTGTCTTTATTTTTCTACAACATAGAAACAACACAATCAAAAACAATACAACTTTTCAAACACATTTAGAGAATAGATGTTAATCATCTTAAGTGAGATATAATCTCCACCCCACAAACAATACAATCAAACATGTAGGGACTTTGCCTTAAGAACGACAAAGGCATACTTGGCGACCATCCGAGTATGTAAGACCTTTTCTTAAGATGATGCAAAGACCATTTCCTACAACCCCTTTACATTTGTGGTGGTTATCTCTCCCTTAAAATGAAGACTCATCTCTTCTCCTAAACCCGATCAAAACAACTACCCTAAACCCGTAGGAACTTTGACCACAGTCAAAGAACTCCTCTAACCCTTTAGGGTGAACTACAACATACTCTGATTCCACTCCCGTAAGGATATGTAGGCACAAGGTGCGATGCCTTATCGAGTATACTTAGAAATAAACCACTAGGGTCTCTAATCCTTTAAGCAGATAAACACTTAGCAGTAAACAAATATAAAATAAGAGGTTCATGTAGAGTACTACAGAAACTTAGGATGCTAGTACCTTCCCTAAGTTTAACCAACCCCCGAACCTATAACAATCTAGCTTGCATTTGCACTGCATTGTGGGAATTTCGATCTTTATCCCTTCCTTTGGACAAATCAAAGTTCGGTTGCAAAAATGAATTAACGATTCAAACTAATCAATAGTTTGGTATCCGAATTTCACCGCGACACCAGGGCCAGATGAAGGGCCAGAACCAGGGGAGCGATGGACTCTTATGTTCGATGGTGCTTCTAACTCTTATGGACATGGAATTAGGGCAGTGATTACATCTCCCAAAAATTTTCACTTGCCGTTTACGGCCAAGCTCTGTTTCCCGTGCACTAACAATATAGCAGAGTACGAGGCGTGTATACTAGGGCTAGAAGAAGCCATTGACTTGAGAATCAAAACTCTCGATGTGTTTGGAGATTCTGCTCTAGTAATTTACCAGATAAGAGGCGATTGGGATACCAAGCATGAAAACCTAATTCCATATCGGGATTATGTGGCTAAATTGCTTCCCCGATTCGATGATACCACTTTTGCTCACATACCTCGAGAAGAGAATCAAATGGATGACGCTTTGGCAACTCTGGCATCCATGTACAAGTTGATATGGCCAAATCATAGACCATCTATTGATTTGCGCCGCTTTGAAGAGCCCGCACATTGTCTGACTGCTGATAAAGACGCAGATGAAAAGCCGTGGTTTTATGATATAAAGCGATATCTTGAAAAGCACGAATATCCTGAAGGAGCCCTGGGTATCGACAAAAGAACTTTGCGAAGATTGGCATCCAATTTCTTCCTCAACGGAAATGTATTGTACAAGCGCAACCATGACACTGTTTTGCTTAGATGTGTGGAGAAATGTGAAGCTGAACAGATTCTAAAGGACATTCATGAGGGTTGCTTTGGAACTCATGCGAATGGACATACCATGGCAAAGAAAATATTGAGGGCGGGCTATTATTGGCTTACCATGGAAGCAGATTGTCACCATCATGCCCGAACTTGTCACAAGTGCCAAATATACTCTGATAAGATTCATGTACCCACCAATCCATTGAACGTCTTAACCTCACCATGGCCCTTCTCCATGTGAGGAATAGATATGATTGGGATGATTGAACCAAAAGCTTCAAACGGACATCGCTTCATACTTGTGGCCATAGACTATTTCACCAAGTGGGTTGAAGTTGCTTCATATACCAACGTTACTAAGCAAGTAGTCGCTCGCTTCTTGAAACACAACATTATATGCAGATATGGAGTGCCTAACCGCATCATCACCGACAATGGGTCGAATCTCAACAACAAAATGATGGACGAGTTGTGCGCCAGTTTTAAAATAGAACACCATAACTCAACACCATATAGACCCAAAATGAATGGAGCCGTAGAATCAGCCAATAAAAATATCAAGAAAATCATCCAGAAGATGGTGGTCACATACAAAGATTGGCACGAGATGTTACCCTTTGCGTTACACGGCTACCGTACTTCCGTACGAACTTCAACGGGGGCAACTCCCTACTCGTTAGTTTATGGCATGGAGGCAGTTCTCCCAATAGAGGTCGAAATCCCTTCTCTGAGGGTTTTAATGGAAGCTCAACTTGATGAATCCGAATGGGTAAAAACGAGGTTTTAAGAACTTAATCTCATTAAGGAAAAGCACTTGACAGCCATATGCCACGGCCAACTTTACCAGAGAAGAATGAAGAGAGCCTTCGACAAAAGAGTGCATCCCAGGACATTCACGCAAGGAGACTTAGTACTCAAGAGGATCATGGCTATGTATAACGAATCTAGGGGAAAATGGACGCCAAACTATGAAGGCCCATATGTGGTAACAGAAGCATTTTCCGGTGGAGCCCTAAAGCTCGCAACCATGGATGGGGAGGAATTACCTTATCCAGTGAATGCAGATTTGGTCAAATGATACTTTGCTTAAAAAAGTGGAATAATAAAGCCGATAAGTCGAAAACCCGAAAGGGCGACTTAGGCAAAAATTGGTTATCCCGGTGAACTGAAAACCCGAAAGGGCGGTTCAGGCAAAACTTAGGGATAAAATAAGAATAGGCCCGCTGAGTTGAAAACCTGAGAGGGCGGCTCAGGCAAAAAGGGGCGTCCCGGTGGATTGAAAACCCGAAAGGGCGATCCAGGCAAAAGTTAGGGGCAAAATTCCAAGGCAAAGTATCCATTATGCATGATCACTCGACCCTAGTGCATAATCAAGAGACATAATTGATCCGGCCATCTTTCTACGAAGCAAGGTGTTGAAGACTTCCAAAGCCATAGGGATTATAGCAGTGTCGAAACTCAAAGGAACTCTAATTTTTGCCATTATGTTTTTTTCTTGCACTGTAATCACCTCATTAAGGGATTACATCTCTGTATACTCACCCATTGAAGGGACAAATCAATATAAAGAGAGATTTCTCAATTAAATTGTGCTCACTCTTTTACTTTATCCGGTTGTTTGCAAATTAATTCTTATTTTGATAACTTGTGTTCGAAACTTCAGCTAAAAAATATGATAATAAAAATAAAATATAACTTTTGACAAGGTAGGGAGTTTGCTTTGATGTTTGGAGACATTGGGGAAAATAGATGGTCTCCAAGGAAAATGTCAACAGGTAGAAGCTTTGATTTAGTCGTCAGCTATCCAGGCTTATCATCATGAAAAGTCTTGCCTTTCTATAGGGTCTATATGGGGGTGGCTCCCCCAGCGTCGAGTTCAAGAACTAAACTGGGGCAATCAGTTCCCCCGGTCGTCATGGAGTATCTAAATCCGGGATGTCGAATAGTCTAATCCTCTCACTATCCCCACAGAAAGCCCAATCTTTTATTGGCAACTACAAAAAGCCACTCCTGTTGGCATCTCAAATTTACCCTATAAAGTCCAGTCTTCATTGGCAACCAATAAAAGTCCACCCTTAATGGAATCCTCCTCACAATAAAGTCCAAATCCGTTTGACAACTACCAAATCCCGTCCCTGGTGATATTCCCCGACAAGATTTTATCCCCAGCATACCTGATCATTTGCATTATCATAAGCACGACATACAATATCACATCATATCATAGTCATATCGAGCATTAGCATATCATTTGCATCTGCATCTTGCACTCCCTAGCAGTTGCATCTTGGTTGCATGTATCATAACGCATATCATCGCCATCACCATTAACATGGCATAACAACATAGCAGGATCCAGGATCAGTTTGTAAACATCTTGGCCAGTCCTCCGGGGAAGTTGGCAGTGGTGAATCTGAAAAGAGTTGTTACTCCGCGAGTTCGGAGAATTCTAATCTCCAGCAAGTCTTTTTTCAACCATGCAGTTGTTAATGTTAGTCCCCAGCGATCGTTGCTCTTATGGCTCCCCGAGCAGAGGTTATCTTAAAAAAGTTTCTTGAAGACTTTCCCCTACAGAGTTTGGACAATGTTGTTCCTCTAATAGGAAATTTAGCTCAACCATTACTCAGCAAATTTATCGCTCGAGATACTGCTTTGGTATCATCGAAGAGCCTTATTGGATAAGGTGCTGCTTCGACCACCCGAAGAATCTCAAGTTTTGATCAGAGATACTGCTTTGGTATCATCGAAGAATCTTATTGGATAAGATGCTGCTTCGACCACCCGAAGAATCTCCAGTTTTGATCAGAGATACTGCTTTGGTATCATCGAAGAATCTTATTGGATAAGATGCTGCTTCGACCACCCGAAGAATCTCCAGTTTTGATCAGAGATACTGCTTTGGTATCATCGAAGAATCTTATTGGATAAGATGCTGCTTCGACCACCCGAAGAATCTCCAGTTTTGATCAGAGATACTGCTTTGGTATCATCGAAGAACCTTATGGGATAAGGGGCTGCTTCGACCACCCGAAGAATCTCAAGATTTGATCAGAGATACCACTTTGGTATCGTCGAAGGACCTTAAAGAATGAGGGGCCGCTTCGACCACCCAAGGAGGATTGTTTATACCACTTTGGTATCATCGAAGGACCTTAACGAATGAGGGGCCGCTTCGACCACCCAAGGAGGATTGTTTATACCACTTTGGTATCATCGAAGAACCTTATTGGATAAGGGACTGCTTCGACCACCCAAAGAATCTCAAGTCGTGATCAGAGATACTGTTTTGGTACATCGAAGAACCTTATTGGATAAGGGACTGCTTCGACCACACAGAGAATGTCAGGTTATCTCGTTCACCTGTCTTGCATTCAGCTATCCCGTTCTAGTATCTCACCGCATTTTACTTGCTTGTCGGACAAATTTTGGGGTCTTTTTGGTATCTAATTGATTTCCACCCTACAAATGAATGCCATGCAACCATTCGTTCTCCCGGGTTTAAAACAATTAGATAGGGGCATCTGTCATACCCCAAATTTGTCCTACCCTATTAGGTCTCGTGATAAGCACTTTATTGCTTCCTGACGTTTCTTAAGATAATCAGGCAACTCTTGGCCATGACCCTTCAAAGATTAAGACACAGGGATTTAGTTTGTACTCTTTGTAATCAGAAGCTCCTGATAGCATGACGAATTCAAGTAGAGATAAAAGAAGCATGTTTTGCATCCTTGGTATGATTGATTCCAAGTGGATTCCAAGCCCTATGGTTACTTGTTCTCAAGGCTTGATTCCAGTTATTGAGTTTACTTTTAGATTTTGCTTTGCCGGCCAGACTAATAGACAATTCCCCAGAGAGATAATTTTCAGGGAGAACATTTCAAGCCATGTTGGGATTAAGGTCATAGGCAGTTTTTTTGCCTAAAGAATAAAATCACATGAATGACACAGGATGCTAATATTAACATCGGAGTGTTATAATCTTATGAAAGGTTGTTACATTGGACTGCAAAAAAAAAAGTCAAACGCACGAACTGGTGGAGCATGTGATGGATCCCAAAAGGTTACACAAATAGTCATGCTTGACCAAGGTATGTTGTGCAGATAATGTGAGCAATACCAGTGGGTAATTTCAAATGGTGACAAGGTGTTGGTATAAAAGAAAACAAAACTAGAACTCATGCTTCATAACACGGAGTTATGTTCAAGAACGAGTCATTTTTTAAAGGAAGGCTACGTGACAATATGGCCTAGATTATTACTTTAAGTACTTTGCAATGGTGAGCCTTATTTTAAATTCACAAGTGGTGTTAATTTGAGAAATTCAAAGTTCTTGTCCATGAAGATTCAAGTGCATTCACCTAATGACAAGATAAGGGGGGTTAATTTCAAAAGCAAGAGAGATTGATCATTAAATCCAAAGATGTTTATGAGGAACCAAAGTGTTACAGTAGCTTGAGTCTAAATTTGTAATATTAATAACTCTATTTGTTACAAAATCAAGATGACAGTGGAGTTTTACAATGGCGACATAATTACATCGACAGTTGCGATATTCTCGTACCAAATCCATCATACAAAGTCAGCTCCGTCTTCATGAGCCATGAATTGTTTGATGCCATACAGTTGTGTCTTCATCATCTCCATAACAGCTCACGGTGATAAGTTTCCACGCCATGTCGGTTCGCCTTAGGTCTCACCACCAAAACTTTGAATTGGAGCTAACCCCTTCGTTATCATGGGTGATACTCCTTCCTAAATGACACTTCAAACTTGAACTGCTGCACATGAAAAAAACAATACAGATTAGTGTACCAGAAGGTAATATTGCGTAACGTGAAACAAAGGCTACAAAACGCAATAGCATAAAACAAGCCATGCTGATACATGATGAAAATAGGATGCAGTGCATTCACGTGGCAAGGAGCTAGAGAAAGTCTTCATTCGTTTGGAACTTCTCTGCAATATCAAAGATGTATAACACCACTTGGAAATTGCTATACAAGATATATTTACCTCCATAAATATGGTTGCCCAAGCAGGTTCAGGAAGATGTGGCTCTGAATCATTCATTGCGCACTAGAAAGAACAGGACCAATGTTCATAAAATGGTTCGAATAGGATAATACCGAGCGAGACGACGAGAAGATGCAGTGTTGCTCTTAATGCTGCTAAAATAAAAAAAAAGGAGATCAGTACAGAGTTGTTATACCACTTGACAAGAACAGGATTGTTTTTAATTCCAACTCAGGTTATAGGCCTGAAGCACAGGGGGATGTCAATGCAAACTTTATCTCTTCCCCTGGAACTGTGTCCGAGTTTATAGCCACACAATGTCACTGCCCTGCAATTGTGATGCTTACTAGGTTAGTCGACAATTACAGGACGGCGAAGTGTGGAGATTTATTCTGAAACAGACTTAGAGAATTCAGGAATACCTCTCTTACATGCAAAGGGACGAAAACTACTAAAACTTCACTTGTGCTGCGACATTTGGAAGTGAACCGAAAAGAGGTAGAAAATACACCGTTGCCCGTTTTTCGTATCCTGAGTGGCCCGACCATGGAGTGCCGAACAATACTTTGGCTGCGCGTGAAGTTTTGAAAAGGTTATGCCATTTGCCACCAAATCTGGGCCCGACAGTGGTGCACTGCGGTACAAGTATCGGTAGAACTGGAACATACTGCACAATTCATAACACAATTCAGAAAATACTTGCTGGTGATGTATCTGCTATAGACATTGCCAATACAATATTTGTGTTCAGATCTCGGCGTATTAGCAACAGGTGTAAACGTGCATACCAGGTCCTGAATTCTTGTTTAGACTTCCCTCGAGCAACTTGGTCACAAGAAATGTTAACAGAATCAGGGTGTTGACTCCCTTGACATCCAAACCGCCATGTATTAAGTGGCCCATGGTAATACCTGAAATAAGAAACAGTTTTTAAATCAGGGTCAAGCACCACAAAGTTGGACACAATCCTTAAAGTAAGACAATACGCAGGGCATTGATATCACTAGAATCCAAAGTCAGAGAGCTCTATTCCAGGTGTCATGTTTGCTAATACCAATTAATCATGGTTCCTCGCCAAACTCCAAAATCATCCATTATGTCTACCTCTTGTGACATCAAGAAAAAACTGAATGACAAAAATAGCATCAGACACCGCATCAACCTTCTCTTAACACTCGCATCGATATGCAGAAACCTTCCACTTCCATCTACTCAACACCAAAATCTCAGAATGAATCTTCAACCTCTAGACCATAACCTCCTTCACCCACAAACTCATTTCTTCAACAATAAACACGACCTTCATCACTCAAACCATATCTCCATGAACCTCAAATCTTCCAAAACGTACCTCTGAAAACTAACTCCAACTTCAATCAACCTCATCCATCTCACATCATCATCTTCACTCAAACTCCCTCTGATTTGAGACAGCCCCATCATTAACCAACCACCTGCATCCTTTTAACTCTCATTTCTCACCTCAAAACTTTTCAAACATACACCAGATCTGCAAACAGATTCACAATAACAACATATTGTTTTCACACTCCTCCATACATTCAACAATCCTTCTCCAAAAATCTCCCTCCCCACTTCGAGATATTCTGCTGTCATGAAACAGACACAAAAAACTCCTCTGTTCTGCTTCGAAGACATTCTTTAAGCATCTGCTTCAACTCCATAAATCACGTACCACTTTCGTTCAGTTTCCGACAGAGAAATCTTCTACACCTTCCAACAAGCAGGCGGACACGCAGCAAAAGAATAGACGAAACCTGCAAAATTTTCATGAACAAGAGATAATCACAAACTATTTTATCAAGAACAACTACAACACGCAATAACAGTTCGAGCTCATTATGAAATTGGATTGTCTTCTTGAAGCCTGTTTGGTAGCAGCTGTGTAAAGATTTGCTTCCATGGTTATTGTTTTTCTCTTAAAATGGCTCTTATGCAGTACGTGGGTTAATCAACTCCGTAATTTTCCTAATACTACTGTGAAGCCTCCATAATCTTCATTTTTCATATTCAAAACATTTAACATCAGTCACCCTTCAAACATTAAAAATAAACTAGGAATGGTGAAATCCAAGTCCCATGTTGCTACTGTGTGATTCCAATGGACATGTTCATCACGTCGCTCATCATTATCATGTTCATGACCTTCATACTACATAAAACAACCATATTTTTCTTAAACTTCAGCAACAATTGTTTCAGACTTCCACAACCATGACCCCTCCACCTTACCATATTCACATCACCAATCAGCCACATCTTGCAACCGTGAAAAATATTAACCTGTTTCAGCACATACACTATTGGCAAGCTGCAAGATTTATCACCATTTATCCATGTTGCTCATGCTGCAAACAGCTGCAAACTGCTACTCAAGGAAGCGGAAACAACTGACGCGTATCGTACCTTAAGCCATGAAACAACAAACTCGCCATGAAAACCACAACATAACTTGTCTGCATCTTTCATCACCACACACTGAAGCTTCACAATTCACATCACAAATCCTTCACAAGCCACAATCGACAAAACAACAACCTTTCTATTGTAACAACAATCACAATTACAACTCAAACCAACAACGGTGATATTGAGTTGACTTTCAGCTACAGCTCGAACCGACAACAACAACTGAATCCCTATAAGTCATCATCATATGCTAGCTCACAATTTCAGAACATCAATGATGATAATCCAAGGCAGCAACCTAGTAGTTCTCATCAACTCGCTCGAAAACCACTCACCATCAGAACATGAGACATGTCATAAGCCTTGAAACCAGCAAGTATACCCTGCAACAACCAAATGAATATCAGGTTATTAACCAAGCTTCACATCAAGGGTTCTTGACACTGAATAGTTATACTACTGCACAGTAAAAAATTCAAAAATTCATGGTAAAAGGGTAGCTTTTCGCAGTAAAAGTATGAATAGGACAAACATTCCCAGAAAAGAGTTAACAAATAAGGAATGACCAAAAGGCATTATGAAATCATGCTTCTTTTTCACCCAGAGGTTTTGAAAGAGAAAAACCCTAATCCTAATCAGTATATATATGAGCGCTTTGTTCATTCAAAAGGGGGCGGACATTGAAAAAACCCTAAATTTTTCTACACAACGATTCCTCACCCTCTCTCTCAGAAAAGCTCATCTTCAAAACTAATCAGAGTTTTACATAAGAAACTTTGATATAGTCAAGCTTGACCTCTCCATTCACTCACGCGTTCACAGCAACACTTGGAGATCAAAGAGGAAGAAGAAGAGAAGAAGATAAGCAAACAGAGAGAAGAAGGATATGAAGCCGAGTACTTGAGCGCCATCGTAGATTTGGTCTTCAAGGGTTAGTTTCCGAAACTCTTTTTTTTCGCCCTTTAGAATTAATCCAATCTTGTTTGATTTGCTTCTTTGTGGCTTTGTTTTGATGTTAGGTTTTATTTGGGATTGGTTCTGATTGAGAGATTTGGTTGTGTTTTAGAAATTTCTGAGTTTAGATTCGAAATGAGGATAAAATTTTGGTTAGGGTTTGTTCAAGGAATTTAGAGTTCTGTTTAGGTTTCGCCGGAGAAGGTGGTGGTGGCCGCCGTTGGCCACTATCTTCTCCGGCCTCGTGTTAGGTTTCCGACAAGGTTGTTGAGAGAGGTGAGAGGAGTTGAAAGCTTTGAGAGGGAATGTTGAGTTTGATGTGAGAATAACGAGAAGAATTTTTGAATATGGTGAAGGATTTTTGATAGCTTGCCACGCGGTTTTTGGGGCAGTGGTAGTGTCTTTGGCTTTATTTTATTTTTGTGTGCACCCGTGCCTTTTCTTCCCACCATGTGCGCGCGATGGAAGCCATCAGATCTAGAGTCAACTTTGACTCTATGTTATATCAACGCTCCAGATCCTTTCCTGTAGTGAGCAGCTGATCAGGGTCCATCATAGACCCTCTTCCAGTGTGGACTTTTGGTCTGTTGGGCCTAGCGAATTTCCGACTGCACCCCCAGTTTGCTTACAGTTTGGCCCATTTGTTATTTATTTGCTAACTTTTTATTATTAGTTTTATTTTTAAGAAAAAAATTCAAAAAAAAAACTTTATTTAATTTTCTGTTTTAAAAATTATGGATTATTATTAATTCAATTAATTTTATTAAAATCTTTTATTTAATAATAATTAATTTGTTTAATAATTAATATTATTAAATAATGGATTTTAATTTGATTAATTGTTTGAAATTATTTTTTTCTTTTAATTCTAGAACAACACAAAAATATTTCACTTTAAAAATTCTATTTTATTTAATTATTATCTTAATAATTTATCTTTTTTTTTAATTCTAAAATAATCTAAAAAAACAATTTAATTTAATTTCTTTTCTTTTACTAATTTTAGATATTTAGTTTGTTAATTAAGTTAATATGTCTATATTAGCCTGTCCCCATTCTATTTAGGTTATTATTTTTCTTGTGATGTTTTTACATGTTTTATTATCGTATCTCAATTGTATTTATGTTGTTCACTTCAACCCATTTTAAAAAAAAACTAATATCTTGACTTAATATCAAGCCCATTTTCAAACACCTTATAAGTCGGTCGTTTTACGATCGCCATCAACCTTATAGCCCACTCTTGGGCTTTGTACAATGACGCTTGTCACACCTCACATATAAAATTAAAATTAATTTCTTTTCCAAACTTGATCCAACGTCAAGTATATTCAAAACAAATGCACTTAACCTCTAACTTTTCCTAAACCCATGATTATATCAAGTCTTCCTATTCTACTTGTAAGTCGAGTGCTTTGACCTCGCCATCGACCTTACCCTATACCGTAGGGCCTCCTATCCTTTAATCCCACTTTGCTCTTTCCACACGTAAAATTCAAACCTTGATTCATATCAAGCAATTTTCTTTAAGTCAAACTAAAATACTTAATAACTATTTAAACACAATTTTAATATTAGATGAAAAAGAGAGAGTCCCAAGTCTTTGGGTCTCTCTCCCAATTGTTTGGGTCCGAGGAGTCTTTCTTAAGTCCGAGCAATTGTCTTCTAAGAAAAGAAAACCCTTCTAAAAACGATAAATTTATTCGAGCCTTTTTTTCTAAACACTTAGGATGAAAAAGAGAGAGCTCCAAGTCTTTGGTTCACTCTCCCGATTACTTAAGGTACAAGAAGTCTTTCTTGAGCTTCGAGTAATCGTCATCAGATTAATACACTCTAATCATACTAAACATCTTTCATAATGTTATATGAGAAAAGGAGAGAGCTCCAAGTCTTTGGTTCACTCTTCCGATTATTTGAGGTCCGAGAAGTCTTTCTTAAGCTTCGATTAATCCTCATCTGTTAAAATACTTTAATTACATCCTATCTTTCAAACACCATTCAAACAATTCCTTTTGTGATGAAAAAGAAAGTGTTCCAAGTCTTTGGTTCGCTTTCCCGATTACCTGGGTTCGAGAAGTCTTTCTTCAGCTTCAAGTAATCGTCATCCGTTCAACTTGTTCAAACCATACTCAATTCTATCCTTTCGCATTTGAGGTTGAAAAAGAGAGAGCTCCAAGTCTTTGGTTCACTCTCCTGATTACTTGGGTCCGAGAAGTCTTTCTAAGCTTCAAGTAATCGTCACTTCTAAGTAAATATCCCAATACTTACAAACACTATTCCTCGCCCTCGCGCGACCTACCATTCAAATAATTCTTTTACCAAGAACGTTGTTTAGTCCCTTCTTCCGCGCATAACAAACTTGTGCTTTAGCCTCCCCTAGCGAGCAAGCAAGCCAACGTTTAGCAGTTAGAATGCGACCCAAATTCTCGTTCGTTCCAAACACAAACCTTTTAGCAAATCGTAAGCCGAACTACGGCTGCTCTGATTCTTCATTCTCCCTTGAATGTAAGATACGTAGGCACAAGATTGCGATAATCTTGGCGAGCACAATCCCTTCCATCTTCCATTTCCCCCATCCTTTCCCGTAGTCGAACTACGACACTCTGATTTCTCATTCTCGTCCGAATGAGCATACGTAGGCACAAGGTCCCCAATCCTTGGCGAGCACCCTATCTTAAAACCATTCCTTTTCCCATTAGCAAGCAATTCCTTAGAAGATAAACAAACATAGTTAACTTTCTCTCGCGAATAGAATCAAGAGGTTCCCATTGAGTACAACGGACATGAGGGGTGCTAATACCTTCCCCTCATGTAATCAACTCTCGAACCTAGAATATTGGTTGCGATGACCATGTTCTTATCCCTTTAAAGGTTTTATCGATATTTTCCTATTCCATCCTTGGAATGAATAAAGTTCGGTGGCGACTCTGTTTCGAACAGTATTTTCCGCGTCCATCGCGAGGATCGTATTTTTCGAGGTACGACACCTATATCATAACAAAATGATCTTAACATGTTGCCAAGCCTGATTTGATGACTAGTTATGGATTAGAACCTTATGACAGCAAGTGATGCAAAGCAAGATTTTAGGTTTAAAGGTACAGTATGGTGACTTCTAAAACAACCTGATTCACACCATGACAGAGATACACACCTACCATGCTTATGCTGAGGGATGTTTCTTAGGTCAAACTGCAGTCCTAATGTTTTCAAGTAAAAATGTCATGAATAAAGGCATCTTGATGCCAATAGTGCACATCACTTATGGAAAAAACACAATAGGCCCAAACTACTTAAACCAAACATTCAAACACTTTACAAGCATGAATTAGAGCATGTTCATATTCAGAATTTGAGCACAAGCATATTGAGGCAAAATTTGGCATGTGAACACAAAAGAGTAAAGCAAGCTTTATGTCAAAACTTCAAAAATTGTCCTTATGGTATAATGATGAATGAGATGTATTCAATACACATACCTCTTGTAGACAAATTCTAGCAAGCAAAAGGGAACAAGAAAACCAGAGAATCTTCAATCACCTCCTTGTTTTGACCCTTTCTTCCTTTTGAAGCAAAACACCACTTTTATAACAGCTGAAGAAATAAACTTCTCCAATCACTCCCAATGCTTTGGACAGTTGAAAAACAATATATAAGAGGTGTTTGAATGATTGGAACACCAAGGAAATGCTTAGGACAAGATTTGGTAGAATTTGTAGCTTTTAGTCAAAGTAACTTGGTGATGAAGTTGACTTTTTGATCCTTTGATTTTTTGAGGAAACCAATGGTGGGAACAGCTTCAGAGGGTCATTTTAAGGTTGTCTATATGGTTTTTAAAGTGTTGGGATGTTTGGAAGTGGAGCTGGTATGAAAAGTGCAAAATGGCATTTTTGGTGGTTTTGGAGATTTTCGTGATTTTTGAAGTTTTGAGGCAAAGTGCAAGGGCAAAGGTTTCTGGTTTTTAGAAGATTGTTGATGATGAAAATAAGGTGGGGTAGAGTCCTATTTATAGGCAAATGAGGTGGCTTGGGCAGATTTGAAGTTTCTTCACTTTGAAGAAAGGTTTTGAACTTTTAAAATCAAACCTCCACAAGGGGGTTTCCTTGATCTGCAAGGCCAGCCTCAATAGTCAAAAAACATGATGAATTTGAAGTGTCTAAATGCAAGCTAGAGTGTAGTATCATGGCTGTTTCAGAACTCTCTTTACACCTCATGCTTACTTTTTCACTTTTGGATGCAAGTTGCAAAGCAACTTGCAAGCCACTTGCTTGGCTTCTCAAACTCATTACTTATGCATAATTTTTGTACTTCCATGCTACAACCTCTCTACATATCAGAAACAATAAGATCCAAGGGCTGAGATTGATCCTCTTGATGAAAGAATGAGTTTTTGAATTTTGACAATATGGGACTAAAGTGTGAAACCACCAACTTGCCATGACCATAACTTTCAGCTCACAAATCCTTTTGAGATGTTCTAGTACTTTTTAGAAAGCCCTAAAATAGCTCTAAAACATTCATGTTTGCCAGAAATTCTAACTCCAACTGGAACTATGTGAAAAATCCCCTCAAAGTTGGCTGAAAATAAGCTTTACACATGAAATAACTTAGAATTTTTCTAAGTTATTTTACCCTCTTGTGATGATTTTGCTTCTAACTCCAAAAATAAGCATTTTCTGATTATGGACCACTGTGGGACTTTTGTAGGACATGCCAAGAGCTTTCCAATGAGCTTTGAACCAACTCATTTGGATGTGTGGTTAAGGAGTTAGGGTTTGGTCCCTTTCAAAACCCTAATTTCCCGATTTTTTGATTACTCCTTCATCCTTGACCCAATGACCATGAAATTTTATGAGTAGGCTTAAATTGTCATATAGAACATTTTTGTTTCACATCTTGAAGTCCAATTCCTTAAATTTGAAAAGCCGACTTTTCGGTCAATCGTACGATCGATCGGTGACTACCGAGTCGCCTGTTGACACTCCGGACCTTTTGAGACCTTGAAACTTCTTGAATGGACTTTACTAAGCCATATGAACTTCATGAATCACTATCCCACCATTAGAACACCTTCCAACACAAAAGTCAAACCACAGTTGACTTTTTACCAGTCAAAAACCCTAATCGGGGCCCCAAACTGCACTATTCTTGATGCTGGGGTAACAACCTCAAATTGACTTCACTTTCGTCTCACATTGTGTCTTTGAACTTGTTTCATGATTGAACCAACCCAAAACATTGATTGATCAAACCTTTGAAGTTTTGATTTTGTCGGCGCGAAACCCTAATTCATCTGCATTTTATCAAAGAAGAAAAAAAACTTGAACTGGGTTAAGGTTAGATAATCACATGAGTATGATCCTAAGATGATGATGAAGATATAAGGGTCAAAATTTGGGGTATGACACAGGTTTTTACAGGCGCTTCATAAAGGACTTCAGCAAGATAGCTCTTCCGCTTTCAAACTTGTTGAAGGACGACGTGACCTTCAATTTTGATGAGAAATGCAATCAGGCGTTTGATTTCTTGAAGAAAGCATTGACCTCCTCCCCTATCATACAACCTTCTGATTGGAACCTCCCTTTTGAGATTATGTGTGATGCATCTAATTATGCGGTTGGAGTGGTCCTTGCACAAAGGGTGGACAAGGATGCCCATGTTATTTACTATGCTTCTAGGACTTTAGATTCTACACAAGCTAATTACACTACCACTGAAAAGGAACTTTTAGTGATTGTTTTTGCTCTTGACAAGTTAAGACAATATTTGCTAGGTTCCAAGGTTGTTGTTTTTACTGACCATGCAGCTTTGAAGTACCTTTTAAAGAAACCAGAAGCAAAACCAAGGTTAATTTGGTGGATGTTATTGCTCTAAGAGTTTAATGTAGATATTAAGGAAAAAAGTGGAGCCGAGAACCTAGAAGCTGACCACTTGAGCAGAATAGAGCGGGATGCAGATCCTTCTCCCATTCAGGATGACTTTCCTGATGAGCAGCTGCTACTTTTACAAGAAGTTACTCCTTGGTTTGCTGATATTGTTAATTATCTTGTTGCTGGTATTTTTCCTGCAGGTGCATCTAAGGCACAAATTCACAAGCTCAAGAGTGATGCCAAATACTATGTGTGGGATGATCCTTATCTTTGGAAATTTGGTAGTGATCAGGTTATTAGGAGGTGTGTTCCCGACTATGAGATTGAATCCATTTTAAAATTTTCTCATGCCACTCAAGTAGGAGGATATTTTGGCCCGCAACGGACTGCAAGAAAAGTCCTTGACTCAAGTTTCTATTGGCCCACTATTTTTAAGGATGCTTATGAGACTTACCGCACTTGTAAAGAGTGCCAGATAGCAGGTACAACCATCACTCGTAAGAGTGAGATGCCTCAGCAACCTATGCTTTTTTGTGAGGTGTTTGATGTATGGGGAATCGACTTCATGGGTCCCTTCCCTATATCATTTGGGTTCCTCTATATTTTACTTGTTGTCGATTATGTTTCAAAGTGGGTGGAAGTTATCCCCACTAGGACTAACGATTCTAGAGTTGTTGCAGATTTTGTCAGGTCTAATATCTTTTGCAGGTTCGGAATTCCACGAGCTATCAAAAGTGACCAAGGCACTCATATCTGTAACCGCGCCATGGAAGCTTTGCTTCGAAAGTGCGGAGTTGTGCATAGAGTCTCTACTGCGTATCGTCCACAAACCAATGGGCAAGCTGAGGTCTCTAACAGGGAGATCAAACACATTCTAGAGAAAATGGTGCAACCAAACAGGAAGGATTGGAGTCGTCATCTAGAAGACGCACTTTGGGCTCAAAGAACAGCTTTCAAGACACAAATAGGGATGTCTCCCTATCGACTTGTTTTTGGTAAGGCATGTCATCTTCCTTTTGAGATAGAACACTGTGCTTATCGGGCGATAAAGAGTTGTAATCTGGAGATGCAACAAGTAGGTATTTAAAGGAAACTCCAATTACAACAGCTTGAAGAGCTTAGGCTAAAAGCTTATGAAAGCTCTAGAATCTATAAAGAGAAAACCAAACACTTCCACGATAAAATGATTTCTAGGAAGGAATTCTCTGTAGGCCAACAGGTTTTACTGTTTAACTCCCACCTTAAGCTTATGGTTGGGAAACTTTGATCCAAATGGATTGGCCATTTTACTGTTACTAATGTTTTCCCCCATGGTGCAATAGAAATTAAAAGTGCAGGTACTAACAAGGTTTTCAAGGTCAATGGACAGCAGCTGAAGTTATTCCATGAAAGTTCAGTACCTGAAGGTGCTACCATAGAAGAGTTTTCTTTGGAAGCACCCAACTATACTGCAACCTGACCAGGGAGCACCCTTTCCTTTCTCTCACTCTTACTTTATAATTGAGTCCTTTTCATTGAGGACAATGTCTATTTTAAGTGTGGGGGAGGGAACCTTTTGTTTTGTTTTGTTTTGTTTTTGTTTTCTTTATTTCTGTTGGTTTTGTTTTCATTTTTTTAATTAAAAAAATTGTTTACTTAGAAACACAATGCATTTTGTGAATTTTTTAGGCTATAGATCAATTTGAGGTTAGATTATGGAGACTTAGGAACAATTCATAAGATTGGTATCGTCTTAACACCTTAAGTCTCCCGAATATGGAAATCGATTTAAATACTTGTTATGACATAGTCTTGCGTTCTCGTCCTTTAATAGCTCTTAAGTAGTTTATCTAGCAGTCAGCACCATCTAGAAATCACACACTAAGTAATTAAGCTGATGAAAATAAGTGAATAATCACGTGCTTAATAAGAAGTCAAAATAGGAATCCTCCTTTTAAGTTAGGTGACCCTCACCCGGTCACTTACGCTAACGGTTGTGAAACCTTCAAAAAGAAAGACAAAAAAATAGAAAAAAAGTGTCTAATTTTGAATTGTTGAAAATATATGGATCATAGTCACTAATAAGCTTATTTACCATGTGTGTGAATAAATAAAGGGTTTAATGTGATTGCACTAGAATGAAAGAGAGCAAAAAGGAGGATGAGTAAGTTAGACTTAAGCATAATGACATGATTTGGATTGGTTTGTATAGGAGGGAGCTTTATGATCGCACAATTGTGGATTTATATTTTTACGATATCCTTAGTGTGCAAAATTAGTACCTATCAATGCAATCTTGACCGAAGAAGAGTTTACAGCCTAGAATGAGTATCTAAATGTTTTTGTGTTTCATGAGTTTTGATAATACTTTGCTCGGAGTGCAAAGGTTCAAGTGTGGGGGAATTTGATCAGTGCATTTTGATGCACCTTCCTTTATGTTTAGACTTAGGCATTTTTATAGTTTGGTTTGTCTATTTTTCTACTTTATGATGTTTTCCTAATTCAATTTATTTTCAGCCTTATTTGATTTTCGTTTGTCATTTTCAGCATTAGCAGTTTTTAATAAAAAAATTCATAAATGAAGCTACAGGAATCGGATCATGGCGTTCTACCAGTCATTAGAAAGCTAAGAAAAATATCTACAACTTTTGTATTGCACGAAGAAGTTGATTCAGATTTCTTAAGTCTCGAATAATTCGTTGAAGTTTATGACTGTAATAATTTAGTTGTTTTTCCCTATTGGGCCTGGTTTAGGTTTCCGACCCAGTTGAGTGTGTAATGTAAACCTTATTTTGTTTATAAGGTTTGCTGACGTGCTACAGCATTCTACCCTATTTTTTACAAAATTTCTTTTTCTTTCCATGTTTTCCATGGCGAGCTAATCTTGAGGGAAAATCTGCCGATTTCAAATCCCGTAATCCTTTGAGGTTTATTATAATTTCGATTTAATTTAATTATGTTCCAATTTGTTTTATAATTTTCGTTTGATTAATTTGTTCTTATAAAATAAATTGTATTTAATTCAATTGATCGATGTTCCTTACCTTAATCACGGATTAACTTAGCTTTTTCGTTAATTTGTGTCATCTTTAACCGTCTGCTTAATTCGGTAATTAGGAATATAAGTCATGTGGTATTGTCGATGCTTGTTTGTCAATATTGCAATTGAATAGGGTTTTGAACCGATTAGGAAATTGGAATTGTAATGACCGATGAAAAGTTGGGAGTCGAATCGGTAGATTAACCTGTTTTAATCACTTATTTTACTGTTTATTTTCTTAATCGAATCATAAATCAAAACACCCCCCCCCCCAAATCGCTTTCAATTGGTTATTTTATAAACAAGAATCCTTGTGAATCGACATCCGAGTTACTGTCGCTTTACTACATTATTTCAAATCACTCGGTTTTGATCCGCGCGTGACAGCGGAGCAAGGAACAACCCACCAACTTTCAAGGGTAGCCATGATCCAGATGGTGCACAGGAATGTCTTAAAGTAACTGAGAAAATATTTTGAGTGATGGCCTGCACTGAGGCTTAGAAGGTATAGTTTGGTACTCATATGTTATTAAAAGAAACTGAGGATTGGTGGGATAACGTGCGTCAAAGATTGGAAGATATTGGTACACAAATAACTTGCACTGTGTTCAGAAATTAATTCTTGGAGAAGTATTTCCCCGAGGACGTGCGTGGCAAGAAAGAGATAGAGTTTTTTGAGCTGGATCAAGGAAATATGATTGTGGAAGAGTATGATGCAAAGTTTGAGGCGTTGGTGAAGCTCTATCCTCATTACAATTGTGTTGATGCTGAGACTTCCAAATGCCTCAAGTTTGAGAACGGGCTTAGACCATAGATAAAACAAGGTATTAGATACCAACAGATTCATAGGTATGCTGAATAAAATAAAAATATATGATGAGGATAGTAAAGCCCGATCTGCTCACTATAAGAGTCTTAGTGATAAGAAACGGAAGGGACAATTTTGAGGGAAACTTTATGTAACTTCAACAAACAAAGGGAAGCGGAAGGTATCAGATGGGAAGAAGACAAATGGGGGAGGGGCTCCCGCTTCTGTCAAGGACTTCAAGTGTGGCAAGTTGGGTCATCGTGCTAATGAATGTAATAATAAGGTTTTGAGATGTTTCAATTATGGAAAGACATGTCACCGTGTTACATAGTGCAAGAATGATGGTCCGACTTGTTACAACTGTGGTGAACAAGGTCATATCAATATGTAATGTCAGAAGCCAAAGAAGACGATAACTACTGCTGCCCGTACTAATGGTAGAGTGTTTGCTTTAAGTGGTTTAGAGGTTCCAAGATAGATAACTTGATCAGAGGTACATGTTTTATTAACAATGTTGTGTTAATTTCTATTATTGATACTGGTGCAACTCATTCGTTTATTTCAATTGAGTGTGCTAAGAGGTTGGATTTAAAATTATTTTCTATGGTTGGGAGTATGGTTATCGATACCCCAACTAATGTTTGTGTGACTACTTTGATGTTCTGTTTGAGTTGTCTGTTAACCATTTATGGCAAGAGTTTTGTGATGGCCTTGGTTTGTCTATCTTTGCATCAAATCAAAGTTATCCTCAGAATGAACTGGTTAGAATTTAATTATGTTTATATCAACTGCTACAACAAGACGGTGATGTTTCTAGAGTTCGGCGATAGTGGAGATTTGATGTTTCTATATGCTAAACAAGTGGAAGCACTCTTAGAATATGAGGCTCAGATGTTTGAAATGTTTGCATCTTTGCAAGTTGACATTAAAGTTAAAAATGTTGATTTATCCATTGTGTGTGACTTTCTAGATGTATTCCCAGATGATATCAGTAGCTTTCCGCCATAATGCAAAGTTGAGTTCTCCATAGACTTTGTACCCTGTACTAATCTGGTATTGATGGCTCCATACAGGATGTCAGCTTCAGAGTTTAGCGAATTGAAGAAACAGTTGGAAGAGTTGCTTGATAAGAAGTTTGTTAGATCAAGTGTTTCTCCATGGGGTGTGCCAGTGTTGCTAATTAAGAAAAAGGACGGGAGTATGGGGTTGTGTGTTGACTACAGACAATTGAATAAAGTTACTATCAAAAACAAGTATCCTCTTCCAAGAATTGATGATTTGATGGATCAATTGGTGGGTGCTTGTGTGTTTAGTAAGATAGATTTAAGGTCAGGTTATCATCAGATTTGTGTGAAACCAGATGATATTCTGAAGAATGCATTCAGGACAAGGTATGGTCATTATGAATATACATTAATTTTATTTGGAGTGTCTAACGCGCCAGGTGTATTCATGGAGTATATGAATAGAATTTTATATCCTTATTTTGATCCGTTTGTGGTCGTATTCATCGATGACATCTTGATATATTCTAAGTCCGAGGAAGAACATGTGGAGCATCTAAAAGTTGTATTGTAGGTGTTGAGAGACAAGAAGCTTTATGCCAAGTTGTCCAAGTGTATATTCTGGTTAAAAGAAGTGAGTTTCCTCAGCCATGTAATTTCTAGTAGGGGATTGTTGTTAATCCGTTAAAGGTCGATGTTGTTTTACAATGGGAGGCTCCGAAGTTTATTACGGAGATCATAAAATTTCTGGGTTTGGCTGGTTATTATAGGAGGTTCATCGAAGGTTGTTCAAGATTAGCATTGCCTTTGACTTAGTTGACTCGGAAGGGCCAAGCTTTGTTTGGGTGTGAAATGTGAAGAAAGTCTCCAAGAACTCAAAAAGAAGTTAACGACTACTCCAGTGTTGATTTTGTCGAATCCAAGTGAGTCCTTTATGGTGTATTGTGATGCATCAAAGATGGGTTTAGGTGGTGTGCTGATGCAAAATGGTTAGGTTATGGCTTATGTTTCTCGACTGTTAAAAGTTCACGAGAGGAATTATCCTACGCATAATTTAGAGTTAGCAATTGTGATTTTTGTCTTAAAATTTTAAAGACATTATCTCTTTGATTCCAAATTTGAAGTGTTCAGTGATCAAAAAATCTTAAAGTATCTATTCAATCAGAAGGAATTGAACATGTGGCAGAGAAAGTGGTTGGAATTCCTGAAGGACTATGACTTTAGCTTAAGTTACCATCTTGGTAAGGCTAATGTCATAGCTGATGCGTTGAGTAGGAAGTCTTTACATATGTCGATGTTTTTGGTTTGAGAGTTAGAATTGATTGAGCAATTCAGATATATGAGTTTAGTATGTGAAGAAACTCCTAACAATGTGAAGTTTGATATGTTGAAACTGACCAGTAATATTCTTAACGAGATCAGAGAAGGACAGAAGATTGACTTGAGATTGATTCACCGGTTAGTGTTGATCAATCAATGTGAGGGTGGTGACTTCGGAATTGACGTGAATCGTGTGATGAGGTTTGGAGACAGGGTTTGTATACCAGATGCACCCGAGCTTAAGAAGAATATTCTTGAGAAGGATCATAGAAGTAGGTTAAGTATTCATCTTGGTGCCACAAAAATGTATCAAGACTTGAAGAAATTATTTTGGTGGTCAGGAATGAAGAAGGAAGTAAATGAGTTTGTGTATGCTTGTTTGACTTGTCAGAAGTAGAAGATTAAACATCAGAAACCATTGGGTCTGATGCAACCATGGAACATTCCAAAGTGGAAATGGGATAGAAGTTCCATGGGTTTTGTGATGGGTCTGCCGAAGACTTCAAATGGATGTGTTTCAATTTGGGTGATTGTTGATAGATTGGCCAAATCGGCTCATTTGGGAAAGTTTGCATACAGTTTTGGGTACTAAGCTGAGGTTGAGTTCTACTTATCATCCGCAGACAGGCGGTCAAACAGAGAGGACCATCTAGTCATTGGAAGATTTGTTGAGGGCTTGTGTGCTAGAACAAGGAGGTGCTTGGGATAGCTACTTGTCTTTGATTGAGTTTACCTACAAAAACAATTATCATTCTAATATTGGAATGGCACCATACAAGACATTGTATGGTAGGAGGTGTAGGACTCCTTTATGTTGGTATAAGTCAGGCGAGAATGTTGTACTCGATCCTAAGATCGCTCATCAAATTACTGAATAGATCAAGATGATCCAAGAAAAGATGAAAGTGTCGCATAGTTGTCAGAAACGTTACCATGACAAGAGGACAAGAGCACTTGAGTTCCAGGAGGGAGATCACGTGTTTTTGAGAGTTACACTAGTAACTGGTGTTGGTCGAGCCTTGAAGTCTCGAAAGCTCACACCGCATTTTGTTCGTTCGTACCAGATTTTACAGAGGATAGGAGAGGTGGCCTGTCAAATTTCTTTGTCACCGCTGCTTGCTAATCTTCAAGATGAGTTTCATGTGTCTCAATTAAAGAGATACATTTCAGATCCGTCTCATGTGATCCAAGTGGATGATGTGTAGGTGAGAGATAACCTGACTAAGGAGGCATATGTAAAACCCTAAATAACCCCCCATAATTTATAATAATTATCAAAGTGAATATAAAACATAAGCATTTAGGATGTCATTATTCAACAAAACCTGCTCATACATTACGATATGTAACACATATATTGTTTTTAAAAAATTGCTAATGATAATAACAATAAAACATGTTTGAAAAGTCAACACATATTGCAGTGGAAATGTCAACAACTTGACATTTTAATGATTCTGTTGTACCCCAAAATTTGTCCTCTTATTTCTAACCACAACTGGCTTGTGTTTCACGTTCATGTACATTTCCCATTAGGGCATAACCTTGCATTCATTGAGCTCCTAAAGACATAGGATCAAGACATTTTCCTGTGATTTGAGTTTTCCCTATTCAGAGGTGATTTATTTGGCTATCTCACTCGAGTTGAGATAAAGGGTGAGTTTCCAATTTCATGATTATCTTCTTTACCGAGGATCATCAGATATCGAGTTCGTCTTCATCATGATTTCTCAAGAGGATCAGTGTGCACTCAAGGGCAAAAATTTTGGTTTCAAGTCAAGTGTGGTTATTCAGTCATGATTTTGTTCGGGCATTTTAATTTTTAAACTTTTCATTCATCCGAATTTATTTTTACTTTGCATAGCACGCATTTTATCTCGCATAGTGCCTAAAATGTCAACGAAATAATTTCTCATATTTATAGACGGACCGGTCAAGCTGAATCTCAACAGTGCGCAAAATCGGTGGGCAAGAAATTTTAAAATCGAGCATGCAGACGTCAATTAATTTGATCTACGTTTCGGTAGTTTAACCCGACGTGTTGGTTTTAATTTTTCGAAGGTTTTTCGTTGCATTTTGATTAGTTTGAGTATTTTAACGGGTAAAAAATTATTTTAAAATCTGACTAAATGTTGTATTTTTCTGAGTCGTATACTGATTATTTTGGTGTGCTCGGTTTATTTTTTCGAGCACTTGGGCGTCTGACTTTTATTTATTTGGGTCCCGGTTATTTTTACATTTTTGTCTAAATATGTAGGACAATTAGCATCGTACCCCAAATTTTGTCCACGCTTTACATGGTTTCTAGTGCCACTTTATTTTGAATGAATAAAATGACACAATTGGCAAGAGATCATGTGTAAGGAGTTGTTAGTGTGAGAAGTTGCGAGTTCAAATCTCACCTTCTTCACTTTTTGTGTTTTTTCTCTTATATTTTTATTCTAACTTTTCTATTTTCATTAAAAAAAATCACAAAAATAGTTTTTTTTTATTATTTAATTATTAATTTCGTATTTTATTTAAAGTATTTTTGAAAAATATTATTTTTTTTTCATTTTTTTCCATATTATTCATAAGAAAATCCAGAAAAAACCATAAAATAAAAATATTCAAAAATATTTTATTCTTTTTATAATATTTTTAATTTTAGAAAGAATCAATATGATTGATACAATAAGTCACACAATTAAAATTAATTAAAATTGATTTTTGGGCTTTTGATTATATTTATTGATCCAATTAATTTCTTCGTTCTTCACTTTTATATTTTTATCATATCAAAAATAAATTTTTTCTCCTCTTCACTTTCCATTTTCTCCCCCTTTTTGTCATATCAAAAATAAATTTTTTGGAAGACATGAAACGATAACAGAGGAAAAACATAAAGCATATCATATAATCAGATGGAAAAACCAAACAGTCACAGATGCATTGATAAGAAATTCAGAAGATAAGCAAAACAACACAGAAGTGCACAAATAACAAAACAACAAAGAAGAAGAACGAGAAGCCAAAATCTTCAGAAGATTCGCTATCTCAGAGGTTGACTCTTCTTGCTTCGCCATCCAAGTCTTGATCTCAGATGTGGATTCCTCTTGCTTAGCCATCCAGTCTTTTATTTCCTATGTTGTTTTCTCTTGTTTAATCATCCATGCTCTGAACTCAGCGTTTTCAGCTTCTTGCTTTTCAACCTTAATCTTCAGATCTACAACTTCTTCTGTCTTCAACTTAGAAGAGTCTGGAGCGCTCACAGAAGCAGATGCATTGTTAATAACCATTGCAGATTCATTCTCTATTTCCATAGGAGAGGGTTGAGCAGATGCAGAAACATATTCAGAAATGGAGGCTTCTGTGATGAATTTCTCAGTCTGAGAAACCTTAGTCATCTGAAGTGTAGCAGCTTCTTCAGAAGAAGAACATACAACCTTTGGAGGTGTATTTTCCAGAAGAAGAGTTGGAGTTCTGCTAACTCTTAGAAGAGTGAGTCTGACAGCTTCAGCAAATCTCACCTTCGCATCATCAGAGCAAATATCTTGAAGATTTGAAGCCACAGAGTTGAATCTAGTTCTGAATCTTGTCCAGATGGCTTCAAAATCAGCAGGATTAATGCTTGTGAAGCACTCCTTCTTAACAGAAGATAACCACATGCCAGAAAACAGTGCACCAACATCTAGCCTAGATTTGGGTTTCAGGTAGGCTTCTAAAGATGATGTTTTAATAGGAGCAGAGGTTGAAGGTATAGAAAAAGTAGGAATAATGATTACAGGAGGATAGGGTGAAGATGGAATATGGACAGATGAGGTAGAAACAACCTTAGGTTCAGAGGGAATATCTGGTTGGGTTGTTTCAGGGATATCATAACAATGGATTGGGGAGTTATGAAGTGGTGAGGTAGCTTCTGATGAGTCAAATTCAGATGAGTCTGAGGAATCAGATGAGCTAAGGGATCCAGATGATATAGGGTGTACAGTCATCAGAGGTTGAATATCAAGTATCTCTGGCTCACGGTCAGAGGGGTGAGGTTCAGAATAGTTTAGTTCAGGGGGGTTTGTTTCATTTGGTTGTGGAATAGAGGATGGGGTTTTAGCAGAGGTTGTTTGTTGATGGATGTTGAAAGAAGGTGTGGATGGTACAGACGTAGTGTGTTCAGATGATTGTGCTTGTTGCGGTTCAGAAGGTTGATGTTGATGAGGTTCAGAAGGTAGTGGTTGAGATTTTGGTGGTTCAGATGAATGATGTTCAGATGGTTGGTTTATAGAAGGGTTTGGTTCAGATGATATTTGAGGTTCATGTTCAGAAGAAACGTATTCAGAGGTGTGAGGAGGAGAAGGAGTAGAAATTAGGTCATAAGGAGGAGGAGGTGCAGATGTTATTGGTTATGTTACTTGTTCCAAAATAGTAGATAAATTTACAAAGGGGTTACCTTTCTTCTTTAAGCGTTTGGGCTTTACAGAAGATGCTTCTCCAGAAGCTTTCCTCTTAGGCTTTGTAGATCCTTCCTCTGAGACCTTTCTTCTCTTTCTCTTATTCTCCGTAAAGAAATCTAGTCCAGGTTCATTTGCCCTTTTTATCAAGTCTGAAGGCATGGGGGTTCCATCTGCTAAGCATTCAGCAATGTAACTCAGAAGAATTTCCCTTGGTTCTTCAGCAGTGAAGAGATGAAAATCGTCCACAGGAATTCTTCTTCTGTGTACAGCATCAGAGTCCATCTTGATTGGCTCTGATTGAAGTTCCTCTACAAGTCTCATCCTCAGCAGACTTTTCCCATTGAGAGGCTTTCCCAGAATTGGAACCAATTCTTCTATCTGACCTGCCTCTGTCAGATGTGCAACTAAACCATTTTCTGTCAGAATATCAGAAATCAATCTGCCCATTGGAATCCAGTTTCTGATCTTCTGATGCTTTGTTCTGATTTCCTCTCTGGACTGTGTTACATGGCTCCATAGATGATCAAATAACAAGTGTGGCAGATCCACCTTGATGTTATTTCCCAAGCAGTACAGAAAGTATAGTTGTTCTGCGTTGATGTAATCTGGAGAGTTGGTTGATTTCCTATGGTGAATACATCCATGAAAGATCTTCGCCCAGATCTTGTAGTGCACTTTCAGATCTTTGATTTTGCTTGAGGCCAGCCCAGTTGTAAAAACTTCTCTGTAGACATCATCCATGTCTATACGTCCAATAGAAAGATTGTGAACACCATCTATTTTCTTCATATCCAATTAATTTTCGAATCAAGTCTTTAGTTATGATTATTTCTTTACCCAGCACATACGAAACAATGAATTTTGGGTATACCTTTGCATGAATCCAGAATTCTTTCACCAAAAGAGGGAAGACTGGACCAAACAGTCTATCAAAGTACTTAGTCCATCCTTGTGCAGAAACGGTTTGTCGCAAATCAAAACCATTCTTTGCAATGCAGTCAAAATCAACCATGAATTCGCAAAGAACTTCCAAATCTTTAACAGGAGTGAGAAGGGTTCTTTCAGGTTCTTAGTAGGTGACGTTACCCATTTCAGATGTAGATTCAACCATTTTAGATGCAAGCTTTTGAGTTGATGATGATGAGGTTGCCATTGAAGAACTTGAGAGATAACTTGACCTTCTTGAAGATTTTGGTTTGTAGAGATGAAGACAATGAAGAAGATAGAAATGCATACAGGTTGTGAACGAGAGTGAAAAGTGTGAAAAGTGTTGTGTCGTAGAATATATAGGGGCAAAGAATTAGGGCACACAATCACACGTTCAGCATTTTCTCACAATTAATCAAAACATTAAATCACATCAAAAAGAATAATGATTAAAAAGCATTTAATGATTCTGACAAGCGTGGGGAGAAAAATGAGAAAAATTAATTGTTCAAATAGTACCTCTAAACGGCGTCTCATTGTTTACACTCCACCTTTTCAGATTCTGTGTGACACGTGTTTAATGTTTGGGTGTCTCTGAAACTTCTTAAGGAAATGAAACGTTAGCAGCGTTCAGATCCTCTGAAGGTTGTTAGTTCAGAGTTTCAAAAGAAATAACGTAACAAATGAAATACAAATGAAAATACTCTAGATTATAGACATTAATCAATTTTCATCTGAGTAAATTTACTTCTGAATAATAATGTTATTCTGGACAAAAATCCATACTAATATTCTTCAGAGTAAATTTAAACCTATCTTCACAGACAAAAATCCATTAATGGTCTGTATCACCAAAGTTTAAACTTATAATTCCCTTCTGAACATAGTCTCTGATGAAATGATGCTTAGAATGTAAAATGTGATTCTTAGATAGGCATATAGCAGAAGTATTATCACAGAAAATAGAAATGTTACTCTCATATATCTGATAATCTTCTAGCTGACTCTTCATCCAGAGCATCTGTGTACTACAACCAGCAGCAGCAATATATTATGCTTCTGTTGTTGAAAGTGTTATTGTTGGTTGCTTCTTGCTGAACCATGAGATCAGATGACTTCCCAAAAACTAACAGCTTCCAGAAGTACTTTTGCGTTCTACTCTGTCTCCAACATAATCAACATCACAGAATCCTACTAGTTTGTATTCATCAGATCTTCTGTAACATAAACCCACGTTAGTAGTACCTTTCAGATACCTCAGAATTCTCTTAACAGTTGTTAAGTGAGATTCTCTAGGATCTAATTGGAATCTAGCACACAGACAAACACTGAAAAGAATATCAGGTCTAAAAGCATTCAAATATAGAAGAGATCCAATCATACCTCTGTAGAGCTTTTCATCTACCTTCTTACTTACCTCTTCTTTTCCAAGAGTGCTTGTTGGATGCATTGGAGTTTTAGCCAACTTACTTTCTATCATGTTAAACTTCTTTAGAAGCTCCTTCACATACTTTGTCTGATGTATGTAGGTGCCTTCTGGAGTTTGATTGATTTGAATTCCCAGAAAGAATCTGAGTTCTCCCATCATGCTCATTTCAAATTCTGCCTGCATAGATTGAGCAAACTTCTTTCCAAGCGTAATATTTGTTGTACCAAAAATAATGTCATCTACATAAATCTGACAAATTAAAATGTCTTTCTTAATTGATTTATGAAATAGAGTTGTATCCACCTTTCCTCTGATAAAATTATTTTCCAGAAGGAAATTACTCAGCCTCTCATACCAAGCTCTGGAAGCTTGTTTTAGACCATAGAGTGATTTCTTTAATTTAAAAACATGTTCTGGAAATTTTTCATTTTCAAAACCAGGAGGTTGGTGAACATAAACTTCTTCTTCAATTAAACCATTTAAGAAAGCACTTTTAACATCCATCTGATACAGAGTGATGTTATTCTGTGCAGCACAAGAAATTAATAAACGAATAGATTCTAACCTTGCCATATGAGCATATGTCTCTATGTAATTAATTCCTTCTTGCTGACTGTATCCTTGAGCAACCATTCTTGCTTTGTTTCTGACAACTTCTCCTTGCTCATTCAGCTTGTTTCTGAAAACCCACTTAGTTCCAATAATATTAAATCCTTTTGGTCTTGGAACTAGATCCCAAACATCATTCCTTGTGAATTGGTTAAGCTCCTCTTGCATAGCAAGTATCCAATCATTATCTTGCAGAGCTTCATCCATAGAGGTAGGTTCAATGATTGATATCAAACCAAGCAATGACGTTCCAGATGATCTGAGAAATGATCTTGTTCTTATAGGGTCATCTTTCTTTCCAATTATCATTTTCTCTTGATGAGAGGCTTTGATTCTGGAGGATCCTTTCAGAGGGGGTTCTACAGAAATGATCAAGTTGTCCATCTGAGCAGTCAAAGGAGTAGCATCTGACGTTGCTTCTGGATCTTTTACTTGAGCTTTGTCTGCCTCTGAATCTTTAGAGTCTGTGAGAAGCACTTCTCTATCTGCAGAAATTTCAAGCTGCTTTGGCTTTTGATTGCCAAGCTTATCATCAAATCTAACATGAATTGATTCCTCTACAATCTTTGTCTCAGTATTGTATACTCTGTAGCCTTTAGAGCGTTCAGAATATCCAAGCATGAAACACTTTTGTGCTTTAGAATCAAACTTGTTCAAATTGTCTTTAGTACTCAAAATAAAACAAACACATCCAAAAGGATGGAAATAAGAAATGTTGGCCTTTCTATTCCTCCATAATTCATAAGGAGTCTTCTCCAGAAGAGGTCTTACAGACACTTTGTTCTGAATATAACATGCTGTATTGATTGCCTCTGCCCAAAAATCTTTTGCCATGTTTGTCTCGTTGACCATGGTTCTGGCCATTTCTTGCGATGTTCTATTTTTCCTTTCTACAACTCCATTCTGTTGAGGAGTTCTAGGACAAGAAAAATCATGTGCAATGCCAGTTTCTTTAAAATATTTTTCAAAAAATTTATTTTCAAATTCTCCACCCTGATCACTTCTGACTTTAATAATTTTAAATTCTTTTTCGTTTTGGACTTGTTTGCAGAAGTCAAAGAATACAGAATGTGACTCATCCTTGTGTTTCAAGAATTTTACCCATGTCCATCTGTTGTAGTCATCAACTATGACTAATCCATACTTCTTGCCTCTGATGGATGCAGTTTTCACTGGTCCAAACAGATCAATATGAAGTAGCTCTAATGGTCTAAAGGTAGAAACAACATTTTTAGCTTTGAAATAAGATTTTGAAATTTTTCCTTTTTGACATGCTTCACAAAAAGCATTTGAGTTGAACTTCAACTGAGGAAGACCTCTGACCAGATTGAGCTTATTAATCTGAGATATGCGTCTCATACTAATATGACCCAATCTTCTATGCCAGACCTATTGCTCATCGTTAACAGACATAAGGCATTTAACATTTTGAACTTTTAGTTCTGAAAGATTAATTTTGTAAATGTTGTTCTTCCTTTTTCCATTAAAGAGGATTGAACCATCTTTTTGACTCACAACTTTACAACATTTTTGATTGAAGATTATATCATAACCATTGTCACTTAATTGACTTATGGATAATAGATTATGTGTTAATCCTTCAACAAGTAAAACATTAGATATGGAAGGGAGGTTACCATTACCAATAGTTCCAGAGCCAATGATTTTGCCCTTCTGGTTCCCTCCAAACTTTACATCACCTCCAGATCTAAGTTCCAGGCTTTGGAACATAGACTTTCTTCTCGTCATATGTCGTGAGTAGCCAGAGTTTAGGTGCCATGACTGGTGTCTTAACTTTGCTGCTAAGGACATCTGCTACAAAGATTATTTTATCTTTAGGTACCCATATTTTCTTGGGTCCTCTGGGGTTAGTAGGTTTGAAATTCTGTCTGAACTTCTTTCCCTTAAAAGCAATTTTGCTCTGACGATATTTTGGTTTAACAAAAGCTTTAGTGTTCTGATCTATACGTGTGTGATTTATATCATTCAGGTGACCATATTTAAAATGGGTGTACAGAGGAGAATACTTGATGATCAGCTTATCAGTAGGTTTTGGATTTAAATCCTTCCCAGAAGGTGATTCATATCCAATTCCTTTTCTATTGTTTCTTCTTACGCCATAGATCATGGAAGCCATTTTGCTTCTATCTAGGCCTCTGGACATAAACCTCTGAAAACTATAATCATACTCTTCTAAAATGTTTTTAGAACATGACCTAGTATCTGAGTCAGACATTTGTTGAGCTTTTTCTAAATCAGTTTTTATTTTAAGATTATTTGCTTTTAGCTCATCAACTTCTGATCTCAGTTGATCAGTCTCATATGCAAGATAGCTCTGAAGCTTCTTGTATTTGAGTTTGATCCTACTGTAGTTTTCAAGCATTTCAGATAAACTTTCAACAAGTTCAGCTCTGGTAAGTTCAGAAAATACCTCTTCTGAATCTGATTCTGATCCAGATTCAGATGTTTCTTCGTGGTCCTCCACGTCAGCCATCAGTGCCATATTTGCACATTCTTCCTCTGACTCTGATGAGGATTCAGAAGCATCTGAGTCATCCCACGTGGCCATCAGAACTTTCTTCTTCTTTTCAAACTTCTTTTTGGGTTTGTCTTTCTGAAGTTTGGGACATTCATTTTTATAATGACCTGGCTCTTTGCGCTCATAGCATACAACTTTTTTCTTGCCAGATTTTTTATGTCCAGAAGATTCTCCATGTTGATCAGATCTCTTGAAGTTTCTGAACTTCTTTTGTTTATGCTTCCAGAGTTGATTTATCCTTCTGGACAGCAAAGACAGTTCATCTTCTTCTGAGGAAGATTCTTCAGAGCTTTCTTCAATTACCTGCAAAGCTTTAGCAGATTTGTTAGATTTTAACGCAACAAACCTGCCTTTCTTCTGAGGCTCGTCTTCTTCCAGCTCAATCTCGTGACTTCTTAAGGAACTGATAAGTTCCTCCAGAGTGATCTTATTCAGATCCTTGGACAGCTTCAGCGTTGTAACCATTGGTCTCCACCTTGATGGTAAGCTTCTGATTATTTTCTTGACATGGTCAGAAGTGGAGTAACCTTTATCCAGAACCTTCAAACCAGCAGTTAGGATCTGGAATCTTGAGAACATAGTTTCCACAGATTCAGACTCCTCCATTTTGAAAGCTTCGTACTTCTGGATAAGCGCCAAGCCCTTTGTCTCCTTTACTTGTGAGTTTCCTTCATGTGTCATCTTTAATGACTCAAACATGTCAAATGTTGTTTCTCTATTTGTAATTTTCGCATACTTGATGACACGAAATCATATAGATATTTTCATGCATAATTCAACCAAAGTCTAACCGTTTTCGATCCGATTTCGGGTTATTTCCGTGTATTTGTCTGATGTTTTGCAGGTATTCTACGATCACGTCTAAACAAGGCAACATGAAGAAAAGAAGCAATCCCAGATGAAATATGGACGAAAAAGGAGTGAAAACACAATGAAAAGCGCAGCAAGCTGTTTTTGCTGATGTGACGACCGTCACAGCTTCATGACGACCGTCACACGGGTGACGATCGTCACGCCTTGTGACGACCGTCATGCAGGCAAAAACGCCCCACTCAGATTACACGTCAAAGAAACAGTTCCAATTCCCACAGAGTGGACCACTACTCCCTAAATTATCTGCCTCAAAGTCCATCATCTCCAGAGATAACCGTTGGGACTCCACTTCTATAAAAAGGGAAGCAGGGGACTTCAGAAAAGGGCTGCATTCATACCACGAAGTGCTGCCGAATTTACTTTCCAGAGCATTATTTTCCAGTTTTATTCTCATTTGTTTCTCTTTACATTTCCTTATTCCCATTTCCGCTCTTTTGTAATTTCTATTGTACTGTACGATCAAATTGGCACTAAAGACCATAATCCTGCCAACATCTGTGGAGGATCTGCCCAAAGGCCAATTGGCATATTTACAGGTTTTCATTTTGATCGACTTCAGTTTTATTATAATGCAAATTATTATTTATTATTCTTATTTATATTTTATCTTTCCCAAATCCATGTCTAGCTAAACTTAGGTAATCGATATGTAGTGATAATTCGAATGGGGTTTGATAACCATTGGTTGAAAACTTTCTTTTCACAAAAGTAATCTATGGTCTGAGTGTTTAAAATTGATTCACTGAATAAACTTCGTCGCGAAAGCGAGAACTTATTTAAAAGTAGTTTTGCCACGAAAGTGGGAAATTAATTAAGATACGAACCAACAAGCGAAAGTTGCGGTAAGGTCAGATAGTAAACACTAGGCATTTGTTTTAATAACAGCGAAAGCACTTTAAAATGAATTAGAACTTAGAGATTTCCAAAAAATAATTTAAACCCCGAACGGAATACGAAAGTATACGTTTGGCCCTTAGGATTATGATTAGCGTCAATAACCATCGTGAGGCGAGAGTTTTCAAATCTCCATTTTCTGCTTGAATAAACTTTGAAAATTATTTCATACACCATAACTTATCAAATCCCTGAAGAACACAATTACTACGTATCGATTTAATTAATTATAATCTAAATAGTAATCTTAGTTACCTTTTAGTGACAATCTTATTCCCTTAAACATATTCTACCTAGCTAAACATAGTAACTCCCGAGAACACTAGTTTGATTACGAGTCCCTGTGGGATCGATATCTATTATTACTACGCGATAGACTGTGCACTTGCAGTTAGTTGTATTAGACATAGAAAGTCGCGATCAAGTTTTTGGCGTCGTTGCCGGGGACCCGTTTAGTCAATAGTGTAACCTTCTGTTACGCCGTATAGACTAGGTTAACAATTTTCATTTTTCCTTTACTAGTTATGTCGATTGTATGCCAAGAAATCGCCCGAAAAGCGATATCGTAAAACCTTCAGTCGCAGAACTAGAACGCTTCTTACATTTAAGAAGTAGAATCATTGAGTACCAACTCAAACAACTCAAACATAACACTCCCGAACCTCTCACTCCCATTCCCAAATCAGAAGAAGAAGGACCAGAGATGGCTGAAGGACCTCCAAACAAACCGCTGAAGGCATACGCTACACCATCTCAAATGGAGCCTAGAAGTAGCATTGCTGCCCCAGCTATTACCCGAAACGATTTTGAGCTGAAACCGTCATTGCTGTCGGTTGTGCAACAAAACCAATTCTCAGGAAACGCAACTGAGGATCCGAACGAACATCTAATGAAGTTTGTACAATACGCAGACACAGTGAAAGCAAATGGAGTAACTCCAGACGCGATAAGACTTCGTCTTTTCCCATTCTCTCTTAGAGACAGAGCATGGACATGGTTACAATCGTTACCATCCAACTCCGTTACGACATGGGAGCAATTGAAGAACGTCTTCTTAGCGAGATATTTTCCGCCAAGCAAAACTGCTATGCTTAGAGCTCAAATCAACGGATTTCGACAGAAAGATACTGAATCTCTTTACGAAGCATGGGAACGATTCAAAGATATGATGAGAACATGTCCTCACCATGGTCTAGAAGACTGGGTGACAATCCATACTTTCTATAATGGGCTTCTATACAATACTAGATTGACAATAGACGCTGCCGCGGGCGGTGCACTTATGGATAAGCCATACGATGAAGCCTATCAATTAATAGAAAACATGTCACAAAACCATTGCCAATGGGGAGGTGAATGCACTCCAACTGAGAAAACCACAGCGAAAGGTGGGATGTACGAAATCAGCAGCCTTGAAAAGTTCAATGCTAAAGTAGATGCTCTAGCACAGAAAATCGATAGTCTGGCCGTTAACCCCACTGCAACTGTCGCTGCAGTAACTCCAAATTGCGAGTTATGCGGAAGCACCACTCATAATGCACCTGAATGCCCATTGCTAGCCGGAATCCCGCCAGACCAGGTAAATTATGCTCAAGGAAATCCCTACGCAAACACCTACAACCCAGGTTGGCGAAATCATCCAAACTTTTCTTACAAAAGCGAAAATGCATTGCAAATGCCTACTGCTCCGCCAGGATATCAGAAACCAGCTGCTCAGAATGCACCTAGGAAATCGAACCTCGAATTGATGATGGAAAAGTTCATAGCTACTCAAGCTCAAACAAACAAAGAGTTCATGAATCAAAACATACACACTAGCGAGCAAATTAAACAGTTGACAGGAAAAGTAGACGCTTTAGCCACCCACAACAAAATGTTAGAAACACAGATATCACAAGTGGCTCAACAACAAGCCTCTGCTGCCGCACCTGCTGGCACATTTCCTGGACAACCCGGACAGAATCCAAAAGGCCAAGCAAATGCTGTAATACTAAGAAGTGGAAAAGAATTGGACGAACCGATTGATTCGAGGACCGAAAACTCAGCCATGCAACAAAAACCAACTGAACAAGCAGAGAAGGAATCTGAGTTAGAGAAGAAGGAGGACAACGAGAAGGAGGATACCGCAAGTGAAAAAACTCAAGCACCTCCAGCGCCATATAAACCACCTATCCCTTATCCGCAAAGACTAATAAACTCTAAAACTTCAGGACAGTTTAAGAAATTTGTAGAGCTCCTTAAACAGTTAAATATTACTATTCCTTTTACAGAAGCGATAACTCAAATGCCGTCATACGCTAAATTTCTCAAAGAAATCCTGTCGAATAAGAGAAAGATCGAGGATAACAAAACAGTTACACTTACTGCAGAGTGTAGCGCTATTATTCAAAACCGCATGCCTCCTAAATTAAAAGACCCAGGTAGTTTCTCCATACCCTGCGTCATAGGAAAGTTCGTAATAGACAAAGCTCTATGCGATTTAGGAGCCAGTATCAGTGTTATGCCCTTATCTATATGCAAAAAGCTGAATATGGGAGACCTCAGACCAACCAAAATGTCTGTACAATTAGCTGACAGATCAGTGAAATACCCAGTCGGAATACTGGAAAATGTTCCAATACGCATAGGACAATTCTACATTCCAACCGACTTCATAATCATGGACATCAAGGAGGACACTGTAACCCCAATTATCCTAGGAAGACCATTCCTAGCTACAGCCGGAGCGATTATAGACGTGAAGAAAGGAAGGCTAACATTCGAAGTAGGAGAAGAAAAGATAGAGTTCATTCTCACCAAGTTCTTACAAGCACCAGCAATAGACGACACCTTCTATTTAGTAGACGAAATCGACGAATGCATAAGAGAACTTGAAAATGAAGAGACCACGTATTCAGAAATAATAAAGATTCAAATACCCGATATTTCTGAAGACGATAATTGGCGTAAACCGTATAAAGACGACAGCCTAAGCGAAAGCTTAGCACTGACCCCAAACCATATGCCAGGTCCAAAGAACCCATCTTTAGAACTCAAAACACTACCCAAAAACCTCAGATATGAATTTCTAGACGATGAACTAAAAAGACCGGTGATAGTCAACGCCGACTTAGGACAACCCGAAACCGAAAAGCTATTAGAAGTCCTAAAGAAGTACCCCACCGCGTTAGGCTATAACATAAGCGATCTAAAAGGTATAAGCCCTTCAATCTGTATGCATCGAATTACAATAGAGGAAGACTCTAAAACCTCTCGAGAGCATCAGAGAAGACTGAACCCCATCCTGAGCACGGTAGTCAGAGATGAAGTAAAGAAATTGCTAGATGCAGGAATCATCTATCCGATCTCCGATAGTGAATGGGTTAGCCCAGTTCATGTCGTACCAAAGAAATGAGGAGTCACAGTAGTTAAAAACGAAAAAGGCGAATCAATAACAAAAAGAGTCGTGACTGGAAGCAGGATGTGCATTGACTATAGAAAGCTTAACAAGGCTACGCGCAAAGATCACTTCCCGTTACCCTTCATAGACCAAATGTTGGAAAGACTAGCCAAACATTCATATTTCTGCTATCTAGATGGTTACTCAGGATTCTTCCAAATTCCCATCCATCCTGATGACCAAGAAAAGACTACATTCACCTGTCCTTATGGCACTTTTGCTTACCGCCGAATGTCGTTCAGACTCTGTAATGCTCCAGCAACCTTCCAAAGATGCATGATGGCAATCTTTGCAGATTTCATAGACGACATTATGGAAGTGTTTATGGACGATTTCTCGGTATGTGGACAAAGTTTCGAAGGATGCCTACAAAACTTAGAAATGGTACTAGAACGTTGCGTAAAAGTAAACCTCGTCCTAAATTGGGAGAAATGCCATTTTATGGTCCGACAAGGAATAGTTCTAGGACATGTCATATCAGATAGAGGGATTGTGGTAGACAAAGCTAAAATAGAGATTATAAAAGATCTCCAACCTCCAAAATCCGTACGAGAAATACGGAGTTTTCTAGGACACGCCGGTTTCTACAGAAGATTTATAAAAGATTTTTCGAAAAGCACAAAACCTCTGACCGGCCTGTTGATGAAAGATGTTGAGTTCGTCTTCAACGACGACTGTCTAAAACCATTCGAAACATTGAAATCAGCCCTTATTACCGCACCAATCATGCAACCGCCCGATTGGAGACTACCGTTTGAAATCATGTGCGACGCGAGTGATTACGCTGTAGGCGCAGTTCTAGGACAAAGGAAGGACAAGAAACTCCATGCTATCTACTATGCCAGTAGAACCTTAGATCCTGCCCAAATGAACTACGCTACCACAGAAAAGGAACTTCTAGCAGTTATATTTGCGCTTGACAAATTCCGTTCTTACTTAGTAGGAGCAAAAATTATCATATACACAGACCACGCTGCCATAAGGTACCTAATAAGCAAAAAGGATGCCAAACCAAGACTATTGAGATGGATCCTGTTATTACAAGAGTTTGACTTAGAAATCAAAGATAAGAAAGGAACCGAGAACGTTGTTGCGGATCACTTATCCCGAATAGAAGGCATCAAACATGAACCAGTACCGATAAATGACGATTTCCCGTACGAACGTCTGATAGCCAAATTAGAAAGTGACACACCCAATTCAATCTCGGAAGATCCAGAATTCGAAAAAGCCGTAGAAGCCGTCTATGCCCAAGTCACATTACCTTGGTATGCTGACATCGTTAATTACCTCGCTGCGGGCGTTCTTCCACCGGATCTTACTTACCAGCAAAAGAAGAAATTCTTCCATGATCTGAAACACTATTATTGGGACAAACCTCTACTCTTCAAGAGAGGAGCCGGCAACATATATCGTCGTTGTGTCCCAGAGGAAGAAATAGAAAATATCATTTCCCAATGCCACTCAGCACCATACGGTGGTCATGCTAGTACATCCAAGACGTGCGCTAAGATTCTCCAAGCCGGCTTATTCTGGCCTAATCTCTGGAAAGACGTTCACATCGCTGTGCAAAAGTGTGATCGATGCCAACGAACTGGCAACATCTCACGACGCGATGAAATGCCTCAGAAAGGAATCTTAGAGGTAGAAATCTTCGACGTCTGGGGAATAGATTTCATGAGACCATTCCCACCTTCTTTTGGTAATAACTACATACTCGTCGCTGTCGATTACGTGTCTAAATGGATAGAAGCCATAGCTGCTCCAACAAACGACGCACGAGTAGTAATCAAACTTTTCAAAAACACAATCTTTCCTAGATTCGGTGTACCGAGACTCGTCATTAGTGACGGAGGATCTCACTTCATATCACGAATATTCGATAAACTTCTCTCTAGATATGGAGTCCGGCACCGAGTAGCTACGCCTTATCATCCGCAAACTAGCGGACAAGTAGAGGTCTCGAACAGAGAAATAAAACAAATCTTGGAAAAGATCGTCGCTACCTCAAGAAAAGATTGGTCGTCAAAGCTACAAGAGGCTTTATGGGCTTATAGGACCGCATTTAAGACACCAATAGGTACTACCCCCTATAAATTAGTTTACGGTAAATCCTGCCATCTCCCTGTAGAGTTAGAGCATAAGGCCTTTTGGGCCATTAAGACACTCAACTTCAACTACACCGAGGCAGGAGAAAAGCGAATCTTGAACTTACACGAGTTGGAAGAACTTCGATTAGACGCTTACGAAAATGCCCGTATCTACAAAGGACGAACTAAAAGGTGGCATGATAAACGTTCAATCAGGAAACAATTCAGTGTGGGAGACATCGTATTTCTCTTTAATTCACGATTAAAACTCTTCCCGGGTAAACTAAAATCTAGGTGGTCTGGACCCTATGAAGTGACTAAAGAACTTCAGAGTGGAGCTGTCGAAATTACCGATAAGACGAATGCACCATTTATCGTAAACGGGCAACGTCTAAAACATTACAATAAGAACGACAACAGTCCTCAAGTAAGCAATATAACATTGCTTGAGCTTCCAGCTCAGACACCCGAATAGCTTCTCACCAAGCTATCGTCAGGCTTTAGACGTTAAAAACAGCGCTTACTGGGAGGCAACCCAAATTTCCCTCGTTATTGCATTTAATTTTTCCTTAAAATTCTACTCTGAAAAATCCAACAAAAATTCTAAAATTACTACTACTTTCTACTTTCGTTCATTTTCGTACTTTTATCCTTATTTTATTTTCTCTCTTTTATCTTTTGTTTCTACCGCTTTTCGTTTTTAAAAATCCTGACTTCAATTTCTTGTTTCAAACCTTTCAGGATTTTTAAAGTCTTCAAAACATTCCTTCTGTTTTCTCCGAATTACCTGCGAGTATGGCCGAGTACGACTTCACAAAGGTTCACTTCCGAGGACTCGCTCAAAAGGCAAGATTTGCAGCACTGACCGAAAGAGAATTCGCCTTAACGCTGTATTATGATAAGGCTACTATGGATAAATTAGGGATCACAGATAGCATTCAATACCTGTTCAATCAACTGGGTTGGGAGAACACTGCTCTAAAAACACGTTTCGCTACCTACAAGGATCTTACCTATGAATTCCTTAGTTCTTTCAGATACACACCCAATTATGGCTTTGGATCCAACACAGAGTTGATTACCTTCCGATTGTTTGGAATGGACCAAACCCATAGCCGGATGTCACTAGCTAACCTCCTAGGATTCCCTAGCGGACCGCATGTTTTCATCAGTGCAGAAGATGACGATATTGATTTGCAACTCGATCAATTATGGGGTAGAATCACAGGCGACTATCACCCTGAACCAGACAGAATGCACAATGATGACATTCATAACCCAGCCTTCAGATACTTCCATAGGATACTAGCCCACACCTTGTTTGGAAAAGAAGAAAATATTATTGCAGTATCTAAGGAGGAGTTATTCATCATGTTATGTGCTTCTCAGGGACGGAAAGTAAATGCAGTGCCTTTCATGATGAGATCTTTCAAACGCCTCACGCTGGAATCTCAGACACCTATCCTTATAGGAGGCCTAGTAACAATGATTGCCCACGAGCTTGGCCTTAGATTCCATTTAAATGCCAGCACTCGTTTTGGCACCATCCGACCCATGAACATACAATTCTGCTTTAACAGGCGCATTTTAGGAACTATGGGACCTGGACCGTATGAGTACCTTATTAACGAAAAACCAGTACAGCTATTCACACTGCCTGATCATCTAATAACAAGCATCCACAACAAGGATAACTGGCTCTACGAATTGGATGAGCCTATGGGACCTCCTTCACCACAGTCAACACCACAGAACTATATGTATGACAGTGACCACATCTCTGAGGCACACGACTATATGTACTATGAGGACGCTGCATCTGAAACTGAAGTAGACCCTACGACTCCTCCACACTACAATACTTATCCTGAGCCTATCCCTGAGGAAACCACCGACAAAATGGATGTCGTGTTACTCAGATTGGACGACATTGATAAAGCTCTGACTAATGTAAAAGCTGATATCGCAGGCATGCACAGCGAACTGGTAGGCTTCATGGATCTAGTCTGCGACCAACTCGACTACTATTCACAGCAATTCGATGAGTTGAAGGCACGAAAAGATTAGCTATTAGTTCTTAGCAGTAGTTTCAGTTTAGTTTAGTCTAGTTTAGTTTCATTTAATCATTTGGATATTTCGCATTATTAGTTTTCTCTATGTACTACATACAATCGTTTCAATTTTACGTTATTTCAATTCTAGTTTTTATTAAATTATTCTGTTTTCGCATTATTTGTTGTTTGTTGGCTGTTATATTACATCATCGTATCAATACTAAGCCTTAAAGTCACTACGAGTACGCCCTCAAAGCAAAATTCTGCGTTTTGCAGATTTTGCTGCTGTGACGACCGTCACAGCCACATGACGAGCGTCACGCGGGTGACGACCGTCACACCTTTGTGACGACCGTCACGCAGTCAGAAACTGAAATCTGATAAAACAGGGTTCGTGTTCTCTTCCACTCCCCCCATTATCACTTTCAACCATCCTAACTCCTACCCCACTACGAATTTTCGTCCCCCCCACATTGAACTATAAACTTCAACTCCAAATTCAACCTCCAAACCACCTTTCTGTCATTTTTCCCTCTCTGCAGAAAAAAAACCCCAAACCTCAGAAACCTCTCCATCTTCCAACAATGGCAAGGAATGCAGAAACCCCAGATGTCAGCAACATTACCTTCAGTGAAGGAGACTTAGGCGAAAGACAACGAGCAAACTACATTGCATTTCATCAAAGGTCGCTCCAACCGACTCATTATCCGCACCTTCCATCGCTTACGGAGCTCGGACTCCTTGAAGGTGTAACCTGGATGCTTCAACGAGCAGGCATCTGGAACCTCTGCACCAACCCACAGCCAACATACGAACAACTCACTCTTGAGTTCTTGAGTTCGTTCACTTACGTCACAGGCAGCGGCGAACTTAACCAGCATTCAGGTGCCGCTTGCTTCCGGATGTTTGGCGTCAACTACCAGATGCACCAAAATCAGATTGCCGGCATTCTACAGCTACCTCGCGGCGACAACGCTCATCGCCGCATCACCGATCAGTGCCAGCACGAAGCCTTCGCGTTGTGGTATCAGTTGACCGGCCTCAATGCCGATGGTTGGGACTCCCTGCACGCCACTCATATCCATAACCCAACCATCAGGTACTTTCACAGAGCGTTGAGTAAGACTATCTTCGCCAGAGACAGCAACCACAAAGTGAACTCCAAAGAGCTCTTCTTTATTCATTGCGTCTTCAACAATGAACCTGTCAACGCTGCCCCGTTTCTACTGGCCCATATTCAAGCCAACTGCAACCGTGGCTCGAAGCCATTCTACTTTGGCGGGATTGTCACGGCTATTGCACTTGGGCTGAACCTTGGCGACCGCCTCCAGCACCTCCATTCCATCCCCTCGGTGTTCCTTGACACCGACCACTGTAGAGCCTCTCATCTCATCCGTTCCCGAGCAGACGGCAAATACCATCCGGTTGTGCGTGGCAAGACCGTCCGAAGCATCATCCTTCCGTCCCGCACCCGCATCCATCCAGAGGACCGCACCAACTGGTTGTTCGACCTCACTGCCCCTCCTGCTGCCGCTGTTCCCACTCAGGACCACACTCACGGTTCCGACGATGAAATCCAAGCTGAGTTGGACCGGTCCGAGCAGCCAGAGGCATCGCAGCCTCCTCCCCCTGTAGGTACATCTTCTCGCCGCCGCCGCCATCATCCCGTGCCAGACTACACAGAAGAGGACCTCCGTCGCTCCCTAGACCAGCAGGCACAGATACTCACGATGCTGCAGCAGCAGAATCAGCGAGCTGACCAGTTCGAAGCTTGGCACCGGACTCAAATGCAAAAACTTCACACCGGCTAAGCTACGATCACTGAGAGCCTAGCGAATCTGACCTTGCAGGTCGAAGGACTCCGAGACACCGTCTACCACACCGGAGCTATGAGCTATGAGGACAGAGTAGCCCTTGCCAGAGCCAGAGGATGCCAGCGCGGACGTGACAGAGGCCGTGACTAGATTTTTCATTTTTTTCCTTCATTGTTTACTATATTTCAGTTATTTGTATTTTCATTTTCAGTTGTATCTCCCTCTCGCATGCTTCAAGAATCAGTGAGGACACTGATCGAGATAGTGTGGGAGCGGAGCCTTATTTCCATTCCACTTTGTTGCACCCCAAAATTTGACCAACAATTATTTATCCATCAAGTGTTTGAAGGTTGATACCCTCATCAGGAGTTCAAGAGATCCTCAGAGGAATTGGTTGAAACCAGAGTTGTGTGCTTCATAGCTTGAGAGTTGTGGGTGCTCCTCAGATGATTCTGAGACTTTGAGAGTGAACTTGATGTTTTGAGAAAGCCTATGAGATGTCTTGAAAGCCATCATGAAGCCCAGAGAGGTCATTATGCAAGAATTCAGGAGATTCAACCATGAATGATAGAATTAGGGTTTTGACTGGGTCAACCCTAGGATCAGATGAAGATTTGGAGAAGGTTGAGACCTAATCCAAGGGCCATGAGATCATGGAATGATGTATGGATATGCTATAAAGATGATTCCTAGACCAACTCATCATGATTGAGGAGTTTGAGAAGTTTTGAGTTAGGGTCTCTGAGGATTGTCAGTGGAAAACCCTAGTTTGACCCCTATTTTCCAGGCAGTTTTAGCTCAAGATGTGATTGATATCTCATCTTCCCCACAACATTAATGTTGTAGAGCTTGTTCTTAGCTTTAATTTGAGTGGTAGAAGTCCTTGATAGGAGTTGCAGAGCTCAAGTTATGGTTTTGACAAATTACAGGTCAGCAGAGGTGTGTGAATCTGGATCCTTGAAAGTCACCCAACTTGCAGACAACTTTTTCCCTAGTAGGATGATTCCTATGATCTCTTGGTCAACATGAATGTTGAAGGGCATCTTCTTAGATTTCTAGATAGTACTAGAAGTCCTTGATAGGATTTGTAGAACTCAACTTATGGTTTGAACAAGACAGGGGTATTTTGGTCATTTGGCAATTATAGGTCATTTTTAAGCAAAGGCCATATCTCCTAGTTCCAAGCCTCAAATGGAAAAACTCAAAACATGAAAGTTGTTAAAAATGGGATTTTAAGCTTAGAAAAGAGGTCATGAATTGTTGAAAGAGCTTTTAGAAAGGATTTTCATGATTGGGTAAAAATGACCTAAAAATGGCTTATAAGTTTAAAAAGTTGAAGTTGGAAATTGGTTTGGGAGATCCCCAAATCCAAAATGGGTCATCCAATATGTCATTTTGACTCCAAACAATGTTTTAAAAACAATGGTTCAAGTAGAATTTTGATTTGAAGCATAGAAATGGGGGTTACTTTGTAATTCTCATTCTTGCATAATAAGGCAACTTGACAAAACTTCACCAAAGGCAAGGAAGTGCATGTTTTCCACTCATTCTTTCTCAATATCTCTTGTAAGGAGATTTTAAAGTCAATTTGACAAGCTTAAGGCATGAGATAATGGATATCCAATGTATCACTTCAAGAGAAGTTCTAAAACTTTCCAAATGATTCCACAAGTTTCTAGATGGATCTAGATTATTCTTTTGATTGTTATAAGAAGGGTGAATCACAATGTGGCCAGGGTTGGTGATAATTGTTGGTGAGTGGTGAGATTAGAGGGTAAAAAAAGTGAGATTCTTCCATTTGCAATTTCATAGCAAACCTTCATTCTCTGCCATTTCCATTCTGTTCTTCCACACAAACACATTCTTCTGATCCTTGTGATTGATTGCATACTGAGTTAGAGGAAGATCCATGGAGGTTTGAAGCTGTTTTGAAGAATTTGCAAGAAGAGCATATTGAGATCAAACACAAGATTCAAGCATTGTTCATCAATCTTGTTGCATACAAAATTCTTATCTGCCATTGGAGATCAATCAGGGAAGGTTGCAGGCATTGAATTGGAGTGAAACCATATCCACCATTGAAGTTTGACAGGTTGGTGATTTTATTCGTATCACCTTATTTATATGCATTCCCTCATAGTTCTAGGTTTAGACTGGTTAAGCTAGGGTAGAGGACTATATTCTGAGAATTTGAGGAAGTTTTGTGAAGTTCCATGGCAGACACCAATTTCTTTCAGTTGCAAGAATGAGTCGTGTGTTGGGTATTGATGGACATGGCATAGTGTAGAATGGCTAGGGAAGCATGTGGAACAATTCTGGATCGTTAGTTTGAAGTTACATCAAGATTGATATCAGTGTAACATGTTGGAACCCTAACTTTCAAGCGTTATGTTTGGATGATATAAGATGTTTCAGTGAAAACTATGCACATGATCATGTTCCTGGTGAGTAGTAGGGCAAGTTTGGCTTTGGAATTGTTGATTTTCATTGCATATTGATGGAGAACGAGTGGAGTTAAGATTCATGCATGGATGCTGTTTTTCTGAAAACCCTAGTTTCGTTTGGGACGATGAGCCACAACCCTTGGATCTCTCTGAGAAGTTGACTAAATCGTCCAATCCCACGGCCACGATTCAAACTTGTAAATGGAGGGAGTCTGAAGCGCATGAAACGCAGCGTTCTACTAATCCAAACGCACCGTTTTGGTTAATTGATAGACCTGGGCCTCAGCAAATGGTTTCTATCCACACCTCCCACATTCCTGGCCCAATCATAAATGAACTGAGGCGTGTTACTTTTGATACCCCCCTCCCTTTTAATTCAATTCATTTTATTTTCTCATTTTAATATTTTCTTGCATATTAGAAAAATCATATAAAATCCAAAAATTAATATTTTTCATTTATTCTTTTTTTCACATATTCATGATTTTGTCCAGAAAATTAATAAAAAATAAAATTCCATTTTATTTTTCTTTTAATATTTTTTAGCATATTATTTTTGCAAATAGTCTTTTTAATGGTTTTAGTTGACACTTGATTTTGCACAATTTGTTTTAGGACTTTCCCTTAGGATTTTTGAGCCATTCTTTTTGGCATAGTTAGGTATTGAACCCTAGTTCACATAGGATTTAATTCTCAATTTGTAGATTAAAATTTGATGTAGTTTGATTATTTGACATTTAGGTGATCAAATTAGGGTTTTAGGTTGTGTAAGTAGAGTTAAACCATTTTGTTTTGGGGTTTATAGGCCAAATTAGTGTATGGGGAATATATGGGTTAAGGGTAAGCATGTATAGAATCCCCTAGAATTTTGCTAGAATATTGTATGGTGTTTTAGTATTTTTAATTGATTTTTGAATGTATGGTTAGTATGTGTGTTGCTTAAAGGCATAGTTTGTATTGTATTGTTTTCTTTTCTTCTCTTTTGAGTGTGTGAGCTTTGAAGATTGAGTTGAAGACCTTGTGGATCATCATTGGAAGCTTTGAAGACCTTGCAGAGGAGTTTAGCTAGCTTTTGTTGTTTTGTTTATAGGATCATAAGTGCATAGGTAGAGCCTTAGATAGGATACTTTTATTCAATAAACAAGGAGTGTTTTGTTCACCTCCTTCCTTCTCTGTGACATAAAGTCCCTTAAGGGTATTCACCTCTCTCCTTTGGAGGGATTAGTGACCTTGCCCCATAAGGTAGAACTTTGAGAGAGCCTTTATTTTGATGTTAAGTCCTTAATGGCATCCTTTGGAAGTCAGTGAGCACTGTAACATCCTCACCTCATCTTGTTGACTGAATTTTGTTTGCTGGAGCATTTGAGCCATTGAAGATAGAAGCTGAAGCTTTGAAGAGGATGATTCCTTGAAGGTTATTGAAGTCTGAAGACTTTGTGAAGATCAAGTTGATGCTTGAAGATCCCTGAAGATAGTGAAGCCTGAAGGTGGAGCTGATCAAAGAAGCTGAAGCTTAAGGGAGAAGATGAGTTGATACTCATATTGTAGGGTTGATACCTGGAAAGCAAGTGATCTCTGAAGTCTGAAGACTGAGTAGCTGCTGGAGGAGCTGAGGCTTTCTTCTATTTTTCTTTTCTGTATTGTTTGTTTTGTCTGATTTGTCTGTTGCATTAGACTAAGGTCATCTAGAATAAGTTCAGTCTAAGAGCATGAGTGCATATGCTTGTATTTTACTGTGTGGCTTTGCTTGCGGGTATTCGGTAGAGCCCAGCTCCCTTGCCCATGTGTTTATTTTGCTTGATAGCATGATTTCATTTCTTTTATCTGTATGATTGCAGTTTACTGTTTGGTGCTTGATAGCATGTTGTTTATTTTTCAGTATGATTACTGTCATTTCATGACTGGCTTGAGGTCGAGACGAGCTTGTGGAGGCTGAAGCCCCACACACAATTCCTCCCTCACTTGCATTGCATGCATTTTACTGTTAAAGCTGATGCTTTTGTCTGTTCTGGTGTATCATTGACATGATCCCTTAGGACTCTCATTTCCTTTGATAAGGATTTGATGATAGACTTTTAGGTTGAAACCTATGCATGACAACATCTAGGAGTTCCCTGTTCAAACCTCAACCATAGGATGAATCCATGGCATGACAACAGTAGGACTTGATAGTCTCCCTCCTAGTTAGGCCCGTTCTCTTCTCATCTCAAAGCAGTTTAAGATACAGTAATCATGAATGATTTCTTTCGTATGTTACGAGCCTTAAGCTATCTGAGAAAGGATTGTGGGAGAGTTTCTTTTCCACAATCTGGATGTTTAGTATGGTACCCTTTGGGTGACATGCGACGCATTCACTCTCAGGTCATAGTCTCTAGTGCGGTTGAAATCGCAAACACAATAAAAAACACTTCTTTCAGGAAATAAGCCGTAGTTTCCCGAACTACGTGAGCTCTGATCTCTCATACCTGTTGAGAGTACGTAGGCACAAGATGGTGATGTCTTGGCGAGCTACATTTCCCCGTAATCCTTCGTAGGCCGAACTACGTCGACTCTGATTTCTCATTCTCCGATGAGAATACGTAGGCATAAAGTGCGACGCTTTGCCGAGTCATTTTTCTTTTCTTTTTCAGCCAGCCTTGATAGGTAGATAGAATAAAACCAACCCGTCCAAGTAAACAAACAAGCGAGGATCCCGTCGAGTACGACGGACGTAAGGGGTGTTAATACCTTCCCCTTGCGTAACCGACTCCCGAACCCAGACAATGGTTGCGATGACCTTGTCTTACCCTTTTTCGTCAGGTTTTTCCGATCGTTTTTTCCTTTCCCGCTCTGAGGGATAAATAACGAAAGGTGGCGACTCTTCTGTCATGCCGGCACCTTATTTTTGCGCAAGCGACAGCTGGCGACTCTGCTGGGGACTCCAACGGTTCCCTGCGAGTCAATCCTACCGTTTGTGTGTTTACTTGTTGGGTTGCGTTTATTTATCGCATTTTTTACTTCTCGCACTTTATTCCCCGCATTTTATTTTCAGTATAATATGATTATTTGTGCTGTTGTGGGATGGGAGTTCTGATGAGTGAGAAGCCAGACCCAGGCTTGAGTGCACCATAGACTTAGAGTGGAAATTAGTGGGCGCGTGCTTGCTTTGCAGGCACTAGTGTCTCATGAAATCCACGCTCAGACGAGGTTCATCCGGTTGGCTTCACTTTCAACCCTTTGGGTTGAGACGGTTGCTGGTTTGGTGGATTGTCGACTCTGGGGACCGATCATTTGTGATTCAGCTAAGTGAGGCCTCTTCAGGACTTAATGATGCCACTCCTTCTGGGAATCGTATCATCAGTTTTGAAAGTCTGTGACGCTGATGAACGCATAGGATACCGTACCTTGAGTCAGTCTAGGTCCATACCTGTGAGTGGGACTGGGTTTATTGCAGGAAACTTAGACCTTCAGACTACCTGGTTTTCTTGACAGTGAATCAGTTATGTTGGGTTCTCAGTTGCAGATATGGTTGTTCTTGATAGAGCAAGGCTTTGATCAGAGGATCTTATTGTCGGGTGTTTGCCTGTTCTTGACAGAGCAGGTTTTGATCAGAATATCATCATCAGTGGTTTGTTCTGAATGGAGCAGATTTTGAGTGAGGTCTGAAGATCTTATCAGCAGATGTTATTTGTTCTTGATAGGGCAGATTTTGAGTGGGGTCTGAGGATCTCATCAGCAGCTGTGTGTTTGTTCTTGATAGGGCAGATTTTTTGATTTGGGGTCTGAAGACTTCATCAACATATGTTCCTTGATCTTGCACCCGGGGTCCTTATTATCAGGCACTTATTCTTGTCAGAACAGAATTTTGATCTCGGTCCTATCAGATGGTTATTCTCAGCAGATCAGATTAGTGGTCTTACACCGGGGTTTCCTTCTCATCAGCGACTGTTGATACTGAATCTCCACAGCAGCTACCTGGATATATTATTGCATGCCTGCATTTTGCATTAGTTTGCGCATTCATCTGCATTCCATTAACGTGTGTCTGTGTTGCAGGTACCGTTTCCCCGATCTGGGATTTCCCGCCTCCTACTGTTATTATGGCCTCCCTCAGGAAGACTGTTGCGTACAAGTTCCCGACCCCCGATGTGTCGAAGCTGACTAGTTTGATGGCCCTGGCAGGGGATTCTGTGAAGGATAGGTTCAGGAAGTCTTATGGCAGGTTGCTTAGTCTGGTTTGCAAGCCTTCTACGTCCGAGTTGAATGGGTTACATGCTCTTCTGCAGTTTTATGACCCTCCCTTGAGGTGTTTCACTTTTCGTGACTTCATTCTCGCGCCGACATTGGAAGAGTATGCTGTTATGCTGGATGTGCCTATCAAAAGGCAGATGCCTTTTGTCCACATGGATGCTGAGCCTGATCTGGCTGGTTTAGCTTCCTCACTCCATTTGAGCGCTTCTGAGTTAGTGGTGATGAGTTGGAACAAGGTCCCAGGGTTCTCTCTGCAGTTTCTGATAGCTAAGGCTCAGCAGTGTGCTAAGGACAAATGTTGGGACGCATTCAGCGCCATCCTTGCTTTATGTATATATGGCATTATCCTGTTCCCCAGCATGCCTGATTTTGTGGACTTTGATGCATTCCACATCTTCGCCTCAGGGAATCCAGTCCCTACTCTGATCGGAGACGTCTACCATTCAGTGCATTACAAGAATGAGAACCGGAGAGGGAAGAATGTCTCCTGCTGCGTACCATTGCTGTACAGGTGGTTTGATAGTCATTTGCCTAAGAAGGGTTCTTCTGTCTTGTCTGCAGCCACAGCTGAGTGGCCTGAACGTCTGATGAGTTTGTCGGCAGAAGACATTGATTGGTTCGTTGACAGAGACAGGTTAGGCACCGGGTTGATCTTCAGTTGTAGTGGGTTTCCTAACGTACCTCTGATAGGTAGGAAGGGTTGCATCAACTACAATCCATCATTGCTAGTTCGTCAGTTCGCATACGCTTTGAGGACTCCGCCGAAGGAGGAAGAGGTACAGGAATCTTTGTACCTCACGGGTACTCTAGAGGGGGATTTGTTGTCCAAGCTTCGGTATGCGTGGAACAATATCAGCACGAGAGGAAAGCCTTTGCTGGGAAAGAGCAACAGCCAAGCCTACCCTCCTTATTCAGCTTGGATCAGAGCCAGGGCCAGCGCTATAGGGATGCCATTCCCTCATGTCAGACCAGAGAATCCTCCACCAGTCGAAGAGCCTACCACTGTGTCCATTCATCAGCATAATCAGATACTAGCCGAGCGTGACGAACTGAAGCGGGTGAATGCAGAATTAGAGAAGGAGTTAGCTCAGCTTCGAAGTGAGAGGAATGAAGCCGTGCATGCCTTCAAAAAGCAAACAGAGTCGGTAAGCCAGTTGGGTGCAGACTTGGCAAAGCAGATTGCTGATCGGGAACGTTTAGGTCAAGACTTCAGAGCTCCTAATGATGTACTAGCTACGAAGAAACAGCATCTGGAGGAGGCATATCGTAGGATATCTAAGTTCGACCAGCATTGGAAGACTTCCATGGCCACCAGGAAGGAGCGAGAGGACAAACTGATGCTGCAGATTTCTAAGCTGGAAGCCGAAGTAAAGGACAGTGAGCGGAGGTTTGATGAAGAGACCGCCCGTAGGTACGCCGCAGAAAGCCGTCTCAACAAAGCTCTTGCTAACCTGAAGGAGCATAAGCTGATGTTTGAGTCTAAGAAGCGGAAGCTGGAGGATTGCTTTGGCGAAGGAGCTTGGGAGAGTTCAGTTCAGGGGCTCCAGCATACCATCAGGCAGAGGGAACTACTCGTCGAGGGGTTGCTCACTTCGCCAGATCATTCAGAGACAAAGGAGTTATTAGCAGAGTATCGCGCCCGCGGCCATACTTGACTAGTTGTATTCCTGTTGTTTTGATCTTTGATGTATGCTGACCATCACCAGACTTGTTGGCTGGGGTCATGCTGTTGATCTGTTTGTACTCGCTGATACTGTGTACTGCCTTGACAGGCCTTTCCATATATATATGAGATTGATGTTTCTATGATTGGGCTCGGATTTCTTCTTCCTCTTATTATTATCAGCACCGTCACTAAGGCACTAGGATCGGGGGAAAATCTCCCACGCACACAGACACACGCATGCATCTGCATGAAGCATATTTGCATGGTGTATATCTTATTGCTTTTCCTAACCTTTATTGTTGACAGGTTTTTCAGGTTCCGAGTTGTCTCCGGTCTCCAGGATTGATCAAAGACTCATCCACCGCTACTCAACTCGCGCTAATCAGACAAGGATAATGGACCAGGTGCAGTCAGATGTTCAAGAGCTCCGTGAACGGATGGATCGTTTTATGGAGCTGATGCAGGTGGTCGCTAATGGTCAAGACCAGCTTCGTACTTTGGTTCAACCTCTGATCTCCAGGGTTGACAGTAATGGCATACTTCATGGAGGGGTTGTGCCTACTCCTCCTCTAGTGGACGCTCCACAGAATGTTGTTCCTATTGCCGGGGGCAACGGCAGCGCTAACGGCAATCTGATGACTAATCTCGGACTCAATGCGGCAGGCGTCGGCAATGGTAGTTTGGGAGCCAATGTTAACATAGGGCCGGTCAACAGCAATGCTGGTGCGGGAAATCTGTTGGTGCCTCAACCGTGGCTGGAGGACCATCAGGATGACATATTCTCTCAGAGAGGTGTAGAAGCAGAGTTGAATGCTGAAGCTCGACTCCGGTTCAAAGCGCTGGAAGACAAGATGAGAGACATTGAAAACCAGAACACATTGGGCGTTGACATGTCCAAGCTCGGGTTGATTGCTGATTTTAAGGTGCCTCATAAGTTCAAGGTGCCTGTCTTTGAGAAGTATAAGGGTACTACCTGCCCCCGCATTCACCTCCGATCTTATTATAGAAAGATGTCCGCTTATTCTGACGATGAGAAGTTGCTGATGCACTTCTTTCAGGATAGTCTTTCTGGTCCATCACTCGAATGGTATATGGGCCTGGAGCCTGCTACTGTGCGCACCTGGAAAGACCTCGCTGAAGCGTTCGTCCTCCACTATCAATACAATAGCGACTTGGCTCCCAACCGAGTTCAGCTTCAGAATCTCGCACATCGGAACAATGAAAGCTTTAAAGAGTACGCCCAGCGGTGGCGTGAATTGGCTGCTCGGGTTCAACCGCCGATGGTTGAGCGTGAGCTAGTGCAAATGTTCGTGGCTACCCTTCCTGGGATCTACTATGAAAAGCTGGTCAGTGGCATGTCTGGAACATTCTCGGCTCTCATCACTATGGGCGAGCATGTTGAGAACGGTATAAAGATCGGAAAAATTCAGGGCGAATCATCCTCAGCTGGAGGAGGTAGTAAGAAACCCTACGCTGGCAAGCGTCGAGAAGGAGATGCAAGTGCTGTCACTAATGCTCGGAGAAAGGGCAAGGGCCCTCAGCAACAGATTGCTAGCATAAATATCCCAGCTGCTCCACCGCAGCCGCAGCAGTAGCAGCCTCAGCAGCAGAATCAGCAGGGGTATAGAAGATATCAGAATCGGGCTCCTATGACAAATCGTCAGTTTGAAACTCCACCTATGTCGTATGCACAGCTTCTGCAAACGTTACTTCAACTCCAATTAGTTCAAAAGAGGACAATGGCTCCCTTAACAGGGGCACCACCACCGGGGTATGACGCCAATGCTACTTGTGAGTTCCATACTGGGGCACCAGGCCATACGATTGAGAATTGTAAAGCTTTTAAGCACAAAGTGCAGGACTTGGTGGACGCCAAGGTCATCAATTTTTCTGATAGCGTGCCCAACGTTACCAAGAACCCTATGCCTCATCATAAGGGAGGCGGAGTGAATGCCGTTATCACTGAGGGGAGTGCGGACTTGCTGACTGATGTCAAAGACTTGAAAACGCCGCTTAGTTTTGTCAAGGCTAAGTTTCTGAAGAAGGGCTTCTTCCCTGGATGCGGAGAGTTATGTATGGCTTGTGCTACACTTCCTGATGGGTGTGAGCAGCTGGTCGAGGGTATCCAAAGTCTGATGTCTGAGGGTATTTTGCAGTTCAGCCGGAGCGTTGAAAGTGCATCAGGGGAAGTCGTGCTGAAGCAGGCAGATGAAGTTGCTACCATTATTATTCCTCGTCACCCTATTACTATTTCTGCGCCCCGACCGCCTACTATCACTATCACCAGGGTCGGGCCAATCCCATTCGAAAGCACTAACGCCGTCCCATGGCATTACGGCGCCGAGGTCTATTGCAATGGTCAAAAGTTAGAGCTTGAGCCATACGGATCGACTGTGCAGAATCTTGTCGGAGTCAGTGGCATCACTCGAAGCGGTAGAGTGTTCGCGCCAGCAGAGGGTGCAGCAGAGAAAGTGGTCTGAGCTGACGCTGTAGATAAGGGTAAAGGCAAAGCTGTCGAGGAGATCCATTCTGGGGCAGAGAAAGATTTGCTAGTTAAAGATGCTGAAGAGTTCATGCGATTAATCAAGAAGAGCGACTACAAGATTGTAGATCATCTTCATCAGACTCCGTCAAAGATCTCTATTCTTAACCTGTTGCTGTGTTCTGAGGCGCACCGCAACGCATTATTGAAGGTATTGAACGCTGCATACGTGCCGCAGGAGATATCAGTAAATCAACTGGAAGAGGTGGTAGCCCATGTTAATGCTGGTAATGGGCTGGGATTTACAGATCTAGAGCTGACTCCTAAAGGAAGGGACCACAACAGCGCCTTGCACGTCTCGATAGAGTGCAGAGGCACGATCATGTCGCATGTCCTGGTGGATACGGGTTCGTCGCTTAACGTGCTTCCGAAGAAGGCACTGATGAAGTTGGATACTCGTGGATTGCTTTGCACGCCCAGTGACCTGGTGGTGAAAGCCTTCGATGGGACTAAGCGCCACGTCTTCGGAGAGTTGACCCTGCCAATTCAAGTTGGTCCAGAGACGTTCAATACGGTTTTCTATATCATGGATATCATGCCTGCCTACAGTTGCCTCTTAGGTCGGCCATGGATCCATGCTGCTGGTGCCGTGACGTCCACGCTGCATCAAAAGCTTAAATATGCTGTCGGGGGCAGCATAGTAACCGTCTGTGGTGAGGAGGACATTATGGTGAGCCATTTGTCATCCTTTAAATACGTTGAAATGGATGGCGAGATCCATGAAACGCTCTGCCAAGCATTTGAAACCGTCAAGGTGAAAGAGGTAGCTCCTGTCGTCGCAGAGAAGCAAGAGATGAATCTCTCCTCGTTTAAAGAAGCTCGGGCCGTTGTCGAAGCCGGTTCCACCCCAGGCTGGGGGCATGTTTTGGATATACCAATCAAGCAGGATAAGTTTGGATTGGGGTATTCTCCTGAAGCTGAAGCTTCATCTTCTTCTAGCAGTTCGTCTCGTGGGAAGGGGTCGATCCTATTCACCAAGGGCGGAGTAATTTTCAAAAGCATCAACGCAGCGTCTGAGGACAGCGGGGATAGTGATTGTGATCTTGACGTCTGGATTCAACCGAGCAAGCCGGGCGAGCGCCTCAGCAATTGGACCATCAAGGAGATTATCAAGCTGACAAGTGAAGAGTAATGATTTGCTTTTTACAATCTTTGTACAACCCTATGTCCTGCCCGGGGCATAGTGGTTTTACTGTCAGGGCCTTGTTGGATTATGTGTATGCATTTTGTTAATAAATAAAAGGCGTTTTCTTCGTACTCAAATATTGTGTTCTCTGTTATTCCTGTTTTGTGTTTATTTCGAAAAACAGTAAAATGGCAACGAGGTTTGTGCTAACCTGCATATGCTTGCTTTAAACTTAACCCTTGTTATTGCAGGATCCACATAACAGATGACATCGACTCTGGACCCTCTACGGCTCACTACGAGTTTGATTGCCCAATCTATCAAGCCGAGGATGAGATTGATGAAGATGAAGATCTTCCGGAAGAGTTGGCCCGCTTGTTGAGACAAGAGGAGAAGGTTATTCTGCCTCACGAGGAGGATATTGAGATCGTAAATCTGGGTTCTGAAGAGCTCGTCAGAAATGTCAGAGTAGGGGCTGCGCTGCAGAATGATGTCAAGCATAGACTGGTCGAGATGCTTCGAGAGTATAGTGACGTCTTTGCTTGGTCATACGAAGACATGCCCGGACTTGACACTGACATCGTGGTTCATCGCTTGCCGTTGCAAGAAGATTGCCCTCCAGTCAAGCAAAAGCTTAGGAGGACGAGACCAGATATGGCTGTAAAAATCAAAGAAGAAGTCCAGAAGCAGTTGGACGCAGGATTTATAGCCGTTACCACTTACCCTCCGTGGGTCGCCAACATAGTGCCTGTACCAAAGAAGGACGGTAAGGTACGCATGTGCGTCGATTATCGAGATTTGAACAGGGCGAGCCCTAAGGATGATTTCCCGTTGCCTCACATCGATGTGTTGGTCGACAACACAGCCCAGTTTTCCGTGTTTTCGTTCATGGATGGCTTCTCCGGTTACAATCAGATTAAGATGGCACCGGAGGACATGGAGAAAACGACGTTTATCACCCCCTGGGGAACATTCTGCTATAAGGTAATGCCCTTCGGTCTGAAGAACGCAGGGGCCACTTACCAGCGAGCAATGGTAACTTTGTTTCATGATATGATTCATCATGAGATCGAGGTCTATGTTGATGACATGATTGCAAAGTTCCAAACGGAGGAAGAGCATCTGGTCAACTTATTGAAGCTTTTTGAGAGGCTTAGGAAATTCAGGCTGAGGCTGAATCCTAACAAATGCACTTTCGGAGTGCAGTCCGGAAAGTTATTGGGGTTTATCGTTAGTGAACGAGGTATTGAAGTTGATCCTGCAAAAATAAAAGCTATCCAAGAAATGCCAGCGCCGAAAACAGAAAAAGAAGTTCGTGGTTTCTTGGGCCGAATAAACTACATTGCAAGGTTTATCTCTCAGCTCACGGCCACTTGTGAACCGATGTTCAAGCTTTTAAAGAAAGATCAGGCGATTACTTGGAATGAGGATTGCCAGAAGGCATTCGACAAAATAAAGCAGTATCTTCAAGAACCTCCAATCTTGATACCCCCAGTGGCTGGACGGCCATTAATCATGTACCTGACGGTTCTGGAGAATAGTATGGGGTGTGTTCTCGGTCAGCACGACGAGACGGGCAGAAAGGAGCATGCCATTTATTATCTGAGTAAAAAGTTCACTAAGTGTGAATCTCGATACTCGATGCTGGAGAAGACATGTTGTGCATTAGCTTGGGCCGCCAAACGTCTACGACAGTATATGCTCAACCACACCACTATGCTAATTTCGAAGATGGATCCGATCAAGTACGTCTTCGAGAAGCAGGCTCTTTCGGGCAGGATTGCCAGATGGCAAATGGTGTTAACGGAATATGATATTCAGTACGTCTCCCAGAAAGCCATTAAGGGAAGCGTATTGTCTGATTACCTTGCCGAACAGCCAATCGAAGACTACCAGCCGATGAAGTTCGAATTCCCTGACGAAGATATTATGTTTCTCAAAGCGAAGGATTGCGATGAGCCATTGCCCGATGAAGGGCCAGATAGGAAGTCTCAGTGGAAGTTGATATTCGACGGAGCGGTTAATTCCTATGGAAGTGGTATCGGGGCTATCATCACGACTCCTCACGGATCCCACATCCCGTTTACTGCGAGACTGACGTTTCCAGTTACCAACAATGAAGCAGAGTATGAAGCATGTATCATGGGTCTAGAAGAGGAAATTGATTTGAGAATCAAGAATCTAGACATATATGGTGACTCAGCGCTTGTAATCAATCAGATTAAAGGGGAGTGGGAAACTCGTCAAGCGAATCTGGTGCCGTACATGAATTATGCCAGGAGGCTGCTTCCGTTCTTTGACCGAGTGGAACTTCATCATGTACCCAGGGCTGAAAATCAGATGGCTGATGCCTTAGCCACGTTGGCTTCAATGTATAAAGTCAATTATTGCAATGAGGCTCCGAGAATTGTGCTTTCGCGTCTTGATAGACCGGCATTTGTCTTTGCAATCGAAGATGCCACCGACGGCAAGCCATGGTTCCACGACATCCAGACCTTCCTTACGACTAAGGAGTATCCAGTGGGTGCGTCAACCCAGGATAAGAAGACTCTGAGGAGGCTATCTGGAAACTTTTATCTCAATCCTGACGGAGTGTTGTATAAGAGAAACCACGATCTTGTGCTACTCAGATGTGTAGATGAGAAAGAGGCAAGTATACTCATGGAAGAAGTCCATGAGGGCACATTTGGTACGCACGCCGGCGGGCATGCCATGACGAGAAAGATCCTGAGAGCAGGGTATTACTGGCTGACTATGGAGTCGGATTGCTTCAGATTCGCGAAGAAATGTCATAAGTGCCAGATTTATGCTGATAAAGTTCATGTGCCGCCGTGCCCATTGAATGTCATGTCCTCCCCTTGGCCGTTCTCCATGTGGGGCATCGACATGATAGGCAAGATCGAGCCCACTGCATCCAATGGTCATCGCTTCATTCTGGTAGCTATCGACTACTTCACCAAATGGGTGGAGGCAGCTTCGTACGCTAATGTGACCAAGCAAGTGGTAGCTAAATTCATAAAGAGGGACATCATCTGTCTCTATGGAATTCCCGAGCGGATCATTACTGATAATGGTTCGAATCTGAATAACAAGATGATGAAGGAGTTGTGCCAGAGCTTCAAGATTGAACACCACAACTCATCTCCTTACCGGCCAAACATGAACGGCGCTGTTGAAGCAGCCAACAAGAACATCAAGAGGATTGTTCAGAAGATGGTTGTGACGTACAAAGATTGGCACGAGATGCTGCCGTTTGCCTTGCACGGTTATCGTACGACGGTGCGTACGTCGGCCGGGGCAACTCCTTTCTCCTTGGTGTACGGTATGGAAGCTGTCCTACCGTTAGAAGTGGAGATTCCTTCTTTGCGAGTTTTGGTTGATGTGAAACTCGACGAGGCAGAATGGATTACGAATCGTTTGAACCAACTCAGCCTGATGGACGAGAAGAGGTTAGCATCGATTGCATTTGGTCGCCTGTACCAAAGCCGAATGAAGAAAGCTTATGATAAGAAGGTGCGTCCTAGAAGCTTTCAGACGGGTGATCTCGTCCTGAAGAAGATTCTTCCGCCACACTCCGATCACCGGGGCAAGTGGACTCCGAATTACGAAGGGCCGTATGTCGTCAGCAAGGTCTTCTCGGGAGGAGCTTTGTTGTTATCCACGATGGATGGTGAAGATTTTGCATCCCCGGTGAACGCGGACGCAGTTAAAAAATACTTTGCTTGAAAGAGACCCGCTGGACAAAAAAGAAAGAGTCCAGGCAAAAAAGGGGCATCCCGGCGAACCAAAAACAGAATAAAAGGTTCGGGCAAAAATTAGGGATATATTGAAAAGATGTGCACCCGCGAAGTCGAAAACCTACACTGGGCGGCTTCGGCAAAAAAGGGTATCCCGGTGAACTGAAAACCCGTAACGGGCGGTTCACGCAAAAGTTAGGGATTTGAATAAGCAAATGACTGCGTTCCGCGTGTGGACTTTCATTGTTTTGTGGTTTGGAGGACCTGAGGGCCGTTTATCTTAATCAATCTCTTCCGAAGCTGAAGCATCGGAGAAGTATCGAAGTCGAGTGGGTCTTAGAGGGATCAACTCATGGTGTTCGTCTACGCCTCGTTGCTGACATTTGTATATACTAATGTATATTTATGTTTTCCTTTTTGCGCGGCTTCCTCATTCCAGGAGCTTGCCGCTGTTGTAAAACATTTTTGCCCATTCAGGGGTTCATCATCAATAAAATGCACATTATTCAGCAATTCTGCTTGCCTGCTTAGCATTTATCTGTTTTGTTTGCGAATGAAAACGCCGATGTTTTTCGATAAAATGCGCATACATAAACTTGCGGGCCTAGGCCCATTGATTGTCGAAACAATTAATTACCTGAACATTGTCACGAGATAATAACCTTGATAGGCCCCTTTGAGGAGGGCGTCTTGTCTGTTTGTTTGTGTTGTTGCAGGTATAGCGCCTTCCAGAGGATATGTCGGGCGCACCCCCGAAGTAGGGCAAGTCCTCCTTCTCCAGCAGAGTTCAGTAGTCTCTCCTCCGCAGAGTCTGAATACGAAGCCATGAGCATTGATATGTCTCCCCAGGCAGAGATGATTCTCTTCCCCAAGCAGACGCATCCTGAAGGAGCGTCACCTCATCAGCTGAGTCAAGCACCGAAGAATGATGTCTTCTTTCCCCAGCACCGGGCCACCAGTGCAGATTTCATATAAGTGTTCGGGTGCCGAAGCTCGTGTTCTCCCCAGTAAAGTCGCCGAAGCAGGCGTCTTCCCCCAGCACCGGGTCACAAGTGCAAGTCTTGTAGGAAGTTGTTCGTACACCAGAGTACGCAATAACTGATGGTGCCAGACTGGAGTCTCCAGCGGAATTGAGATTCCCCACCGGAGTCGTATTCTCTCCCGAAGTTGGATGATTCCCTCTTCCCCAGTGGAGTGTTGAGCAGCTGAAGTTGTTTCCCCACAGAGTGTTTATCCCCAGAAGGGTAGCTTAGACAGCCGCGCAGTTCATCCTCGCGATTGATATCAGCAGGTCCAGGTTCTCGTAGAGCTTCGTTCTCCCGCAGCAGATCAACTGAAGTTGTTTTCCCTGCAGCAGCCCGCGGAAGATCATTTCCCCAAGCGGAGTCCAATTGATATTGGCATACAGTTCTCTCCTCAGCAGGATGATTCCTCTATCTGAGTAGTGTTTTCTCCTTGACAGGAGAATTTCCCCCTCGGCATTTATTTTGCTGACGGGATCGCATCATTGTGCATGATTGCATAACATTGTGCATGACTGCATAGCATTTAACACTGCATAGCATTTAACACTGCATAGCATTTAACATTGCATAGCATTGTGCATGATTGCACAGCATTTAGCATAAGCGCATAGTATTTCCACCGTGTGGGGCATGGCGCCGAAGCATAGGCATCATACGCATGATCTAGGTTACTATCATTCTTGTTTTACAGGCGTTCCACCAAGAGACCAGTTGCTCAGGATGATTCCTGATATTCTCCCCAACAAGGTTGTTTTCTTAGATGATTCTTAAGACCCCGGTGTAATCTCCACAGTCGCTCGCTCAAGATGATTTTTGAGATCCCCAGCGAAGTCTTCAGTTAGAGATGATTCTTGAATTCCCTAGCAGGGCCGTTTGCTTAAGATGATTCTTAAGACCTCGGCGCAGTTTCTCGAGTTGTTTGCTTAGGATGATTCTTGAGCTCCCCAGTAGCGTACCCAACAAGAGTTGCCCAGGAAGATTCCTGGAATATCCAGCAGAATAAAGTCTCCAGAATGGTTATCGGTTCAGGATGATTCTTGAAGGTGCCCGACGGAATTGTTTGTTCAAGATGATTCTTGAAGTCCTTAGCAGCGTGATATGTCTACTCCAACAGTGATGTCTAATCTGAAGATTGACTTCGTAAACGCCTGAAGTCGGTATCAGAGGTTCCTGTGAATTCAGATTTCCTTGTTGATGAATCAACGTGTGTCTGAAGACAGAGTTCAGAAGTTGGTAAGTCCAATTTTTGTATGCAAGATGATCCGTGTTGGTCTGAAGACCAAGTCAGTTGTCCTGAGGTGATGATTGATCGCGATCAAGTGAATAGTGTTTCTTCTGACTGAAGTCGAAGATACCTCCTGCAGAGTTGCCATCCTTGAAGGCCAAAGATGCTTATCTTCAGAAGAACTTGAAGATCTTTTCTAGCTGAAGCTGGAAATGGCCAGGGGCCAGAGTTTCATATAGCTTTGATGTTGAAATTCTACGGTGAACTCAGTGCGCAGTAGTATTCCGATGTTCGTTACGGTTCTGAGGGTGAACCCCAGATCAGAGTGTGCTCGGTTAAGTCTCTCATTCCCAGCGGGGTAGTTTCAAATATGCAAGTGTACCTTTTGTTCCATTTACCAGGGGCGAACCCCAGGTCATAGTATGGTTTTGTTCAACGGCGAGGTCGGATGTTTGTTTGACGGCGAGGTCAGATTACGATTAGTTCGACGGCGAGGTTGAATGTTTGTTTGACGGCGAGGTCAGATCAGGTTTTGTTCGACGGCAAGGTCGGATGTTTGTTTGACGGCGAGGTCAGATTACGATTAGTTCGACGGCGAGGTTGGATGTTTGTTTGACGGCGAGGTCAGATTACGATTAGTTCGACGGCGAGGTTGAATGTTTGTTTGACGGCGAGGTCAGATTATGTTTGTTCGACGGCGAGGTTGAATGTTTGTTTGACGGCGAGGTCAGACTCTTTGAACCTCAGTAGAGATGATGTTCGTACGACGGCGATGTCGAGTGTCTCTAAGAGGATGTTTGTTTCCGACGGCGATGTCAGATTCAGTTTTCCAGCGGTGATGTTGGGCATGTCAAGTTGATCCAGTCTTCTGACGGCGATGTTAGGTGATGCAGATCCTTTAGTTCTCCAGCGGCGATGCGGGGTATTTTGATTGTCCGACGGTGATGTCATATGTAGTTCTCCAGCGGCGATGCGGGGTATTTTGCCAGATTTAGTTCTCCAGCGGCGATGTGGGGTATTTTGATTGTCCGACGGCGATGTTAGGTGATGCAGATCCTTTAGTTCTCCAGCGGCGATGCGGGGTATTTTGGTTGATCGACGGCAATGTCATACTCAGTTTTCCAGCGGCGATGTTGGGCGTGTCAGTTAATTCAGTTCTCCAGCGGTGATGTTAGATGTTTCGTGCTCCAGCGGCGATGTTGGGCCTTTTGGTGATTCAGGTTCGTTAGTTCTCCAGCGGCGATGTTGGATGTATTGTTTGTTTCCGACGGCGACGTCAGATCAGTATTTCTTCAGATAGTTGCCGTGCAGCTATTATTCCAGTGTTCAACGAGTTGAGCAGTTGGCAAATTTTCGGGTTTACCGGTATTCAATCGTCTCGCACCTTGATTGGTTGAGAGTCGTTCGCTCCTCACCCAGTCAGGTTCAAGCCGTTTGAATAGGGGCAGCTGTTGCACCCCAAAATTTGACCAACAATTATTTATCCATCAAGTGTTTGAAGGTTGATACCCTCATCAGGAGTTCAAGAGATCCTCAGAGGAATTGGTTGAAACCAGAGTTGTGTGCTTCATAGCTTGAGAGTTGTGGGTGCTCCTCAGATGATTCTGAGACTTTGAGAGTGAACTTTATGTTTTGAGAAAGCCTATGAGATATCTTGAAAGCCATCATGAAGCCCAGAGAGGTCATTATGCAAGAATTCAGGAGATTCAACCATGAATGATAGAATTAGGGTTTTGACTGGGTCAACCCTAGGATCAGATGAAGATTTGGAGAAGGTTGAGACCTAATCCAAGGGCCATGAGATCATGGAATGATGTATGGATATGCTATAAAGATGATTCCTATACCAACTCATCATGATTGAGGAGTTTGAGAAGTTTTGAGTTAGGGTCTCTGAGGATTGTCAGTGGAAAACCCTAGTTTGACCCCTATTTTCCAGGCAGTTTTAGCTCAAGATGTGATTGATATCTCATCTTCCCCACAACATGAATGTTGTAGAGCTTGTTCTTAGCTTTAATTTTAGTGGTAGAAGTCCTTGATAGGAGTTGCAGAGCTCAAGTTATGGTTTTGACAAATTACAGGTCAGCAGAGGTGTGTGAATCTGGGTCCTTGAAAGTCACCCAACTTGCAGACAACTTTTGCCCTAGTAGGATGATTCCTATGATATCTTGGTCAACATGAATGTTGAAGGGCATCTTCTTATATTTCTATAGAGTACTAGAAGTCCTTGATAGGATTTGTAGAACTCAACTTATGGTTTGAACAAGACAGGGGTATTTTGGTCATTTGGCAGTTATAGGTCATTTTTAAGCAAAGGCCATATCTCCTAGTTCCAAGCCTCAAATGGAAAAACTCAAAACATGAAAGTTGTTCAAAATGGGATTTTAAGCTTAGGAAAGAGGTCATTAATTGTTGAAAGAGCTTGTAGAAAGGATTTTCATGATTGGGTAAAAATGACCTAAAAATGGCTTATAAGTTTAAAAAGTTGAAGTTGGAAATTGGTTTGGGAGATCCCCAAATCCAAAATGGGTCATCCAATATGTCATTTTGACTCCAAACAATGTTTTAAAAACAATGGTTCAAGTAGAATTTTTATTTGAAGCATAGAAATGGGGGTTACTTTGTAATTCTCATTCTTGCATAATAAGGCAACTTGACAAAACTTCACCAAAGGCAAGGAAGTGCATGTTTTCCACTCATTCTTTCTCAATATCTCTTGTAAGGAGATTTTAAATTAAATTTGACAAGCTTAAGGCATGAGATAATGGATATCCAATGTATCACTTCAAGAGAAGTTCTAAAACTTTCCAAATGATTCCACAAGTTTCTAGATGGATCTAGATTATTCTTTTGATTGTTATAAGAAGGGTGAATCACAATGTGGCCAGGGTTGGTGATAATTGTTGGTGAGTGGTGAGATTAGAGGGTAAAAAAATTGAGATTCTTCCATTTGCAATTTCATAGCAAACCTTCATTCTCTGCCATTTCCATTCTGTTCTTCCACACAAACACATTCTTCTGATCCTTGTGATTGATTGCATACTGAGTTAGAGGAAGATCCATGGAGGTTTGAAGTTGTTTTGAAGAATTTGCAAGAAGAGCATATTGAGATCAAACACAAGATTCAAGCATTGTTCATCAATCTTGTTGCATACAGAATTCTTATCTACCATTGGAGATCAATCAGGGAAGGTTGCAGGCATTGAATTGGAGTGAAACCATATCCACCATTGAAGTTTGACAGGTTGGTGATTTTATTCGTATCACCTTATTTATATGCATTCCCTCATAGTTCTAGGTTTAGACTGGTTAAGCTAGGGTAGAGGACTATATTCTGAGAATTTGAGGAAGTTTTGTGAAGTTCCATGGCAGACACCAATTTCTTTCAGTTGCAAGAATGAGTCGTGTGTTGGGTATTGATGGACATGGCATAGTGTAGAATGGCTAGGGAAGCATGTGGAACAATTCTGGATCGTTAGTTTGAAGTTACATCAAGATTGATATCAGTGTAACATGTTGGAACCCTAACTTTCAAGCGTTCTGTTTGGATGATATAAGATGTTTCAGTGAAAACTATGCACATGATCATGTTCCTGGTGAGTAGTAGGGCAAGTTTGGCTTTGGAATTGTTGATTTTCATTGCATATTGATGGAGAACGAGTGGAGTTAAGATTCATGCATGGATGCTGTTTTTCTGAAAACCCTAGTTTCGTTTGGGACGATGAGCCACAGCCCTTGGATCTCTCTGAGAAGTTGACTAAATCGTCCAATCCCACGGCCACGATTCAAACTTGTAAATGGAGGGAGTCTGAAGCGCATGAAACGCAGCGTTCTACTAATCCAAACGCACCGTTTTGGTTAATTGATAGACCTGGGCCTCAGCAAATGGTTTCTATCCACACCTCCCACATTCCTGGCCCAATCATAAATGAACTGAGGCGTGTTACTTTTGATACCCCCCCTCCCTTTTAATTCAATTCATTTTATTTTCTCATTTTAATATTTTCTTGCATATTAGAAAAATCATATAAAATCCAAAAATTAATATTTTTCATTTCTTCTTTTTTTCACATATTCATGATTTTGTCCAGAAAATTAATAAAAAATAAAATTCCATTTTATTTTTCTTTTAATATTTTTTAGCATATTATTTTTGCAAATAGTCTTTTTAATGGTTTTAGTTGACACTTGATTTTGCACAATTTGTTTTAGGACTTTCCCTTAGGATTTTTGAGCCATTCCTTTTGGAATAGTTAGGTATGGAACCCTAGTTCACATAGGATTTAATTCTCAATTTGTAGATTAAAATTTGATGTAGTTTGATTGTTTGACATTTAGGTGATCAAATTAGGGTTTTAGGTTGTGTAAGTAGAGTTGAACCATTTTGTTTTGGGGTTTATAGGCCAAATTAGTGTATGGGGAATATATGGGTTAAGGGTAAGCATGTATAGAATCCCCTAGAATTTTGCTAGAATATTGTATGGTGTTTTAGTATTTTTAATTGATTTTTGAATGTATGGTTAGTATGTGTGTTGCTTAAAGGCATAGTTTGTATTGTATTGTTTTCTTTTCTTCTCTTTTGAGTGTGTGAGCTTTGAAGATTGAGTTGAAGACCTTGTGGATCATCATTGGAAGCTTTGAAGACCTTGCAGAGGAGTTTAGCTAGCTTTTGTTGTTTTGTTTATAGGATCATAAGTGCATAGGTAGAGCCTTAGATAGGATACTTTTATTCAATAAACAAGGAGTGTTTTGTTCACCTCCTTCCTTCTCTGTGACATAAAGTCCCCTAAGGGTATTCACCTCTCTCCTTTGGAGGGATTAGTGACCTTGCCCCATAAGGTAGAACTTTGAGAGAGCCTTTATTTTGATGTTAAGTCCTTAATGGCATCCTTTGGAAGTCAATGAGCACTGTAACATCCTCACCTCATCTTGTTGACTGAATCTTGTTTGCTGGAGCATTTGAGCCATTGAAGATAGAAGCTGAAGCTTTGAAGAGGATGATTCCTTGAAGGTTATTGAAGTCTGAAGACTTTGTGAAGATCAAGTTGATGCTTGAAGATCCCTGAAGATAGTGAAGCCTGAAGGTGGAGCTGATCAAAGAAGCTGAAGCTTAAGGGAGAAGATGAGTTGATACTCATATTGTAGGGTTGATACCTGGAAAGCAAGTGATCTCTGAAGTCTGAAGACTGAGTAGCTGCTGGAGGAGCTGAGGCTTTCTTCTGTTTTTCTTTTCTGTATTGTTTGTTTTGTCTGATTTGTCTGTTGCATTAGACTAAGGTCATCTAGAATAAGTTCAGTCTAAGAGCATGAGTGCATCTGCTTGTATTTTACTGTGTGGCTTTGCTTGCGGGTATTCGGTAGAGCCCAGCTCCCTTGCCCATGTGTTTATTTTGCTTGATAGCATGATTTCATTTCTTTTATCTGTATGATTGCAGTTTACTGTTTGGTGCTTGATAGCATGTTGTTTATTTTTCAGTATGATTACTGTCATTTCATGACTGGCTTGAGGTCGAGACGAGCTTGTGGAGGCTGAAGCCCCACACACAATTCCTCCCTCACTTGCATTGCATGCATTTTACTGTTAAAGCTGATGCTTTTGTCTGTTCTGGTGTATCATTGACATGATCCCTTAGGACTCTCATTTCCTTTGATAAGGATTTGATGATAGACTTTTAGGTTGAAACCTATGCATGACAACATCTAGGAGTTCCCTGTTCAAACCTCAACCATAGGATGAATCCATGGCATGACAACAGTAGGACTTGATAGTCTCCCTCCTAGTTAGGCCCGTTCTCTTCTCATCTCAAAGCAGTTTAAGATACAGTAATCATGAATGATTTCTTTCGTACGTTACGAGCCTTAAGCTATCTGAGAAAGGATTGTGGGAGAGTTTCTTTTCCACAATCTGGATGTTTAGTATGGTACCCTTTGGGTGACATGCGACGCATTCACTCTCAGGTCATAGTCTCTAGTGCGGTTGAAATCGCAAACACAATAAAAAACACTTCTTTCAGGAAATAAGCCGTAGTTTCCCGAACTACGTGAGCTCTGATCTCTCATACCTGTTGAGAGTACGTAGGCACAAGATGGTGATGTCTTGGCGAGCTACATTTCCCCGTAATCCTTCGTAGGCCGAACTACGTCGACTCTGATTTCTCATTCTCCGATGAGAATACGTAGGCATAAAGTGCGACGCTTTGCCGAATCATTTTTCTTTTCTTTTTCAGCCAGCCTTGATAGGTAGATAGAATAAAACCAACCCGTCCAAGTAAACAAACAAGCGAGGATCCCGTCGAGTACGACGGACGTGAGGGGTGCTAATACCTTCCCCTTGCGTAACCGACTCCTGAACCCAGACAATGGTTGCGATGACCTTGTCTTACCCTTTTTCGTCAGGTTTTTCCGATCGTTTCCTTTCCCGCTCTGAGGGATAAATAACGAAAGGTGGCGACTCTTCTGTCATGCCGGCACCTTATTTTCGCGCAAGCGACACACTTTACTCTGAATTTCCCTTATTTCCATTTCACTGCACTTTGAATTTTAGTAATTTCTATTTTTACACTTTCTATTGCTAGAAAATAAAGCTTGTCTATATATTTCTCCCGTTACGCAAACAATCCCCACATTATTCAACGTAAACAAAAACTTTCATTTGTTCCTCAAAAGCAAAAGCATCACGAGAATGCACCCGAGTTCAAAACAAGTTTTGAAACTCCGAGGAAACGACAGTTCTAACAAAACCAGTATCGTTCAGACACCTTAGATCTCTAGTTTATGCGAGTCGGTTTCACCACCTACGTGTACCAAAGTCTCAAGTGTCTGCGCAAACTCAACCCCAAGTAGTTTATACTAGCAGTCAGCACCATCCTAAAAACACTTCTAAGCGAGCGACCGATGCAAATAAGTGTATGATCTCCAAAAAGATAAAAATCATGAAAAGAGAGCTAAAAAGCCCAAGAATATAAGATACGTTTCCTTCTAAGTTAGGTGCTCCTCACCCGAGCATTTAGCCCAACGGCACGAAAAACTCATTGAAAATCAATGACATAAACTTATGATCAATGAAGAAGATCAAAAACAGAAATGAGATCATATTCACTAACAGGTCGACTTGCCATGAAAGTGTGCGGACAACGGGCTTAATGTGATTGCGCTAGAACAAACAGGGTGAACTTGCCGCGAGAACCCTGACACCAAGCTACAGTAGCATGACTGAGACCGATTTGCATAAAAAGGAGACCTCTGAAGACTTGTAGTCCAGTGTCGTCATGATGCTCGTCTTGTTCCTACCAAGAATCCCGGATTTTCCAAACTCTGCGAACGAAGAAGCTGCCTCGTGCTTGCCAACTTTTCCATGTTTTACTTGAGGACAAGCAAAGATTCAAGCTTAGGGGAGTTTGATGACACGAAATCATATAGATATTTTCATGCATAATTCAACCAAAGTCTAACCGTTTTCGATCCGATTTCGGGTTATTTCCGTGTATTTGTCTGATGTTTTGCAGGTATTCTACGATCACGTCTAAACAAGGCAACATGAAGAAAAGAAGCAATCCCAGATGAAATATGGACGAAAAAGGAGTGAAAACACAATGAAAAGCGCAGCAAGCTGTTTTTGCTGATGTGACGACCGTCACAGCTTCATGACGACCGTCACACGGGTGACGATCGTCACGCCTTGTGACGACCGTCATGCAGGCAAAAACGCCCCACTCAGATTACACGTCAAAGAAACAGTTCCAATTCCCACAGAGTGGACCACTACTCCCTAAATTATCTGCCTCAAAGTCCATCATCTCCAGAGATAACCGTTGGGACTCCACTTCTATAAAAAGGGAAGCAGGGGACTTCAGAAAAGGTCTGCATTCATACCACGAAGTGCTGCCGAATTTACTTTCCAGAGCATTATTTTCCAGTTTTATTCTCATTTGTTTCTCTTTACATTTCCTTATTCCCATTTCCGCTCTTTTGTAATTTCTATTGTACTGTACGATCAAATTGGCACTAAAGACCATAATCCTGCCAACATCTGTGGAGGATCTGCCCAAAGGCCAATTGGCATATTTACAGGTTTTCATTTTGATCGACTTCAGTTTTATTATAATGCAAATTATTATTTATTATTCTTATTTATATTTTATCTTTCCCAAATCTATGTCTAGCTAAACTTAGGTAATCGATATGTAGTGATAATTCGAATGGGGTTTGATAACCATTGGTTGAAAACTTTCTTTTCACAAAAGTAATCTATGGTCTGAGTGTTTAAAATTGATTCACTGAATAAACTTCGTCGCGAAAGCGAGAACTTATTTAAAAGTAGTTTTGCCACGAAAGTGGGAAATTAATTAAGATACGGACCAACAAGCGAAAGTTGCGGTAAGGTCAGATAGTAAACACTAGGCATTTGTTTTAATAACAGCGAAAGCACTTTAAAATGAATTAGAACTTAGAGATTTCCAAAAAATAATTTTAACCCCGAACGGAATACGAAAGTATACGTTTGGCCCTTAGGATTATGATTAGCGTCAATAACCATCGTGAGGCGAGAGTTTTCAAATCTCCATTTTCTGCTTGAATAAACTTTGAAAATTATTTCATACACCATAACTTATCAAATCCCTGAAGAACACAATTACTACGTATCGATTTAATTAATTATAATCTAAATAGTAATCTTAGTTCCCTTTTAGTGACAATCTTATTCCCTTAAACATATTCTACCTAGCTAAACATAGTAACTCCCGAGAACACTAGTTTGATTACGAGTCCCTGTGGGATCGATATCTATTATTACTACGCGATAGACTGTGCACTTGCAGTTAGTTGTATTAGACATAGAAAGTCGCGATCAATACTTAGTATGAGATATAGCATTTAACATAATGGTTCTAGCTTTATGATGATTTCTGAAATCCTTTTTCTGTTGGTTAGTCATTGACTTTCTGTCAACCTTTTTGCCCTCACCATCAGTGGGGTGAATGTAACCATCAGTTACCAAATCCCATAGATCAGCATCATATCCTAGAAATAAACTTTCTATTCTATCTTTCCAATAGTCAAATTTCTCTCCATCAAACATGGGAGGTTTGGTGCTAATTCTATCTCTATCATCATATTTGTTGTTGTATGAAGTTGAAGTTTCAGCCATGATAAATCAAGAATAATAACTCAAGAGTTTTTCCCAACTGGATCTTTCTCTTTCACTGTTAAGTGATAGCACTACAGAGTCGAAGCTCTGATACCAACTGAAGGTAGGAAAAACACTTAGAAGGGGGGTTGAATAAGGATTTCAAATAACAACTATGACAATAGTAAAAATAACAAGGTATTTTTATCCTGGTTCGTTTGAACTCAAACTAATCCAGTCCACCCTACCAAGGTGATTTGCCTTTCTCAACAAGGACTTAATCCATTAAATCAAACTAATTACAGTGTTAACCACTAAGACAAACAGTCTTAGTCTTCTCAAGAAATCTGACCACAACTTGGTCTCTTAAGGAATCTTTTACAAATAAGTAAAATACAATGTGTGTTTAAGAGTTTCTTCTAAAAAGCTATATCACAACTGTGATTTTACACAAATGAAGAACGAATAAAACTTAGTGTTTTATGTAGAAAGTTGTTTGAATGTTTTCTTTGATTGCTTCTTTGAATTCTTTCTTTCAAAATGTTGTAGCAAAATTGTTGTGAATTATTATCCTTGAAGTGTTGATGAAGACTTCTTTATATACACCACTTTCTCAATAGTGTGTAGCAGAAAGTACTGTAGGATGTAGACAGGAAGGACAAATACTTTTCGTCTTGATTTGACATTTCCTTTTTGCCTGAAATCCTGTGTCATGCACGAATGAGAAATAGTACCGTTGGTAGACCTTGGGTTTAGCAACGTCTCTTTCTTGAACACTTCTTTTTCAAATGAACATGTATGAAAAATATTCTAGTATCAAATCCTCTGATGTTGTTCCTTGTTCTTCTTATCAGAGTCTTGCAGCAAAGTGCTTAGCATGAATTATGATCAGAGTTGACTTAATTCAGAGCCTCTGTACTTGCAGCATTTAGTTCTCAGAGTCTTCTGAATATTCTGAGTCTTTATACTTTGTGCTCAGAGTCTTCTGTAGGTAGCGCTCCAAAGTCTTCTGCTTCAGATTTTATTTCAGCAAGTGCTTCAGAGTCTTCTGCTTCAGAGTCTTCTTCAGCAAGTGCTTCAGATTTTTCTATGTTGCGCTTCAGAGTCTTCTGCAGCGTTTCAGAGTCTTCTGTAGTTGCACTTCCTACGCTCAGAGCTTAGCGTTATATTGTTTAGAGATTTGCTTTAAATCTTGTTCAGATGAATTCTTTGTCTTCAGATGAATATTTTATTTGATATCTGAAACAAAAAAACACTTGAACAAAATTAAAGTATATATTTTCTTATACAAAATTTCACAAGCAAGGCTCTCCTCCACCTCAAACGCGTCATGTCGGAGCCACCGGTCCTGACGAGGCCAGACGTTGAGGAAACCCTCTACCTATACCTGGTTGTTTCCACCGAAGCCGTGAGCGTCATACTAATCCGGGAAACCTCTGATGGACAAAAACAAATCCACTTCACAAGCAAGGCTCTCCACGGGCCCGAGGTGAGGTATCAGCAGATCGAAAAAGTCGCCCTGGCCCTCATCAACACGTCCAGTAGACTCCGACACTACTTCCTGGCCCACACCATCATGGTCAGAACCGAGCAGCATATCAAACAGCTACTCGGCAGGCCCGACATGGCAGGACACATGTTGAAGTGGTTGTTGGAACTCTCCGAGTTCGACATTGTCTACGAAGGCAGGAAAGCCCTCAAGGCGCAAGTACTGGCCAATTTCGTCGCTGAGATGATGCCCGCCACGAAACCAACCCCCGAAGCCCACAAGTGGATCATCTTCGTCGATGGCGCTTCGAGCTCCTCGGGAAGTGGTGCGGGCATCATCCTCGAAAACAAGGAGGGTACGGTAGTGGAAGTCTCCCTAACCTTGGCCTTCCCGAAAATGAACAATCAGGCCGAGTACGAAGCTTTCTTGGCCGGGCTTCGCCTGGCAGAAGACCTCAAAGCCAAGGAGATAAAAATCTTCACGGACTCCCAGCTGGTCGCCTCCCAAGTCCAGGGAAAATACCATGCGAAGAAAGATAATCTGGCCAAATATTTGGTCCTTATCAGGGAGCGGATGAAGAGTTTCGACTCTGCAGAAATACAGCACGTTCCACGTGAGCAGAATACCCGGGCGGACATCCTCTCGAAGCTAGCGAGTAAGAAGAAGAAAGGCGGGAACAAATTCGTCGTCCAAGAGGTCCTCGCTCATCCCAACACGAAATTGGCGAAAACAACGCCCGAGGTCAACACCATTGGGGACAGCGACTGCTGGAGGACCCCGGTACACGCCTACCTTAGCAGTGGTCGCCTCCCCGACAACACAAAGAAGGCCAGCGCTGTCTAACGTCGAGCTTGCTCCTATGTGCTGCTCAAAGGGAGAATGTACCGAAGAGGCTTCTCGATCCCTCTCCTAAAATGCATTGACAAAACCTAGGCCTCGGGCATCCTTCAAGAGATCCACGAAGGCATCAATGCTCAACACTTGGAGGAAAGGTCCCTCGCCCAAAAGGCCCTACGAGCAGGATACTACAGGCCGATGATGTAGCAGGATGCTAAGGAGCATGTGAAGAGATGCGAAAAGTGCCAAAGGCATGGGGACATGCACCTCGCCCCCCCCCCCCCCCCCTCAAGCGAGCTCAAGACCCTCTCCTCTCCATGGTCATTCGCCTGGTGGAGGATGGACATCCTCGGTCCGTTTACTGTAGGCTCCTATCAGAAAAAATACCTGATAGTCAGCCTCGACTATTTCACCAAATGGATCGAGGCCGAAGCTCTGGCCAAGATCACGGTGTACAGCATACTATGCTTCTACAAGAGGAACATCCTCGCCAGGTTTGGCGTCCCTCTGGCCATCGTGACGAACAACGGGACGCAGTTCACTGATAAGTACTTCCGAGACTTCGTGACCAAACTCGGGACGAAGCATCACTTTACCTCATTCGAGCACCCACAAACAAACGGTCAAGCAGAGACCGCGAATAGGGTTATCCTCCAAGGTCTAAAGCGAAGACTCGGGGACGCCAAGAAAAGATGGGTCGAGGAGCTCCACAACGTGTTCTGGGCCTACCGAACTACGCCCCACTCGACCACGGGAGAGACCCCTTTCCGACTCACCTACGGAACTGAGGCGGTGATCCTAGTAGAAATAAAAGAGCGTTCCAGAAGGACCAAATCTCCCCTCGAGAAGGAGACCAATGACGAGGCCCTCCGAGAGGAACTCGACTTGGTCGAATAAATCCGGTCGGGGGAAGCTCTTCGTGAAGCCGCACTAAAGCAGAAAATCACCCTTCGCTATGACAGCAAAGTCATAAGATGCGATTTCCAAGTCGGTGACCTGGTCTTGCGAAGAAACCAAAAAGACTCACGCGATGGTAAGATCGCCACAAATTGGGAGGGCCCCTATCGTGTCCAGGACAAGACAAAACACGGGACCTACTACCTCGAAAACCTACACAGGGACGAAATTTCTCAACCATGGAACGATGAAAAGCTCAAAAGATACTACAGTTAAACACTTCCCGCAACGAATGACTTCGCGATCACGGGAGCGCGACCTAGTACCACCCGCCGCCCAAAAACTCAACAAAAACAAATGCCTGCCCTTTTATGTATGCGAGTAGAGCTTTGTGTTCGATGGGGACACCTCAATCGAGAGTCGTCGCTGCCATACCAAGATGGTAGAACACCCAGCTCGCAATGGGACATTCACGCCACAGAGAGAGGGTCGCGATCGCGGCTCCTCTTCGTAACTGACTAGGTAACAACCCCGGTCAACCCGACCAGTTCCCCACACCACCAGACACAATTGATAAAACATCGAGCTACACTCCCAACAACATACAAAAATACGAATCCATACATATAAACATACAAATATGCAAACATGCAAACGAGTACACACTTAGCAAAATAAAATATCATTACACAATCAAAGGGGCACCAACCCAGCAGTCAAAAATTACATCAAAAGGGCACGCAGGCCCGACAAAACAACTAAACAAAAATGGGTACGCATGCCCGGGAACACGAAACCTAAACTTCTGGGTGACCTCCTTCGACATTTTCAACAGCGTGACATCCTCATCTTCCTCGGCGCCGATCGCGACCACCCATCCATCGATGACCTGGTGGTAGGGCTCAGTCCCCTCGGTGATCAGAGAAACCTCAAGATTCACAACCTGGAGCTGTTCCACAGCGCTGGAGAACCCGGCCTCAACGGCTCTCAAACAGTTTTGCTCGAGTTCACGAAGTCTGCCCAGTAAATCATCCTGAGAGAGCAAGAGCCTCTCCTCATCGGTCTCGTCCTCGGCAAGACGGAGGGAAGTCTCCAGCTCCTCTACCTGAGCCCGCAGCCTCGACTGTTCTTCCTCGGCCGCTTTCAGTCGCTCCTCAGTTTTAGTGCCCTTCTTGCGTTGCGTCGCCACCTCCTCCTTTCTCAGATCCAGCTTGGCCACCAGTTTTTTCATCCTCGACTGAGTAAAAGCGAGGTCTCCCTGTAGTTTAGCCAGCTCGACCGAAGAGCACCCCTCGTCGCTTAAAACCAAGGTGGTTGAGAAGACCCGCATCATCGCGTCCAGGTCCTTAGTAAGTATCTGTCTTCGGGCATCCCGGCTTGCCCCGAGAACCGCCTTTGCTTCTAAGGTCGACACCGCAGGCGACCTAGCCCCATGGAAGAACCCGGGATGCTGGTGACAAGGGTGGATAAGAAACCCTTCCTCGGAACCACCCTCCGTAAGGTCGAACACAGCTTCAGGCCCATAAACTGTCACCCGTTTCACGGTCCCTTGTGACGTGAGGGAGTGGTTGCCATGAGGAGAAGACGAGGACCCCTTTCCTCCCTGGTCGGTAGGAGGCTTGTGCATCACTTGGGTGACCCTGCCCTTTCCGCTCTTGGTCGTAACCTTGGAGGCCGCCAACTTGGGTGACCCTGCCCTTTCCGCTCTTGTATGGTCGAAATATTTCCTGCAAAAATAAAAGAAAGGATTAGAAAAAACAAGGACAAAGCAGGGACCAAAGATTTGGGCCGAATACCGCCCGCTACCTAAGAAACAGAGAGCCTCCTCGTCAGACGAAGACTCGAGCAGAGCCTTCGTGTATATTAGTCTCGCCTGCTGACAAACGTTCCCTTGACTTTCGAGGATGAAGTTTCCATCGAGCGTCACAAGATTTTTTGGGGTGAAGCTGGCCACGAAGGACACCAGCCTCTGGTAACCCACCTAGTCCTCCTCGTCCATGGTTGCTGCCTGTACGATATAATGATCTGCGCCCTTCCTGAAATGTTCCTCCAACCAATCCAAGGGTACCCTCGGCACCATGACTTCCTTCAGTTGCCCGTTCACTTATCGGGCTTCTCGTCGGTACAAAGAGGCGCACGCCTCGAAAGAGACTGGCCAGACCACAAAGAAACGTACTTTGAAATCCCAGATAGAGCCCATATACGCCCGGAAGAGCCTCCTCGGCTGCTTTAACGACACCCACCCTTGTCGTCCATCCACCGTCTGCCTCTACAGGTTGAAAAGTCGAAAGAACAACGTAAGGGTGGCCCTGATCTCCAAATACCGACAGACGTGCTCATACCCCTGGATGAAGGCTATAGAATTGGGGTGAGTTGAGAAGGGGCTAGCTTCAGCCAGTCGAAGATGTCCAATTGGAAATCAGTGAAGGGAAGCCGAAGACCCGCCTCGCAGAAGCAGAACTCATACATGGGAAACCTCATATTCTCGTAGCTCGAACATATCCAATGATGGTCCCGCGACCGGTACGCCTGCCAGCTCACAGAAGATCCCTCGTAGCGGTCCTCGATAGTCGCGAAGGCATCGATATCACTGTCAACAAAGCAGGACGGCGTGTTTAAAGGTTCCTCTGTGACCCAGTCCTCGACAGAACGAGCCTACCCCTTGACAGCCAGAGACTCTGGCTCCATGTCGACTTCCATGATTCTCGGTGCCCACGAGTTCATGTTCACCTAAAAAGTAGAAAGAAATGGTGAATTCGATGTTCAAGATCAAATTCACCCTTCCACCACATATCAAGTGAAAGGGCGATGGGGACGACGACCACAGCTCGGCGGCTCGCGTCCCTGTAACGTCTATCTCCACCCAAGCATTCCTCCCCGGGGCATTCATTTAATCCTATCCAACGTCCCTGAGGAATTCGTCTGACCCTATCCTACCTCCACTGGGTATTCATCTAACATAATGCTACATCCCTAGGGTATCCATTCATATTATCCATCTGCCCCCGAGACGTTCATCCTCAAACCCTAATAGACCTCGGCGCCTTCATCCCAGGAAAAGGGGATCCCTCCATATTCGCCGGAGAACCCCCGCTCTCCTCGGGGAATTCATCATACCCTCGACAAAGGGCGTCAAAATTAAAAAAGGTAGAAAACTTACTGGATCGATGGAGATGGCGGAATACGCGGCGGATGTGACAGTGGTGGTGGTGAGCAACTACGTGTATGGAAATCCAAGTATCACGTGCGAAAGCAAGAAAAGGTGAAAAATAGTAAAGGGGCAGGCACCTGCCTATTTATAAACCCAGCATGGGACTCGAAGCGCCCCTAGGCACTCGAGTACCCTAGGGTAGCCGCCCTAAGTGGACCATTGATTATTTAACACGTGGCCACTGCGAACGGTCACGTCCCTTCGTTCTACCCCACGAGCACAGGCAGGCGAGGACGCGGAAATCTTCCACCTCCTTGACCTGATGGCCCGACAAGTCCAAGATCATCGCGCTCCAACATCCTCGACACGGCAGTCCGACAAGTTTCTTCCTCATCCTTCTTCCTCCTCGGCACAATTATCTTCAAGTCATTGCTCATTTACTTTGGAGCTACGACTTGGGGGGCTCCTGTTCTGGACTAGGCCCTGGACTGCCCATCCGTCGGGCAGGCCCATCCCAATGCTATTTAGAGAATGCCCAATAAGGCCCAAATTCCCCAGTGTCAGGCACGGTTCTAGACACATCGGGCAGGCATCTCCCCCTGTCTGGCAGAACAACACGTCTTCCACACGTTCTCCACGTGCTCCCTCCACGGAGGCACGTCATCAGCCAACTACCCACCTCCAAAAGAGCTGGTCAGCCCACCTTTCGGAGATCATAGGACGGTTGAACTAGGTCGAAGACCACGTGCTGGTCTTTACTACACCACGTAAGCCCTAGCAATCACCTGGGTTGGGCTTGGCAATCCAACCCAACACAAGTGATCGTTGGCCCTGTGCTAGAGTCTCTCTATAAATACCCTTTTTCACTAAAGGGTCAGGTATTCAATTCTCTACACCTAACTTCTATATTTGCTCCAATTCTGGTCCTCTACTCACTTAAGCATCGGAGTGTCTTGCAGGTACACCCCCCTCTTCCTTCCTACTCCCGTTGAGTAGCTCCCATATCAGCAACGCGTGGCGGTCAGCAATCTCTTCTGATCAGGTACGATCATATATCATTCGTTAAACACATAATTTTACTCAAAAACTAGTTTTCATAAACATTAAAACCCCAAATTCTTTTCACAAGAAACACTCATAACATAGTTCTGACTCTGACTCCCGACTACACATAACAACACAACATCTACCATCAATAATTCCATCAAATGCATAATTTTAATAGCAACATTATGCAATTTACTATTCAATCATCAACCACGCATCATCATACCACATTCTAACACATCTAATTCATCAAACAGCATACAATTGCATGATCCACACAATTAATCTAGCAATTACAAAATTGCAACAATGATCTTAAATTGAGAGAAGAAAAACAAAAACCAAGCATAGACATAATCTACCCACTATCATAAGTTAACCCCTTAGATAATTAGAACCCCACCATTACCTTAGAGTTCTTGCAAAGCTTTCTTCTACCTCTAGCAATTGGAATTCTTTCTAGCTTTTCCCTTGAGCCCTAACTTCTTCTTTCTATTTTCTTATTTTCACGTTCTGACAACTTCTATTCGTCAAATTCCCTTATTTCTTTATTTTACTAAACTATTATTATAACTTAATTCAAATAATTAAATAATTATTATAATTATAATAATACTAATTTTCACCAATTATTTAATTTAAACAATACTCGCCTAATATTATTTAATCAAATAATTATCAACTAATATAATTCAATTAGTCTTACTCCTCACAACACCAAGTTCTACACTTTTGCTCACATCTTAATGTTTATTATTAAGGCCACTACCTTACACCAATGGTAGCTCAAACACATCAAAACACCAATCACACATATAATTATATATCATCACATAATTAAATTATGGAAAATAATTTAAAATAAACCAGTGTGTTACATCATCACCCATACGAATAGAGGATCGAGAGGTGAAGCAGTTGCGAGGTAAAGAGATTGCATTAGTAAAGGTAGTTTGGGAGGGACCGACTGTAACACCCCCTTCTATACCCCAAATAAATGCATATAAAACAATTAAGCACATACAAGTTATCAGAGTAAAAAGGTTTTATAATAAGGTATAAAAGAAGAATGCCACAATTTCACCAATAAAACACTTTCACGATTTGCTCCATAAAATATGTAACATTTTCAATTTAAGCGGAAGATAAAATCATTTGATCGTTTTCAAAATATTAATCCACGTACACATAAGCTATCTAAATTAATATATCATATCAGTTAGATTTACAGAACCACATAAGCTGATACATCGCAATGTATCACAAAAGAATGACTATACTAGTCTAACTACCCGGTGTTACATATCAGAGCAGTAGACTCAAAAGAATGAAGACTATTCTTCACAAAAGGACTCCAGCATCCTAATCTGCAATGCCTCATAGAGCATTATAAAACAACAGAAGGGTGAGAAATATTACCATAATAATCAAAGCATAAAATCATGTATATATAGGTATCATATAATTAACTCCCTATTTCTCACCACAATTCAACTCATAGTCATTTACATCATCACTTATATATATATATATATATACAACATGAATATTCACCAAACATTTCACATCATGCATACATCCACAATTCCACAATCTTAACATTCACACGTAAGCATCTCTTCATGCAAGCTTCATAAGTATTCAACAAACATATCATCATTCACACATAGGCATCCCTTCATGCATATATCATATTTTAATGTGACTCAACAACTCAATGCAACTCATGCAATGCGGTACCGACTTTCGTTATCTTTTTTCGGTTTTTACTCTAAACCGGGTCCACCCTTCTAGACCGATAACTCGTTATCATTTTTCGGTTTTTACTTTAAACCGGGTCCACCCTTCTAGACCGATAACAACCAAGCCCGTCCCCTAGGCTTCAAACCCACCCTTCTAGGTTTGGGACAAGCCACTAGTTTCCACGAAACTAACAGACATTGCCTCTTGACTGAATGATGCATGTACAATCAACCAATCACGATAAATGCACTTAAGACCGTTCCCGCGTCTTAATCCCATGCATTTGAATAATTCACCCCTTCGAGAATTTCATCATGATTGCACATACAACATATATCAAACATTTATCAATGTATTCATTTCGCCCATCATCATCATCATATTCAACAACAATGCACACATATCACATATGTTCCCATGCATTTACACAACAATCGCATACAAATATGCACTCACAATTCATTAGACAATACACATACATTCATCATTATATTCCCATGTATTCGAATAATTCACCCCTTCGTGAATTATATCATGATTGCACACACAACATATCATAATAATCATCAACGTATTCATAATTCAATACTATCGCACAATGCATACATATCCACGATATGTTCCCATGCATTTCTCACAATTATTAACGATGCACACATATCCACGATATGTTCCCATGCATCTCATACAATTATTAACAATGCACACATATCTGCGATATGTTCCCATGCATTATCCACAAATATTCACAATTCAATACAACATCATATTTAGCAAGCAATGCACGCATATCCATCATTATGCTCTCATGCATTCTTCATGTATTTTTAACATACAATCGCATATAAACAATATGCATCCACAACACATTTTTCATAGTATGTTTATTCTTTATCTCATGCCATCTCATACAAGGTATACACATCACAATACCAATCATACAATTATAAGTTATGCACACATGTTTCCACAATATTCTCCTGCATACTTATTACATAATTGTACACAACAATCAAACATTCACAAACTCATCAATTAATACACACATAATCATCATTATGTTCTCATGTATTTTAACCGATTACAATTAATCAATTATATCACAACTCTAGGATTCACGCCCGAAGGCTACCCACAGCACACATATCATCACCATGGATCACATACCTATTCATATCATAGAGGTATTAACCTATGTGAATCAACCAAACAATCACCACATGAGCAACACATCAAAAGAAAAATGCTGTCACATTCGCCTTCATTCGCCTGGCGAACCCTCGCAGCGAACCTTCGCCTGGCCTTCGCCTGGCGAACTCTCTCAGCGAACACTCGCTAGGCTTCGCCTGGCGAGACTTCCCAGCGAGCCCAAGTCAGTAGCTACTGACTTCATTCGCCACCATTCGCCAGCACCTTCGCTGGGCGAACCTTCGCTATCCACCTTCGCTTGGCGAACTCGCCAGCGAAGTCCACTGGGATTTAATCATAATTACTCGCCAGCATTCGCTAGGCTTCGCCTGGCGAAGCTTCGCCTTCGCTCGCCTGGCGAGAGCCAGCGAACCTGCGCAGAACAGAACCCTATTCTGTTCCACCTCCACCATCCACCATCATCCAACTTCTCACACAACAAAATCAGTACAAACAGCATCAACACATGTTACCCGACTATTCTACGACATTATTGCTCAGTTTCGACCGATTAAATCCTCAATCTACCGATTAATCCAACATTTGCCCTAATTGGAAAGTGATGAAAACATCCCCAAACCCAAACCCAACATACATAATAGCATACAATGATTAAATAGCAATGTTTCTCACCCTTACCTCGATTAATCGGAGCTTTGATGTTGGTTCTTGATGATTTCCACTTTTCTTCTTCTTCTTCTCTTCTCTTTCTCTCCTTTCTTCTTCTTTCCTTTTTCTTTCCAAAATGTTTTTCTATCTTTCTTTTCTTTTCTTTCTCTCTTATACATTCCTTTATTTTCCTTCCTTCCAATTTCCTTCTCAATTCTCTATTAATTCCAATTAATAAAAATTAATTCCAACATTAATAAAAATCCCACTAAATCAATTAATTACTATAATTAATTATTTAATGAAATTTGGGTTGTTACAACCCTCCCCCACTTAGGAATTTTCGTCCTCGAAAATGTTACCTGATCCAAACAACTCTGGATACGACTCTCGCATTCCAATTCTTCCAAATCCAATTCTCCCATAACTACTTCCACCAAAGGAATCTCTATACTTCGAAGTTGTTTCTTATCAACAACTAGAACTAGCCACGCCTCCGAAGTCAAATTCTCTCTCACTTGTACACTATCCACCTGAATCAATGTACCTCTTCAACTTAGACATATGAACACCTCATGCAATCCTCTCAAGCGATAGCGGTAAAACAGTCTAACATGCTATCCGCCTCACGCTTCCGCTGCGCTACTCTGATACAGATCAACAAAACACAGGGCGCTCACGAGACTTCAAGCTCGACCAACACCATTACTACCATAACTCTCAAAACACGACCTTACTAGGATTCTTTGATCGTTTCCATCGTCCCTTGCACGGTCTTTGATCCGAGTACAACACTCCCGTTGGACATGCAACAACACAAAGGAGTCATACCCTCTTACCCAACGAACTTCATACGATGTTTGTTTCCGATACGAATTGGCAACAGTTATTGTAGGCAACTCCGTCAACGACAATTAACTATCCTTAGATCCATCTTGGTCCAACACACAAGCTCTCAACGAGTCCTCTTCATACTGGATAGTTTTCTTCGTTTGTCCATGCCATTCACGGACGCTAGTCAGAGTTCATCTTCAACATGGCACCCAACCGCTTTCGCAATCTTTCCCATAATCTTAACGAAAAACTTGAGTTCCCATCTAACAGAATGATTCATCTTCACTGGTAGGCAACGAGTTACTCTTGTTAATCCATTCTTAACTGTCCAAATCAGATCATACTTCCTCAAATTCATCAGAAAACCCGGCACAAGCCCATGGGAATACTATCCCATCCCACTCGAAATACTCAACAGTTGTATCAGATCCAACCATCTCTAATGTCCACTCTTCAATTCCCAGCAAGTCTAATCAACATATACAAACTCAATCAATTCTTTCTCCATCTATGGCTATCCAAAACTATTTCTCAAATTCGGTCGCATCTTCCTAGTACCTGCACGGACACTCCATTTTTCTCGATGTACTTCTCCCTGAGTACTCTTATCCAACTCACACTATTCAGAATACACACTTCATCACGACATCTCACAATACCATTTCCCTTAATCCGAAAATAAGCCCTCTGACTTTTATCCATTAAATTCAATTAATCTATCAACTCAACTCAGAATTTCGATTTCCTCGAACCTCATAAGAATACCAAAAGTCAATCTCAACATCCAAGGCTCAACTTCCATAAGAAGTCTCTTCACAGGCCGAACTCATATCTGAATTTGCTTAATCAGTTCTAACTTCCTTACCATCTTCATTAGTTGTATACCAAAATTCCCGATTCGATATCTTAGCTACCACTTGGTCTCATCCGAATGGTAATTTAACCAAAACCATACTCCTTCAGGAGTTCCAATTACTTCTCTGTCTCATATTTGACTCTCTCTCAAATAAAACAAATACCTTGAGGTTAGTAACCATCTCAAATCTCAACTAAACAATTGAGGCTTCCAAACTCCGGTACAAACACACAACAGCGACCCACTCCAAATTACTTGTCAGATAATCCCTCTCTGTACTTTATATTGCCTTCAAGCATAACCAAAACTCATTAATGTTGTACTTAACACATCTCTTAATCATATCAACAAAGTATCTCAAAACACAACGACAATCCTGTCGGACTTGGCAAAACCAATACACGAACTGTTGACAGCTTTCTCAAAACTCTCTGAACTTTCTTCACAGTAGTACATCACTGCCTCTTCCCCAATACTAATAACTCAAGTTCCCGACGCTCAACATGAACCCCTATACTCTCCGAACATATCCAAACACCATCGGTTACCTAACCATTGACTCTCTCAATCAAGTGTGGAAAATCATTATACCAAACAGACACTCAGCTGCGAACTCATGGTGATAACACAAACCGCACTCTCCGCGCTTACCATAACATCCAAACATTTTTCGCCAATAAATACTTAATTCCATGTCACTACTTTCCCATCACATAGAGCACTGTAATATCTTCCAACGCTTCTAATCTTGCGTCATTCCGAATTACGGTTTTCCGTTACGACAAAATCACGGAAACAACCCTTCCACACTTAAAGGTCATCCAATACCTCTCCAACTCTTGAAATGCTTAAGGGTCCGATTATACCAACCATGTATTCCACATCTCATTTCCTTTAGTAATCACTAGAAGTCATTATCCACCCTTATACTTGACTCCACAATCTGTTGCCGTAGCACACACACCAGACATAATTCTCAACACTACTCAATCAATCTTAATTCCTTGGCCACTCAAACAAACGTATAATATGGAGCTTCCAATATCTGATTATTCCCCGCAACTAAGTCGATCACAACTCAACTTCACGTCTTGGCTGTTTACCCCTTATCTTGTCAGGATAATTCTCAGACTACCACAATCAAACGGTAAACCGACAACTCCTCCACTTCCATCAATACTCAATATTTCCATCGAAATCAAACATCTCATCACTGTCCTGCACCGACTCATCAAAACAATTCTCAAGTGCTCGGCTTTACTCAAGACAATTCACTGCACCACGCCGTCTAAGCTTGCAAGACACATCTATCCCATCCAACACAATCCCAACTACTATCAACAAGAGATTAAGGGTGATCAGTTCCTCAATTTGTCGATAGACAGCCGAAACCATAATGGGCCATAGACTATCTTTACCAAACTATAATAGCGTTTAACTACACACTAAGCTACAACTCCACACTTGCAGCCTTCCAAGGAATCACAAGCTTCTTCCCCACTTAATCATTCCCTCTTCTGCAAACAAGGTTAAGCAACAACATGTATCGACAGTGTTTTCACACACATGTCGCATACAAGGGAACAAATAACATTAGACAACTTGGCCGGACGGACGGACCTGCTCTGATACCACTAATGTAACACCCCCTTCTATACCCCAAATAAATGCATATAAAACAATTAAGCACATACAAGTTATCAGAGTAAAAAGGTTTTATAATAAGGTATAAAAGAAGAATGCCACAATTTCACCAATAAAACACTTTCACGATTTGCTCCATAAAATATGTAACATTTTCAATTTAAGCGGAAGATAAAATCATTTGATCGTTTTCAAAATATTAATCCACATACACATAAGCTATCTAAATTAATATATCATATCAGTTAGATTTACAGAACCACATAAGCTGATACATCGCAATGTATCACAAAAGAATGACTATACTAGTCTAACTACCCGGTGTTACATATCAGAGCAGTAGACTCAAAAGAATGAAGACTATTCTTCACAAAAGGACTCCAGCATCCTAATCTGCAATGCCTCATAGAGCATTATAAAACAGCAGAAGGGTGAGAAATATTACCATAATAATCAAAGCATAAAATCATGTATATATAGGTATCATATAATTAACTCCCTATTTCTCACCACAATTCAACTCATAGTCATTTACATCATCACTTATATATATATATATACAACATGAATATTCACCAAACATTTCACATCATGCATACATCCACAATTCCACAATCTTAACATTCACACGTAAGCATCTCTTCATGCAAGCTTCATAAGTATTCAACAAACATATCATCATTCACACATAGGCATCCCTTCATGCATATATCATATTTTAATGTGACTCAACAACTCAATGCAACTCATGCAATGCGGTACCGACTTTCGTTATCTTTTTTCGGTTTTTACTCTAAACCGGGTCCACCCTTCTAGACCGATAACTCGTTATCATTTTTCGGTTTTTACTTTAAACCGGGTCCACCCTTCTAGACCGATAACAACCAAGCCCGTCCCCTAGGCTTCAAACCCACCCTTCTAGGTTTGGGACAAGCCACTAGTTTCCACGAAACTAACAGACATTGCCTCTTGACTGAATGATGCATGTACAATCAACCAATCACGATAAATGCACTTAAGACCGTTCCCGCGTCTTAATCCCATGCATTCGAATAATTCACCCCTTCGAGAATTTCATCATGATTGCACATACAACATATATCAAACATTTATCAATGTATTCATTTCGCCCATCATCATCATCATATTCAACAACAATGCACACATATCACATATGTTCCCATGCATTTACACAACAATCGCATACAAATATGCACTCACAATTCATTAGACAATACACATACATTCATCATTATATTCCCATGTATTCGAATAATTCACCCCTTCGTGAATTATATCATGATTGCACACACAACATATCATAATAATCATCAACGTATTCATAATTCAATACTATCGCACAATGCACACATATCCACGATATGTTCCCATGCATTTCTCACAATTATTAATGATGCACACATATCCACGATATGTTCCCATGCATCTCATACAATTATTAACAATGCACACATATCCGCGATATGTTCCCATGCATTATCCACAAATATTCACAATTCAATACAACATCATATTTAGCAAGCAATGCACGCATATCCATCATTATGCTCTCATGCATTCTTCATGTATTTTTAACATACAATCGCATATAAACAATATGCATCCACAACACATTTTTCATAGTATGTTTATTCTTTATCTCATGCCATCTCATACAAGGTATACACATCACAATACCAATCATACAATTATAAGTTATGCACACATGTTTCCACAATATTCTCCTGCATACTTATTACATAATTGTACACAACAATCAAACATTCACAAACTCATCAATTAATACACACATAATCATCATTATGTTCTCATGTATTTTAACCGATTACAATTAATCAATTATATCACAACTCTAGGATTCACGCCCGAAGGCTACCCACAGCACACATATCATCACCATGGATCACATACCTATTCATATCATAGAGGTATTAACCTATGTGAATCAACCAAACAATCACCACATGAGCAACACATCAAAAGAAAAATGCTGTCACATTCGCCTTCATTCGCCTGGCGAACCCTCGCAGCGAACCTTCGCCTGGCCTTCGCCTGGAGAACTCTCTCAGCGAACACTCGCTAGGCTTCGCCTGGCGAGACTTCCCAGCGAGCCCAAGTCAGTAGCTACTGACTTCATTCGCCACCATTCGCCAGCACCTTCGCTGGGCGAACCTTCGCTATCCACCTTCGCTTGGCGAACTCGACAGCGAAGTCCACTGGGATTTAATCATAATTACTCGCCAGCATTCGCTAGGCTTCGCCTGGCGAAGCTTCGCCTTCGCTCGCCTGGCGAGAGCCAGCGAACCTGCGCAAAACAGAACCCTATTCTGTTCCACCTCCACCATCCACCATCATCCAACTTCTCACACAACAAAATCAGTACAAACAGCATCAACACATGTTACCCGACTATTCTACGACATTATTGCTCAGTTTCGACCGATTAAATCCTCAATCTACCGATTAATCCAACATTTGTGTCGCTTGCGCGAAAATAAGGTGCCGGCATGACAGAAGAGTCGCCACCTTTCGTTATTTATCCCTCAGAGCGGGAAAGGAAACGATCGGAAAAACCTGACGAAAAAGGGTAAGACAAGGTCGTCGCAACCATTGTCTGGGTTCGGGAGTCGGTTACGCAAGGGGAAGGTATTAGCACCCCTCACGTCCGTCGTACTCGACGGGATCCTCGCTTGTTTGTTTACTTGGACGGGTTGGTTATAATCTATCTACCTATCAAGGCTGGCTGGAAAAGAAAAGAAAAATGACTCGGCAAAGCATCGCACTTTATGCCTACGTATTCTCATCAGAGAATGAGAAATCAGAGTCAACGTAGTTCGGCTAACTACGGGTTATGGGGGAAAGATTGCTCGCTAGGATGTCGCATCCAATGCCTACGTACTTTCATCTGGTATGAAAGATCAGAGCAAACGTAGTTCGGGAAACTACGGGAAAAATGGCTCAACTAGGAGGGAGACTATCAAGTCCTACTGTTATCATGCCATGGATTCATCCTATGGTTGAGGTTTGAGCAGGGAACTCCTAGATGTTATCATGCATAGGTTTCAACCTAAAAGTCTATCATCAAATCTTCATCAAAGGAAATGAGAGTCCTAAGGGATCATGTCAATGATACACAGAAACAGACAAAGCATCAGCTTAACAGTAAAATGCATGCAATGCAAGTGAGGGAGGAAATGTGTGTGGGGTTTCAGCCTCCACAAGCTCATCTCGACCTCAAGCCAGTCATGAAATAACAGTAATCATACTGAAAAATAAACAACATGCTATCAAGCAAAAACAGTAAACTGTAATCATACAGATAAAAGAAATGAAGTGCCATCAGGCAAACAAAACACACATGCTTGAGAAAGAATCATCTATTCTCTAATCCTAACACAGAATTCTGAACAAATCTAAGCAAAAACCCTAAACAAGAGAAATCAATCCCAGTCTTCAGGCTTCAGAACAAGCTTACCAAAGAAAGGGAGCTAAGCAAGCAGACTCATAGTGTCTTCCTCAGGAAAGCACTAGGAGGTGTATACTCAGGAGTCATACCCTATGTGGCTCAACCACTGTGATCAGTTTACATTCCTCCTCAGGAGAAATTAAACTCACAAGCAGGCTCCAACATCACTGGATATTTAGGAAATCCTATCTGAACTAGTGGAACTAAATGAACAGACTCATAGGACCTTCCTCAGGAAAGTACTAGGAGGCTTCCACTTAGGAGTTGTATCCCATGTGGCTCAACAACATGTGATTAGTTTACATTCCTCCTCAGGAGAAATTAAACTCACAAGTTGGCTCCAACATCATTGGATACTTGAGAAATCCTAGATCAACTAAGGGAACTAAGTGAATAGACCCATAGGACCTTCCTCAGGAAAGTACTAGGAGGCTTCCACTTAGGAATTGTATCCCATGTGGCTCAACAACATGTGATCAGTTTACATTCCTCCTCAGGAGAAATTAAACTCACAAGTTGGCTCCAACATCATTGGATACTTAAGACAGAGGTGAGAAGGAAGAATGAAAGTCATTCATAGTGCCTTCCTCAGGAAAGTACCATGAACTTCCTTCAAACTTCAGGATCTCAAACCTCACAGACAGGGGACAAGACAAGCTCTGGGTCTCTGAATCTTGATCTACAATCTTCTCTCCATGATGCTCTCCATCAATATCTTCAAGGCAACACAAGCCCCACAACAAATTCCTCACAATAAACCCCAAAGATGAACAGATAACCCACTGAACAGACCAAATCATCAGGCAACTTCAGAAAATACCTAAAAATACTAAACTAATGGGGAAAAATCTAACAATTATTCACAAGGGTCCTCAACATTTACCCATAACATCTACATAGGCCTCTACCTAAAAATCAAGACAAAACTTAATCAAAGAAAGGGATTCATCACCTAAACACAATCTAAACCCTAATTAGGATACCCTACATCAACCCTAATTAAACTAATCAAGATTTAATTCTAAAAATCTAGAAAAAATCCTATGGGGAACTATGATTCATCATCTAATTGCACAAAAAAGAATGGATTAAAAACCCTAAGGGAAGGTCCTAAAATAATTCCTACAAAATCAAATACCAAATTAAGACTATTAAAAAGCTATTTATTTGGAAAATCTATTAAAAATATTAAACCTAAAAATAAAATCTCATTTTTATTTTTATAATTTTCTACCCATTTTCATCTACTCATAGAAAAAAGAAGAATTTAAAAATCATTTTCTATCATTTTTTTAATGAATTAAACAAAACAGAAAAAACATTAAAAGAAATAAAAGAAATTAAATTAATTAAAAGGGAGGGGGGGTTAGAATAGCAACTCACGCCAGCTAAAACAATTGGGCCAGCAAAAAGGGGGGGGGCGAATAGCACTCTGGGCCCAGCGCTGGTTTTAAATGAAACGCAGCGTTTGGATATATTTAAATCTTCCCTCCACTTCTCAGACGCATCCACGGCCGTTGGATCATCATAACAAGTCAAGCCTTGGATCTAATCTGATGGCTCTCCTTCATCGTCCCAAATGGGACCTAGGGTTTTCAGAACCCTCTCCACCATGCACTCAAATTCGAGCTCCTCTAACTCTCTCCACAGGCCACGGCTTCACTCGACTCAAACATGAAAAATGATCTACTAAATGCCTAGAATAAAATGGTACGATTAGTTTTCCTTAACTCCTCTTGAATAATCCAAACAGAATACTTCAATGTCTTGGTTCAAAATTTTCAACTGATATCCATCTTCATCAAACTTCAGTCTAATGGTTTACAGATGCTCTACATGTTATGCTAGCTATTATACACTAATTCTTGATGATTAAAACTAACAATCTACACAGTTCTTGCAAATCAAAGATTCCTACACCTGCCATGGAACTCAATGAATCGTGCCCTAACTCAAGGGAAAGAATCCTCTACCCTAGTACATTACTTCTATGGCTATAAAACTAATTGAAACCCATTAAATTAAGAGATACAAGGGGAAGAAAGAACCTGTCCAAGGGATGATGGTGAGGCTCGAGGGGATGCTTGCAGGCCTTGTAATTGGTTCAAAATGATCCTACAATGGTCCTCAACCTTCTGTTTGCACTTGTGATGGTGGAGATGGCTTGTAGTGGAAGAATTCTTGAGTTGCTTCAACTTGAAGAAATTGCTTCAATGGCTATGTATCTCTCTCTCTCCTCTGACTTGATTCAAGTTTCACCAACCCTCAACACTTTCTGATGCACTCTCTATATAATAATCAATGGAAGTGGCTAGAAGTGTCTAGAACCATCTAGAAAAGTCATGAACTTCTCCTTAAATGAGACTTTGAAAATCTCATATCCCTTGCTTCAAGCCTTCAATTCTATGCCAAATTGTCCTTACATGAGTTATTGAGTGATAAGGAATGCAAATCAGCCTTTAGTTTCACTTGTGTAGGGTTTTTCAATGTTACCTTCTTTTACAAGCAACAAATTTCCAAAGGAACCTCATTTTTTTAGCCTCAAATGAAAATTCTATCTAAACCAATGTTCTCAAAATGGTTTTTCCAATCAAAATGACATATTGGATGACCTATTTTGGATTTGTGGATCTCCCAAATCACTTTTCAATTTCAACTTTTCAAAGTTATAAGCCTTTTTTAGTTCATTTTTGACCAGTCATGTAATCTCATGCTATGAGCTTTTCCAACAATTTGTGACCTTCTTTCTAGACTTAAAATCACATTTTGAGCAACTTTCATGTTTTGAGTTTTTTCATTTGAGGCTTGGAAATAGGAGTTTTAGGCATTGGCTAAAATGACCTATAACTGACAAATGACCAAAATACCCCTGCCTTGTTCCAACCATAAGTTGAGTTCCACAAATCCAATCAAGGACTTCTACCACTCAAATTAAAGCTAAGAAGATCCTCTTCAACATTCATGTTGACCAAGAAACCATAGGAATCATCCTACTAGGGCAAAAGTTGTCTGCAAGTTGGGTGACTTTCAAGGACCCAGATTCACACACCTCTGCTGACCTGTAATTTGTCAAAACCATAACTTGAGCTCTGTAACTCCTATCAAGGACTTCCACCACTCAAATTAAAGCTAATGACAAGCTCTACAACATTCATGTTGTGGGGAAGATGAGATATCAATCACATCTAGAGCTAAAACTGCCTGGAAGATAGGGATCCAATTAGGGTTTTCTCACTGACAATCCTCAGAAACCCTAACTCAAAACTTCTCAAACTCCTCAATCATGATGAGTTGGTCTAGGAATCATCTTTATAACATCTCTATGCATCATTCCATGATCTCATGGCCCTTGGATTAAGTCTCAACCTTCTCCAAATTTTCAGTTATCTCAGGGTTGACCCAGTCAAAAACCCTAATTCTACCATTCATGGTTGAATCTCCTGAATTCTTGCATAATGACCTCCCTGGGCTTCATGAAGGCTATCAATACATCTCATAGGCTTTCTCAAAACATCTAGTCTATCCTCAAAGTCTCAGAATCATCTGAGGGGCACTCACAACTCTCAAGCTATGAAGCACACACTCCTGGTTTCAAACCACTTCTCTGAAGATCTCTTGAACTTTCTGATGAATATATCAACTTTCAAACACTCAATGAATAAATAATTGTTGGTCAAATTTTGGGGTGCAACAATTTGCCCTAATTGGAAAGTGATGAAAACATCCCCAAACCCAAACCCAACATACATAATAGCATACAATGATTAAATAGCAATGTTTCTCACCCTTACCTCGATTAATCGGAGCTTTGATGTTGGTTCTTGATGATTTCCACTTTTCTTCTTCTTCTTCTCTTCTCTTTATCTCCTTTCTTCTTCTTTCCTTTTTCTTTCCAAAATGTTTTTCTATCTTTCTTTTCTTTTCTTTCTCTCTTATACATTCCTTTATTTTCCTTCCTTCCAATTTCCTTCTCAATTCTATATTAATTCCAATTAATAAAAATTAATTCCAACATTAATAAAAATCCCACTAAATCAATTAATTACTATAATTAATTATTTAATGAAATTTGGGCTGTTACACCGACTGGTGGAAGTATAACTTGGGAGCGTGAAGAGCAGATGAGAGAGTCGTATTCGACTCTGTTTTCATCAGGTAATTTTCGAGAGCAAAAGTTTCTTAAGTGGGGGAGATTTGTAACACCCCAAATTTGATTAATAAATTTAATTGAGTTAATATGATTTTACACGATTTATTATGTTGATGTGTAGTTGTAGGGGTATGCGTGACCTTGAGAAGGGTATAGAGATAGAGTTGGGGTTGGTGATAATTGTTTAGAATTTATTAAGAATTTTAAATAATTAAAATATGGTAAATTAGATTATTTATTTAAATAAAATAGTAAAATAGTAGAACTAGGCCTATATGGAGAATTATGAGAAATAGAAGGGAGCAAGGAGTTAGGAAGTTGGGGAAATAGTGTGAATTAAGGAAATTGAGGGTTAATGAGGTAATTAGAAATAGTGATGTAGAAAACCCTAAGTTTATAATTGGAGTTGAGAGAAAAGTAGCAACAACAAAAATTTTCAGTATGTAAAATTGAGAAAAGAGGCAAAAGGAGAGAAATACTTTTGAAAGAAATGGGAGCTAGGTCTTGAAGAATGAGACCCCATAGAAGATTTCTTGATTTGCTAGAGAAATCTAAGGTAAGGGTGAGAAATTATTTCAATAATAGGGGTATGAAGGAAGGGTATAGTGGAGGGACCCTTAACCTCCAATAGGGTTTATTTATCCATTGATTCTTGATGAATATATGTTGTTGAGTATGTGGTTATATGCATTGATTTGATTTGTAATGGTGTGTTGTTGTTATGAGGTTATGTTATTGAGTTTTGATGTGACTTTGTAGGTTTAGGGTAGTAAAATATTTGATTCATTGATAATGTATGGTTGGTTAATTTAGATGTTTATTGATGAAATTATGATGAACTGACAGTAAATAATCAGTCTATAGATGTTAGAATTCAAAATAAGTCGTTTTGGGATGTTAAGGTGTGTTTGGGTAAGGTTTTTAATTGATTAAAGTTGTAGAAAAGTGATCAAAAAACTAAATTTTGGAAAACTGATAGGTGTTAATCAATTGACACCCTGGACCAATCGATTGGTTCCAGTCTGGGAGTGAAAAATTAGCGAAACATTGAGTTCAAACAATCATTTAATCCCTGGCAGTAGAAGACTGATCCATTTCATGTTTTGATCATAAATTTTGATTTGTATATCCAAATGACGTGTCGTTTGAAGCATTAGAAAGCTAATGCTCATGGATATAACATGATAATACTTAGTGAAATAGTTGAATAAAAATTATGTGTCTAATGTAGTGAAGTTTTAATGATGTATATGAGAGAGTAATGAATTGTTATGTTGATTTGGTGATGTATTGATGTTATAAATGAAATCATATGATTGTATGCCTATGTGTATATAGCATGTTGAGTTGTTGAAGTTGGTGTGGTAGTAGAGTTGATTAAGGTTGTATTTGGTGAATAATGTTATGTTGATGATGTTGTGTTAATAATGTTATAAATATGTTGATTACGTTGATGTTGGCATACACGGTAATTAGAGGACCAATGTGCATGTATTGTTGTTGTTGTTGTGATGTTGATGTAGTGATGAACATGAATATTAAGTTGTGTTAAATATGTGTTGTTATTGAATGTGTTGCCATGTTGAGATGAAGGTGCCTATATGTTAAATGATGAAATAATTGTTGTGTAATAATGATGTTGTTGTGTTGGTGTTTTTATGATGACGATATGAACATGATGAAATTATGTTGATGATGTGGTGTTGATGTTGGCATACACGGCCAAAAGTGGGTTGATGTGTATGTGTTGTTGATGTTGTTGTTGTTGTTCATGTTGTAAATCATGCATCCATGTTGTCGGAATTTTTGTTCTATTTATGTTGTAGCCTCGGTCCTATGATGGTGGTTCGGGTGCGAGTAGATAATTCATATGATGGTGGAATTAGTGAAGTGTTACCTATGGTGGCGGTAACGATTTTTGTTGTACTCCGATTCAAGTGTGAAGCGGATCCTGTGGTGGTGGATCTTAATCCTATGGTGGTGGATTAGGGAGTGAAATGAACCATGATGAGTTTATATTTAGGTACCACATGCATGATGATTTAGTTGTTGAGTCTAATGCATTTGTGTTGAATTGCATATTATGTTGATGATATGTGGTTTAATGATTCACGACGAAGGATTAAATTATGTTGATCATTAAAATGTTGTCGTGTATGGTGATTAATGATGATTTTGGGTGTGAGAACATGTTGTGGTGTGATGTATGATTATGCATATGTTGTAATCCATCTGATATCTTATACCTTATATCTTTTATTGTTAAATGTGATTTCTTACCCCTTCTGTTTGAATGTTGCCTCTACATGGGTAATGTGCAGATACACATGAGTAGCCTTACTGAAGTAAGTGGAAGGATATCTCTTGAAGTAGCTTCCATTAGTTTTCATTTATTAGTAGGGTCTTGATGTGATCATGTAACATCGCAATGGGAACTATCATATTATTTGCATTTGTCATTGTTGTTAGAGGTTTTTTATTTTTATGTTGTTGGGAGTTGAATAACATAACTCTCTTAATTATGCTTTTAATGCTGAAATGGAGTTTATGAGACACATGATGTAAAATTTAGGAGTTTGATTCTGTTTTTTTAATTGTATTTTGTTGTGATGTTGTTCATATGAGTTGGATGTTGTGTAAACATCTCAAATAAGTTATTAGATGAGTTTGGATGTCGTGTAAACATCTTAGGCGAGAATAATGTTACATGTTTAGTAGGTGTTGTTTGTTGTGTATGTGTGACATCCTATGTGACGAGTTGAAAAATATTTGATTTATTTATGAATTATGCCTTGGGGTAAATAAGGTGTTACACTCCTTATGTAGAAGATAGGTATAACTTTGCTTTAAAATTTTATTTCCCTAAACTTCCACCATTGCCAACTTGTGAATTTGGTAAAACCTTATTCATCTTTGTTCTTATCTTCCAAGGTCGAAAGAGATGAAGAAGTTCAACTACTATCCCATCCATTACAAAGAAAGCTAAGAATAACAAGGAGACTTAAGTTCCTGGCCATGAAAGGACACAGGTTTAACTTACTTTCTTTTTGTCTTTCATTTCTTCATATTTGTCCTTATAATACTAACAATTATGAATACCTTCGAATACACAAAATGTTCAGGAAGAAAATGAAGAGATGGAATCTACTTACAAAATTTTGGTTTCGACTCGACCCCTCACCCCTAATATCAACCCAATGTGCTTGAGACTTCTGAACATTCACAGGCTAAAAAGAAGAAGAAACAAAGACACCAAATTTTGAGGCCATCCCTAAGAAAATTAAGAAGGAAACCATTATCACTATTGATGAAGTAGGGAATGAAGAGGAAGGATGCCCTCAGTTGATCATAAAGAAAACAGAATGATCAAAGCAAAAACTACCTAACACAACTGTAGAAAGTGCTAATTCAAGTCTCGCTTTCAAGGTCACTGAGGTACTCTTAGTTTTCTTTTCAATATCCCATTCGATCTCCACCTTACATCCTATATTCTGATTTGACTTTTCTTTAGAGGAGCATCCCCTTTTTTGAACTTCTATTAGTTCAACCAACAACAGCTAATAATCCAAACGGAGGTACAATTGTTAATTAACCCGAGACAGTGGTCGAGGAAAGCAATATTGATCAATCAGACAAAATGGATGAAAACCAACAATTTAGACTCGCATCTGATGGGCCAGGAAATAAAATCCCTAAAAACCCTGACCATCATTCGACTGGTCATAAAAAAGGTGTTTCAACACCAGAAAATGAAAATGTTGATCAATACCCTACCCAAACTTAGTTTGTTGTGGTAGAGGATGAAAGTAACCAAAAAAATCCCCTGCTAACGCCCTCGCGAACGGCCAGCAAAAGCTTGTGCTCGTCTTCTTCCTTTAACACCTTCAACACTGCTCTTAATCAATGAGGATTGGAGGATATCAGGTAGAAGAACCATGTTGAAGCTTTTAAGATCCTCATGGGTAGCTAGGAGACACTGGTTAAAAAAATCTCCCAACATTTCACCTGCTCCATGTAGTGAACCTTTTGGTGATCTCTTCGCTAAGTAAATTCATCGGCTGAAAGGAAAAATTGTCGACATGGATATAATTTAGACCATTAAAAACAATCATGTTGCTCTTTATGATATCAAGGGATTGCTGGCATGATTGACTAAACCAGATGAACCTTAATCCATCGTCAACTTTATTCTTGATTTTGATACATTTCTTGAGCAAATTGCTCAAACAGTTCGGCTTAAAAAAGAATCCACTAAAAGATTCGACCGACAAACCAATGGTATGTCTTAGGAATGTGACTAAGTTACTCAGTCTCAAAGTCGAATCAAAGAGTGAGAAGCAAAAGATAAAGAAGACAAAGAGCGGTTGGCCACTAGTAGTGTTAACATTCTAAGGTGGACTCAACAAATGGATGAGCTACAACAGAAAATTGAAGCACCAGAAAAAGGAGAAATTTGATATTAAAACTTTCGAGCTAGCTTATGTTGAGGAAATTTTGGTTGTGGAAGCCAAGATTGGCATCCAACATGCTAACAATGCTTATGCTATGAGGAAAGAGGTCAACTGACTGAAGGAAAAAGACTCCATGAATGATAAGAAGCTTCAACTTGCTAGGATGCGCATTGAGAAAATGAAAATTGATTTCCCATTTTGAATGTTCAACTTTCTTTATTTTCTTTCATTGTATTAATGGTTGCTTTCCATTTTGACATTTTTTAACTAACGCCATCTTAACATTCTATATTTTTCCATGCATTAATATTCTCCTGCCATTTGAATTTCCTACAACATAGGCTTATACCTTTTTAAGTACTTGTCATTTATCCTCATAATTCAACTTCTAGAACCTAACTCTTCAACTTCGTAATCATTGTTTGAAAACACTTGGCTAACTCGAAATGGCCCTTCCCAGTTTGATGACCATTTGCCTAAGGTTTTGTCCTTTCGATCCATGGGGAAAATAACTTACCAAACATAATCCCCAACTGTAAAGGTTTTCGACTTAACCTTTTTGTTGTGGGCTTTAGCTATTCGTTCATTTTATCTTATAAAAAAATCTAAAGTAGTCAACCTTTCTTCATCTAAGTCAACCAACTCATCTAACATCATTGTCCAATAATGGTTGGATGGCATTTCGAATTGCCTTTGGATTCTAACTGACTGCAAGTAAATTTATACAACCAAGACTGCATCATGGTCAAATGTCATTTGAAAGGGAGTAGAATTAGTTGCTTCTCTAGGAGACGTTTGACAAGCCCAAAGTGCTTGGTCCAAAGTCGTATGCCAATTCCTTGGATTTTAACCCACATGTATCTTAATTAGACCCATTATGATCTTCTTGGCCACTTTGACTTGACCATTTTCTTAAGCATAGTAAAATGTAGAAGTCAGAAGTTTGATTCCTAAATCTTAAGTAAACTGAACCATCTTTCAACCAGTGAAAAATGAACCTTGATTAGTGGTTAAGATTTCAAGAATTCCAAACTTGCAAATGATGTAACTTTGAATTAAGTTGATCATGGCTTCTTGATCAACGTTCATCAAAGGCACAACTTTGACCCATTTGGTAAAATAATTTATGCATACCAAAATGTACCTATGAACCATAGATGATACAAGTCGAATTTCATCAATTAAAGCTAGCGCCCACTTACAGGGACATTTTAAATACTTGCATGTTTTTTACAGTCTTGGCAACCTTTGGAAAACTTGATACGATCCTTCAACATAGTAGGCCAATACACACCTTGTCAAAACAAAAGTTAGTTCATCTTGTAACCTTCTTGGTGAGCGCCACATGATCCGCTATGGACATTGGAAATTACCAAATAAGTTTCGCTTTCACTAAGGCATTTAAGTGGAATTCCTTCAGATTTCTTTGTAAACAACTCTTTGTCGAAAATAACATAACTTAATTCCTTGTATTTAATATTTTAATATGTCATTCCAATTGGTTCTTTCAAAAAAATTAAAAATGATTTTCTCCAATCATTATTCAACAGAGTGACAATGGCAAAATTTTCAGAATTGTGTAAATCATTCAACCCTTCTATCCCCACTAGTTTTGACTTTGACAATTCTGAGGGGAGAATACTGGTCAAAATTAATTTTTCTTTGACTTAGAATAATTCTTCCAACTTTTCCCTGGAGACTTTATAACCTGAAGTTATTTGTGCCAAGTCGTTAGTGTAATACCCCAAATTTTACCCTTATATTTAGTCAGTCATGTCGCATATCATATCATCTGCGCATTTGCTAACTACTAACAAGACCTGAAGGTGTTTGTTTTGCAGGAATACCCCAGGGGCGTTTTGGTCATTTTTGAAGCATAGTTCGTAATGTTGGGCGTAATGATGTTTTTGAGGCGTTTATTTACGTGGGTTTGATATCAAAGTCTGATCTGTGGAGCAGGGTTTAACAAGAAATCATTCTTCTTTCTTCCAGAGGGAAAACGGTGAAAACTTCGACTGATTAATGGAACTTATTCATGCAATGGTTGGATCGAATTAATTCCAGGATATTTGACTAGTGAGATTTAATCGGGTGTTGAGGTGTTTGCAAATTAAAGCATGGAGAAGCAATTGGGAAATGATTTTAATAGAATATGTGAATTTTATTCATAATATTTTATTATCATTATTACAAGTTTGCAAAGTGAATTACAAAGAAGAAATGATTTGGATAAAAAATGTTATTTATTCATAATATTTTTTTGTTACAAGTTACAAGGAATTACATTAAAGTTCAAAGGAATTACATTAAAGTATCTATCCTAAATCCTAAGAACATCTAAGTGTCTTCATGCTGTCTTTAAGCTTCGCCGCAAATCTCGACTAACCTGCACATCAAAGCAAAACAAACAATATAGGAAAAGAGGTTAGAAGTTGTTTGACACTCTCAGAACATTATCATCATCGAGTGTCAGGAGGGCACGACTAAAGCCGCATCCTACTCCCGTTACCAATCTGAGCCATCGGCGTCAGATCAGGTAGTTATTGTTCTTATCATAAGGGACTGTCGAAAGATGAAGAGTAAAAGAAGTAGGATTAACTGATTTGCCAAAAGGATTCACGCGACTTTGGATTCAAAACTAAAACAACATTCCATCAAGTAAATATGGTAAGTTCCAATTTATTTTTCAAACTGATACAAAGCAGCCAGCAGCAGTCAAGATTGGGTAACGCAAACTTCCAGATCTCTACCGTCTTCATCATATTGGGTGAGTGTGTTCGCATTTTATCCAAAGATTTCTCAACCTCCAAGCTAAACATCAAGTATCCAAACCGATCCTACAAAGACAATCCATTCAAAATTCATCATATGGTAAAGTGAATTCCGAGAAACAAGAAATAAACATCTATGTAAGATCTTAGCAGCTAGTTGCTTTTCGGCTAGCACGGGCCCTGCGGCAAGCCGGCTCCATGAATTCTTCTCGCATCAGTTCTGTGATGCTGCTGTTACTTTGCTATACATTTATTTGTATCAGAGAATATTGAAAAGAGAACTTAAACACCGAAACGAAGTAAAGACATTAAAGAGCTAAGGTGAGTAATAACAACCCTCAGTTTTTTTAATCATCATCGGGCAGTTTCGAGCGGCTGGAAGGGCAACAACCGAAGTTGCCGCCAACTCCCTACTGAACACCAAACAGCTCTTCGGCAACGGCGTAAGACAAGATAGTATCTAAAATCAAACAGCCCAATATCTCGTCACAAAGAAATCAGTAACAGCGGCATCAGCCCAAACAACTTCAAGCTGCCACAAATTAACAAGTTCAAGGCTACAATCGACCTCCAACACAGCAAGCAACATCATTCCAATACCTGCAGACATCGATTACAAGTAAGACGAGCTAGTTAGCATCTGCCAAACAATTTCAAGAGCAACCATTAACGCCAACATCAACATCTGCATCAACAAGTATGGCAAGCTTCTGCACACGGCGACAATGGAACAGCATAAGCAGCAAGAAATAAGGATAGCATTAGCGACAACAACGACATCATTGGTTCAGCCCTCAGTTCGAATCATCATCGGGCAGAAGCGAACAACAGCAGAACAATACCAGTAGCTTCGATTTGCCACCTCAACCACAGCATAAGGGCTAAACCAAAGAAAATAAGTTATCCAAATCCAAATGAGCGAAAATCCATATCTGTAGAAGATCAAAACCATATCAGATAAAATCAACAGATCCAAATCTGGACCAAATCAATCCAAATCAGTTCAAAGCAGATATCCAAACAAGAGGGTTTTCGAAACAGATCACAACCAATCCGGTTTCAATCCACAATATCCAAAATAGGTTTGGTTCCAAAACAGATTGAAGTAAGCCCGTTTCTGAAAGCAAATCAAATCAAGCTGGGAATATACATTCCAAATGAATCCAAAAAAGGAAGTTTTCGAACCAAATAAGCCATATCAGCAATGAATCCCAATCATATCTGAAAACCAGTAAAATCAAATTAGAAAAGGAAACTCCGATCAAATCAGAAAGATATAGTTTGTGAAAGTCATTGTCCCAAAAGACGTTCAATCAAATAATATCAAATCAAATCGAAAATCGGATTTCATGGAAGAAAAACGAAAATCACAAGGCCCAAAAGAGAATCAGAAAGTATATAAAAAGAACAGTCTCACCGCGTCACAAACCCGAGAGGGAGAGAGGACAAAATTGCGAACCCTAACGAATAACCATCGGTAGCCGTTAAACTCGAACGAAGGAAAGTTGTGAAGCAAAGGCCGCCTTCGTCTTCGACGGGCAACCACGCTTCGAGGCTCAGCTTAGCTTCATCGCCACCATCATCGCCTCAACGAGATCATCCGAACTCAAGCTAAAAGGTTGATTACTCATATTTCAAGATCTCATATATTTGTGTGCGTTTGTGTTTTCAGGAATTGGTAAGATGGAAAACCCAACATCGAATGGCCGATGGAGAAGATGAAACAAGAACGAGACGAAGAGCATGCGCCGCGAGACAAAACGGGGGTTTTGGAACCCTAAGTTTCTCCCATGACATTCAGTTGAAGTGGCAACAGGCCGAAGAATCACCGGCCCAACTTCCCAAACTTTTTTTTATTTATTTTATTTATTTTTTTATTTTATTCTATTATTATAATTATTATTATTATTATTGATTTGTTAAAATAATTATTATTATTATTATTGATTTGTTAAAATAATGTTAAAATCCATTTTTTAAAAATAAATAGTATTATTACTTTTTTTCAAATGACATAAAAACCTACCTTAAAAAAAAAATAGTAATAATAATAATAATGTGGAGTTTTGTTAGATAATTAGGTTAAAATAGTTTTTTGAGGATTTAAGTTAAAATTAATTTATCAATATTAAAAATCCTATTTTAATTCAAATTGAAGTTTATATCATAAAATACAAACCACAAAAATATGCATAATTTCAATTCCTGGCGTGTCTGATAATTCATCTAATTCTGCCCACTAACGTTGTTTGTTCGTTTTGCAGCTTATTATGTTTACCGTTATTTATTTATAATTGTAACTGTTTCCTGGTTGTAATCTCGCGAACCAATAATCGCATTTACTCTCCGCATTTTACTTCCGCTTGTATGATTTAAACTTCTCACACTTTCATCACTATTATTTACGTCACATTTCACTCCTCCGAAGGAATTAGGTCTAGCCGTTTGACCGCCGTGCCAATAGTCCTCACCTTCAACCCTTACACCTTTTCAACCCTAAATTTTCACAAATGCCTCGCCGCAGGCAAGATTACAATTTTACCCCTAGCATTAGGTCAAAGAGTCGCCGCGCTCATTTTAGGGTTTCCCGCCGCGGAATCCCTAACCTAACCTAACCCTAATTCACTTAACAATTTACAACGTAGATATTGGAGTTTCTACACTCCGCGTAAGCGTGTCCTTAAGATGCGTTTATTCCCCTTGAGACCTTGACCACAGTCAAGAAGTCTCTAACCTCCCTTTTGAGGGGAACTACGATTACTCTGATTCCACTCCCGTAAGGATACGTAGGCACAAGATGCGATGTCTTGCCGAGTAAACTTAGAATTAACCCCTTAGGTCTCCTTTCTCACTTTTAATCCCTTGTACATATACCTTAAGCAAATGAATGAAGCAAATAGTAAACATTTGAACAAAAGGTTCCTGTAGAGTACTACAGAGGTTTAGGGTGCTAATACCTTCCCTAAATTTAACCAACCCCCGAACCCTAGATCTTTCCCCGCATTGTGTTTACGATGCAAAATAGGTTTTCCCTCTTTTGACCTTTTCCTTCGGATAAATCAAAGAGCGGTTGTGAATTGAATTGCGATTCAAACTCATTAATAGTTTGTGATCCTATTTCCACCGCAACAGAAAATGGCGACTTCACTGGGGATGTCTTAATTTTTGAGGGTTATCCCTAACTTGTTCATATTTATTACTATTTGTGTTATTATTCATTTACATGTATATATTTATGCTTTCATGGTGGGACTGTTCCTTGTGCTGTGAGATAAGTCCTACACCCGGATCTAGTGTACCTTAGGTAAGTGGCAATAGACCAAGGAAACTGTACGACGTATATCGATACGGTTGATCTGGTGGCCATAGTTAGTGCGACTTCTTGGTTGGTGCTTATATTCCTTAAGTCAAGTTGAGGATAATATTGAGGCTGCCATATGTTGTCAATGCACTAACTGACTTTTAGAACCCTAGTTAACTCATCTTGGCCTTTAGAAAGTAGTGAGGTAACCGGCTTTGGTGCAGACTGAAGTTGGTTGACACTCGATACTACGCTCATTGAGATCTTAAACTTGGAGGGTTTTGGTTGGCAAGTAAGTTGCTTTCTGATCAACCACCCTTGTGAAGGATCAATGATATTGAGATCCCTTAGAACCCGGTTACTTTTGTAGGACAGGATGAACCATCTAACTTCAGGGGAGGGTACTTGCCTTTGAACTTCATGAAATCTTCATCCACATTTTAGCATCATTTACTTTTTTGCATTGCATGTGTCTCCCGATTTCTCACACTCGGTTCTCTCACCTTCCAGTTTCGTCACCCTGAGTTCTCGGCACCAATACAACACCAGAGCTCAAACTCGGAAAAGAATGGAGGATCAGGCAAAAGAGATTGATCGCCTTAGCAATGAACTCGAAGACCTTCGAGGGGGTATGGGGCGTATGATGGAATTGTTACATGTCATGAATGCTAAAATGGATACCCAGCCCACTGTTGTTTCTGAGATTACCGGCGTTACTGTGGACCCTCCACCAAGTGTGACCGTAGCAAGGGACCCGCCTTATGGTCTTGCTCCCGGTTTTGTGCCTCCTCAAGCCACTGTTCCGATTAATCAACCTGTTCAGCAGGCCGTGCCCTTGTTTTCTGAAGTTTCTAGGGGGGCTCCTATCTTTGCACCACCTGTTGTACACACTCGAGCGCAACCGTACTTCAATGAGGCAGTTTTTGATAATCTTGATGAGAATGTTGAGGGTTATGAGAAACATGATAAGCTTCGTGAGGAAGTAAACACTATCGTCCAGAGATTGAAAAAGGTAGAGGGTGATCAAATTTTTGGGACCGCTGCAAGGGATGTTTGTTTGGTCTCGGGTTTAGTTATTCCCCCGAAGTTCAAAACTCCGAACTTCGATCGTTATGAAGGTGCCACCTGTCCTAAGAGTCATCTGATCATGTATTATCGCAAAATGGCTGCCCATGTTGAGAATGATAAACTGATGATTCATTGCTTCCAAGACAGTTTGAAGGGTGCTTCTTCCAAGTGGTATTTAACTTTGGACCAATCCCGCGTTAAGAGCTTTCAAGATTTATCTGACGCTTTCATCAAACACTACAAGTACAATATGGATCTGGCTCCTGACAGAAGACAGTTGCTGAGTATGTCACAAAAGAATTCTGAGTCATTCAAAGAGTATGCTCAAAGGTGGAGAGAGACTGCTTCGCAGGTAGAACCTCCTTTGACCGAGAAAGAGTTAGCTGATTGGTTTGTCGACACAGTCCGTCCAGAATTTTACGAGAGAATGGTGGGTAGTGTGACTTCAAATTTCTCCGACATCGTTGCTGTAGGTGTCAAGATTGAATTGGGTATGAAGAGTGGTAAAATGACAAATAATCATGGCGCTTCTAAGGATCAGCCGAAGAAACCTCCGTATAGCTCCCAGAAAAAGAAGGAGAGTGAGACTAATGCTATATCCTCTGGTAGACCAAGGGAACGCTTTTATCGGCATCCGCCAGGTTATGCTCAACCTCAAGGATACCCAGTCCAATATGCTCAACAACCCTATGTGGCAGCCATTACACCTTCTTTCAATCAACAGGTTCCCATGTATCAACCTATGCAACAACCTCCTGTTTATCCGCCTCCTGTCAACTATCTACAGGCGCCCAACGCTCCTGCTCCTCAACAGCCAAAGAGTCCGGCTCCTCGCCAGAATATGCCGAACAGAAGAACGTATAAACCTTGTCCGCCGATCCCAATGACTTTTACCGAGTTGTATCCCTCTTTGGTCAAGCAGGGGCTCATCACCACTCGGGCTTTGGGTCCGCCTCCTAATCCTCTACCCGCCAATTACAACGCCGCCGCTCATTGTTTATTTCATGAGGGTGCGCCTGGTCATGATCTGGAGAATTGTTATGCTCTCAAAAATATTGTCAGGGATTTATTGGAAAAGAAGATTTTATCATTTGAGGATCCTCAACCAAATGTTAAGAAGAACCCTTTCCCTAACCATGAGAGTGTCAATGCCGTCAGTGTTGATTCGGGGGATGGTTATGCCCTTGACGTTGAACAGATTAAGACTCCCCTCAAGATGTTCCATTCGAAGCTGTTTGAAGCTGGTTTAGTAGATACTTCCCACGTTGCCTGCGTAAGTTGTGAAGCCAGTATTAAGGGTTGCATGTTGGTTCAGAATGATGTTCAGAGGTTAATTAATGAGGGTGTTTTACAAGTGACAAGCCAAGCCAAGAAGGACGTAGTCGCTGTGGTTGAGCCTGTCTTCCATCAGCCTGAATCAAAGGGTAAGGTACCAGTGTTTAATTTATCAGGGGCAGGCTCCGCCAACCTCGTGTTCGATATACCAAGGTCGTATATCCCTGAAGTGAATCAGCCTAAGCCTATAGTTATTCGAAGACCGAGTCCGTTTCCTTTCAGTGATCCTAAAGTTGTGCCTTGGAAATATGACGTGACGATGATTGACAAGGAGTCCGGGAAGGTTATTCCAAAGGAAGAGGGTAAGGATACTGTGACCAATATCGCAGAGGTAAGCAGGATGACCCGCAGTGGCCGTGTGTATACTCCCCGTTCTAATGAGGTTCCACCTAAGGAGACCACTAATATCCCAGTGGCCGTCAAAGACAAAGGTAAGGGAGCCGTTACGAATGATGAAGATGCTGAGTTTTTGAGGATCATCAAGAAAAGTGACTATAAAGTTATCGACCAACTTCATCAGACTCCTTCCAAGATTTCGATTTTATCTCTGTTGATGAATTCACCCGCTCATAGGATGGCCTTGCAGAAGGTTTTGACTCAAGCACATGTGGATCAAGATATCAGCACCAGTCGATTTGATAGCGTGATTGCCAATTTGACCGCCTGTAACACCCTCAGTTTCAGCAATGAAGAGTTACCGAAGGAGGGTCCGAACCATAATCGTGCTTTACATATATCGGTGAAATGTCAGGAGGACAATTTAGCGAGAGTACTAGTAGACACCGGCTCTTCTCTGAATGTTCTACCCAAGAGGGTTCTCGATAAGTTGGCTTGTAAAGAGACTGTGTTGAAACCTACTCCTTTGGTTGTCAAGGCTTTCGATGGTTCTCGCCGGTCGGTAATGGGGGAGGTTGAGCTTCCTATCCTGATTGGTCCGCAAGTTTTTAATATCACGTTTCAAGTCATGGACATTAATCCCAACTACAGTTGTTTACTTGGAAGGCCGTGGATCCATGCCGCTGGGGCAGTGACCTCAACGTTACATCAGAAGATGAAGTTCGTGATCGATGGAAAGTTGGTTACTATACACGGTGAGGAGGATCTGATGGTCAGTAACCTGTCTTCTTTCCGTTACATCGAGGCCGATGAGAATGCTTTAGAAATCTCCTTTCAAGCACTTGAGATCGCCAATGTTGTTCTGCTAGAAGTCGAAGAGACAGTGGGTCAGGGTAATCCATCTTTTGCATCTCTGAAGAGTACCAAAGCAACAATTGACAGGGGCATTCCTGAAGGTTGGGGAGAGGTAATCGATGTCAAGACCAAGACTGATCGCTCTGGGTTGGGTTACAAACCAACTCAGAATGGAGCTGCCACGACTGTCGAAGGGCGTTCGAAGGTTATCCAAGAAGTATTTGTCAGCGGAGGTTTCCAAATCAATGCCATCAGTGAATGTGAGAAAAATGAAGAGCTGAGCAACCTGGTGTTTAAGGGTGATGCAGTTTTGAACAACTGGGAGGCCGTAGAGATCCCTGTTATCTTTCCCTTGTCAAAGTAATTGTTTTTTAAAAGTTTCATTTACATTTTCAAATAAAAATCTGTAGCTCTGCCCAAGGCTATAGGGTCGTTTTATCGGGCCACCTTTCATTTCTAAAAGGATATTAATAAAAGCATTTTGTTCGATTCCACTTTGTTCATCTGCGTTTTTCGTTTTCACCTTTAAAAATGAAATTGGCAACCTTTTCAAAAAAAATAATAATAAAAAAAAACAGCATTTCATTCTTACAAATCTTCGAGCATTTTAATTAAGTAAGCCTTCCATCATGCAGAGGCATCATAAACCTTGTTGGATCCGATGACCTTACTGACACTCCTGACTGGGATGCACCCATCAATCAAGCTGAGGACGAGGGTGAAGAAGATTTCGAAGTACCCACGGAACTGACAAGATTGATTGAGTACGAGTACCCAGAGCTTCAACCGCATAAAGAGCAGGTGGACTTAATTAATCTCGGTACAGATGAGAGCAAGAAAGAGGTCAAGATTGGTACAATGCTTGGGACAGAGGTTAGGCCGAGGTTGATTGAGTTGTTAAAAGAGTATGTTGATGTATTTGCGTGGTCGTATCAAGATATGCCGGGCCTAGACACGGATATTGTTGTTCACAAGTTGCCGCTTAAGCCAGATTGTCCACCTATCAAACAAAAGCTTCGAAGAACGAGACCCGGCATGGCTTTGAAGATTCAAGATGAGGTTAAAAAGCAGTTGGATGCAGGTTTCTTGGCAGTCGCGAAATATCCAGATTGGGTTGCCAACATTGTGCCAGTGCCTAAGAAGGACGGTAAGGTTAGGATGTGTGTGGATTACAGGGACCTGAACAAAGCAAGTCCGAAAGACGACTTCCCTCTGCCACATATTGATACACTTGTAGACAATACAGCCAGTTTTGCGTTGTTTTCATTTATGGATGGTTTCTCTGGCTATAATCAGATCAAGATGGATCCCGACGATCGAGAGAAGACTACTTTCATTACTCCTTGGGGGACCTTCTGCTACAAAGTCATGCCCTTTGGTTTAAAGAACGCAGGGGCAACTTACCAACGTGCTATGACCACTCTTTTTCATGATATGATGCACAAAGAAATTGAGGTGTACGTGGACGATATGATAGCCAAATCTCAGAGTGAAGAGGAGCATTTAGACCATTTGGCGAAGCTGTTTGAACGACTCAGGAAATATCAGTTGAAATTGAATCCTGCAAAATGTACCTTCGGTGTCAGATCTGGAAAACTGCTTGGTTTCATTGTTAGCCAGCGAGGGATTGAGGTGGATCCTGACAAAGTCCGAGCCATTCAAGATATGCCGGCTCCGCGAACCGAGACACAAGTTAGGGGTTTTCTGGGACGTCTGAATTACATTTCCAGGTTTATCTTTAATATGACCGCTACTTGTGAGCCGATATTCAAGTTGCTTTGCAAGGGGCAGACAGTTGAGTGGAACCCTGATTGTCAGAAAGCGTTCGAGAAGATTAAGGGTTATTTGCAAGATCCCCCTATTCTGATCTCGCCCGTACCTGGAAGACCTTTGTTTATGTACCTTACTGTTCTCGAGAAGACTATGGGTTGTGTGCTTGGACAACATGATGAGACTGGGAAAAAGGAACATGCGATTTATTACCTGAGCAAGAAGTTTACCGATTGCGAAAACAGATACTCACCATTAGAGAAAACTTGTTGTGCATTGGCATGGGCCGCTAAGCGCCTTCGGCAATATATGGTCTGTCATACCACGTTATTGATTTCTAAAATGGATCCGATCAAGTATATTTTTGAAAAACCTGCTCAAACCGGGAGGCTAGCCCGTTGGCACATGTTGTTATCCGAATATGACATCCAATATGTACCCCAGAAGGCGATTAAGGGTAGTATTTTATCTGATTATCTTGCAGACCAGCCAGTTGAAGATTATGAACCTCTTAAGCTCGATTTTCCTGATGAGGATATTTTGTTGATTAAAAGAGATTGTGAAGAGCCAGATCCGAGCGAAGGTCCAGAACCAGGTCTTTGGTGGAAGATGATGTTTGATGGTTCCTCAAATTTCAATGGGCATGGTATAGGCGCCGTTTTGATGAACCCAAAGGGTGGATTTACTCCATTTACAGCAAGGTTGGACTTTGAGTGTACTAACAACGTCGCAGAATATGAAGCATGTATCCTCGGCCTCGAAGCGGCGATTCACCTCCGAATCAAACTTCTTAAAGTAAGTGGTGACTCAGCTTTGGTTATTCACCAAGTACAAGGCAAATGGGAAACGAAGAATGAGAAGCTGATCCCTTATAAGGACTACATTATTGAGCTGATCAAGCATTTCGACAAGATAGAGTTCGAGCATGTTTCTAGATCCGAGAATCACGTAGCTGATGCATTAGCCATGTTAGCATCCATGTGGAAAGTTAAGTTCGTTAATGAAGCACCTCTTATCCATATTGAGCGCAAGGTTGAGCCCGCTTATTGTCAGTTGGTCGAAGAAGTTGAGGTGGATGAAAAGCCTTGGTTTCACGATATCAAGAACTATCTCGTCAAGCAAGAGTATCCCGAGGGTGCTACTGGCCTGGACAAAAAGACATTGAGAAGATTGGCGTCCAAATTCTTTATCAGTAACGGTGTTCTATACAAGAGAAATCACGACATGGTCCTGCTCAGATGTGTTGATAAACGGGAAGCGGACATGTTACTACAGGAAATTCATGAGGGGACCTTCGGAACCCATGCCAATGGTTATGCTATGTCCAAGAAGATGTTAAGGGCTGGGTATTACTGGTTAACCATGGAAGCCGACTGCATCCGATACGCTAGGAAATGCCATAAGTGCCAAATTTATGCTGATAAAATGCACGTACCTCCGTCACCGTTGAATGTGTTGTCTTCACCATGGCCGTTCTCTATGTGGGGCATAGACATGATTGGGGCCATCGAGCCGAAAGCCTCTAATGGTCATCGTTTCATCCTTGTTGCCATTGATTATTTCACCAAGTGGGTAGAGGCTGCCTCCTACACCAACGTGACCAAGCAAGTGGTTGCCCGCTTCATCAGGAAAGAAATCATCTGCCGTTATGGAATCCCAAGCCGAATAATAACTGACAATGGCACCAATCTGAATAATAAGACTATGAAAGAGCTGTGTGATAGTTTCAAGATCACTCACCATAACTCTTCTTCGTACCGTCCTAAGATGAATGGGGCCGTTGAAGCTGCGAATAAGAATATCAAGAAGATCCTGCAAAAGATGGTTGTGACTTACAAAGATTGGCATGAGATGTTACCGTTTGCGTTGCATGGATACAGAACCTCGGTGAGAACTTCGACAGGGGCAACCCCTTTCTCACTGGTATATGGAATGGACGCCGTGCTCCCCATCGAAGTAGAGATACCTTCTTTAAGAGTGTTAATGGAAGCTGAACTTGAGGAAGCTGAGTGGGTTCAGGACAGATTGGATCAGTTGAATCTCATTGACGAGAAGCGTTTGACAGCCATGTGCCATGGGCAATTATATCAGAAACGGATGAAAAGAGCGTTTGATAAGAAGATTCGTATCCGTGAGTTCCGTCAAGGAGAGCTCGTACTCAAAAAGATCTTACCAGTACATAAAGATATGCGTGGAAAGTGGATGCCCAATTATGAAGGCCCATTCGTTGTAAAGACCGTTTTCTCCGGAGGGTCTATGATACTTACGACAATGGATGGTGAAGAACTAGCACACCCCGTGAATTCTGATGCAGTCCGAAAATATTATGCCTAAAAACCCGCTAAGTCGAAAACCTGCAAAAGGCGACTTAGGCAAAAGTAAGGGTTGAAAAAAAAATATAATAACAAAAGCTCGCTAAGGTGAAAACCCGAAAGGGCGGCTTAGGCAAAAAAGAGCGTCCCGGTGGATTGAAAACCCGAAAGGGCGGTCCAGGCAAAAGTTAGGGACAAAGGCATTTCATTGCATCAAAAGACACTGATTATCTCGAACACACTTTCCGCATAAGAGCCATGTTTCAGTCTCTTTCATCCTTGCCCAAAGCAAGATTCTGGATTAGTCTTAGTTATTAGTGTCAGTAGGTGTCATTGGATTCGATGTAACTTTTCCCATGTTGCCAATTTTAAAACATAATCATCTGTGGAGCTATGCCTTCAGCAAGCAGCCACCCTTTAAAAAAAGATACCATCTCGTTACTTACATTCCTTGGTGCATTGCTCTTTATTTTCTATTGTTATGCAAAATGCGTTTATTCCTAAAATTTGAAAATGAAAGGTGCATTGTAGATTTTTCAAAACTGTTTTTCAAAAAACAAAACAAATTTGAAATGTAATAAATTACTTTGACTAGTGGAAATTCCGACAGGATCTCTTCATTCCCCGGAAATATCATTATTGCAGAAACACTTTCAAACCATTGCCCAGTGATAGTCCCCAGAGAGACTATAAGCTGACAAGATTCCTTGGGTAACTCGAAAGTGTCCCTCAGGTTTTCTTCTCCCCGTGTGAAGATGTGATACTGTGCACCTAAGCAGATTACCTTCTCCCCAGAGAATTCAGAATTTTAAAACCAGATTTGGTTCTACCATTGATCTTTCTCACCCATGATTGACGTATTGGTTGCAGAGAATGCAGGGTATCTCCGTCGAAATGTTTATTTCATCTCTTGTCCCGTCTCTAGTCTGTTTCGTCTGCATACGCAGGGGCATAAGCATCACATGCCTACTTCATATACTCATATTCATTACATACTCATTACATATTCATTACATACTCATTTCATAGACATTAACATACATTCACATTAACATATGCATTAGCATTCACAGGTTCATTGCGTTTCACCGTCATTGGTTGTTATCGCCGAGTAATTGGGTTTGCCCATTCTCTTCAAATAGATTGTCAGCCCTAAGCATAAAATACTTACTTGTTTCCAGCTTCCCCACAGAGCTCGATCCTCGTGGATGACGGTTACTTCAGCTATCTTTCCTCACCAAGATAAGATATTTACCCTCCGAGATCATTCCCTCGATGGAGTCTTGATTACCAGTCTTCTTTCTAGCTCGATCCTAGATTGAATCTCAGTCATGTCGGTCGTCGAGTCCAACCGGACGTGCATTTATTTTGCACCATCTAAAGGTTTTTCACCATACCATGACAGATACGCGACTATATCGTTCAAGAAGTTTATCACTGTACCCGGACGTGCATTTATTTTGCACTATCTTTCAAAAAAATCAACTACAATCCTTTACAGATACACGCCAGTTCGCGCCTGGAAAATCTATCGGTACAACACTTTACATCTTACAGCATCGCCATACGACATTTCTCACCCAAGAAGTCGATCCTATCCTCGTTACGACTCGCAGCAAATGGCCATCCCCATGGAGCAGTTGGGCTTCCATTTATCTGCCGTCTTGAGGTTTGAACCAAATCGTATTCAGGAGAGCACGATCTTGAGTTACGGGGAGGTTTGAGCAGTTTCATATTCAGGAGAGCACGATTCTGAAGTTATGAAGAAGTTCATTTATCCTTTAGTAAAAGAAGGAGCGGAATCATATTCAGGAGAGCACGATTCTGAGTTATGAGGAAGTTCAGTTGGCCGTTTTTCAGGAGAGCACGATTCTGAAGAATGAAGAAATTTCAGGAGCCGAATCATATTCAGGAGAGCACGATTCTGAGTTATGAGGAAGTTCGATTATCCAGTTTCATATTCAGGAGAGCACGATTCTGAAGTATGGAAAAATTCATTTACAACCAAATCATATTCAGGAGAGCACGATTCTGAAGTATGAGTATATTCAGTCATCCAGTTGCATATTCAGGAGAGCACGATTCTGAAATATGAGTATATTCAGTCATCCAGTTGCATATTCAGGAGAGCACGATTCTGAAATATGAGTATATTCAGTCATCCAGTTTCATATTCAGGAGAGCACGATTCTGAAGTATGAGGAAGTTCAGTTTACCCTTTTCATGTTCAGGAGAACATAATCTTGAAGCATGAAGAAGTTTATTTATCCTTCAGTAAGAGAAGAATCAGAATCGTATTCCAGGCGCCGACCTTAAATGCGAGAAGATTTATTTATCAGATAAGCAGCAGCCTCTTTATTTGAGTGCTTATCCTTTTTTTGCACATAAGTCCCTTCCAACGATAAGTGACAATTCTCCCTCGAGAAGCTTATCAGGGCAATTCCCATTAAAGTCCATTTATTTTGGCATACAGCCGGTCTTTACCCTGTATATTTGATACGGATTTCCGAAAAGTCCGTTTGATCCTGTCACGAGAGATAGTTTACAGAAGCTTGGATGTTATTCTTTGCTCAATGCTCCAGCATTCTGTAATCGATCTTACAATCGTACGTGATCCAGTTTTATTTTTAGATTCCCCAGTGGAGGCCGTCTCATAGGTGCCATCTCCATTTGAGGATCTCGTTCCTTTTCTAAAAGTGACAATTGGTCATTCGCACCAGTTGACTATCATTTTTAGATTTCCCCAGTGTTGTACTGTGTCTCAGCGCGTCATTTTCCCCAGTGAGTTATTCTCGTGGCGTCTGCCCCGGTGTCATCATGTTCGTCAGCATTTTCGCATTCATTATTCCAGCATACGCAGCATATCATATTCATGGCATCATCTGCATTAAGTCGTTCCAGTTTTGTCCATAGCATCGCATATCGTCGCATATAATGGCAAAATTTTTGGTTATCTATATTTAAATCTCTCCACCACGATTCCTCGAGTCTCTGTCACTCAAATCGTCCGGTGTAGCTATTTAAATAGGGGCAACTGTAATACCCCAAATTTTACCCTTATATTTAGTCAGTCATGTCGCATATCATATCATCTGCGCATTTGCTAACTACTAACAAGACCTGAAGGTGTTTGTTTTGCAGGAATACCCCAGGGGCGTTTTGGTCATTTTTAAAGCATAGTTCGTAATGTTGGGCGTAATGATGTTTTTGAGGCGTTTATTTACGTGGGTTTGATATCAAAGTCTGATCTGTGGAGCAGGGTTTAACAAGAAATCATTCTTCTTTCTTCCAGAGGGAAAACGGTGAAAACTTCGACTGATTAATGGAACTTATTCATGCAATGGTTGGATCGAATTAATTCCAGGATATTTGACTAGTGAGATTTAATCGGGTGTTGAGGTGTTTGCAAATTAAAGCATGGAGAAGCAATTGGGAAATGATTTTAATAGAATATGTGAATTTTATTCATAATATTTTATTATCATTATTACAAGTTTGCAAAGTGAATTACAAAGAAGAAATGATTTGGATAAAAAATGTTATTTATTCATAATATTTTTTTGTTACAAGTTACAAGGAATTACATTAAAGTTCAAAGGAATTACATTAAAGTATCTATCCTAAATCCTAAGAACATCTAAGTGTCTTCATGCTGTCTTTAAGCTTCGCCGCAAATCTCGACTAACCTGCACATCAAAGCAAAACAAACAATATAGGAAAAGAGGTTAGAAGTTGTTTGACACTCTCAGAACATTATCATCATCGAGTGTCGGGAGGGCACGACTAAAGCCGCATCCTACTCCCGTTACCAATCTGAGCCATCGGCGTCAGATCAGGTAGTTATTGTTCTTATCATAAGGGACTGTCGAAAGATGAAGAGTAAAAGAAGTAGGATTAACTGATTTGCCAAAAGGATTCACGCGACTTTGGATTCAAAACTAAAACAACATTCCATCAAGTAAATATGGTAAGTTCCAATTTATTTTTCAAACTGATACAAAGCAGCCAGCAGCAGTCAAGATTGGGTAACGCAAACTTCCGGATCTCTACCGTCTTCATCATATTGGGTGAGTGTGTTCGCATTTTATCCAAAGATTTCTCAACCTCCAAGCTAAACATCAACTATCCAAACCGATCCTGCAAAGACAATCCATTCAAAATTCATCATATGGTAAAGTGAATTCCGAGAAACAAGAAATAAACATCTATGTAAGATCTTAGCAGCTAGTTGCTTTTCGGCTAGCACGGGCCCTGCGGCAAGCCGGCTCCATGAATTCTTCTCGCATCAGTTCTGTGATGCTGCTGTTACTTTGCTATACATTTATTTGTATCAGAGAATATTGAAAAGAGAACTTAAACACCGAAACGAAGTAAAGACATTAAAGAGCTAAGGTGAGTAATAACAACCCTCAGTTTTTTTAATCATCATCGGGCAGTTTCGAGCGGCTGGAAGGGCAACAACCGAAGTTGCCGCCAACTCCCTACTGAACACCAAACAGCTCTTCGGCAACGGCGTAAGACAAGATAGTATCTAAAATCAAACAGCCCAATATCTCGTCACAAAGAAATCAGTAACAGCGGCATCAGCCCAAACAACTTCAAGCTGCCACAAATTAACAAGTTCAAGGCTACAATCGACCTCCAACACAGCAAGCAACATCATTCCAATACCTGCAGACATCGATTACAAGTAAGACGAGCTAGTTAGCATCTGCCAAACAATTTCAAGAGCAACCATTAACGCCAACATCAACATCTGCATCAACAAGTATGGCAAGCTTCTGCACACGGCGACAATGGAACAGCATAAGCAGCAAGAAATAAGGATAGCATTAGCGACAACAACGACATCATTGGTTCAGCCCTCAGTTCGAATCATCATCGGGCAGAAGCGAACAACAGCAGAACAATACCAGTAGCTTCGATTTGCCACCTCAACCACAGCATAAGGGCTAAACCAAAGAAAATAAGTTATCCAAATCCAAATGAGCGAAAATCCATATCTGTAGAAGATCAAAACCATATCAGATAAAATCAACAGATCCAAATCTGGACCAAATCAATCCAAATCAGTTCAAAGCAGATATCCAAACAAGAGGGTTTTCGAAACAGATCACAACCAATCCGGTTTCAATCCACAATATCCAAAATAGGTTTGGTTCCAAAACAGATTGAAGTAAGCCCGTTTCTGAAAGCAAATCAAATCAAGCTGGGAATATACATTCCAAATGAATCCAAAAAAGGAAGTTTTCGAACCAAATAAGCCATATCAGCAATGAATCCCAATCATATCTGAAAACCAGTAAAATCAAATTAGAAAAGGAAACTCCGATCAAATCAGAAAGATATAGTTTGTGAAAGTCATTGTCCCAAAAGACGTTCAATCAAATAATATCAAATCAAATCGAAAATCGGATTTCATGGAAGAAAAACGAAAATCACAAGGCCCAAAAGAGAATCAGAAAGTATATAAAAAGAACAGTCTCACCGCGTCACAAACCCGAGAGGGAGAGAGGACAAAATTGCGAACCCTAACGAATAACCATCGGTAGCCGTTAAACTCGAACGAAGGAAAGTTGTGAAGCAAAGGCCGCCTTCGTCTTCGACGGGCAACCACGCTTCGAGGCTCAGCTTAGCTTCATCGCCACCATCATCGCCTCAACGAGATCATCCGAACTCAAGCTAAAAGGTTGATTACTCATATTTCAAGATCTCATATATTTGTGTGCGTTTGTGTTTTCAGGAATTGGTAAGATGGAAAACCCAACATCGAATGGCCGATGGAGAAGATGAAACAAGAACGAGACGAAGAGCATGCGCCGCGAGACAAAACGGGGGTTTTGGAACCCTAAGTTTCTCCCATGACATTCAGTTGAAGTGGCAACAGGCCGAAGAATCACCGGCCCAACTTCCCAAACTTTTTTTTATTTATTTTATTTATTTTTTTATTTTATTCTATTATTATAATTATTATTATTATTATTGATTTGTTAAAATAATTATTATTATTATTATTGATTTGTTAAAATAATGTTAAAATCCATTTTTTAAAAATAAATAGTATTATTACTTTTTTTCAAATGACATAAAAACCTACCTTAAAAAAAAAAATAATAATAATAATAATAATGTGGAGTTTTGTTAGATAATTAGGTTAAAATAGTTTTTTGAGGATTTAAGTTAAAATTAATTTATCAATATTAAAAATCCTATTTTAATTCAAATTGAAGTTTATATCATAAAATACAAACCACAAAAATATGCATAATTTCAATTCCTGGCGTGTCTGATAATTCATCTAATTCTGCCCACTAACGTTGTTTGTTCGTTTTGCAGCTTATTATGTTTACCGTTATTTATTTATAATTGTAACTGTTTCCTGGTTGTAATCTCGCGAACCAATAATCGCATTTACTCTCCGCATTTTACTTCCGCTTGTATGATTTAAACTTCTCACACTTTCATCACTATTATTTACGTCACATTTCACTCCTCCGAAGGAATTAGGTCTAGCCGTTTGACCGCCGTGCCAATAGTCCTCACCTTCAACCCTTACACCTTTTCAACCCTAAATTTTCACAAATGCCTCGCCGCAGGCAAGATTACAATTTTACCCCTAGCATTAGGTCAAAGAGTCGCCGCGCTCATTTTAGGGTTTCCCGCCGCGGAATCCCTAACCTAACCTAACCCTAATTCACTTAACAATTTACAACGTAGATATTGGAGTTTCTACACTCCGCGTAAGCGTGTCCTTAAGATGCGTTTATTCCCCTTGAGACCTTGACCACAGTCAAGAAGTCTCTAACCTCCCTTTTGAGGGGAACTACGATTACTCTGATTCCACTCCCGTAAGGATACGTAGGCACAAGATGCGATGTCTTGCCGAGTAAACTTAGAATTAACCCCTTAGGTCTCCTTTCTCACTTTTAATCCCTTGTACATATACCTTAAGCAAATGAATGAAGCAAATAGTAAACATTTGAACAAAAGGTTCCTGTAGAGTACTACAGAGGTTTAGGGTGCTAATACCTTCCCTAAATTTAACCAACCCCCGAACCCTAGATCTTTCCCCGCATTGTGTTTACGATGCAAAATAGGTTTTCCCTCTTTTGACCTTTTCCTTCGGATAAATCAAAGAGCGGTTGTGAATTGAATTGCGATTCAAACTCATTAATAGTTTGTGATCCTATTTCCACCGCAACAGTTAGCCTCTTAATTTTCTTGTCCAGACACATGTTTAATGTTGAACGAATCAGATCTTTTTAACAATTAATTGGCTGCAACAAAGTACACCAATCTGTTCTCTTTGATGCATTTATATTATTTTGTCAATTTCTTCATAACCAACTCTGAGTCTCCTTTAATTTTGACTCCCTTTGCCCCAAAGTCTAACAAGATCCTAAGGTATGCTATTAAGGTAATAATGTGAAATTATATCGGATATTTGACTTGACTTGCATGAATTTTATCTATTTCTTTTACTGTTTTATTTGATTTATCTTCGATTACACCTCTATTTTCTTCTGTTTTATAGGTTACCATAAATATGGAATAAAAGAATAAAAGGAGAAATAAATGAAGGAAATAGAAAGAAAAGAGGAAGAAAAGACCATGGAAAGAAAAGAAGAAGAAAGAAAGAGAAAGGAAAGAAAAAGTGTGGGGGCCACCACATACCAAGTAGCGCTTGCCACTTGGATGTGGCGCCTGCCACATATGAAGAGGTGGCGCCTACCACCTAGAAACAACATCGATAAGTGGCGGCTGCCACATTGGATGGGGGTGGCAAGTGTCACTCCTAACTATTAGAAAAAGTGGCAACTCCCACCCCTACATGAACGGGAAGTGGCGCCTGTCACTTCCTCCCCAGAATTTCTCCACTCTCTCCCTATTTTTCCTCAACTGCCTCACTGCATTTCCTCCGGATTTCTCTCCTTATTTGAAGCTTCAAAGCCATGTAATTGTTTCCCACTAACAGTATAAAAAGGAGGAAGTTTTAGAAGCAAGAGACGCATTAATTTTTCTGTTTTAGTTTTTAGTTCTTTTTTAGTTTTTGCTTTTATTTTCTCTGCATTATTTTAGAGGGTTTTGTAAGGAAAATTATTTCTTCCATTAGTCTAGGATTGATTCGAAGAGGTTGTAAACATTGTACCGACCCTACAAGCCGGTCTTCAAAAATCAAATCCAAGTTCTGCTAATTTCCAGGTTTTGTTTTATCTGCTTTACTGTTTACCGCTTTATTTTTATGCATTCTTCTACCTTCTGTTTGGTACTAGGATTGAATTTAGTAAAAATATGAAAGTCATGTCTGGCTAAAACCCTTAGTATCGATATGTAATTACGATCAGTCAGAGGGGGTTAAGTAAACCGTGACGAATTTAAATGAAATAAAAGTTTTTGGTCTCTGTTTCTTTTGCTAAAATTAATAACTTTTGTCACGAGAGTGAGAAAGTAACGAAGGTTAAAATCAATAGAGCGAGAGTTTGAGGTTTTAATCGGATAGCTGAAACTGAACATTAGGCTTAAATACAGCGAGAGCGCTTTAAGGTTAATTAGGACTTATCTGTTTTTAAAAAGTGTTTTTAAATGCAAAATGAGAGAGCGAGAGCCACATTTTGATTTGAGAGCATAGTCTAAGTCAATAGCGCGAGAGTGTGAGATAAGGCCTTTTAAACGGGTATTTTCTATAGAATAACAATTCTTTCTTTTTAAAACTAAACGTCCACGAATTACCGAACCCCCGATGATTGATAGGATTATATACCGATATTTAGCAATATCTTAATTAAATTAGAATTTTAATTCCGCACTTATTCTATTTCTCGCATCCCAAAATTTAAAAATTCATTAGCCTTAGCTTTACATAGTAGCATTAGATAGCGGTAGATCGACTCTTGGTCCGTTGGGTTCGATAATCTTTTAAAACTACACGATCAGACTGTGCATTTGCAGTCGCGAAGCATTTAGGCATACTAAATAGCCGATCATAAGGCATCATATTCATCCCTGTTATTAGAGAAATAACCTTGGTTTTTGAATTTGAACTTTGTTGGAACCTCTTTGGGGGAAATAATCTAAATTCCAATACTTGCTTCATTCTTGTGTCTGGAGTCGTCGAAGAATAACCTCCAGGGTTTTAGCTTAACATAACTTTGTGTCACTTCCACTATTGCATGATCCGCAATGAAATCATCTATGATTTTTCCTTTCAAGGCTTTTAAAGGTGCATACGTTAGAAAATATTCAGTAAAAGTCAGAGCCTATTTTCCAATTCGACTATGTAACATAGGTTTGGACAGTATATGTTTAATAACATCAAAATGAGAATAGATGAAAACATTTGTTGGCTTTATATAATATTTCAATTTCATACAAGAGAAGTATAAACATAAACACAATTTCTTTATTGGGCTATATCTAGTTTATACATCATTTTTTTTAAAACTCGACTAAGGTAATAAATGGCCCTTTCGACGTCATTGCCCTCCTCTTGTGCTAACATAATGCCTATTTACAATTCAGATGCAAAATATACAACTTCATTGGCTTATTCCTCTCAAGAGGTAACAATATATGAGGATTTGACAGGTACATCTTAATCTCCTCAAAGGCTTTTTGATGCCCTGTTTCCCATCTGAATCCTTCTTCTTTTTTTAATTGTATCAAAGGCAAAAGTACTTTTGTCTTGCCGCTTATATTCAAAATGAACCTCCTTAAGAAAATTATCTTTCCAAGTAAAAATTGGAGTTGCTTCTTATTTGATGGAGGCTTTGTTTTGAATATGGCCTTTGCTTTATTCTGATTTATTTCTATCCCTTTCTTGTGAGCTACGAAACCCAGAAAGTCACCTGCATGAACACCAAAATCACATTTTAATGTATTCATTTTAATTTCATGTTTCCTCATCCTTTCAAAGGATTGTCGAATGTGGTTTAAGTCACCATCTTGTGACGAGAATTTAATGTATATATCATCAATTTATACCTGCATAAAGGTCTTGATAAAATCATGATATATATGATTCTTTGCCCTTTGATACGTCACAATATCATTCTTTAGACCAAAAGGAATCACTATCAATTCATAAGTTCCTTAGGTCACAGGGCACCGAAATATCGTTTTCGACATATCCTCATTTGCGATAAAAATTTGGTTATATCCATAATAATCATCTAAAAGATTTAAATATGCAAAACCTGCCGCTGAATCGACTAACATTTCTGCCGCATGCATAGGGTATTCCATTTGGAGTAGCATTGTTCAGGTCTCTAAAGTCAACATAAACTCTAAGAGTCTCATTATTTTTAAAGACATGAATGATATTTTCTTAAAATTCAACATACGTGGCAGTTCTTATGAACTTATTCCTGAGAAGCCTTTCGATCTCTTCTTTGATTTTGACATTATTTCGGGTGCAAACCTCTTTGGCAGCTGTTTCACTTGTCTTTTGTTGGGTCAAATTTTTAGCTTTAATTCCACTAAATATCGACTGATTCCTGGCATTTCATCATAGTCCCCATGCGAAAAAAATCTTTGAATTCTCTTTGCAAATCCAATATCTGAGATTTCAGGTCTGGTTCAATTTTGGCACTTACAAATGTTAGACTTTTCATTGTTCTGTTTCCTAAATAAACCTCTTATAAGAGATCTTGGGTCTGAATCTTCTTGTTCGACACCAAAGGGTCTCTCTCAAATCCTAAAGGTTCGTCATCATATATACAATCAAACCTCTGGTTGTCTAGAAATGGGTTTTATGTAACCTCTTCCCTATTATTTTCAATATGATTGTCTTTAACAGCCGTTCTTTATTGGAAATCGGCTTCTAAAGCTGTTTTTATTCTGTTTTTGGCTATGTAGGCCGAAATTCAAGCTAGTGCGTCTAACTTGGTCATCATTGTCTTCTATCGACTGTCTAGAGACTTTAGTCAAACCTTCTCCCATGGTTTCATACTCCCACGTGAAGCCATGTGTTGGATGTAATTTCATAGAGTGAAATACATCTCCCTCTAGAGAAAATTCCATCTCTACAAATGTGCATGGAACGTTGTTGGCCAATTTTCTGTCAAGTGTTTTCTTATCAACATGATTAACCTCTGTTAAGAAAAAACTCGGATTTGCTTTAATATTTTCAATAACCTCATCAGGTCTCCAAATTGCAATCCTATGGTGAATGTTCGAAGGAACCGCTCCTACACCATGGATCCATTATGACCTAGTCACAATTTATAATTTTCCTTGGTGGTAATGACGACAAACATGTTTGGCCTTGTAATGGTTCCCATAATAAAACCCACATGTATGATTCCTAGGGATGGCTAGTTTTTCCTTCATGGTTTGAGAGAACCATATTTTGAGGTCTTATGTCAGTATCATATTTTCCAATATTTCTCAATAAATAATGTGGCATCAGAATGATTGTAGCCCCCCCCCCCCCCACACACACACACACACACACAATAATCGACCAAGACTTTAATAAATTATACATTTTTAACCTTTGCCCATATGAAAAGGGGTTTCACGTGTTGTTGCATGCCATAATCAATGTGGCCATATCTTTATCTATTGAACTATTATTTATCATATAGTAACACAAAGGCTCGTGGTTTGCTAATTCTTCATCCAATCCACTGTCTTCCTCTTTAATCACCTTAGTGACCTGATTAAACTCTATAGGTAACATATAGATCATATTACATATTATGTCTAAATTCTTCTTCAGAACTATACTTCAAGTTGTTAGTTGTCATGTCTTAGTCTCTGTTCAATATGGCCTATTTCTCCTTGGATTTTTCCATAGGTGGCAAAGGAGGAAACAACCTTTGCTTCACATGCCTTTTTTTCATTTGAACTTCAGCCATGGCTTGACAACTTTCATTCTTACTCGAGCTTTCAGCTTTGAAGGCAACATTTTTCTTGTGTTGGTGCCTTCTCCATTGGGTCCTGGTAATAGGGTTCTTGGTCAGGTATTTTTTAGAAGTATATGAATACTTCTTTTATACTTATGAGTTATCATGGTAAGATGATCCTGCATCAAATTCGATCAATATCAACTTTCATCGATCCAAATTTATTTTTTCTACAGGTCTGACCCACTCACCTAGTGAGGTGTTGGTAAGTAGGACATAAGTCCTGGTTTGATGTGTTCTGTGAGGGACTCCTCTTTTTCAGAAGATGAATTTTCTCTTAATTTTGTCTCTACCAATCTGTGATGGTTGTTGAGGTACTACCTTCTCTAATTCGTTGGCATCCTCCTTGTCAAACAGTGCATTATAGCATGGATAAAGCATCATTTCTAAGCCCTTAATCTTGCACCTATTTAGGAAGTTGATCAGTTCTTCCTCAGCTTTGGGGTAAACCATTTTCATTTGCTCAATGAAGTCGAGAATAGTGACTTTGTCCACCATTTTGTCGAGGCCTTCAACAGCGTCGACCATCATGACATCTACAAGTTTGACAAAAATGGATTCTTCGACCTTCAAGGGGTCTGATTCATTTTCCACAAGAAGCTTTTGTTTGTCAATAAACGTTAACCTTCTATCTATCAGAGCAGACTGCACCACGTCCCTAAAAAGAACACATTTATAAGTTTTATGACCTAGAAAATTATGAAACTTACAAAATCCTTTTTTCTTTCTTTATTCTAACAGTGGCGTTTTAAACCCCTTTGGGACTATTATTTGGCCATCAGAAACTAACAGGTCAAAAAATTTGTCACACTTGGTTACATCAAATGTATATTTTTTTGTAACTAACTTCTCATTTTTACTTGGTTCTACAGGATTAACCTCACTTTCTTCAACAAATTCACCTCTTATGTCAGATCCTTGGTTATTTTCGTCCACCTCAACATAGGCGACTTTTCTTTTTTGTGATATTTATTTGGCCGAGCCTTCGCAGCTTTCAAACATTTGAATTGTCGAACTTTGTCTGCTAGTTAGGCCATGTTCCTCAAGTATTGGGTATCTAACTTCTTCCTAATGGAATAGTTTAACCTTTCTGCAACTATTTTGACTAACTCATGCTCAGGAACTTGGGAAAATAATATTTCTTTCAGTAGCTTAAACCTATTAAGGTAGTCATCTATTGACTTAGAAAATTTTCTCTTTACATTGGCTAGTTCCTTTATGATAATCTTCAACTGGCCCATGTAAAACTGTTTATGGAATACTCGTTCTAACTTATTCAAAGGTGGGGAGGGATAGTAAGCCATGTAAAAGCATTCTTATTTAAAGAATTTATGAAATACTTCATTTTTACGTTTTCATTATTAGTCAAGTCTCCTACCTCAGACTAATATCTAGCAACATGTTTGATAGTGGATTCGTTGGTATACCCTGCAAACTTATTGAACTTAGGGATTTTCCAATCCCTTAGAAGTTTAGTCTGCAACAAGTATTTAGACAAAGCAGAGACAATATTTTCCCTATGAAGGCCAACATTGAGACCATTTAGTGCTAAAATCCGTTCGACCACATTAACTATATTATTTTCCCCCAAAAGTTATTATGTTGGACATTCCTAACCACCTAGTATGATCCTGGTTTTTATGCACCAATACTACTTCAAGGTCATTTTGGTATGCATTGTCTTTGACTACCTAGGTACGGGTTGTTCGACAAGTATAACCAACTGCGATATTTGGCTATTAAGCACTGGCTGGGCAGGCGCTTGAGAAGCACCAAAAAATCAATAATTGTACCCATCTGGTACGCCAGTTGCTGGTAACTATGGTTAGTGTTTTGGATATGAGGGTTAAACATAGTACCAATTTATTGTTTAAGCATATTTACCATATCCTGGTTACTCTCATCCATTTGTTGCCTCACAAACTAGAGGGAACTAGTGGTCAAGGGTGATATACCTTGAGGGATATGTCCTAACCCTCCTTGTGGTTGTGTCATTCGACTAAGATTGCTTATAGCAAATACCGATGCGAAATATGGATTGAGCGGGGATACAACAGTTATTGCATTATCTACATATGCATATGCATTGGTTTGTATGCCTTCCATCATTGTAGTTAGCATGCCATAAGGGTAGTCCCTACCAACGGGGCATATGGTAAAATTTGGGAGAAAAGAAGGCCTAGGATTTCTAAAAATTGGTTGTGTGGCCATGGGTAGTTGGGATACTCGTCATTTGTGGTGGAAAATTGCCACTTTTGATAACTTCGTCGAAAATGGCATTTGGCTTATAAAAGGAGCGATTACTTCAATAGATGTTGAAGTTCCCACATCACCAACTGTGGTTTTGATTGGTTGCTCTTTTATATTTTGTGTGTCATTTTATAGAAGGGAAATATTTTGTGACTTTATTGCTGCCATATTCCTTTTAACTCTACTACTTCTCAAACGCATACAGACTCAAACATTTCTAAAAAGAACAAAATAAATAGTAAAAGACACAACATTTTTCTGCAGAAGTTACAATTTCTTGCACAAAAGTTTCTCATTGGTTGTGCCAATTTATTTACTGGTATTTTTAGTAAACAATCACGAGTTTCAATTTGCTGAATGGATTAAACTCAAAAAAGTTCTAAGGACAACTTGTGCAAAAAAAGTACAACAAAAAGTGTTCGTGATTGGACCTTAGATGTTTGAATGTTAACAAACTCAACATAAACTTGAAAAAAATGTACAGTTGCTTTGGAAGAAGAAAATAGACAAAAATCATAATAAATGTCATAAAAATAAATGTTTCAATTGAAAATACTTAAAGAATTTAAAGAAATGACAGAGACATACATTTTCTCACAAATGTTTCCTCTCTCTGCCTTAGATACTTTAGTTATATAGAGAATAAATGAAATTTGCGACCCCTAACCACAACAATGAGATCAACTTATATACTAATACAATACTAACCGTCGACAACGGTTACCTCAATAGAACTTGACATGTATTCCTTACGTAGGCTCCAGTCTACTAGTTTGCTTCCACACGTCTTCAATGTTGAAACTGCTGCAAATTACCCATCATGCTGATAACTGTCTTTAACCCTCTAACTGCCTCTGATGAGAGTCTTTGGTAGACTTATTTTGTGGCATCAAAATACCTTCAAATTATCGAATCTTTGGATTTAAGAATATCCTAACTCCCCAACAATCACGTGAACACGTCGAACTAGACACATATACACCTAATGTTCACGTCGAAGTGTTGATTAGTGCAAACCTTTTTAAGATTCTGAACATGATTTGAAGAGAGAGTGATCATAATCTTATTGATATGTATTTGAGACTCTTCCAAACTAGACATCATGGACATAAAATACATTATGTCCCAGATCGTCTAACAAGGTAGTCGGCATGGTTAATATGTCGAGTTTATGTTTGAGACTCTTGACACTTAACATTTTCAAACGTAGTCATTACCATTCTTTGTTGAATACTTCAGCTAAGATATCCAAGCTAACAGTTGCACGTCACGCAAACCAAAGATAATTATAACCGCCTACTTTATGTGTGTGTGTGTGTGTGTGTGTGTGACTCTGAGTCACACTCAAATATACTTTGACTCATACTTGTAAAATTTTAGCTCATTCATACACAGATTTAAACGTTAGAATGCTAATCATTCATAAATACATATCATCAGGGTCGACTCTGTGCAAGTGCAACAAGCGCTACAGCACAAGACCCAAAATTTTGGAAGGGTCTAAAACTTAAAAAGGACCCATTTTTTTAATTATAAATAATAATAGAAAGAACAAAATATTATAATAAAAACTCAATAAATTAAAAATATAATATGATAAAACTCAATACAAACAAAAATTGAGATCGATCAAAACTTAAAATAATTATAATTAAATTTATTTTTTATTAATACATCATGTGTCTTTTCCAATTATTAATTGTATTTCTTTTTAAATTTTGGACCCATTTTTAAAATTAGTCATAATCACCTAATATAATTGTATCATTCCATTGAGATGTTACAAATAGTTAAAAATATATATTTTATTTTTCATAGACAATATCAATAATATCAATATATATTACAAAAGTATCTTTATAGTCCACAAATATTTTGCACTTCGGTGATAACACTTAGTAGTAAGGGCCTTGTTACAATTAATGGACGATCTTGAAACATGCATGAATGCATGCCTTGCATATAAAGACATATTCGTACATGCATATATAATTAACTCCTCTTGAAATGAACTTCTTTGAAATATTTTCAATCATATCACAAGATAAATATATACATAAAATTAATCATGCATATATATCTCTCTCATGCAACTTAATTTGGAGAAAATAAAAATCTCTCTCACACCTCAAATTTCATTACAGAAGCACAATTCATTGATTATCTAACTAATCAATTTTTCTAGAATCAAATCCTGCCATGTAACTTTTATTCTTTTTCTTAATAGTCATACACTAGTACTATATATATATATTCTCATACAAAACACCATGAATTGTATCTATATTAACAATTAAGATCAATATCCCTATCCATATCCATAATCTTCTGAGACTCACAATCATTTGAAGGTAAAGCAATGGTTAAGTCAAGATTCAAAGAGGACATAGAATTATTTGTTGATGCTTCTTTCTTTGTGATAGCATCACACAATTTGTTATTATTATTATTATCGATATCTTTGTTCATGGACTCGTCCCATGATGAAGTGCCAGCAGTAGAAACATGAGGATTAATAATAGGTAAGCCTTTGTGTAGCTTGTGATTATTTGGATCAATTCCCATTTTTATGAGCTTTCTACGAATATGAGAATTCCAATAGTTCTTCACCTCATTATCTGTACGTCCTGGCAATCTTCCAGCAATGAGTGCCCACCTAATATACATGTACAAATATATATAAGTTTTATATAAATATGTATAACTATATATAGGTTAAATTCACTATCAAAATATGATATATTTAATAGTAACATATAATACAAAACATGTTCTTAATTATCAAGGAATACCTAATTAACATATTTGGCACAACAGTTCTTTTACAAAAATATACATTTTTCATTTATGTGAATCACTAACTTAGTATTATAAATTCTATAATTTGTGACTAAAATAGTGATTAATTAACTATTTATTTTGATTCGTCGGCCGGTACTTTTAGCCACTCGTTAACATTTTTTAAACACTTTAACTGTCAAACAACTAAACAAAAGCTTGTAATCGAGAGTAGTATACCGATTGCCAAGGAGGGCATGGAGTTTAATGATGAGATCTTCTTCATCTTGTGCAAAGATTCCTCGTTTGATATCTGGTCGTAAATAGTTTAACCATCTTAGTCTACAACTTTTGCCACAACGATGCAACCCTAATCATAGTAATAATACATATATTATATATTTTTAACTATAAAAAAAGATTGCGTATAAATATTCATATAAAGTGGCTCTACGATATAACTTATTACAGAATCGTTAAATTAACAGAAAAAAAATTCGTTCAGATTTTCTTTCTTTTAATCTAACCATTCTGCAATAGTTTGCTTCGTATAGAGAATCCACCAAGTCCTTTAAAAGAGTGATATTATTGTATAGTATTAGTATGAGTGAATGAGATAATGAACTAACCAGCAGCTTTAGGAATGGATCCCCAACATCCTTCACCATGAACTTGTATATAATCAATAAGCTTTTGATCTTCTTGCTTAGACCAAGCACCTTTATTGATGTTTTCTTTATCACAACAAGGCTTTCTCATTGTTGGTTACTTTTTTAGCTTAAAGCATAGAAAATGCTAAAGGTTGTATATGGAAAGAGAGAAAGAGTACTTTGTGAGAGTGGCTACCATGACAAATGTCACAAAGATGATAGTTAGATATATATTGGTAAAGAAGGGAGATCGATGTATGAGTTGACTTGGACTGGTGGTTTTGGTTGGTGTAGTTGGTGAATATTTTGTGTGTAATTTTTAGAATAGGGATAAAAGTGTTTGTTGACTTATTTGTTTTACAAGATTTTTCATTTGCTTACCGTTAAGTATAGGTCTTTTTCAAGGGTTTGTTATAGTTATGATTATGAATTGGAGATTATGGTTATTGAGTCGAATTCTATTTGGGTTGATACATTGAAAATGGTCTAGCTTATAGAGACTAGAGTGCATGTACGCCATTAATGTCATTAATTGAATTGTCTAGGGTTTTTGTTTTAGAGTTTACATAAAAATAAAAATGTATCGTGCTAGTAGTGATTGGCGCCAGATTTGATAAAAAAAACTATGGTTCGTTGAAATTACTATTTCAGACGGATTTATCGGTCAATTGAAGTGAATATTGATGGTAGAAGGAAGCATGTAGTGCAATGTTTGCCGGTTTTATGTTGTATGTGAATTAAATTATGTATAAGTAAATGTATTTGTTGTTAGATTTATATATACTCAAAAAAGAAAAAAAATTCTAGTACTTTTTATTTATATTAAATTGCATCTGCTATCCATATAGAGTTGGACCCCCCTACGGTATGTGATAAATGAGAGACAACCTTAGCTAGCTTGGGACAAGAAATTAAAAATATTTAGATTTTCATCTTTTTTTTTACATTTTTTTAGTTTTTAGTTGCAAACTAAATTAATAAAAAAAATGTATAGAATGCAATTTTTCAGAAAACTATATACGACTTCCAGAATTATAATTATTCAGTAATATGTACATAACATCACAACAACACAAATCCCTATAAACTTCGATCAAAAGACAGAAAGACAATATATATATCTTATACAATTCTCATCTCAAGAATGTATTGACATCATTCCTCCTTAATTTCTTCCAATTTGTCTTTCGAGTAAGTACCACACTTGAATTCAATAAAGCACTACATAATATAACATAATATGCATGATTTAGTTTTAAAACTAATTACTCAGATGAAATATCGGTTAAATATTAAAATAAATCATATAACTTATAAATTCATACCATGTTTGAAATCTCTATTTGAGCCGAATGAATAATTTCCTTCATAAACCTCAATACAAAATATTCGCAATCAATCTCATTGCACTGACGAGGACACTGTAAATGGAAAAAAAAAACGAATATATATATCAGGATGTATAGTTTAACTAGTTTTATCAAGTTGTTAGCCTTACTTTTTAGTACTCTTACTTGTCAAAATTGTGAAAATATACTTGCACTTTGATCCATCTAATGTTGTTAGCCTTACTTTTTAGTACTCTTACTTGTCTTTATGATCGGAATATTTGTATAGCTCTAACATAATATAAACGAATATTTAGAACAATCTCACATAATAAATAAAGATAATTATTCAGAACAATATATCTCATCACTTACGTATCAACCATATTCTTCATATCAGGATATTTTGTTTGATCACCATCCAATGAGTCTAGATAATACATTATGTCTTTTATCGGATTAATCGCAACCAACAACCAGTGTCCACTATAAAATAAGACAAAAGTTTAGACGGAAATGTTATATAGAATGTCAAAAAACGAATAATTATAATAAATGAATTTAGAATGAAATATAACCCATGGCCAATATTATATGGCAAAAAATATAACTTCTTTGTATCTATGGTCATAAATGTTTGGACTAAGTAATCTCTGACTACATTTGGAGTATGGTCGATTAACTGTGTGTTGATACAGCTAGAAGATAAGAATGTGAATCTCTCTATCAATTGATGCGGGACCAACAACTTGTCATACAAGAACCTTAAATAAAAACATAATCAACATTAGAATATTTATTAAAATTAGAAAATAAATTATTCAATTATTTAATTAAAATTGATCGGAGTACCTGATGTATGAATGCATAACACCGATGCCTAATTCAGAATGTTGGACAATCTAATCCAAATCCCCTTTAGCAATTGTTTCGGCATAATCAAAATCGAAAACACCTTCATCTATAGGTATTTGACGAATGTCACCCTCCACCATATTGTTGTTCCTACATATGTTTTAAGGCGCAACCTAAATCGAGGAACAGATGCTTTTTTTGGCTCGGCCTTTTTTTTATTGGACACCTTGCTAGATTCAGGCATCTCACCCTTGCTGACTTATTGCAACTCTTGAGCATGAACCTAAAAATCATATAAGTTAGGTAATTAATGTATAAGATCATAAAGCTATTCAAATCGGAGGATATAATTGACATTTTCTATGCATATATATATATCAGTTAATGTAGGAGTACCTGTTTTTTTGATACAGCTAACTCGGTTTCCCGCACAATCCCCTTATCTTTTGATTTGGATTTTGTAAGAGTCTAAGATCATCATGTAAATAAATGATACATAAATGTAAGAATAACTTACATGTGTGGGTCATAAAACATTTGAATACTACAAGGTTCATAATGGTGTTCAACCTACCTCATCATCTATGAAAATGAGATTTGACGGCCATGCAATATACAATCCTATTGCGTCTCCCACCAATGTTGCATCTGAAACATCGTCTGGTATAGGTACTAACGCACCCCCCTCTAAAGCAATATCAATCGATACTTTCAAAAATCCAGCAGGGAGCGGTTTATGGTGAAGTAAGTCTCCCAAAGTATTATGCATTTTTCCTTTGCCAACCATGCGATAAGTCGGTGACAATAAATAGAGCCGACAAGGTGAAATGCCCTAAACTAATAATGAATATGATTAATGTGTATATATGTCAATTAAGAAAATTATGCTAAATTAATTTCAATGTAATATATATAGTTACCTCGGGAATTTTCTGCTAAAAATTACAATTGATACTATCTTTGTCACTAGTATCATTAAACTCTAGACCGCGCCTTTCTGACATGTATCTCTCTTTGTCCTTTTGCAATTCACGAATTTGAGCTTTCAATTCTTCCAACGACTCTATCACTTATTTATTGCTAGGATTTTTATTCTTTGGATGCTTATACAATTTTGTTGGAGTGACACCAAATCCCTTACCCCTCACACGACCAGAATACTCAGGAACATTTAACACTCGACTTAGTATGCTCCTGCAATCATCGTCCTCAGTTGCATTTATAGTCTGGGATAGAATCTCCTGAAATATAGATAAAAGCATAAATATAGTATACACTTTTTAGTTTATGACAGAACTGATGTTGTACGTACACATTGCTCAAATACTTGTTGAACTTCTTCCTGAACGACTCCATCTCTACCCACACGGGCAGCCTTCCACAAAACATGGTCTGGAAGAGATGTTGTATCACTTTTCTCCTCTTCTAACTACACATTAAGACAAATAATAAGTTTCACTTTTCTCGTATTCTAACTATATCATATTAAAGCATTTATATATACTTACTATTTTTGTTGTAAGCGTATATCCCAAACGCCCTTTTTGTATGGATACGTGAGTTTTGATGCTCGTTGCCGATTTACGTCACTCACAGCCTGAAAAAACAAGTTTAAGTCATATCAGAACTCATGTGGAAGAAGTATATATATTATACATTGTTCATGATAAGTTAGAATTACATGGAATTCTTGGGTTCTTCGCTTGGCAACAAATGTTTCCCATTCTTCAAGTGAAATCAAATCAGCATACTTCTTTGGACGCTCTGATTCAACAAATTTTCCATCAGAATCCTTAAGAAACTTGTTCGTTAAAAATGTTCGAAATCCTCTTAGTCGTTTTCCGGCCAATTGAAAACAATATTTTTTCCGGTCGTCACCAATATTAAAACATCTCTGCAAACAAATTAACATACATATAGTATGTTAGTATAAGTAATTTAAAGACATAACCGTCGACATAATTAAAAAATATCAGATATGATACCTGTATCTCGCTCCATATTTTTTCTTTAGCAGGTTTCAACGAAGGAATTCTCCAATTATCACAAGTGAAGGGAATTTGCGAACGAACAAGTGCCCCAATGTAACTTGTCAACATCGCACCGTTAGGCTCAATTAATTGGTCCGTTTCATTCCAATGCACATCATATTTTATACTTTTATCTCTTGCACGAATGATTCCTTTCATAATCATTATTCCTCTTGTAATATCCCCTTCCACATCTTGTGTTGGTTCGTTTCTATCATGTTTAGAAGTATCATGTTATTTTTCCTCGTTGCTAGCCATAATACCTGTAATTCAGAAAAACAAAATTATGAAATGAATGACAAATATATATGAAAAGAAAAAGATATAAATAAGAAAAATATAAATAAGAAAAACATATATATATAATTTTATTGAATGACATAATATATAATTTTATTGAATGATATAATATATAATTTTACAAGTACCTTTGTCATTAACATCTCTTTCTTTTCTTTGTTGGAACGTGGTTTACCTGTCTCTTAACAACACAGACGGATGGATTGATCCAAATTCCCTCGTTATGATCATTTCTAATATATGATTTGTCCGCTCTAATATTCTCATCTTGATCATCTATAATATAAGATTCCTTCTCAACATCAATATCACCCTGATCTCCAATGTTATCATCAATTATTTGTTGGAAAAAAGAACTATAGACCATTTCATACTTGTCGGATCAGAGACATAGAACACTTGTTTAGCTTGCGTGGCTAGAATAAAAGGCTCATCTTTGTACCCCACCTAATTAAGATCCACTTGCAAAAATTTTGACTTATCTAATCGCGTCCAATCTGTGTTTTCTTCACAGATAGGACACGCACATTGACCTTTAATGCTATACCCCGATAGATTTTCGTATGCTGGAAAATCATTAATTTTGTCAAACAACATCGCTCTTAAATTGAAACTTTCTTTCCTATATCCATCATAAACCTCCACACCGTTCTCCCACAAACTCTTTAAGTCTTCGATTAAAAAGGTGTCAAGTATACGTCTATGTCATTCCCCGGTTGTTTAGGACCAGAAATTAACATAGATAGCATCATGTACTTACGCTTCATACATAGCCATGGAGGTAGGTTATAAATCATAATAATCGCAGGCCATGTGGAATGTGAGATACTTTGCAGACCATGTGGGTTCATTCCATTAGTAGGTAATACCAAGCAAAGATTTCTCGCTTCTTCTCCAAAATCAGGATACTCATTATCAATTTTCATCCACTGTGGTGAATCTGTCAGATATCGATACTTTCCATCTATAATTCTATCATCTTCATGTCAAGTCAAGTGTTTTGCATCAGTTTCACTACGAAACATGCGTCTAAATCTCGGAATTATAGGAAAATACCATAACACTTTTGCTGGGGACAAATTTTTCTTAATACCGAGATACACCTCATTTAGGACACTCGTTTAATGATGCATATTCATTTCGAAACAAAATGCAATCATTTGGACAAGCATGTATCTTATCATAGCTCATGCCAATAGAGCATAACATTTTTTTGGCTTCATAGGTTCGATTAGGAAGAACATTATCCTCCGGAAGCATCTCTTTCATGAGGGATAATAACTCTGTGAAACTTTTATCCGACCATCCATTGTCTGCCTTTAAGTTGTACAACTTTAATACCGCAGACAATCTTGTGAAAGTAGTGCAACCTTTATACAACGGTTTCTCTGCATCGTTTACCAACCACTCAAATATTTTGGGACAATCCTGAAGATTTTCTTCAAGTGCTTCTGCAATCTCTTCGACTCGATCATAGTCGTATGTATCTATGCCATTGTCGTTTGAAGCATAGGTCGTATTATCCTCTGGTTCAACATTATCGTTACTTATCTCACCATGTAATGTCCAACATGTATAACTTCGATCAATTTCATGCCTCTTTAAATGCGATTCCAATTGAACTGCATCAATCCGACGCCCATAACAGCAACCTAAGCAAGGACATGTGATCCTACTGGGGTCTTTGGCATGTTCAACAGCAAACTTAATGAATTTTGATACCTCATTCTTGTACTCTTTTAACAATCGATTGAAAGACATCCATTTTTTATCTATACTAATTAAGTAGGCTAAACTAAACTAAGTAAGTTACACAATAACAGTGATTATCTGTAGCAACTGTAGAGAAGTCAGCAACTTCTAGAAATACACGGTAAGATTCTTGGAAACGATCACAATCTTCACAAGTAACCCCTATAACAAATTAACATACAAACTTAATTGATGTTTTCATCAACAACATCAACATCAACATTAACAACATCAACAACAACATTTGGAATTGCATTTAAAAACATCAGAAAATGATACATTTGGTATGAAGCAACTGTCACAGTAGAACCACTGGTGGGGCCCATGTGCTAACTTTTCCTGTGGTTCAAATTTTATGGTTCTTATTGGCTAAAAAAATCTCATAAAAATCACAAATGCTAACTAACAACTATTCTTTTTTGTTTTTATTTTGAATAAGACTAATGAAAACCTAATCAAAAATTTTCTAATTCTCATATAACTATTAAAATAATAAGAACTCTTTTCAAAAATCATATAGAAGAGTTATAACAAAGTCCAAAATGTTAAAGCTAAAACTATGAATTCATATCTTCATAAGTGGATACAATCCTTACTTTACAAACCAATTTTATAAAATTGAATTAGACTCAGCTGCATTTCTTAACAAACTATTCTCAATTATTAACTTTTAAAATCTTATTATAGGTACGAAATATCTAATATTGTTTATTAAGTAATTTTAGAAGACAAAGTGAGTTCTAATAATATCACTCAAACTCAAACTATAAATTTTCCATACACAATAGACCATATTTTTGAACCTCTACTATATCAAAGAGAGAGCTTATGATAGTATTTTTTAAAATATAATATACATGGTTACAAAAAGAGAAATTAATGTTCATTACAAGTATAGTCATCAATGGTTGAAAAAGAAGAAGAAAATGAATAAATAAATGCAGCAGCATTCAAACTCACCACCAAAATCAATTGCATTCTGCTATGTGTTATTACTACCATTCTATTCTATTTCTTTTAAAAAAATAACCAGCAACAACATAAGATATTTCCTTTCACGTAACCGGAAAAATAGAACCAGCAACAACATAAGAAATACGATTTCAGACGCAGGAATATTTATCTTGTTGACGGAGGAAAGACGATTTTAGACGCAGTCGGAGAGATGGAGATACGGCGGCCAGACAGAGGGAGCACGACGGAGGGAGACGCGGTCCGAGAGATGGAGATACGGCGTTAGACGGAGGGAGTAGGATTTAGTGGTGAGAGAGTGAGAGAAAACGTACATGCACGAGAGAGAGAAAGAAAGAAGTACTGAAGTGTGAGTCTAAAATGAAAAATTTGTTTTATTTTTGAAAAACTAAAGACCTATAGCAGCACTTTCTAAAGCGCTTTTGTAACCCCCCCCCCCCCTATAGCAGCACTTTCTCCTTAAAAGCGCTTTCGTAAACCCCACCTTTAGCAGCACTTTTAGAAAGCGCTTTCTAAAGTCTGCCTAGGCCAGGACCTATAGCAGCGCTTTCGTATCCCCCCCTCCTATAGCAGCGCTTTCTATTGTATTACAAAATAACAACCTTTAGCAGCGCTTTTTAGAAAGCGCTTTCTAAAGCCTTTTTTTTTTATAAATCTTTTAGCAGCGCTTTTAAATAAAGTGTTGTCTTTGTTGTGCTGCCAAAATTCATTTTTGGCGTAGTGTCATTTCTTAATCACCTTAAATTGTAAGATTCATGATTTTGTGGGTGCTGATGCATAGTCTTTAAAATTTATTTTCAATATATCTTCATAATCTCTATCTCATTTAGTTATTTTATCTCTTTATGTCTATCTTAACGGTTAAATGTCTTAATGCATTGTGAGACTTTGAATAAAAAAAGAAAAAAAGAAAAATGTTTTTAGAATTGTAAATTTTGGTGATATGGTGGTAGCAGAGTCGGCACGGCCGGCACGGACAACAATATGGTGGTGCAATGGAGTTCGGCCACCCGACGGCGATAATAATATGGTAGAGCGTCAAATATGGAGGTTAGCCGACTAACAGCGGTGGGTCGTGTTGGATGAGAATGGCAAGTTTTCATTGATATGTTATGTTCAAACTAGTACTTATACAAATAAACATAGAGTTGTAATCATTATTTGTGAAACAAATAAGGTTGCAACTAACTCTTAACTAACTAACATTATTTATCAAGAATATACAACAAACTTTCCCTTACTTTGAATTCTATAAAAAGAAATCTAGTAACACTAGTTAATATCTTCATTCCTAAGGCCACCCCTAACTTGACAAATGACTCAAGTTTTAATGGCTTAGTGAGGATGTCAGCCAACTATTCCTGAGTGTTGGAGTGCTTTAACTCAGTGACTGCATTCTTAGTCAGGTCACTTAAGAAATGGAACATAACATCTATATGCTTGCATCTTCCATGCATAATAGGATTTTTTGACATTTTGATTGAGAAATTATTGTCACAAAAGATAATTGACTCTTGCTTTTGAGGCACTTTCAAATAAGCCGACACATATCTTAACCATATACCTTGGCAAGCAAATGAAGCAGTAGCTACTAACTATGCTATTATTATTGGTTGTTTCTTCGGGAACTATGAGATTGACCATAAACCTATATAGAACACATGCCCTGAGATGCTTTTTCTGTCATCTCCATCTCCTGCATAATCAGAGTCAGTCCATCCTAGCAACTACAACTTGGTTGTACCTTCATGCATGTACAAGATGCCAAAATCTTTGGTGCTTTTTAGGTACCTCGTAATTCTTTTGACTGCAACAATATGTATTTTGGTGGGTCTTTCAATGCATCTGGCCACCAAACACGCAAAAAATGTCATGTCATGTTTCTATAAGGTACATTAAGTTTCCTACCATCTATTTGAAAATGGTGGCATCGACAACATTACCATTTTCTTTTTTCACTAATTCGCAACCTGGAACAATAGGACTGCATACTTTATTGTCTCCCTATATGCCAAATCTTGTTAGAATTTATGCTACATACTTCTGTTGATGTATGAAGATCCCATCATTGCCCTGCTTCACCTCAATTCCTAAAAAGCACCTCATTATTCCCAAGTCAGTCATGGAAAAATCTCCCTTCATTGACTACTTGAATTCATTCATCATTTAAAGATCATTTCCAATGTAGATAACATCATCTACATACAATCTGACAATGAGAATATTCCCTTCAATTCCATATTTATCAAAAAAGAGTATGCTCATATGGACATTTCAAAAACTTGTCAATACATAAATATAAGACTATCTTGCTATACTAGGCCCTTGGAGCTTGTCTTAGGCTATAGGGTGTTTTCTTTAGCTTATACACCATTTTAAGTTTGTCTTTGTGATATCTTGTAGGTTGGCTTATGTAAACATCTTCAGATAGATCATCATGCATGAAAGCACTCTTTAGTATATTTAGCACTTTCTTCCTAACTAAGAAACACACTTTGATAGTAATCTAGCTTTTGACATTTATAGCATTATGCAAATTCTCTAAATTGTCTACCTCTGCCACAACCTCTTCTTGATAACATTCTTCTACCTCTCCTAGCACCTCTTCCTACATTGGACACTTTTAGTGTTTGTTCTTCAACGAAATCTCTTTGATCTTTCATACTTTGCTCATGCACAAGCAAGATGCTTTGTAAATCATCAACAGAAAAAGTTGTCACATCATTAGACTCTTCAATGGAACATAAAACATAGTTGAATTTTTCTATCTTTGATCTCAAGATCTTCTCAATAACTTCTACCTGCTCTAATTTCTCCCCATGTGTAGTCATTCGATTTGCAATGGAAAGTGTTTTTTCAAAGTATTCATCAACAATTTCAATTTCTCCAATTTCAAGTACTTCAAATTCTCTATGCAATGACTGCAAATATGCTCTTTTGACCTTTGAAGACCCATGATAATTGTGGGGCATCGCATCCCAAAAGTCCTTGGTTGTGTTGCACGCAAGGATAATTTCCAAGATCGACCTATCAATGAACTGAAAGAGATCGTTCTTGGTCTTCAAGTCTTTTAATTTAATCTCCTCCGCATCCTTCAACTATTGTTGAGTGCATCTGGAGGTGCCATTGTGATATCTATTTTGGTCAATTTCCAATACCCATTTGATCTAATCAAATTCTCCATTAGCATGGATCAATGATTACAGAAACCATCAAATCTTGGAGTTACTGGCTGAATGAATCTTTCATGTGAGGATTTAGTTATGGTGAAAGAGTTGGAAACAAGCAGTGTTCAAGTATGATATTGGAAAAGGGAGGCAATGGCGCCTAAGGAAGAAAAGAATCAGTGGTTATAATTGAAAAGTGTTTTTTTTCAGTTAAATAGTGTGAGGATCCCAACCAAGGTGATGATACCACTTGTGGATCAGAATGTCAAGTTCTCATTGATATATTATGGGTAAACTAGTACTTATATAAGTAAATATAGAGTTGTAATCATTACTTGTGAAACAAGTAATGTTGCAACTAACTCTTGACTAATTAACCAACATTGCTTAAAAAGAATATACAGCTGGTCGGAGGCCGAGTGGCAACGACACTCTAGATAAGTCTCGGGCTTTTCGAACTTCTTCGCAGATTTTTCTTTAATAGGTCATATTTGGTCCTGTTAGGGTTATCAAAGAGATTTGGGAAAACACTTGTTGGCAACCTTTAGGGTTATCAAGGAGATTTGGGAAAACACTTTATACACCTTATATTTGTGTGATTCTTATATTGAGAGTTTGAGATATTAGGAAACATTTGGGTAGAAAATAAGATTAATTTTGAGAACTCCAAAGGTTATTTTTCTTGTAACTCATTTTGTAATCTCTTGAAACAACTTTTGAAGTATAGTGAATCAAAGAGTTGTTGTCTCCCCTAGACGTAAATTGGTTTGATCGAACCGGGTAAACAATTTTCTATATTTTATAGTTTATTATATTTTTTGTTGCTTGAAATTATTTAGGTGGTTGTCATTGTTATTTGTCTCACACATCAAATTTTTTATTGTCCCAAAAGAGGGAGCAAGGGTGATCTCTTCATATTGTGTTTTCCTCATATGAACATGGTTATGAAAGTGTTGGCGCACTAGTGGTAACAAGTTTGGAGACACATAAGAGTTGGTTATGGACTCAATTTTCTTATATCACATGTGTCCAAGGAGAGAATATTTTAAAACTTTGGAGCTGAAAGAAGGTGGAGTCATTTGAATCGTAAATAATATGGCTTGCAAAGTTCATGGTACTAATACACTCGGACTGAAAATGTTTGATGATTGAGAGTTCTTTCTACGCAATATGAGGTAATTTACCATGCATAAGCAAAACTTGTTGTCCATAAGCATTTTTGATTATCTAGGCCCTTCACTTGAATTGAACTGAGGTGTTAAAAATTTCGCATGGTGCATTGATAATGGCTAAAGGGTCTAAAATGTATGGGTGGTATTTTTGGATGATTGCACAATTATTAAAAATATATCAGTAGCTAGTCGAGAATTTCTTGATTAATATATGTTGTCGCATTTGAGATTAGGTTATATTAGTGAAAGATGTTTAGTTGAACTTTTTAAACGTCTTTTTCTAAGGAATTAGAAATTAAATAATCTAGAATTTTATGATGATTGCATTCTAAGAAAATAACATATGGTGGAGTTTATGAGTTGTGTGCATAACTCTAATAGACCTCTTGAATATGTTTACTCAAATCTATGGGGTTCGACGAGGGTGAAACCTCTTGGGTGGATTATATCTTATCTCTATTATTAATGATTTTACTAGAAGAATATGGGTACATTCTAAAAAGTAAATGTGGCACTTTTAAAATGCTTAATGAATCATTTACTCTTATAGTAAATCAATTTAAAACTAAACAAAATGTATTAAGAACTAACAATAGCCTGAATTTTATTTCAGAGTAGTTTAATAAGTTTTTGTAGGAAACAAAGTATTAAAAGGCATTGAAGCGTTGGTGGAACACCTCAACAAAATGGTTTAGCATAACACATGAATAAAACCATTTTGAAGAGAGTAGGGTGCATGTTGTTGGGAATTGGGTTACCAAAGAGTTTCTAAGGGGTGTAGTTGTTACTACAATAACTTACATGATTAATATATGTTCATCCGCGAGAATAAACTTCAAGAAACTTGTGGAAGATTGGAGTGAAAAACAAGTTGAATACTCAAATTTTAAGATTTTTTTAGATTTGACATTTTCTCATATCAAACAAGACAAACTTGATGTTAGTGTTGTGAAGTGTGTCTTCATTAGTATCTGTTGTGAATAGGATACCGTTAAACAAAGTATACACGGTTTCTTATCAAGAAACACACAAGGGTTAGGGTTAATAAAGAAAAAAAGCAACAAGGAACAACAAGGATTGGTTATTAAACTGTTATTCTTTCCTTTCTCTTAGAACAAGATTACAAGTATACAAGAATAACAAAATAACCTCTCTCCCTTGAAATTAGGATTTTATCTTCCTATTTTTCCTTATTCTCAAGATTGAGAAACTAGCATCCTATTTATAATAAAATAGCACACTAACCTAATGGGCTTTTTAACAATTACCCATTACAAGCTAACTTAGGGTACAAGCTAACTTAAACAATTGGGCTTACAAGCAAGACTCAATTCAACATGCTAACAACCCTAGCAATATTTACTCATGCTAACAACCTTAGCAATATTTACTCATGCTAACAACCTTAGCAATATTTACTCATGCTAACAACCTTAGCAATATTTACTCATGCTAACAACCTTAGCAATATTTACTCATGCATGTTAGAACAAACTTCGACTACAACACGCATTACTTGCGAACAGACTTCGACCACACTAGAGTTCGATCCAATGTCTCACAAATCTCCACCTTGGATCTAACTCTATAACATCAAGAAACTAGCTTTCTTCATGCAGATTTATTAACTGCATACAGTGGAAAAACTTGCAACTGGGCAATGTCTTGGTGATCATATCAGCAGCATTATGATTTGTCGAAACCTTCAGCACTTGGACTTCTCCATGCTCGATTACCCCTCTGATGAAATGCAGCCTCACATCAATGTGCTTGGTTCGCTCATGATAGGCTGAATTCTTCGACAGGTGTATTGCACTTTGACTATCACATTTAACAGTGATAACTCGACCTTGAAGTTTTAGCTCCTTTGCAAAACCTTCAAGCCACAATGCTTCCTTCACAGCTTCAGTTAGAGCAATATACTCCGCTTCAGTGGTTGATAAGGCAACGACCTTCTGAAGTGTTGCTTTCCAACTGATTGTTGTCCCAAACATAGTGAACACATATCCGGAGATAGATTTTCTAGAATCCATACAACCTGCATAATCAGAGTCGACATATCCTTCGATTACTGCTTTACTATCTTCACCCAAGGCTCCACCATAAATTAGGACTCTATTCAGAGACCCATATATGTACCTTAAAATCCACTTCAATGCTTGCCAGTGAGCCTTTCCAGGATTCGCCATGTACCTGCTTACAAGACTTACTGCATATGCTATGTCGGGTCTAGTACAGACCATAGCATACATCAAAGACCAATTTGTCTTCTTTTGATTCCTCATAACTTCCTTATAGTCTCTAGGTTCTTCGTCTAGAACCTCACTTGCAGAGATTAAGGCATAAGCTATAAGATCTGCATACCCAAGTCTCTGAGGTGGCTTTATGACTCTCCTCGACCTGTCTCTTTCTAGTAGGTAGTCATTATCAGTCTCCTCATCTTCGACAACATCTTTTGTGTCTTCTTCGACTTCATCTGGGGTAAGCAATTCAGCATCAACATGCTCCACCTCAACAAGAATCTCTCCCTGTTCCAGCTCTTCGTCAGCATCATCAGTTTTCTTGAAAGCCATCTCTGCTTCGTTGAAAACTACATCTCGACTGGTGATACACCTCCTGTAACCTGGCTCTAGGCACCATAGCCTATAAGCTTTGACTCCTTCAGGGTATCCCATGAACATACATTTCAGAGCTCTAGGTTCGACCTTGTCTTGCCTAATATGAGCATAGGCCACATGGCCAAATACTCTCAGTCTGTCGAGACTAGGTGGATGTCCCGACCAAACTTCTTCAGGTGTCTTCATTCCCAAGGCAGTCGAGGGACATCTATTTATCAGGTAAGCTGCTGTCGAAACAGCTTCCGCCCAAAACACCTTCTTCAATCAAGCACTAACCAACATGCATCTAACCATTTCAAGGATTGTTCGATTGAATCTCTCAGCTAAGCCATTTTGTTGAGGAGTACCTGCTATAGTCTTATGCCTTGCAATCCCAGACCCAACACAGTAACTGTCGAAAGCTTCGTTGCAGAATTCAAGGCCATTGTTGGTTCTCAACCTCTTAACCTTTCTGCCAGTCTGAGTTTCGACTAGAATCTTCCAACTTTTGAAATTCTCAAAAGTTTCATCCTTCGTCTTCTGAATGAATACCCATAGTTTTCTGGAATAGTCATCAACGATGGATAGAAAATACCTTGCACCTGAGTGTGAAGGATTCCTTGCAGGCCCCCAAAGATCAGCATGAATGTAATCCAGGGATCCATGTGTTCTTTGCTTGCCTTTGTTAAACTTCACCCTACAGGATTTACCAAATACACAAGATTCATAAAATTCCAACTTTTCGACTTTGTCACCTCCTAGCAGGTTCTGCTTCCCCAATTCGACCAGGCCTCTTTCACTGACATGGCCCAATCTCATGTGCCATAATTCTGTCTTCGACATAGATTTCGTGGATGCAACATTTGTCGAACCACTTACAACCTCAGCCTCAAGGGTATACAAGCCTTGTTTCTTCACACCTCTCAAGACTTCCTTCGACCCCTTCATGACTCTTAGGATACTTTTCTCTCCTTGAAAAACATATCCTTTTCTGTCGAATTCACCAAGAGAAATCAAATTTCTCTTCAAGTCAGGTACGTACCTGACTTCAGTCAATAACCTTATTGACTCATCATGGAGCTTGAATCTCACAGATCCAATAACTGCAATTTTGCAAGATTTTTTGTTTCCTAACAGCACAGATCCACCATCTTGATCACATAGCTCCTCGAACAATTCTCTGTTTGGAGTCATGTGCCAAGTGCAACCTGAATCCATAATCCACTCTTTCCTCGAGTCGCCACTTGAAACCACAAGAACATCAGATGAGTCGAAGTCATCTTGAACAATGGCTGCATTGCCATTACCTCCATGATCTTTCAGGCGTTCAGGGCACAGCTTTCTTATGTGACCCTCCTTCTTACAGTGGTAACATCGAATACTAGATGTTTCGCCACTATAAGACTTCTGTTGACTTTTACCTTTTTTCTTGTCGAACTTACCATACTTTCGCAAGAATTTTCCCTTAACGGCCAAACCTTCGCCCACCGTCGAAGGTTTATGCTCCTTTCGTTCGTTCAAGTCCTTAGAATACAAGGCTGATTGAACTTCTTCAAAGGTCAGGGACTCCCTTCCATACAAGAGAGTTTCTTTGAAGTGAGCATGTGTTCTGGGCAAAGCACACAACAGCAATAGTGCTTGATCTTCATCATCGATCTTCACATCAATATTTTCAAGATCAAGAATCAGCTTGTTGAACATATCCAACTGCTCAGCCAACACTTTGTCTTCACTCATCTTGAATGAATATAAAGCTTGCTTCATGTATAGTCGATTCACCAGAGATTTGGTCATGTACAAACTTTCAAGTTTCACCCATAATCCCGATGCTGTAGTCTCCTTTGATACCTGTCGAAGAACCTTATCACCAAGGCTCAATAATATTGCGCTGTGGGCTTTCTCGATCATGCCCGTCTTTTCTTTTGCCGTTAACGCAGCGTCCATGGATGCCTCACCCTTCAACGCTTCCAAACAACCCTGTTGAACCAATAGGGCTTTCATCTTCAAGCGCCACAGACCGAAGTCGTTCACTCCGGTGAACTTTTCAATCTCATACTTTGTTGAAGGCATCTTCTCCACGCTCACCGCACCAATTTGTTGTGAATCGGATGCCTTTAAACAAAGTATAAACGGTTTCTTAATGATCAAGAAACTCACAAGGGTTAGGGTTAACAAAGAAAACAAGGTAAAACAACAAGGAACAACAAGGATTGGTTATTAAACTGTTATTCTTTCCTTTCTCTTAGAACAAGATTACAAGTATACAAGAATAACAAAATAACCTCTCTCCCTTGAAATTAGGATTTTATCTTCCTATTTTTCCTTATTCTCAAGATTGAGAAACTAGCATCCTATTTATAATAAAATAGCACACTAACCTAATGGGCTTTTTAACAATTACCCATTACAAGCTAACTTAGGGTACAAGCTAACTTAAACAATTGGGCTTACAAGCAAGACCCAATTCAACATGCTAACAACCTTAGCAATATTTACTCATGCTAACAACCTTAGAAATATTTACTCATGCTAACAACCTTAGCAATATTTACTCATGCATGTTAGAACAAACTTCGACTACAACACGCATTACTTGCAAACAGACTTCGACCACACTAGAGTTCGATCCAATGTCTCACAGTATCCTTAAGGGTGAAAGATTATAAATTGTGGAATATGGGTCCTAAAGGCTTAAAATATATTATAAGTAGGGATGTGAGTTTTGATTAAACTCGTATGAAGATGAGGTGTAAAGATCTGAAGATTAAAGAATAAGAAACTATGGTGAAAGAGACTCATTTTAAGGTGGAGGTCCTTACTAGTGAGACTAGAGACAATGAGGTGGTTAAGACTCATGTTTCTAGTACTATTGAAGTGAAACATAGTGTCTCAAAATTATCAGTTATCTCATGATAGAGTTATGAGGGAGATTGTATCACCTCAAATATATAATACTATTGGGTGCAAGACTCATAACTAAAGACCTTCAAATATAAACGTCAAGTGGATGGACATCAAAACAGGTTTCTTACATGGAGACCATGAAGAGATAATCTATATCAAACAAGATGGATTTTTGTAGAAGATAAGACAAATGTATGTTTATCAAAGAAATCTTTGTATGGATTGAAATAAAGCTCAAGGTAACGTCAGTTTGGTTGATTTATATTTAAGCATAGTTTTGTAAGAAGTGATTAAGACAGTATACATATTGAAGAGGGGTGATAAAGGCATGTGTTACTTCCTTGTGTATTTTAATGAAAAGCTCTAGCAATATAAAGATTGGTAAGCTCAGAGAGATCTTGAATAGTGAATTTGAGGTAAAAGATCTTGCTTGGCGAAGCTAAAAGAATCATGGGTATGGATATCATGAGAAACCACAAGAAGAGGGAATTGTTCTTATCTTAATCTAGTTACTTGAAGAAAATGATGGAGCGGTTTAGAATGCAAGATGGTAAAATCATCAATACTTCTTTGGGACATCTCACAAAGTTTTTTATTAAGAAATTTCCTCAAACCAAGGAAGAGGAGAAGATAATGGAGAGTACTCCTTATGCAAGTGAGATTTAAAGCATTATGCATGATATGGTTTGTATTATATTTGACTTAGCATATGTAGTCAGCATGGTAAATTGGTTTATGGCAATTCATGGGTAAGTGCATTGGAAAGTTTTGAAATGGGCGTTAAGGTATTTGAATGGTTGTCTAAAGGGTGGTTTAAAGTACGAAAAGTTAACTCAAGAGAAAGACGTTTTGGAGGATTTTGTAGATTCAAATTATGCAGGTAAAGTTGACACTAAAAAATTCCTATCAGGTTTTGTGCTTACAATGTTTGGTACAATTATAAATTGGAAGGTCAATCATCAATAATTGTTATGTTATTTATAAGCGAAAATATTGCCCTTGTTAAAGAGGTCAAGGAAGTCATATGGATGAAATAGATTATTAAGGAGTTAGGATTTACTCATGAATATACGTGTTAAGTTAAATTGTGATAGTCAAATTGTCATTCACTTGATTAATCATTAAATTTATTATGTAAGGACAAAACACATTGACATCAGTTTGCATTTTATAAGGGAGATGATACAGTCAAAGGAAATTCAAGTTCATAAAATTCCCTTAGGCGAAAACTTGGTAGATGTGTTCATCAAATCATTTCCATGATCAAAGTTCAAGCATTGCTTGGACTTAATCAAATTTGTTGAAGAGTGATTCAAGCTTTTGAGAGAGCAATAAGGTGGCTGGTAATTAAATTGACATTATTATCGATTTAAATTCAAGATAGAAAAATATTACAATATGTTTTGAAAACTCAAGTGAGAAATCAAAGAGAAAAAAACATTTTCAGTACTGTCAATTTTTTCAACAAGATAGTGGTACTGTGGTAGTGGATGAGGTGATGCGACGTCGATGACAACAATATGGTGGAAGAGGCAGCAATGAGTTTTGAATTATATATTTTATAGCTTGAAGTGATTTGAGGGGGTAGCCATTGTTTTTTTTGTCTTTTGTGTATGAGTTTTGAATTATTCTATCCGTTAACAACAACCATTTTCATCCGTATAGTAAAAGACTCGAGAAAATATTTACATAAAGAAAGAGGAATAAGGTGGCTATGTTCTATTACTTGATTTGGTGCAGTTTCCATGCATGCAGTATTGGCAACTATGACATGGAAACTCTTGTCAATTACAATTTTCTGCTTGCTGCTGCTACCTATTTGATTGTGATGATGTAGGGAAAATGATAGGGACTAACTCAATCTGTAAATGTACTGGACCACTTCTATTGCAACAATTAATTGTGGTAATCTCATGTTTAACTAGTCAAATATACATGTCTCCTTTTTCCTCTAAATAAATCATATTATTGTTAAGAAAGGTTAATCACACACCACTACTAAAATGTAATATTGCTTTAACTCCAAAAATTATTCACAAACTATGTTCACATGTAATAATAATATTGGTTCCGGTATTCAATTCATAACCGATATACCAGTATATCAGAAAAATACCGGTAGCTTGAGTATCGCAGAATTGAAATATTCGGATATCTAATACCAATATACCGGCGCTATACCGGATATTTAAATACACTGGAAAAGTTAGTTTAATTTTCTTTCTCAATCCAAAAAAAAGGTACTGTGATTGAATATGCTATTTGGACTGGTTGGTTGTTGATATACAGTAATATCTAACAGTCTTGCAATTTACTCTCTTCAAGTAGATTTAAATACCAAATATAGCAGATTCGGTATGCTGGGAAGACTCATTGAGGCTGTTATTGTTGACAGATTCACATGAATCACAGTCTCTTCAACCGGTCAACCATAGAACAAGACAACTTTTAGGAGAAATTCTCCATTCAACATTTGTACCAAACCAGCCAAATATTGTTGAATTCAATTTCCAACATGTCTCAACCTCAAATAATACAGATATTATATATGTGTAGAATATACAGTATGATTTTCATATACCAATAAACATGTGAAAAATCATACACCTTATTTCTAGAATAAGAGTGGTACACACCATGGCCTAATTCTTCTTTCCTGGACACTTTCCTCTTACATCCATGTTTTGAACTTCTGGTGCACCAATCAATCACATAGATTTGGAGTATCTACCTTTTGATTAGGAACGTTGATGAAATGGGTGGAGACAATGAGGTATGGTCCTGGAAGTATCTAACTTCCTACTCTAAAATTAGAAATGTTATTAAAGCACATTGAAACATTTTTGTTTACTTCTCAATTTTGATCCGACCACAATTTTAAAACCTAAATCAACTCACCTAAACTATATTTTATAAAATAAAAAAGTAGTGTGTTCAATAAGTATGTTCCCTCGCTTCAATATGTCATCATTGCAGAAAATGCCAGATTTTGCATACAAGAAATCCTAACTTCAACAACTAACTCAAATTGCTTAATTTCTCAAAATGTTCTTGATCATATCAACCAAATTTAATCCTCGGTTAAACTTCAAAAGCAACTGCGAATAAAAACAAATGGAGTTTGGCTGAAAAATGGGAAGAACATAGGTCACTGTGTATGTGTATCATCATATCTTCCCCTTGCACTTGCTCAGACTAACCAAGCTCACACAAGGCAGGAAAAATAGAACTCAATTTGGTCCCTTTTATTCAGACTTCCATTTTTCTTTGCAAACCTCATTCGTTTTCTTCCCATCCAGAAACTCTAATTTGCAGAATTAAACCCAGTCCAGTTAACTTCAAAATAGACTAGGCTGGGTTTTGAGAACCTTCTCATGTGATCAAACAAAAATTTTCTAACTTAATATAATAACTGATGGTAAGTGAATATCACATTTGTTTTGGGAACAATTCCCTCATTTCAGGGCATTTTCAACAAACTTGTAGGAAAAGAATCAAGAAACTTCCACACCACAGTAGAATGAACAAGTTAGATGAATAAGAAATATGCTTGGAAGTAGAAGACATTGTCATAATGGTAAGTATTTTAGTCCAGCACAAAAGAGCAAATAAAACTATATTCTTCAAACTAATTTAAACAATCTAATGCTGACCATAAAGCCTAGAAGTTGTGCCCGCTTTTGACGAAAGAAAGGATCAAAAATATGTTATGAATCTATCTATATTAATATGGTAACAGCATACAGTTCTTTACATGAGTATTACACCATTTGATGCATGTACATCATTGTTGAGATCCCACATCGACTACAAATACGGCTAAATTAATCCTTAATGTTTGAACATCATTTGCCTCTTGAGCTGGCTTTTGAGGTAGAAGTAGACCTAAGCCTTCTAAAATAAAACAATGACATCAAGAAAAAGAGCTATAGAAGACAAACAAAACCTTTAGACAACCCCACACGGCAAAAAACAACAATGCAGAAAGACATTTTTGCATTCACATCTTATGATTACTCACCAGCTAATTACAAATTTCAAAATGTATGAGAAGACATGTTCTCGGACTTGCTTACTAAGTTACTCCTCTGCTCTTTTCTAGTATTAATCCTCAGAAGGCTTGAACACATGCTGAACACAATCATAACTCTAATGCAATGTCTACAAGACCATAATAATCACCAGCTAAATAATAAGAGGATAATATAAACCAACTTAGACACTAACCAGTGAAATCAAAAGCTGAAAGCCTGAACACCTAAATAAATTATTGAAATTTTAACATAATTTATATTTCCAAGTACTAATAGATTACTTTTTACATCATTTCAGCGGGCTACAAATTCAATACTACTCTTAAAGCTTAGAAAATTGTTATACATGCTCAGCTGTTCCCTGTTGCCGTGTTGGGGCCAACCAGCACTCAAGTTTCATCTTGTCTGCCTTCCCCGAAATCGGACATTTTCTTCAAAAATTCACAAAATATGATACAACAACTGAATTTCAGAATCATCTAACTGATACAAAAGAAGAAGAAAAAATCAATCATTTCAGCTCTTGAGATTGAGAATGTAAAACTTTAAACAGAAATAAAAAGAACAGCCTGTACTCACAAAATAGAATTCAAATGAAAAGGAACAAACTTCTACATAAACTCCGAAGGCGAACTGGCATCAGGTTTCACACTCTCTAAACCACCACCATGATGCAACACCTGAGGAGGCAACGTCCCTAATCCAGCACCACCCAATCCATCATTTCCTGAACCAAAGAACTGACAAAGTATTCTCGCCATAACTCCAAGAACTTGCATTTGATTATGACAAGCCTCCGCATGCATCTGCATCATCTGTTTCTCGTGCTCGATCTGCATAGCCACCATCCTCTCCCTCCACTCCATCTCCTCTTCCTCCATCTTCTCCTCCACCTTCTTCCTCCTCCTCTTCTCCTCCTCAAGCTCCTTCTCCAACCTCTTCACCCTCTTCTCAACCTCCTTTTTCCCCCATCTCAATTCCCTCTCCTCCATCTCCATCTCCAATTCCCTCTCACTACAACAACATTCCCTTCTCTTAAACTCAAATTCATCCCTCTTCCACTCTCCTTTCTCCTTCAAAAACTCTCTCTCCCTCCTCTTCTCTTCCCTCTTCACCATAACCTCCCTCAATTTCAAAACCCCCAATCCCAATCTCTTTAATTCTTCTTCACTAACATCCCCATCATCATCATCATCATCGCCACCGTCGTCGTCATCACCGTCATCAGACTCATCAACTCCAAACCCTAAATCACAAGAAGCAGAATTATCATCATTATTATCATTATTATTACAATTAGGTTTACGATCAATCTGAACATCACCGAAAACTTGTTTATAATTGAGAAAATTCTCCCAATGATTAACACCGTCATTCCAATTAAACTGATGAGATTGAGATGAGATACGGATCTTGTGCTTAACCCCGACGTACTGATGACGCATGTTCTGGACTTTGATGGAAACGTCGCGCCAGGACCATTTGAAAGGGAAGGTGGTGGAGTCGTGAAGGTGGTGAACGGCGTTGAGATGATCGGCGATAGGTTTGAACTTTTTCTCGCGAGTTTTGAGTTTGGTTAATGTGCCGGAACGGAGAAGCTCGGAGTATTTCGACAGTAGGGTTTGTTCTTCTAGTTGTGACCATTTCTTTCGCTTCATTGTTGAGAGTTTCCTAGATTGTCGATTGTTGGAACTGAATTTGCTTAGACTCTGTTTTTTTAGTTTATTTCCTCGACACAAATGCTTATGGAGTCAAAAGGATTTTGACTATGTTGTTGTTTCGCTTGATCTCATTTATTCATAGTCACTAGTTGTTTTTCTTAAACAAGTAACTATCAATGTTTTAGTATTACATTCTCCGATCACAAAAAAAAATTTATATTCTTTTATAATCATACAAATTTTTAAATTTTGTTACTCTATTATAATTTTTATTTAATTATATTTTATTATCATCACGTCATCTCTTTCAGACATCGTCATGACGTCTAACTCAATATTGATTACGTTGAAGTCAATATTATTTATGGTTGTCAATTAAGATTTTTTTATCCGAGTTCAACTCAAATTCATTTTTTAATTTCTTTGTCCGAGTTCAACTCAAATTCATTTTTTTGTTTAATGAAGTATATTATATTACTTATTTTTGGTATTCTATTTTATTTAATTTAGATATTATTAATTATTTAAATTTTATTTTAGTGATTATATTCAATTATTTTAATTTTTGTTTGAATTAGTTTAACTTATTTTATTATAATTCATTAATTTGGTCAAATTATTCTTAAATAAATGTTGAAATGAAGTGTAGAACTATATTATATTATTACATGTACTATCGATATTGTTGTATTAAATTAAATTTATAATGAATTTTTGAAATATTTATTTTATTAAATTATAAACATATAATTATGCGTGACATATCTATTAAATTTTGTTTCATATTATTAATTTACTTAATAAACGGTTCGACCATAGATTTAACCGGTTGAACCAATTAAACTTTAAACGGTAAGTTTCACTAATTCGATCTCCAATCTAATTTTTAAAACATTGATTAAAAGTTGATATTAAAATGAGAATAATGTTCCAAATTTTGACAAAAGAGATGTTATAAATGAGTCACTAAATTGATCAGCTTTTTTTTTTACTAAATCAATTAAGTTGGTGGTTGTATAGAAATATTGAATTGTAAATAAGCAATTTTAAATCGAACATCTCATTTATTCAATTTTAAAAAATAAAATTTAATCGTTATATCAATAATTAATTTAATTTATAAAAATCTAATTCATAGCTCAACAAAGTATATTCAAATTACAATGTCAATGTTAGTATCTTCTTGATTTATAATAGTTAAAAGTGTTATTTTTTGTATTTCTTCTAAAAAAAATTACATGTTATTATGTATAAAATATTTTTCTTTTTAATATGTTATATAAAGGCTATTATAAAGGCTAAAGACCAATTTTCTATAAGTTAGATATTATTATAAACATAAATCTCACATTTACTGTTAACATTTACTTTATCAACAAAGTGATTGAAGACACCACTACAGCTGAACAAAGCTCGAAGATTATTGTATCATACCATTGCCATCAATAACACTTTAAGAGAAAGGTCCTATCGGATCATTTGTAAACAATTCATGGGAAACATCCTTCAATGTTTCTGTTATATATCCAACTCATTCAAAAACTATGGACGTTTACAAATTAGAGGATATCCACTTGCATATGACACAATGGTTTCTTCAAGAAATTTGTGATAAATGTCTAAGACAGCCTTAATGTATATGAAGCAAAACAAGTGCATGATATAGACAAGTCATTAAAGGGTGAGGAAACCAATGGTAATGCCAAAATAACTAACCCTTTATGGAGGGATATTCATTTGGTGGACGAATTCCTCATTGTAGCGAGTACCAGGGGAGATTTTCTCTAGACACACATCTTTGAATATTTGTTATGGTATATGGCGGTACATGCTCAACGTTATCATCTATTCATATGTATTCAAACACTCATCAAGATTCACTAATCAACTTCAAGCTTAAAAGTAAACGGTTTTGATCATATAGAAGATTATCAAGTTGTTATCATCTATGAGTTTGTTCCTCTATAAACCTATAGCAAAACTTATTCTTATAAATAACAACTTAGTTGTTTTCCCTTTCAACAACGTTCAAATTTGAGAAAACTAAGCAATAATACACAAAGCACATTGGTACATGCTTTACGCACAAAAGGTACAATGATATGCACGACAAGACCTAATATGAGCTTACAAGATCTAGTATGAATCAATTTTCTGTGTTTGAGAAATATAAGATATCGATGAGTTGGAAAATAAAGTATCTTAGTGATCTTGTAATATGTTTGATTATAGTGAAAACTTATCAATATGATAGGATTGAACATATATTTGAGTTAAGGGGTTGAACCAAGAGAAACTTTATGTGTTTAATATATTTTCCTTATATATATTTATCATTCAGCATTTATTATTGATCTGAGTTTCATTTGAAACAAACCAAAAAAAGTTAATCATTCAACATAATTCGATGTCCCCCCCTTTTCTTGTATTTTTATCACTTCAATTGGTTTTAGAGTCAGGTTTCTTAATTAAACACTTAACTGCGAAATAAATAAATAAATATTTGAGAAAGACATGGATTATCATATAATTGATAACAATGAAGGAACTAACACGTCTTACTCAATCGAACCTCTTATGTTTGATGGAGAAAGATTTGAATATTACAATGATAAACTTTATAGTTTCTCTATCTCCAAAGATTTAGATATATGGAAGCTAGTGTTAGATGGTTATGAACATCCAAAAAATGTTGATGGAAAAAATGTTTATTATTTTTCTAGGGATGATTCTCAAAAGAAAATTATAAGATGCATCATAAAGCCATGAGATTTCTTGCAACCTTCGTTCCCTTAGAAGAATATGATAAAATTGATTGAATCAACAAACATTATTTATGTGGTGGTTTTAACTGATAAAAAGTGAGATGACTTGGTCAACCTATCCGCTATCACCCGAATTGAGTCATGACCCATGGAGTTTGGGTAGTCCCATTATGAAGTCCATCGATATACTTTCCCACTTCCATTCAGGCATCTCTAAGGTTTGCAAGATACCGCCTGGTCTTTGGTGTTCTATCTTCACTTATTGACACACGACGCATTTAGCCACGAACTTTGCTATTTCTCTTTTCATTTAAGGCCACCAGAAGTTTCCATTCAAGTCATGATACATCTTGAAAGAACCAAGGTGAATTGTGAAATCACTTTTATGAACTTCTTCTAGAATCACGTGTTTCAGCTCTGAATCGTTCAAAATTTACATGTTTCTATTAAATAAAAAGATTCCATCTGGTGATTTATTAAAACCCAATTGACGGACTTTAGCTTGTAGATCCTCATCTGTCAGTTGAGTTAGTCTTACCCTATCTCTGAGGTCGCATAGAGTATTTATTTGACTTATCAACACCCCTTCTTAGGTCCATGAGAAGTTTAGGTTGAGGTCTCATAATTTCTCTAGTAAGTTATGTTATAGCACCAATAATTATGTCGTATGCATTTCTTTTCTACACAATGCATATGCTACCTTATTGACCTTCCCGAGGTGATACTTCAATTTAAAATCATAATCCTTCATAAAGTCCATCTAGATTCTATAATGCATGTTCAGTTCTTTCTGATCAAACAACTACTTTAGACTTTTAAGGTCACTGAACATTCAACGTATACTCTATAAAGATAATGTCTCTACACTATAAGTGCGAAGATAATTGCGGCTGGTTAAAGATAATGAGTTGGATAATTCTTTTCATGTGTCTTCAATTGTTGGGATGTATGTGCAACTACTTGAACATTATGTATTAGAACACACCTAAGCCATTATCCAAGACATTGAAGAAAATTTCATCCTTTTAAGTGGGATGCAGTATAATCAAGATTGGATCAGTGGTCAACTTCTTCTTCAACTTTCAGAAACTTCGTTGTTTTGATTTTTATGTCTATATAAGCCTAGAAAGATATTTCAACTTATTTGCTTGAAAATGTCTTAGTGAGAAATAATGATATTTCATCCAAAATTACTACACGTAAGTTTAAACTGAATATATTTGGATCTACTAATTTTTCAAAATTAATTATAAGAAAATTTCAATGAATTATTTTGATTTTATCTAATTCAAAAATATTTTGTTATCTTTAAATGAAGATATTTATATTGGTAAAATATTATTTTAAACGGTTATGTTTTTATGTTAGAATTCCTTTCAAGTTTCAATGTTAGAATATATCTATCAACCTAGGTGTTCTTGCATGGTGAACTCGGGTTGGGATCCACTCAATTTCTTTGTCCCTCCATTTTCTCAATTACTATAGTTTTGTGTGTAAATAACACACATTTCTAAGACATGTGACATATAATTAATATTTAGTTAATTTTATATACATAAAAACTATAGTAATGGAGAAAATGGAGTGGATTTCAACCCGATAAACTCTATAATGTAATTTGAAGAGTTACTTTAAGATAAGGGTTAAAGATATTAATGACCTATAATAATAATAATAGTAATAAAGATACTATTATAACTGTTAGATAATTCTTCTATGTCGAATGGATCCAGACTGAATCGTGAACGAAATCACTTTCCTTAAAAGTATTTCAAGCACACTCTCAGATTGTCTTAGAGTTGGAACGGCCTGAATACCCAGGATAAGTCAGCCTTTTTCTCGAAACTGCACAAGACTGATGAAGTTTCGAATGCAAGGAAAATGTTGGAATTATATGGAAGAGGATTTCAGAATTTGGAGTGAATGATTTCGAATTATGAAGCATATATTTATAGCCATGCTTGTGTCTTTTCAGGAGGTTGCAATTCTTCATAAACACACTCTCTAATGAGCATTTGCAATGGTTCACATAAAATATCATGCACCACTTCGTCAAGTGTCATGTATTTCAAATTCAAATTCAAAATCAAACTCTAGGCAGCGAATAAGTCTGAGCGATAATTAAAAATTAAATTCGCAGTATACCGGCCGAAGGCCGGTCCGCCCGCCGGAGGCGGCCGGAGCGCCACCGGCGCCGCCTCATTAACGCCGCGAATAGCCCGATTGCTCCGATGCGTCGTGCCTAAGTGCTCAAGTGCCGTCTACAAGCCGCCACTAGCGCCTCTACGCCCACGCCCCCGGTTCCGGTTCCGGTTCCGGAGCCGGAGCCGGAGCCGGAGCCGGTGTCGCCGGTGGCGACACCGGCGAGGGGTGTTTTGTATGAGACAAGTGACATAAGTTTTGGCACCACCACATGTGACTATGTGGCACTTTATCCTTTTTGGCTCTTTTGGAAATTACATTGTTCCAAGTGCCTTATAAATGCTATTTAATTTTACTCCTCTTCCAATGTGGGACTAAGCATTTATTATAACACCCACTTTGTCATTTTGGAACAACTTTAATGGAAATAAATTATTATTTCCAACAATCCCCCACTTGTTCTAATAATGACAAAATAATAATTCCAGAAATGGGACATAAGAAGTATTAATACAGTTAAGTATCTTTCGATTTTAAACTTAACCTTAGTAAGAATAACACAAGGTTTAATCGGAATATTAGGTAGCAATGCTTTTAAACCATGAATCCATTTGAATAGACCGGTGTTACCTTACACACACTCCTTAAAGATTCTTCCTCTGCATAACTCGCTTAGCACTTATTTATGGCCATGTGCTATCCTGTTTCATGAATTTTTCATGAGAGAAACTCCAACTCTCACTTTGAGACGGCACCATCTCATAATTCACATAGGTGAAGTTCATATAGTATCTGTTTCCAATAGATACGTACCCTCGGTATTGAACTTCATTAAGAGTTTAAGATAAAACTCAACCCTCTTTTCTAATGTCAACATAATTATGAAATGTTAGACAATTATCCAAATCAACGACTTGTTGTTACCCATTGAAAATCTTAACGTTAATGTTCTGTTAACTTAAGATTGGGTTGCCGCCATTGTCGGAACTCTTACTCAAGGAGTTTCAACCCCATACCTCTCGAGGTTGTTCTTACTAAGTCTCTGGCCAGCGGCTTAGTAAACGGATCAGCCAAATTATAGCTTGTTCGTATATACGTAAGTGAAATGATTCCATCCTTAATCAGTTTTCTTACGAACGAATGTCTAAGTCCTATATGCCTGGACTTTCCATTATACACTTCGCTAAATGCTCTTGCCAAAGTGGCCTGACTATCGCAGTGTATCATTACCTTTGAAACATTGTCTTTAGCCAATGGAACTTCCAAAAGAAGATCCCTCAACCACTCTGCCTCTTGACTAGCGGAAGCGAGAGCCACGAATTCTGATTCCATGGTCGAAAGAGTAATGCATGTTTGTTTCTTGCTCTTCCAGGAAATTGCTCCTCCAGCTAGTGTAAATATCCACCCAGTTGTAGATTTGTGATTTCCCACGTCAGAGATCCAACTGGCATCGGTATATCCTTCTAGTATAGCAGGAAACCTACCATAATGAAGACCAAGATCTTTGGTTTTCAACAAATAACCAAATATCCTCGTGATTGCCTTCCAATGTTCATTACTTGGATTACTAGTAAATCTACTCATTTTACTAACTGCAAATGATATATCGGGTCTAGTACATTGCATTAAGTACATAAGACATCCGATCGCACTTGCATATTCTAATTGAGCCACTGCTCTTCCATCATTCTTTTCAAGTTTGATTACATGATCAAATGGAGTAGTTACTTCCTTGAATTTCAGGTGTTTGAACTTATCAAGCATTTTCTCAATATAATGTGTTTGATTAAGTTCATAACCCCCACTATTTTGCTTAACTTTTATTCCTAAAATTGTGTCAACAAGCCCAAGATCTTTCATCTTGAAAGTGGAAGTTAGAAACCTTTTTGTTTCTAGAATTCCATTAAGTCTATTGCTAATTATTAGCATGTCATCAACATAAAGACACAAAAATATTACAGTGTTATTATACACTTTTGTATATAAACACTTGTCACAAGAATTAGGAATAAATCCATTTGACATTATCGTAGAGTCAAACTTTTGATGCCATTGTTTTGGTGCTTGTTTTAAGCCATATAGAGATTTGACAAGTTTGCACACCTTCTGTTCATTTCCAGGAAGGACGTGTCCTTCTGGTTGTTCCATGTAGATTTCCTCATCGAGGTCTCCGTTTAGGAATGCTGTTTTAACATCCATTTGATGAACAATCAGATCATTTAAAGATGCTAAAGCAAACAACAACCTTATAGTGGTTGTTCTCGCTACAGGTGCATAAGTGTCAAAATAATCTATACCTTCCTTTTGTCTAAATCCTTTTGCCACTAATCTTGCTTTATAAGTGTTTAATGTACCATCACTATGATATTTCCTTTTAAACACCCACTTGCATCCAATGGGTCTTGATCCCTTTGGCAAATCAACAAGTTCCCAAGTGTGGTTGGACATAATTGAATCCATTTCATCTCGGATAGCATCTTTCCAAAAAGAGGAGTCTCTTGAAGCTATTGCTTCCTTATAGGTTTTAGGATCTTCCCCTACTTGAAGAATTACCGGAATGCTTTTAATAAAATTTGTACTATTTCCTTCAACCAGATAAAATGAAATGGATTGAGAATCAATTTCGTCTGGTCCTAGGTTCTTTATTTTCCGGACTCTTTTGCTTATCCTAGGTTCGGGTCGTGGTTCATTTATTCGAGATGTGTCTTCAGGTTGTATTTCTACAATCCGAGAAGAGTCTTTTTCACAAGATTCTTTATTTATGGCCGACTCTGATTCTTTATCCTTAGTTATAAGGTTTTCAAAGAATTCTACATCCCGGGATTCAACAATAATATTAGACTCTAAATTTAACAGTCTATATGCTTTGCTATTTTGTGCATATCCTACAAATGCACATCTTATCCCTCGAGGACCCAACTTGGTTCTCTTAGGATCCATGTTTTTGTAATATGCCACACACCCCCACACCTTAAAATAGCCAATATTTGGTTTCATGCCCTTCCATACCTCATATGGGGAAATTCCACTTTTCTTTAAGGGAATTCTATTTATTATGTGACAAGCGGATAATAAAGCTTCGCCCCACAAATTGAAAGGTAGTTCGGAATGCAATAACATGGCATTCATCATTTCTTGATATGTTCGATTCTTTCTTTCTGCTATGCCATTTTGTTGTGGTGTTCTAGGTGCCGAACATTCATGTATTATACCATGTTCTTCACAAAATGCATCAAATTCAGTAGAGAAGTATTCACCGCCCCTATCACTCCTAAGGACTTTTATACTTCTACTTAATTGATTTTCCACTTCTGCTTTGTAACTCTTAAAGGCATTAAAAGCCTCATCTTTATGCTTTAAGATATATACATAAGTGTATCTAGAACAATCATCAATAAATGTAATGAAATATCTATTTCCCCCACGGGTCAACATGCCATTAAATTCGCACAAATCTGAATGCACAAGATCAAGCAGATTTGTATTTCTTTCAACACTTTTGAAAGGTTTCTTAATCATTTTTGATTTAACACATAATTCACATTTATTGAAATTTTTGATATTACATGATATCAAGCCTAGTTTAATTAGTCTCTTCATTGAACTAATACCAATATGTGCTAATCTATTGTGCCATAAAGTAACTGAATCAAGCATGTAAGCAGAATTAGAGATTTCATTAATCATGTTATCAGTAATACATAGTTTGATCATTCCTTCAGCGGAATATCCTTTTCCAACAAACACACCATTACGGGTCAAGATAAGTTTGCCCGATTCATACACAGATTTAATACCCGGTTTTCCCAATAAATCCCCACTAACAAGATTCCTATTCATGTCTGGGACATGAAGCACATTAACAAGAGTAACTTTCTTTCCAGAAGTGAAGTTGAGTTCGACCGTTCCGGTTCCAATAACTTTGGATCGCACTTCATTTCCCATTTGTACTTCTTGTCCATCATTTGCCTCAGAATATGTTTTGAATGCAGCCCTGTCATATGAGACATGAACCGTGGCACATGTATCATACCACCAGCCTTGGACCTTGCCTTTGATTGCCATAATTTCGCTCACAGTAGCAATTATATCATCATTAGCATTCACTGCATTGATCTCCTTTTTTGATTTATTATGCCTGCAATCTCGAGCATAATGTCCAGGTTTTCCACATACAAAGCATCCATTTTTCGGACCCTTCGGACCACCGAAATTCTTGAACTTGGTATGTTCCTTTTTTTTGGTGCGATGTGACTTTTCTTGACATCATGTTTTTTCTTTTCCTTTCTGGTCACAGCATTGGCTTTGGAAAGACCCGCAGATTCTGATTTTTCCCTCTCCTTCGATTCCTCCTCGATTCGAAGATGCTTCTGGATTTTCTCCAAGGAAAAGTCATCAGAACTGTGCAACAGTTTCTTTTTATAGCCTTTCCACGAACTTGGTAACTTCGCAATGATTGCACCAACTTGAAAGGTTTCAGCAATGTCTATTTTCACCGCTTTGATTTTGTTCACCAGGACTTGCAATTCATGCACTTGAGGAAGTATGGGCTTGGAATCTATAAATTTAAAATCAAAGTATTTAGAAATTAAGAACTTTTTCGTACCTTCTTCTTCGGCTTTGAATTTAAACTCCAGGGAATTCCATATGTCTCTAGCGGACGGATTGTCTGTGTATAAGTCGTATAGGCGGTCAGATAGCGTATTCAGAATATGGCCACGGCATAGTAATTCGTCCTCCCTTCGCAGCATGCGCTTCTTCTTGAGTTCGTCGGAATCATCTGCAGTTGGTTCTGGAATTGGTGTCAGATTGGGATCCAAGACGTAGTGAACCTTGAGCGCAGTAAGCAGGAACGTCATCTTGTCTTGCCATCTGGTAAAGTTGTTTCCATCGAAACGATCCAATTTGACAAGGTCCTGATTCATAACTTTGATACTTGAAACAGCAGCGTCGGAATCCATGATACAAATACTTTTAAGATTGTTAGATAATTCTTCTATGTCGAATGGATCCAGACTGAATCGTGAACGAAATCACTTTCCTTAAAAGTATTTCAAGCACACTCTCAGATTGTCTTAGAGTTGGAACGGCCTGAATACCCAGGATAAGTCAGCCTTTTTCTCGAAACTGCACAAGACTGATGAAGTTTCGAATGCAAGGAAAATGTTGGAATTATATGGAAGAGGATTTCAGAATTTGGAGTGAATGATTTCGAATTATGAAGCATATATTTATAGCCATGCTTGTGTCTTTTCAGGAGGTTGCAATTCTTCATAAACACACTCTCTAATGAGCATTTGCAATGGTTCACATAAAATATCATGCACCACTTCGTCAAGTGTCATGTATTTCAAATTCAAATTCAAAATCAAACTCTAGGCAGCGAATAAGAAGTGCCGTCTACAAGCCGCCACTAGCGCCTCTACGCCCACGCCCCCGGTTCCGGAGCCGGAGCCGGAGCCGGTGTCGCCGGTGGCGACACCGGCGAGGGGTGTTTTGTATGAGACAAGTGACATAAGTTTTGGCACCACCACATGTGACTATGTGGCACTTTATCCTTTTTGGCTCTTTTGGAAATTACATTGTTCCAAGTGCCTTATAAATGCTATTTAATTTTACTCCTCTTCCAATGTGGGACTAAGCATTTATTATAACACCCACTTTGTCATTTTGGAACAACTTTAATGGAAATAAATTATTATTTCCAACAATAACTTCAAATGTAGTTTATAGATAAGTATCTAAAAATTTAAGATAAATAATGTAGACAATAGATTTACATAAATTTATTTGTTTTTATGAAGAAAAAAAAATTACTTTAACAATTTTAGTTTTACTCAATTAATAAACAACACTCGTACATAGAGAGTAAGTCGCCCTCATAACCTTTCCTACATTGTATTATCATTACATTCAATAAAATGACAAATTTCATAGCTGATAGAATGATGACCATACATTCAATTAAATCTATTAATATATTTTTTTCCTATTTTTTTGTTGGTTGAATATAAAAAAATTAAAACAATATTTTTTATTAAATTATTTTTTATTTTACATGTATACGTTCAATTCATTTATTTAAATAAATAAATATTTTTATAGCACATAAAATATGTAAATTAAATTGTAAAAAAACAAGTAAATATTTTAAATCAATTTTAAAAAAAAGACACATCAACCCAAAAATATTTAATAAAATGACGTCTAATTTAATTAGATATTTTAAATTTATACTAATTAAATTAAATTCGTAATTTTTTAAATTATATATTAATTGTTGTGAATAGGATGTCTTGAAACAAAATATAAACGGTTTCTTTATGATTAAGAAACATACAAGAGTTAAGGTTAACAAAGAAAAGAGGTAAAACAATAAGGATTGGTTATGAACTGTCATTCTTTCTTTTTTCTTAGAACAAGATTACAAATATACAAGAATAACAAAATAACTTCTCTCACTTGAATTAGGATTTTATCTTCCTATGTTTCCTTATACAGGATGTGTGTCTAGTATGCTATTTATAAGAAAAATAGTACACTAACCTAATGAGTTTTTTAACAATTACCCATTACAAGTTAACGAAGATTTTACCCCATACCCCTACCCTTATACCCACACCCCTACACTCAAAAATATTGGACCAAAATACCCTTGTTTAAATATCTATAATTTTAAAAAAAATTCACTTTCACTTCATTTCCACTTATTTCCATTTCAAGTCTTCCGGAGAGCTCTTCATCCATTTACAAACCGGAACTCTTCCACCAAGTCTTCCGGAGAGCTCTTCATCCATTTACAAACCGGAACTCTTCCACCAAGTCTTCCGGAACGCATTTGTTTTTCAATACATACCGGAACTCTAAGAGTAAGTCTTCTCGGTTTGTATTTTGTTTTTGTTTCTTCACCGGAAGACTTAATGCATGTCTTCCGGTTCACAAAATTTTGAGTTTATTCACCGGATGTCTTGTAGTAAGTCTTCCGGTACACGCAATTTGTGTTTCTTCTCCGGAACTCTTTTCTGAAGACTTCCGGTTCATTGTTTTTTTTAATTTTTAATTTCTAATTATATTTATTTATTTAATTTTTAATTTTTAATTAGATTGATTTTTTCAGTGGTGCGCACACGAGGCAGAGATGGTAGGATCCCTCGTGGACTAGGACGGGGCGAGTCATCGAGAATGGCTGAAGAAGAGCATTTTGATGCATCTGCATCAGCATCCGAGCCGGCTGGATATCCAGGAGGACCGTATGATACATCTCTGTTAGTTAAGTACGAACAACATGTTGCATACCGTATATGGTTCGGTGAGGTAAGTAAACGAAAATTATTTAATATTGAATAGAACTCGAATTTTTAATATTGAATTTTATAATATATTTACTTTTAATTTTTTTCAGGAGAGAGGGTCGAAGAAAGAGTTAAAGGTGGCGGGACATGGGTTGAAGTTAACTCAGAGGGTTTCGTTACAGTAACCCAGAGAGATGGAGAGCTGGATATCTAGGTCTGGTCTAGCTTCACTCTAGAGAACCAGTTTAACAAAGATAGACACAAACCTAGTTTCCGCTTTTGCAGAGAGGTGACATCTAGAGACATCTTCATTTCACATGTCGTTTGGTGAGATGACGATTACTCTAGATGACGTATCTTGCCTGCTTCACTTGCCCATCATGGGAGTCTTCTGGAGCCCTAAAGATACCAGTGAAGTGCTTGCTGTTGAGTGGGTTGTTGATTATTTAAGAGTGTTACAAAGAATAGCACAACAACAAGTCTGTGAATGCAGGGGTTCCTACTATAAGTTGGAGTGGTTATATGATCTGTTCGTAGAGCATAGAGCTGCATCTATATGGCATTATGCCACTAGAGCTTATTTGCTGATGTTAGTGGGCTCTACTATTTTCGCGGACAAGACGTTTACGCTTGTCGAGGCACGATACCTCTCAATGTTTATAGACTTGGATGGCTTATCAGGATACAATTGGGGAGCAGCTGTGTTGGTTACTCTTTACAGATATCTCGGAGATGCTTCCATGTTCAGCTGTAAGCAGCTTGGTGGTTATCTGACTCTCCTACAGGTATTTATTTTAATTTAGTATATTTTGTTTTAATAAATTTTATCTAGTGTATTAATTTTATTTATCTAGTTTATTATGTTATAATTAATTATTTTAAATTTAATAACCATATTAATTTGTAACAATGCTGGATTCATGAGTATTTTTCAACACTTGGAAAAAAAAGGAGAGAACTGAATACCAGTTAATAATGTGGGTCTCCCTCGAGCGATGAGATGGTCATATAGGCAAGGTGCCTTGAAGGTGGATGAGTTGCGACCTATTCTGGACGAGCTGACACTTGCTGATGTCATATGGCGCCCATTCGAGAATCATAGATTGTGGCGTCAGTTCGATGAGCTATGCCTATATAGGGGGTGTCTGAATTGGGGTGACACTATTGTTCCATACTTGCCTGACAGATGTATGCGTCAGTTTGGATATATGCAGTATGTTTCACATCCACCTCTTGATCATACGGTGGCTGGTGATATTGACGTTGACTGGATTAGTTACCATCAGAGCGTTTAGAATGTGATTCGTCCGACAGCACCGACCACCACCCCATATGAGACAGATGATGGATATCTTGAGTGGTATTATCGTGTCTCTCATCCTTGTCTGGTACCGCCACCCTATCATGATGCTCCAGCAGAGATGTTAGTTCCTGTATATGAAGCAGGACCATCTGATCCTAGCTGGGCTCGTGTGTCTTTGTTGATTCATCGTTATCTTCAGCAGGCTGCTGTTGAAGATAATGACGCACAGTTTGCGGATTTGTTCGAAGCTTTACATATTGCTCGATCACAGTGACTTATATTTATATTTATGATTATATGTTAACTTTTAGACTCATTTGACCTAATTGTTTTATGTTTATGTGTTAACTTTTAGACTCATTTGATCTAGTTGGTTTATGTTTAAGTGTTAACTTGTAGCTTGAAATAAAAAAATGAATAACTTAATTCACGATTCATGTTTTGAAATTAAAAACGAGTAACATAATTCATTATTCATGTTTCGAAATTAAAAATGAGTAACATGATTTATAATGTATAATGCGTTGGTAATATAGGCGTAAGTTGTTGCCAATGTTGTAGACGTCGTGCAAATTCTAGCATCCAAGATGTTGCTGTTGGAGAACGAAAATTCTTCCAATCTACTGTCACCGGTGGCAATGGAAACCCTTCTTTCATGTTTACCTAAATAAAAAAAATAATCAAAATAGTAAGTAAAAATAACGAAAAAGACTTAGGGTTAATCGCATTATCTAAAAACAACTAAGTACCTGAACCCAATGATTTCTGTTTACAAAACCAATGCAGTAAATTGCTACATTTGGTAAAAATGAAGTTGTCATAGGGAAGAAAGTCCAACATTCAATTCCTAAACAGACAAGTACAACATTATAACAATTCGTTATCACGTAACCCGTATCTGGTAGAGTTAACCATTTATGTGGTGGTTGAGGACCGACTTCTTCTATCATCAAAGATTCTTTCACCACTGCTAACTGATCAGTAAATAAATTGGCATACAAACTTGATCTTTCATTATGTATTATTTCCAACCCCAAGTCTCGACGAACCATTGACCAACCATCTTCACCAAATCCATGCAATGAAGCAATGACTCTAAATCCATAATTACCATCTGATACAACATTAACTATATCATCAATATATGACCGAATGTGATTAGGAAACTGAAGGATGAACTGCTTAGATGACTATGAAGATTGTGATAATTTTAACTTCTTCGAAGCTTGTGATGGTTGAGATTTCTTTTGTGAAGACTGTGATAATTTCAACTTCTTTGAAGTTTGTGATGGTTGAGATTGCATCTGTGAAGATTGAGATGCTTGATCAATATACTCGTGATACGAAGGGTCTCTATAAACATCATATCCTACTGATTTTTTGTCTTTCTTCTTGACTCCCCCTTTAGTTTTTATTTTCTCAGGTGGTGGACACATAGAAGTCATTGTAGGGAAGACAAGTTCAAAAACCCTACTTTTTAATGCCCTTTTCCCAACAACATCCATTGACTTAAACCTTTTCCATAACTCATCTATTACACTACTCATATCCACCTCTGATCCATCATCTACGTCTTCATCCAACTTAACTTCCATACTTAGTTTTCTCCAATGAACATGTACATCATCTATTGGTATCGGTATACCATCAATTTTATATCCTATCAACTCACAAGCACAAGGTAGTCTGTAGGTTGTTCTAAGAGTACAACAGTATATTTCCTTGTTAGTTCCAACATAATTAACTCGTTTTAACTCTTCAGCAATGCGTCTCAATGCATCTCGAGACACTGAACCACGTAAATTATTGTAAAATGGACTTACGTGGGCGCGCTCAACTTCATAAAAACTCTTTCGAAAAGAAGCTCTAATATTACCCAATTGTAACTTTAAGTTGTCATTCATAGTCTTCCAACATTTGACCATGTCACCAATACTGTTCCCCAACATTTGCTTTAACTTCCAATGAGCAGACTCAACCCTATTAGTCATGGTGTTACCCAAATGTAGCACTCGATTAATCCATGCTCCAACAAATCTTTGTCTATGTGGTGTCAACCATGTGCCCTTCTGTTGCACCCCAAAATTTGCCCTCACAATACAAGACTTTGTGTTCCAAGAAGGTTCACAAGGTTCACAAAATTCACAATTGGTCAGAAGAGTTGACAATTCCCTCAGACAATGCACCTCCTAAGCAGTGCATCCAAAACTAGGGTTTTGACTTTAATCAGGCTAAATGGACTTCCAAGACTTCAAGTGAGCTTCATAACATCTTATATGTGTATAAGAACCCCCATGTCAAGTTTCAAGACTTTTCTCAAAAGTTTGCTCAGTCAGATGATCAGATAAGTCAAAAGCAGTCAATGCAGTTAAAAGGTCAAACTGAGGTCAACTGTGGTCAAACCAAAGTCAAACTTCATGATTTTTTTTTTTTGCCAACATCAAAGAGAGGTTGGGTGAGAAATATTATCATAATAACTGTAATACCCCAAATTTTGCCCTAAGATTTGTCGTCGCATTTCATTGCATTTAATCAATTACTAACAAATTTGTGTAGTCGTTTGACTTTTTGCAGGTAAATATCATATGGCATGCATTTTTTTTCTAAAAAGTAAAAATGGCACAATTGGCAGGAGGACATGTGTAAGGAGTTATGAGTGTGAGAGGTTGAGAGTTCGAATCTCACCTTTGTCATTTTTTTTGTTTTTTATTATTTTTACTCTAAATTTTTCTATCTTTCATTAAAAAAATAACAAAAATAGTTTTTTATTATTATTTAATTATTATTTTCGTATTTTAATTAAATCATTTTTTAAAATATTATTTTTTTCACTTTTTTCTAAATTATTCATAAAAATATCCAAAAAATCATAAAATAAAAAATATTGAAAAACATTTTGTTCTTTTTATAATATTTTTTATTTTAGGAATCAATAGGATTATTAGTTTTTATTTTAAGTTTATTTTAATTATTTTAAATTATTTAAATTTTATTTTTTCTTAACTAATTATTTAGTTTGGGCTTTAAAATGGGCTTTAGGGACATTATTGACAATTTGGTGTTAACCCTAATTTGTTCCCTATATATACATGTGTTGCCTTGTTGGAAAAAAGGGGAGAAGGAAAAAAACCTAAGAGGAGTGAGTGCCGTTTGCCGTTATTTAGTTTTCTTCTTCATCCATTACTATTGTTTCTTTTTCTTCATCGTTTACCGTTATTTCTTTTCCTTCATCTATTACTGTTGTTTCTTTTTCTTCATCTTTTACCGTTATTTCTTTTCCTTCATCTATTACTGTTGTTTCTTTTTCTTCATCTTTTACCGTTATTTCTTTTTCTTCATCTATTACCGTTATTTCTTTTTCTTTATCTATTACTGTTACGTTTATATATATATAATTTTTAAATTGTTAGAGTTTATATATATAAGATTTTTGATCGAATTATGTCGATACGATGTTTGCACATTTGTGTGCATGACGCGTGACATTTGTGTTAGTTCGATCTGGTTGCGATGATCGCATTTTTGTGTGAGCAATAATACTATTTTTTGCTTAATTTCTTTTCCTTTGCGATAAATTTTGTTTCGTCCGATTTAGATCTGGTTGCGATGAGCGCATTTCTGCGTTAGCAACATTGTTGGGTTATTTGGCACATTTAAAATTCATTATTGCTTTATTATTATTATTATTATTATTATTATTATTATTATTATTATTATTATTATTATTATTATTATTATTATTATTATTATCATTATTTATTATTATTATCATTATTATCATTATTATTACCATTATTATTATTATTGTTATCATTAATTTATTAAAATTTGTTATAATATAAAAATCTGTTTTTTAAAATAAATAACATTAACATCTTTTCCAAATTAATATGAAAACCTATTATTTTTAAGAAAAACTTTTTTTAGATAAATTTAAAATAATAACTAAAATCTTTTTTTTAAAATAATAACTAGAACCGTTATTTATTTTATTTTATTATTGTTCAATTCAAATTTCATTATCATATTGTATCTGCTCCTCTCATGTAACCTCGCGAACTTAACAATCGCTCTTTAAATTCTGCCTTTAAATTTCTGCTTGCATGGTTTAAATTATGACATTATCTCTCTGTTTGCATGATTCAATTATCTCACGCGTTTACTATTATTTCTGTCACATTGCACACATCCGAAGGTTAGGTCTAACTGTTTGGCCGCCGCGCCAATAGTCCGTAAAACTTCACACATTCAATTTCAAATCTTCAAAACTACAAACTACAAACCCTAATTTTCACAAATGCCTCGCCGCAGGCAAAATTACAATTTTACCCTTAGCATTAGGTCAAAGAGCCGCCGCGCTCATTTTAGGGTTTCCCGCCGTGGAATCCCTAATTTAACCCTAATTACAACTTAACATTTCAACGTAGAGATTTGGAGTTTCTACACTCCACGTAAGCGTGTCCTTAAGATGCGTTTATTCCCCTTGAGACCTTGACCACAGTCAAGAAGTTTCTAACCTCCCTATTGAGGGGAACTACGATTACTCTGATTCCACTCCCGTAAGGATACGTAGGCACAAGATGCGATGTCTTGCCGAGTAAACTTAGAATTAACCCCCTTTATTATTTATTATTGCTTATTTATATTTTATTTATCTTTGCTATTTAATTATTTTGCTTATTATTTTGTAATTGTTTCTTGGATGTAAAGTTGTTTAATTATTTAATTATTATTATGGTTAGTAATTAGGGAGTGTAATAACATGTATGTAATATTAAAATAAATTTAGATCACTTTTAAATAAAGATAATTAAAATAAACACGTCACACACGTAAGTCGATTTTAATCGCCGTCTCACTTCCTAAGGATATCCCTCAAGTTGCCTACGAATAATGGTTAAGTGGGGTGTATAAAGCAGGTCCCTCAAATAAAAAAATCATCAAAGTCCCTTATGGTTGCCTTTACGAATCAAGTCCCTTTCGAAAAATGATGATGGTCCCTTATATGTGCTTATTACATCCCACAATGGCCTTCAAAGTCAAATTGTCCCTCACATATCCCTTAACATCCAAAGTAAGGACTACCTACTCCATTATAGTAGGGATAGTCTTACTAAAGGAAAGAATGAAGAATAAGAAAGACCTTTAAACATTAGGGTAGGTTACTCCTAGGTGCTTGCTCACTTCAAAACTGTTTCACACTTAAACAAATTTTCAACAAGTTTTCAAACAAGTTCTTAACATATCCTTACATGGATTATTTATTAACTATTCTGAAAATTTTCTATTCACACACTACAATTTCAAAACAATTCAAAAGTGAGCTTAAGTACCTAAGAGCCCATGGATAACCATGGATGAAAAGGATGCTAATACCTTCCCTTTTCATAACCTACCCCCCGGACCCAAAATATTCTCTAAGGTCTTTCCTGTTCTTTTATAACCTTTCCTTATGGATAAAATAAAAGTCGGTGGCGACTCTTGCTATCCGCAACATTGTTTAAAGTCAGTTCACCGGGTTACAGAACTGGCGACTCTGCTGGGGATTTATTTAAGAGGGGTACCCTTAGGAATTAAGATCACTTTAAATTGTTTGCCTTGTTTGCTTTATTATTATATTGTTGGGGTGCTCTTATGTGTGAAAGGTCCTAACCCGGATCTAGTGTACCTTAGGTAAATGGCAATAGACCAAGGAAACTGTACGACGTATATCGATACGGTTGATCTGGTGGCCATAGTTAGTGCGACTTCTTGGTTGGTGCTTATATTCCTTAAGTCAAGTTGAGGATAATATTGAGGCTGCCATATGTTGTCAATGCACTAACTGACTTTTAGAACCCTAGTTAACTCATCTTGGCCTTTAGAAAGTAGTGAGGTAACCGGCTTTGGTGCAGACTGAAGTTGGTTGACACTCGATACTACGCTCATTGAGATCTTAAACTTGGAGGGTTTTGGTTGGCAAGTAAGTTGCCTTCTGAACAACCACCCTTGTGAAGGATCAATGATATTGAGATCCCTTAGAACCTGGTTACTTTTGTAGGACAGGATGAACCATCTAACTTCAGGGGAGGGTACTTGCCTTTGAACCTCATGCAAGCCTTTAAACCTAGGGCTATGGTGTGACTTGTTTGTGTGTGCCACATGTTTGTGATTGAGCATGACATCATGACATCATCATGCATCATAAGCATATCATTTTCCCTAACCATTTCAAGGACCAAAGGATTTATCTTTGTTCTTTGTTGCAGGTCATGGCTTCTGCTCGTAGAAACACCATCAGGATCAACTTTGTAGGGATACCTGCTAAGCTCAAGGAGTTGGTTTCCCTAGTGCCTGATCATTCGCAGTTCAACAAGAGACATGGTCACTTATTGGATCTAGTTACTTCAGGGTTCAGTGAAGACATGATGAGTGTGCTGTTTCAGTTCTTTGACCCTAAGCACCATTGCTTTACATTTCCTGATTATCAGCTGGTTCCAACCATGGAGGAGTTCTCTAAACTTCTGGGTATACCTGTTCTTGATCAGAAGCCATTCACAGGCTTAGAGAAGGAGCTTAAACCATAAGTTATTGCTGCAGCTCTACATCTGAAGAAGTCTGACATTGTTCTAGAGACGAGAAGTGGAGTTAAAGGTATTCTTGCCAAGGTATTAGTGGATAAAGCTCAAATGTTCTTGAAGGCTATGAGCTACGATGTTGTTGAGGAGATCTTAGCCTTATTGATTTATGGCTTAGTGTTGTTCCCCAATCCTGATCAGTTCATAGACGTTCATGCCATCAACATATTCCTGAGTCACAATCCAGTGCCTACCTTACTTGGAGACATCCTACATTCTCTTCACACCCGTACTACAAGGGCAAGAGGAACTTTGATGTGCTGCATACCTTTACTTTCTAGGTGGTTTATTTCTCACCTTCCTCGCTCAGTAATGAAGAATGAGCAAGGGTTCAGATGGTCCAAGAGGATCATGTCACTTTCTCACTCAGACATCCATTGGTGCTCCAGATCTATGGAGAATGTCACCATCATTGACCGTTGTGGGGAGTTTCCTAATGTGCCACTTCTAGGCATAAGAGGAGGCATCACCTACAACCCATCTCTAGCTTTACGACAGTTTGGTTACGCCCGGAGCGATGGTCCACATGACATGTTGATTCAGGGCATTGTGTTTGATTACGACAACGATCTTCAGGGTTACCGTCAGAGATTCATCCGAGCTTGGGGAAAGGTAAACAGGATTGACAGCAAGACACTGGAGCCTAAGTACACTATTCCTATGGAGGCTTATCTCAGATGGGTACAATCTCGTGCTCAGACACTCATGATGCCATATCCTGCCGTCCTACCAGTTACCGTGGAACCTGTTGCTGAAGGAGACACAGCTTATACCATCCTTCACCCAGACATGCCTACTGATATGGAAGACTTGCAGAGATCATGGATCCAACTGAAAGAGCAAAGGGATACTTTCGAGGCTCATTACAAAGCAAGCCAAGCAAGGATCCTAGAGCTAACAAAGCTACTTCATGAGGAACGAAACCTCAACTCATACCTCAACACAAAGAGGAAACGTCCATGGGAGACTTAAAACCCCATCTTTTGTACTTATTTCGTTTTCATTTTTTGTAAGCCTAAAAGGCAAAACAAGTTATTACTAATAAAAAGTTACTTTCTTGTTTGTTTAAGCAAATTTAAATCCTGCGGTCCTTGAAAACATTGCATATGCATTCCCATATCATTGCATCACAGGTTTATAAGTGTGCACAGGTTTCTCATCTTCTCGCTGTTTATTTCAGCAATGGCTCTTGAACAATCAGTTAAGGATCTCCAGGCACAGAATGCATAGTTCCAAGAGCTGATCCTGAACCTATCCAAGGGGCAGGATGAATTGAAGACACTGCTGGCCAAGAAGACTAAGAAGGCTAGAAGGTCTGCTGGGTTGCTCAACATGGGAAGAAGGTTCAAAGGTCCTGTCAAGACCAAGGAACATGTTGAAGACTATGAATCTGAAGAATCTGAGCAGGAGAGAGGCAGTCTCCACAACACTATGGGGGACTCTGATTCTGAGGCTAACTACTACCATGAGCCTAACGAAGACAAATTCAAGATGCTGGTGGATAGAATGGATGCTATGGAATTACAGAAATCATCTGGGCTGGATTTTGAGGATTTGAGCTTGATATCTGGGGTGGTCATACCCATTGGGTTCAAAGTTCCTACATTTGTTGTCTATGATGGGGTCTCTTGTCCCAAATTGCATCTGAGGTCTTATGTCAGAAGAATGCAACCCCACACTGCTGATAAAAAGTTGTGGATCCATTTCTTTCAAGAGAGTTTATCTGGAGCTCAGCTAGAGTGGTATTATCAGTTGGAGAGTGACAACATCAGAGATTGGAATGACCTTGCTGAAGCTTTCTACAAGCAGTATCAATACAATGCTGACTTAGCCCCCACTCGCATGCAGCTTCAAAGCATGTCTATGGGTGCCAAAGAAAGCTTTAAGGAGTATGCTCAGAAGTGGAGAGACTTAGCTGGAAGAGTTCAACCCCCTTTGACTGATAGGGAGTTGGTTGATATGTTCATGTGTACGCTGAATGGTCCGTTTTACAGTCATCTCATTGGAAGCTCATCATCTGGCTTCACTGAGTTGATCATGACAGGAGAGCGAGTAGAGAATGGTATCAAGAGTGGTAAGATCCAAGTGGGCACTTCTTCATCAGGTGCTGCAAAGAAGCCTCCCACTGGGAAGAAAGAATCTAATGCTGTGTATGGTCAGCCTGATCGTAACAGAAGGCATCAGTCTGTTAGTGCAGTTCATATTTCAAATCCAACTCCTGCAACAACAGAGCAGCCTCAAGGCAACCAACAGAGGGCTAGAAGACAGTTCACGAAGATCAACATGTCAATGGCTCAGGCATTGCAACACTGGTTGAAAGCTGAACTTATTACCCTGAGGGAGGCTCCTCAGAATCCCAATGTTACCTCTCCCAAGTACAATCCCAATGCACGATGTGCATATCATTCAAACTGTCCAGGACATGATACTAATAACTGCTGGGTCTTGAAGAACAAAATTCAGGATATGATTGATGCTGGAGAAATTGAGTTTGATCCACCAGGTACTCCAAATGTGATTACAGCTCCAATGCCAAATCACGAGAAGACTGTCAACGCCATTGATGAAGATATTGATGAAGATATTGATGAAGATCTGCATGTCTATTCAGTTATGGAGTTGAGCACACCATTGTCTGTTATCAAAAAGAGGTTAGTACAAGCTGGGATCTTTCCAGGTTGTCATGAAGATTGTCTATATTGTACCTATAAGCCGGATAGTTGCTTCATTTTGAGAGATGGGATTCAACGTCTCATGGATAAATATACTATAGTGTTTGAAAGAAGACCAGCATCTGTAGAAAGTATGGTGGATCATCTGACTCAGGGTAAGAAGATTGAAGAGGTTGACATGGTTGACAAAGTACCACTAAGAATCACTTCAAAGGGTCCCATTAAAATCACTCATCAGGGCCCAATCAAGATTATTGCTGAAGGTCCTGTGAAAGTTGTTGCTGAAGCCAGAGTAGCTCCTCTGATCATTACCACTCCTGGTCCTATTCCTTATACATCTGACAAAGCTGTGCCTTGGCACTATGGGTCTGATGTTTACATCCATGGTGTCAAGCAGGAGCCTTTACCTGATATGCCTGTTGACATTGATAATATTGCTGGATCTAGCAAGATCACTCGTAGTGGAAGAGTCTTCTCTCCTCCAGTTGCTTCTAAGAGTGCAGTTACTCCTGCTGTTACTTCCACCACTGATGCTCGGGGCAAGGGTCCTGTTATTGAGCCTGTATCTACTGATGTGCCAGCTGCTGATGACCTCTCTAAGCAGATGGAAGAAGTACTGAAAATCATTCGCAAGAGTGATTATGATATTGTTGATCAGCTGGGGCATACTCCCTCAAAGATTTCTATGCTCTCCCTGTTATTATGTTCTGAGGCTCATGCCAAGTCATTGATCAAGTTTCTAAAGATGGCTCATGTACCCAGTGCAATTTCTGTGGACCAGTTTGAGAATTGTGTTGCTCACCTGACCTATGACAACGGGTTAGGATTTTCTGATGCTGACTTGACCCCTGCCAAGAGGGATCATAACAGGGCCTTGCATATTTCAATTGAATGCAGGGGCACTACCCTGTCTCATGTGCTGATAGACAATGGTTCCTCTCTGAATGTGTTGCCTAAGGAAGTCCTGAACAAGCTGAGTCCTAAAGATACGGTATTGAAGCCCAGTAATATTGTGGTAAAGGCTTTTGATGGTTCTAGAAGAGTAGTGCATGGGGAAATTGATCTTCCAATCAAGGTTGGCTCTCAGGTGTTTACCGCTACATTCTATGTGATGGATATTCGTCCTTCGTACTCATGTCTGCTTGGTCGTCCCTGGATCCATGGGGCAGGTGCTGTGACCTCCACATTACATCAAAAGTTGAGATATCCGGTGAATGGAAAAGTTGTTACTGTCTTTGGAGAGGAAGAATACTTTGTCAGCCATGTAAACACTTTCAAGTATCTGGAAGTAGAAGGTGAATACATTGAAACTCCATGTCAGTCATTTGAAGTGGTTCCCTGGGCTGTTAAGGATTGTGTGACTCCTCCTGCTGTGAAGAAGGTTCCTGTGGTCATCAGAAACCCTCCAACAATGGCAATGGCCTCCCTCAATGATGCAAAAGTTGTGATGGAAGAAGGTGGTTGTACTATTTGGGGTCAGCTTCCTGATATTCCATACAAGTCTGACAAGTTTGGTTTGGGTTTCACTGCAGAGTCCCAGAAGGCTGTTCGTCGTGCTCGTGCTGTTCGTATCACCAATCAAGGGGTTATCAATGTTGTGGGAGATCAAGATGAAGACTACAACTTGGAGGCATGGATTTTTCCTACTGTGGGTGCTGGACTCAATAATTGGAAAGCTGAAGATGTTATCCCTATCTCCTTTAGTCAGGAGTAAATACTATTACTGTGTTATGTTTTTAAATTTGTAATTTCTGGAACAATTAAAACTTTCAAGCCATGTGCCTTACCCGGGGCACAATGGTGTGCTTGTTACGGGTTGTCATTTCATTTGCATACTTCATTCAATAAAATCAGTGGACGTTTCGTTTTCGTAAATATTGTGTTCCTTGTCTTTCTTTTTCTTTTATTTTTGCTTTATCAGCTATGTGTTCTTACACACACCCACGTCACTAAAATGCAGATCCTCATCCACTCTGGATCCAGTTGATAACAGTTCTACTATTGCCAATTACAATTTCGAGAATCCGATCTATCAAACTGAAGACGGAAACGAGGACGATTGTGAAATACCTGTAGGGCTTGCTAGGTTGTTACAACAAGAAGAGAAAGCTATACAGCCACATGAAGAGCCAGTCGAAGTTGTGAATCTGGGAACTGAAGAAAACAGAAAAGAGGTCCAGATAGGGGCTGATTTAGAGGACAGTGTCAAGAGCAGGTTGATTCAGATGCTACGTGACTATGTGGAGATCTTTGCTTGGTCTTATGAAGATATGCCAGGGTTGGATACAGACATTGTGGTTCACCGTTTGCCAGTGAAAGAAGATTGTCGTCCAAAGAAGCAGAAGGTTCGTCGTATGCGTCCTGAAATGTCAGAAAAGATCAAAGCAGAGGTAATGAAACAGTTCAAGGCAGGGTTCTTGGCCGTAACTTCTTATCCTCAGTGGGTTGCAAATGTGGTACCAGTTCCTAAGAAAGATGGTAAGGTACGTATGTGTGTAGACTACAGAGATCTGAACAAGGCTAGCCCTAAAGATGACTTTCCACTTCCTCATATTGATATTCTGGTGGACAACACTGCTCAGCATAAGGTATTCTCTTTTATGGATGGTTTCTCTGGTTACAATCAAATCAAGATGGCACCTGAAGATATGGAGAAGACTACATTTGTGACACAGTGGGGCACCTTTTGCTATAAGGTAATGCCATTTGGTTTGAAGAATGCAGGGGCAACATATCAGCGTGCTATGGTGGCTTTGTTTCATGATATGATTCATCATGAGATAGAGGTATATGTGGATGATATGATAGCCAGGTCTCAGAATGAAGAACAACATCTTGATCATCTGCACAAGTTGTTTGAGAGGTTGAAGAAATACAGGTTGAGATTAAATCCAAACAAGTGTACTTTTGGAGTTAGATCTGGAAAGCTCTTGGGTTTCATTGTCAGTGGAAAAGGTATTGAAGTGGATCCTGCAAAAGTGAAAGCTATACGAGAGATGCCAGCTCCCCGTACTGAGAAGGAGGTTAGAGGTTTCTTGGGACGATTGAACTACATTGCAAGATTTATTTCCCAATTAACTACCATCTGTGAGCCAATCTTCAAGTTGTTGAGGAAAGATCAGGTGATGGAATGGAATGATGAGTGCCAGACTGCCTTTGATGAAATCAAGAGATATTTGCTAGAACCTCCAATTTTAATGCCACCAGTTGATGGAAGACCCTTGATTATGTATTTAACAGTATTAGACAACTCAATGGGGTGTGTATTGGGGCAACATGACGAGTCTAGTCGAAAAGAGCAGGCAATATACTACCTTAGCAAAAAGTTTACCGACTGTGAAACAAGATACTCACTGCTCGAGAAAACTTGCTGCGCTTTGGCATGGGCTGCTCGCCGACTAAGACAGTATATGTTGACCCATACTACCTTGTTGATTTCGAAGATGGATCCAATCAAGTACATATTTGAGAAACCTGCTCTTTCCGGAAGAATTGCAAGATGGCAAATGATCTTGACGGAATATGATATACAGTATACTACTCAGAAGGCCATTAAGGGGAGTGTTGTTGCTGATCATTTGGCTCATCAAGCAGTAGATGATTACCAGTCAATGAATTTTGAGTTCCCTGATGAAGACATTATGTCTGTTACCAAAGAACCTGGACAATATGACAGACCTGAACAAGGATCCCGATGGACTATGGTTTTTGATGGTGCCTCCAATGCACATGGTAATGGTGTTGGTGTTGTGATTAGCTCCCCTGAAGGTTGTCATACCCCGATTACTGCCAGACTTTGTTTCTATTGTACCAATAACATGGCTGAGTATGAGGCATGTATCATGGGTATGCAAGTTGCTATTGATATGAAGATTCAGTTCCTTGAGGTGTATGGAGATTCAGCTCTGGTAGTAAGTCAGATTAAAGGAGATTGGGATACAAAGCATGATAATCTCATTCCTTACAGAGAACATGTGTTGTCTTTGATCCCACATTTCAAAGAGATTACTTTTGGACATATTCCACGAAGAGAGAATCAGTTGGCAGACGCATTGGCCACCATGGCATCTATGTTTGAGATCAGCTGGGATGATGAAGCTCCCAAGATTACCATTGATAGATTTGAGAAGCCTGCATACTGCAATAAGATTGACACTGAAGGGGCAGAGGAGAAGCCTTGGTTCTATGAAGTGAAAAACTATCTTGAAGCTCAGGAGTTCCTTGAAGGGGCATCTGTCAGAGATAGGAAGTTCCTGAGAAGGTTTTCTGCTAAGTTCTTTCTGAGTAATGGCATTCTGTATAAGCGTAATCATGATTCAACTATGCTTCGTTGTGTGGATAAGAAGGAAGCTACAGAAATTATGGAAGAGATGCATGATGGGACCTTTGGCACTCATTCTAGTGGTCATACCATGGCAAAGAAGATTTGGAGAGCAGGTTACTATTGGTCTACCATGGAAGCTGATTGCTATCAACACTCCAGAACATGTCACAAATGTCAAATCTATGCTGATAAAGTACATGTACCTCCATCTCCATTGAATGTGTTGACTGCTCCTTGGCCCTTTGCCATGTGGGGCATTGATATGATTGGTGAGATCAAGCCTACTGCTTCTAATGGGCATCGTTTCATCCTGGTTGCTATTGATTACTTCACGAAGTGGGTAGAGGCAGCTTCATTTGCATCTGTGACTAAGAATGTTGTGGCTCGGTTCATTAAGAATAATCTCATATGTAGGTATGGTATCCCTGAAAGGATTATCACTGACAATGGCTCTAATCTGAACAACACTATGATTACTGATCTCTGTACGCAGTTCAAGATTAAGCATCACAACTCTTCTCCGTATCGTCCAAAGATGAATGGGGCAGTTGAAGCTGCTAATAAGAACATTAAGAAGATTGTACAGAAGATGACTATTACTTACAAGGATTGGCACGAGATGTTACCATTTGCTCTGCATGGTTATCGTACTACAATACGTACTTCAACAGGGGCAACCCCATTCTCCTTAGTCTATGGTATGGAAGCAGTTCTGCCTATTGAAGTTCAGATCCCCTCCTTGAGAATTATGAAGGATGCAGGCTTGGATGAAGATGAGTGGATTCAGACTCGACTTGACCAGATAAATTTGATTGATGAGAAAAGGTTAGCAGCAGTTTGTCATGGCCAGATGTACCAGAAACGGATGATCAAAGCTTTTAACAAGAAGGTTAAGCCAAAGGTATATCAGGCTGGTGACTTGGTAATCAAGCGTATCATATTACCACAGGGTGATCCTAGGGGCAAGTGGACTCCAACATATGAGGGACCATTTGTAGTCAAGACAGTGTTCTCAGGAGGTGCCATGATACTGACTACAATGGATGGTGAAGACTTCCCACAACCTGTAAACGCAGACATAGTTAAAAAATACTACGCATAAAAAGAGACCCGCTAGGTTGACAGGCCTAGGCAAAAATAAGGGCATCCCGGCAAACCAAAAGGGTTTGGGCAAAAATTAGGGATATATATATAAAAAGATGTACACCCGGCAAGTCGAAAACCTGAAAAGGCGGCTTGGGCAAAAAAGGGTATCCCGGTGGATTGAAAACCTGAAAGGGCAATCCAGGCAAAAGTTAGGGATTAAAGCGTATGACTATGTCTCGTTTGGATCACTCATGAAACTGCAACCAGTTGTACTACTTACTCAAGCTCAAACAGATAAAGCTCAATCCAATCGTTTCCGTCTCAACAGCAAGAAGATGAGATACTTGAGTGGCAATAGTAGAATTGAAACTCAATAGGATTATTTCCCACATAGCTGATTCTTTTTGTAAAACTTCATGACAAAATTCTCTTACTAGGGTTTCTGTCTCCTTGTGCAAACTTACCCGTGTATGGGTCACTTTTGATATAAATAAATTCCATCTTTTGAATCCAGATTTACTTTTACCCTATTTACATAAGCGAAACGTCCATTGGTTGTGTTTGAATGTATGTATGCCTTTGAATATGATTGATGTTTACCAGAAACGCATGTATGCTTTTAATATGATTGATGTTTACCAGAAATGCATGAAAATGCAGTAATAGTATTTACTAAGGACGAACGAGGGAAGGATTTCAACGAAGCTTCGCCGGTTCATCTTTACAAGACAGTTACAAACCATCAGTAGGACTAATCCATTTTCACAAAGTCTAATCTCCCCTGGAATTTATATCCATCTCTTTTATCCTCATACGGATATACGGGAAATTACTTTCCAATAAGGGCACGATGAACGAAGACGGGATGTTATACTTATCCTACTATCAAACGAAAACGAAGGTTATCTATACCCTACTATCCCCAACAACGGGAGGTTATCTATACCTTGTTATCCCCAACAACGGGAGGTTATCTATACCTTGTTATCCCCAGCAGACGGAGGGTTATATATTCTTCAACAACGAATCGGGATTTATTTTCCTTGGCCAGCAGTTGTTATACAAGGATATCCAGACACTTCCAGCAGTGTCATAGCATACATACATCATTTACATCATACCATAACATATATGCCTATAGTACATTACCTAAGTGCATCATGTCATACATGCATACATAAAGCATAAACTAATGTTGTTATACAGAATGCTACCTTGTTTTCAGGTTAATTATCCAACAAACAATCTTATGATCTTTGGGACTGCTTTATTGTAACCTCAGGGTTACTTTATCCTCCTGATGAGCTTCTTATTACTTTGGGACTGCTTTATTGTAACCTCAGGGTTATTTTATCCTCCTGATAGCCTCTCATGACTTCAAGACTGCTTTAGAGCTACTGATTGCTCTATCCTCCTGAAATCATCCTATTACTTCAAGACTGCTTTAGAGCTATTCATTGCTCTATCCTCATGAGGTCATATTACTACTTCAAGACTGCTTTAGAGCTATTCATTGCTCTATCCTCCTGAAGCCATCTAATTATTTCAAGACTGCTTTAGAGTTATCCATTGCTCTATCCTCCTGAAATTACATTATTATTTCAAGACTGCTTTAGAGCTATCCATTGCTCTATCCTCCTGAAATCATTACTTCAAGACTGCTTTAGAGCTATTGATTGCTCTATCCTCCTGAAGACATATCACATTATTATTTCAAGACTGCTTTAGAGTTATCCATTGCTCTATCCTCCTGAAATTACATTATTATTTCAAGACTTCTTTAGAGCTATCCATTGCTCTATCCTCCTGAAATCATTACTTCAAGACTGCTTTAGAGCTATTGATTGCTCTATCCTCCTGAAGACATATCACATTATTACTTCAAGACTGCTTTAGAGCTATTCATTGCTCTATCCTCCTGAAGCCATCTAATTATTTCAAGACTGCTTTAGAGTTATCCATTGCTCTATCCTCCTGAAATTACATTATTATTTCAAGACTGCTTTAGAGCTATCCATTGCTCTATCCTCCTGAAATCATTACTTCAAGACTGCTTTAGAGCTATTGATTGCTCTATCCTCCTGAAGACATATCACATTATTATTTCAAGACTGCTTTAGAGCTATTGATTGCTCTATCCTCCTGAAGCCATTATTACTTCAAGACTGCTTTAGAGCTATTGATTGCTCTATCCTCCTGAGGTCAGATTTATCACTTCAAGACTGCTTTAGGGTTATCATTATTGATTGCTCTATCCTCATGAAGACATGCTGTTACATCAGTATTACTCCAGACTCCTGACAGTTCTCATTATACTACTGAAGAACTTTCCCCTAGTGGCATCTTTAAGCCCACTCAATCATGTTCAACCAACCATCAATATCACTCCATGCACTGGTGAGTGCAAATTTTTGGGCTTTTGTGTTCAATCCCCTTCAACCTTCCAGGTTACGACTGGCAAATATACCAATCTAACCCCTCAGGTTTCAGAAAATTGAACAGGGGCAGCTGTTGCACCCCAAAATTTGCCCTCACAATACAAGACTTTGTGTTCCAAGAAGGTTCACAAGGTTCACAAAATTCACAATTGGTCAGAAGAGTTGACAATTCCCTCAGACAATGCACCTCCTAAGCAGTGCATCCAAAACTAGGGTTTTGACTTTAATCAGGCTAAATGGACTTCCAAGACTTCAAGTGAGCTTCATAACATCTTATATGTGTATAAGAACCCCCATGTCAAGTTTCAAGACTTTTCTCAAAAGTTTGCTCAGTCAGATGATCAGATAAGTCAAAAGCAGTCAATGCAGTTAAAAGGTCAAACTGAGGTCAACTGTGGTCAAACCAAAGTCAAACTTCATGTTTTTTTTTGCCAACATCAAAGAGAGGTTGGGTGAGAAATATTATCATAATAACTGTAATACCCCAAATTTTGCCCTAAGATTTGTCGTCGCATTTCATTGCATTTAATCAATTACTAACAAATTTGTGTAGTCGTTTGACTTTTTGCAGGTAAATATCATATGGCATGCATTTTTTTTCTAAAAAGTAAAAATGGCACAATTGGCAGGAGGACATGTGTAAGGAGTTATGAGTGTGAGAGGTTGAGAGTTCGAATCTCACCTTTGTCATTTTTTTTGTTTTTTATTATTTTTACTCTAAATTTTTCTATCTTTCATTAAAAAAATAACAAAAATAGTTTTTTATTATTATTTAATTATTATTTTCGTATTTTAATTAAATCATTTTTTAAAATATTATTTTTTTCACTTTTTTCTAAATTATTCATAAAAATATCCAAAAAATCATAAAATAAAAAATATTGAAAAAATTTTTGTTCTTTTTATAATATTTTTTATTTTAGGAATCAATAGGATTATTAGTTTTTATTTTAAGTTTATTTTAATTATTTTAAATTATTTAAATTTTATTTTTTCTTAACTAATTATTTAGTTTGGGCTTTAAAATGGGCTTTAGGGACATTATTGACAATTTGGTGTTAACCCTAATTTGTTCCCTATATATACATGTGTTGCCTTGTTGGAAAAAAGGGGAGAAGGAAAAAAACCTAAGAGGAGTGAGTGCCGTTTGCCGTTATTTAGTTTTCTTCTTCATCCATTACTATTGTTTCTTTTTCTTCATCGTTTACCGTTATTTCTTTTCCTTCATCTATTACTGTTGTTTCTTTTTCTTCATCTTTTACCGTTATTTCTTTTCCTTCATCTATTACTGTTGTTTCTTTTTCTTCATCTTTTACCGTTATTTCTTTTTCTTCATCTATTACCGTTATTTCTTTTTCTTTATCTATTACTGTTACGTTTATATATATATAATTTTTAAATTGTTAGAGTTTATATATATAAGATTTTTGATCGAATTATGTCGATACGATGTTTGCACATTTGTGTGCATGACGCGTGACATTTGTGTTAGTTCGATCTGGTTGCGATGATCGCATTTTTGTGTGAGCAATAATACTATTTTTTGCTTAATTTCTTTTCCTTTGCGATAAATTTTGTTTCGTCCGATTTAGATCTGGTTGCGATGAGCGCATTTCTGCGTTAGCAACATTGTTGGGTTATTTGGCACATTTAAAATTCATTATTGCTTTATTATTATTATTATTATTATTATTATTATTATTATTATTATTATTATTATTATTATTATTATTATTATTATTATTATCATTATTTATTATTATTATCATTATTATCATTATTATTACCATTATTATTATTATTGTTATCATTAATTTATTAAAATTTGTTATAATATAAAAATCTGTTTTTTAAAATAAATAACATTAACATCTTTTCCAAATTAATATGAAAACCTATTATTTTTAAGAAAAACTTTTTTTAGATAAATTTAAAATAATAACTAAAATCTTTTTTTTAAAATAATAACTAGAACCGTTATTTATTTTATTTTATTATTGTTCAATTCAAATTTCATTATCATATTGTATCTGCTCCTCTCATGTAACCTCGCGAACTTAACAATCGCTCTTTAAATTATGCCTTTAAATTTCTGCTTGCATGGTTTAAATTATGACATTATCTCTCTGTTTGCATGATTCAATTATCTCACGCGTTTACTATTATTTCTGTCACATTGCACACATCCGAAGGTTAGGTCTAACTGTTTGGCCGCCGCGCCAATAGTCCGTAAAACTTCACACATTCAATTTCAAATCTTCAAAACTACAAACTACAAACCCTAATTTTCACAAATGCCTCGCCGCAGGCAAAATTACAATTTTACCCTTAGCATTAGGTCAAAGAGCCGCCGCGCTCATTTTAGGGTTTCCCGCCGTGGAATCTCTAATTTAACCCTAATTACAACTTAACATTTCAACGTAGAGATTTGGAGTTTCTACACTCCACGTAAGCGTGTCCTTAAGATGCGTTTATTCCCCTTGAGACCTTGACCACAGTCAAGAAGTTTCTAACCTCCCTATTGAGGGGAACTACGATTACTCTGATTCCACTCCCGTAAGGATACGTAGGCACAAGATGCGATGTCTTGCCGAGTAAACTTAGAATTAACCCCCTTTATTATTTATTATTGCTTATTTATATTTTATTTATCTTTGCTATTTAATTATTTTGCTTATTATTTTGTAATTGTTTCTTGGATGTAAAGTTGTTTAATTATTTAATTATTATTATGGTTAGTAATTAGGGAGTGTAATAACATGTATGTAATATTAAAATAAATTTAGATCACTTTTAAATAAAGATAATTAAAATAAACACGTCACACACGTAAGTCGATTTTAATCGCCGTCTCACTTCCTAAGGATATCCCTCAAGTTGCCTACGAATAATGGTTAAGTGGGGTGTATAAAGCAGGTCCCTCAAATAAAAAAATCATCAAAGTCCCTTATGGTTGCCTTTACGAATCAAGTCCCTTTCGAAAAATGATGATGGTCCCTTATATGTGCTTATTACATCCCACAATGGCCTTCAAAGTCAAATTGTCCCTCACATATCCCTTAACATCCAAAGTAAGGACTACCTACTCCATTATAGTAGGGATAGTCTTACTAAAGGAAAGAATGAAGAATAAGAAAGACCTTTAAACATTAGGGTAGGTTACTCCTAGGTGCTTGCTCACTTCAAAACTGTTTCACACTTAAACAAATTTTCAACAAGTTTTCAAACAAGTTCTTAACATATCCTTACATGGATTATTTATTAACTATTCTGAAAATTTTCTATTCACACACTACAATTTCAAAACAATTCAAAAGTGAGCTTAAGTACCTAAGAGCCCATGGATAACCATGGATGAAAAGGATGCTAATACCTTCCCTTTTCATAACCTACCCCCCGGACCCAAAATATTCTCTAAGGTCTTTCCTGTTCTTTTATAACCTTTCCTTATGGATAAAATAAAAGTCGGTGGCGACTCTTGCTATCCGCAACATTGTTTAAAGTCAGTTCACCGGGTTACACCTTCACATAATCAATAAATTCATTACAATCAACACACACCTGCTCAAGTTGGTTCAACCTTTGATCATACTCAACCTCATCACTAGCCATTACAACATCCGTCCATAACTCATCAATTTTCTTTTGCATGTCCCTAGCCACATATTGTTTCCGTTTTGCACCAACATTCTTGTTAATATGAAATCGACATAGCATATTGATCGACCTTAGAAACACAATTTCAATGGCTTTCATCAAAGCAAGATCTCTATCTGTAAAAATCACTTGTGGACACAACTCTTTCTTCACAAACAATTGTTTAAGTTTATCTAGCACCCAACAAAAAGTCTCAGTTTGCTCAGACTCAATATAGGCAAATGCGACCGCAAAAGTCAACTCGGTTGATGTCATGCCAACAATTTCAAACAGAGGTTGCCTATATTTGTTTGTCTTGTAAGTGCTGTCCATAACTAGCACAATAGGAAAAATATTCAACAACTTAACTGAATCTGGATGAGCCCAAAAGATATCTCTAATAACTTCAGAGTCATCTCTTTTTCTACTCCAATAAACATAATTTGCTTCCTCAATAAGCTTAAACAAATGTTGTATCTCATTTCTAGGACCTCTTATATTTTTTCTATCATACTCTTCTGTTTGTATATTTGCGTGATCCGAGTGACATTATCTGGATCTTGCTCTTGCAATGAAAGCAATATATGTCTAGGTGGAACCTTTCTCTTTGTCAAATCAACAACATGTTGCTTTTGATCTGCTGTCAACCTACCGACAAATGCGTGATCTTCTAATCTATCAGGTAAATCATGGTTATGAACTCCATATTTTACATCAATCTTCCATCCAGATCCATCAGTCGCTGGAATTGATCTGATTCTAAATGGACATCCACATTTTTTCATCGCACTCTGGGTTCCACTATCAATATCTCTGTGTTTTCCTCCTTTATCACATCCAAATATTAATTTGTTACTTCTTCCTCTCTTGTCTGTTTTAATATCTGAGCGAGTGATGATAACCGTAACTTTATTTTGGATTCCAATCTCTTTAATTCATCTTATTACCTCTTCTCGTGTACCAAATCTTTGAGTTGTTGAAAAAACATCAGACGTATCTACGCATATCTGATCTTTATCGCATATTTGTAAAGGAATTTCTGAAACTACATTAAAAAATTCAAAAATAATTAAAAAAATAAATACAAAAAATTGGACAATTCAAACCGGAAGAGTTGTAGCAAGAGTTCCAGTAGTAAAAAAAATAAACCGGAAGACTTGTAAAAAGTCTTCCGGTTTGTTTTTTTGGCTACCGGAACTCTTGCTACAACTCTTCCGGTGAACACCCACGAAAATTACCAAACCGGAAGTCTTTCATAAAGTCTTTCGGTACATTATTTTTGTGAACCAGAACTCTTTGCCCAAGTCTTCCGGTTTGAGAAAAAAATCCTACCAGAAGTCATTTTCAAAGTGTTCCGATAGATCGTGGGATGAATTTCTCGGAAGTCAAAAAATCTAAAAAGTGAAAAAAAAAATTAAAATATATAAGGATAAAATAGGTATTTTTAAAAAAATATAGGGGTATGGATATAAGTGCAGAGGTATAGGGTAAAATTTTCCAAGTTAACTTAGGGTACAAGCTAACTTAAACAATTGGACTTACAAGCAAGACCCAATTCAACATGCTAACAAACCTAACAATATTGATTAAGGCATGTTAGAGCAAACTTCGACTACAACACACATTACTCGCAAACAGACTTCGACCATACTAGAGTTCAATTCAATATCTCACATTAACATATAACAATTTTAAATCTTTAATTTTTATATATGCATTTATTTTTCTTACTGAAGCTAATTTTTTAAAAAAGTTATCATTTATTTACAAATATCAACAAATTATTTAAATTAATACATAAATATAAATAAATATTATTGTCAAAGATTGAACTCTAAACCATTAATTTATACTCATTTAAGTTGCCCTTCACCAAACTTAAACTAAATTAACTCATATTATTGTCAAATAAACCTTTGTCGATGAAGAGAAAGAAAACATATTTTGGAGATTGCATTTACCGAGAAGATCGGACAAAAAAGTCGGGAAAAAAATTGAACGGTGAATAGTGTCATCCGTACGGTGAATAGTACCATCCGTACGGATGAATAGTACCGTCTGTACAGATGAATAGTGATATCTGTACGATAAATAGTGTTTTCGAGTTTTCGGGCTTTTTTTTATTCAGTCTATGTATCCATGTGATTTTGGGCTTTGTTTGTTGGGTATTTGCTATTATAAATATGTATCTCTTATATGTTTGGTGTGTGACAATCTTAGAGTTTTCACCAACAAGAGAGACCAAGGGTTTAAAGGTATAGCATAGGGTTTCAGCTATGCACAAAGAAAATCTTAAATTACACATTGGGTTTGAGTGATTCATATATTGCGAGTTGGAGAGGTAGGGAAACACTTGGGTAGAAAATATGGTTGTTCTTGGGCGCCTTCAGGGTTGTTCTTGGGAACTTGAAGGCGAAGGATATTTTCTTGTAACTCATCTGTAATCTCTTGTAACAACTTTCTGAGTATAGTGAATTGGAAAGCTCCTCTCTCCCCCAGAGTAGAGTAGATCGTTTGATCGAACTGGGTAACCAAACCTTCGGTTTTTTCTTGCCTTATTCTGTTATATTATCTGTGTACAAATTATTATTGTTGAAGACCATTTATTTTGGTTGCTATTATTATTTTCCTCACAAATTGATATTGAATGTTTTCATAATTCACAACAAGTGGTGCGGTGAGCGTGGAGCAAAGAGATATTGTTGATAAGTGAGCACCATGGTTAGTAGATGACAGATCGAGAAATTTTCCAGTAACAACGATTTCGGGTTGTGGAAAGTTAAGATGCAAGCAATTTTAATTCAAGCAAAGTGTATCGATGCTTTGAAGAGTGAAGCATTGATGCCTGCAACTTACACAAGTACACAAGACTGAGATGGTGGATAAGGCCAGGAATGTCGTTATCTTGTACCTCGGGGGTAAAGTTCTAAGAGAAGTCGCCAGGAAGCAAACTGCGGTTGCTATGTGGCAAAACTTGAATCATTGTATATGACAAAGTCTTTGACTCACAGGTTGTATCTGAAACAACAACTCTATTCATACTGAATGGTGGAGAACAAATCCATAGTTGAGCAGCTCACAGAATTTCACAAAATTATTGATGATCTTGAGAATATTAAAGTGAAGATTGATGATGAGGACAAGGCTTTGCTTCTGTTGAATTCATTACCCAAATCCTTTGAGCATTTTAAGGATGCCCTTTTTTATGGCAAGAAAGATACCATTACTTTGGATGAAGTCCAGACGATGGTGAAATCCAAAGAATTTTCAAAGTCAAAATATTTGAAGATTGAAGATAGTGGTGAAGGCTTAAATGTGTCAAGAGGAGGAGGTGAGCGTAAAAAGGGATGTCCAAATCAAAGAGGTCTGCCAAGTTAAAGGTAAAATATTTTAATTCTTAGAAAATCGGTCACTTTGAGAGGGATTGTCCTGAAAGAAAGGTCAATGAAGATTCTGTTCAAGCTGTAGTTGCATTGGGTGAGGAAAGTTATGAGGATGCTGAAGCACTAGTAGTATCGATTTTGGAAACTGAAGATAGTTGGGTCATTGACTCAGGTTGCTCTTATCACATGTGTCCAAGGATATAATACTTTGAAATTTTGAAGATCGTGCAAGGTGGAGTAGTTCGCCTTGGTAATAATAAGGCATGCAAGGTTCATGGTATTGGTACGGTCAGATTTGAAATGTTTAATGATCGTGAACTTCTTATTCACAATGTGAGGTATGTTCTATAACTCAAGCGAAATTTGTTATCTATAAGTATATTTGATGATCTATGCTCTTATACTAGAGTTGAACATAGAGTGTTGAAGATTTCGCATGATGAATTGATTATTGCTAAAGGGTCTAAAATATGTGGTCTATATATTTTAGAAGGATCAAATGTTATTATTCATTCATCATTAACTAGTGGAGGCTTTCATGACAAGGAAGAACTATGAGATTTGAGTTTAAGGCGTTATGAATGCCTTGAGAAAGTTTCAGAGGAGTACAATGAATTTTGCAAAAATCAAGGGATAAAAATGCATGTTACCGTTGAGTTGTTATTGAGTTTTTGGGGAAGAGTTGAGGTTAAAACAACTTACTTGGTTGGTAAAGAATTTCTTCAGAAGAAGAATAGTGAAAACCAAGGGAGAAACTATAACGGAGAAAACTCAGTTTGAGGTGGAGTTTCCTACTATGGATGCTAGCAGTAGTGAGAGAATGGTTACAGAGATCTCTGATTATCATTATACTCGTGATAAGGTAAGGAGGGTTATTATAGCATCTCAAAGGGACGATTATGCTAGCCCTGGATATTATGTTTTTAATGTGGCTGAAAAACTGCAAAATAAAAGAATAAAAACCTTCAGGAAGGCATTTGAAAACAAGTGGAGTCAAGGGTGGCTGAAAAATCATACTTGTAGGCTTGTTAACTAGGCAGAAAGGGTAATTGGAAACAAGTGGATTCAAGTTGTGAGATCAAGATTCAAGGGTTACTTGAATTTGATCAAGGTTATTAATTAAAGTTTCAACTTGGTAGAGAGCAGCAATGTTGTTGATTGGTATCAACACGGTCTAAAGTCAAGGTAGATATTATTGTAATGTGTCTTAAAGCCTTTGTTGATGAAGAGAAAGAAAACATATTTTGGAGATTGCATTTACCGCGAAAATCAGAAGTTTTAGAAAGTCGAAAAAAAATTGGCCGGTGAATAGTGACATCCGTGTGGTAAATAGTACCGTCTGTACAGATGAATAGTATCGTCCGTATGGATGAATAGTGACGTCCGTACGGTAAATAATGTTTTCGAGTTTTCGAGCTTTTTTTCCTATTTGATCCATGGATCCATGTGATTTTGGGCTTTATTTGTTGGGTATTTGCTATTATAAATATGTATCTCTTATATGTTTGGTGTGTGACAATCTTAGAGTTTTCACCAATAAGGGAGATCAAGGGTTTAAAGGTATGACATATGGAAAGGTAGAGAAACACTTGGGTAGAAAATATGGTTGTTCTTGGACGCCTTCAGGGTTGTTCTTGGGAACCTGAAGGAGAAAGTTATTTTCTTGTAACTCATTTGTAATCTCTTGTAACAATTTTCTGAGTATAGTGAATTGGAGAGTTGCTCTCTCCCCCAGAGTAGATCGTTTGATCGAACTGAGTATACAAACCTTCAATTTTTTCTTACTTTATTCTGCTATATTATCTGTGTACGGATTATTATTGTTGAAGACCATTTACTTTGGTTGCTATTGTTCTTTGCCTCACAAATTAATATTGAATTTTGTCGTAATTCACAACAATATTGTTCTCAAAGATTGAACTATAGACCATCAATTTATACTAATTTAAGTTACCCTTCACCAAACTTAAACAAAATTAACTCATATTATTGTCAAATAATTTCATAATGCACTTAAAAGAATAATGAAAATCACCACGAGGAACATAAGTGATATTTATCCTTTCGAAAATATTAGCAATATCATTAGTTTGCGGCCTAGTAAAAACAACATTTAAAGTCATTGTACCTCTTTAAAATATCTCTACAATCATCAATACCAAAGTCATATTCTATCCTATTATAAATTACATGATAAATATTATCAACCACTTTTTTTTACGTTCCATCTCAAAAATGACATTTGTAGGATCTGTTGCCACAACCCATTGTAGCACATTATACTAATCTCAAACTTCACACTATATTGCTCAAAGATTCATGTGACACCAATCTGTTCTAGCCATTAAAAAAACAACCACTACCATTTCACACATATATTTCAATATTTGAACAAACTTATTGTTGAAATGTGACACCATCTACGTTACATTTGAAAGAATCAAAAGAGAGATGTTCTTAATGAATACTTGGTTGAGGATTCAATTTGGTTAAGTCATTTGATTCTTTTAAACATATCTGCATGAGTTAAACATATTTGTTGCTCGTATAATCACACGTTCAACATAATAATATTTGTCATGCCAAACATTAGATTACTCTTTTTCTAAATACTTCATTTTATCATAAAGAATACAAACATCTAACTATCATTAAAACGACATAAAATCTAAAAAAACATCACAAAAGCCATCAATTGAGAGCAAAACACCATCATACAAATCATTTGTTTTTTTGAGTAACATATACATTCGCAAAAAAATCGATAATCCCAACCTCTCTTAAAATTTGACAAAAACAAAATTTAATATTCCATTTAAATATGTGTCCGAAAAAAACAAAACAAAACAGAAAGGAGAAATAAACCTTAATTCGATAAATAATATATTTAAGAGACGAACCCACCTATTTTATCACTCATGCAATCTTTATACAATTCATTGTCACATAATTTACTCATTATTTAATAAACATCATTGTAATAGAATTTTATAATATTCTCTTTTATAGATTAATTCCAAAGATATTAGCGGTGATTTGAATTTTGATGCTCATTTAAATAGTAGTTTTGACAACTAGACATTAGTGAATATGCAATAAAATCTAAGTTAGTCAATGGTTGTGATTTGTTGAACTCGAATTAAATATCTCTATTCTCCTTTCGATTCATGATTCGTCTTTCTCTAACCCAACCGGCAACGATACTCCACACTTTCTCCTCACACAATCCCAACCGGTTCAAGCTTTTCTCGAAAAACTCGTTATTTTCCGGTTCTCTCTCTCTCTCTCTCTTCGAATTCCTTGATCATCTCCACGTGTTCATGGTCCGCATTTTGCACAGTATTCCGAGCTAGATACGCGATTTTCATCTACTTACTTTCCATTTTTCGGTTTCAGATTCAAGGAGGAGGAATTCATACATGGCGCCGCCGATTCTCTCTCTAGCTCTTCCTTCCGAAACCGGTCGTGTACTCAGTATTCAATCTCACACTGTTCAGGTTTTTCTTTTTAATTTCAATTCAATATTGTATATCTTTTGAATCTGTGAATTATTCTGATTGATTCTATAGGCTAGAATTCACCTTTTCAGGTTATATTCGAAAGTAGGTTATTGTTTGTTCTGTGTTGTAGAGTGAATTCTGAATGTTATGGCTAAGTTGGTTTAGTATGTATGGTGGTGACATTTTGGATTTATTTGCTGTTACTCTCTCAGGGTTATGTTGGAAATAAATCAGCTGTTTTTCCTCTGCAACTTTTGGGCTTTGATGTGGATCCAATTCATTCTGTGCAGTTTTCCAATCACACAGGTAAGTTTTCTTTATTTTTTGTATAGACAAATGCTAGTTGTTAGCTATGAAGCACGGACACCCTGGACACGACACTGACACGACGACACTGGTAATAATTTGAAAAAATAATAAATTAAATGTAATCACAAGTGTCAATGTGTCTTTTTTCAGAGGTGTCGATGTTGGTTAGCTATGAAGCATACAAACATGGACATAAGATTTTGACACATGTATACACATGCACCACTAATAATTGAAGAAAATGAAAGTGATTAAATGTAACCACGTGTCAGTCTCCGATAGTGGAGACACCAACGATATGAAGTGTCCAGTGCTTAGGTAGATTGTTAGTGGAGTATGTTGATAGTTAGAGTTTAAACCCTTTACCTCGTTCTCAATCTCATTCGGGCGTTTCATATGCAAGCCTCTTTTGTTTCTTCATCTTCTAAAATTGGGAGTGTCAGACCTGATACATGTAGTTTGAGGTTATCTGGAAAGGTTTCCTTTTTTTAAGTGAGAGTGAAATTTTTATATGATAGATTTGAGGGTTGTGTAGGATATCCATCATTCAAGGGCCAGGTTTTAAATGGACAGCAACTCTGGGAACTTATTGAAGGTCTTGAAGCTAATGATTTATTGTACTACACTCACTTATTAACAGGTACTATTATTTATGATGTTATAGAGTTTCATGTCTGTATTAATTTAATTGTGAACTGTATGTATCGCATTCCCTTACGAAGTGAACTGAAAATCGTATCCCTATGTGTTTGGCAACTATAAAAAAGTATAGCTCATTCAGAATTATTGTTATTTATTGTTTTTTAATTTTGAAATTACCATTAGTGTTGTCAAATAGTGACAGCACTATAGCATAACAGATTTTGACCAATACGTTACTACAACCGCAATGTTATCCTAGTTTCTCTATTATGGCAATAGCAGCAGTCAGCTTTCCGATTTCTGCTATCTGATATAGCAGCAATAGTGGAGAAAAAAGAGTTATAGGTTTTTTAATATTAAGTTTTAAGTTACCTTTAATAGTGTTGTCAAATAGCATATCAGATTTTGATGAATCTGCTACGTAAACCACGCTGCTATCCTAGTTTTGCTATAGGGAAATAGCGTTTGGTATTCTAATTTATGCTAGCTGATATAGCTGCAATAGTGAGGAAAAAAAGAATAAGTTACCATTAGTGTTGTAAAATAGCGGCTTTTGATGAATCTCCTATGAAAACCGCAATGCTATCCTAGTTACGCTATTAGGAAAATAGCGGTATTCCAATTTATGCTAGTCGATAGAGCGGAAGTAGTGAAATAACAGATAATTTTAGGGTTTATAATTTTTTTATTTAGTCTAGTGTTGTCGAATAGCGGAATCACTATAGCATATTGGATTTTGATGAAACTACTACGGAAATCACAACACTATCCTAGTTTTGCTACTAGGGCAATTATGGCCGGCATTCCGATTTTATGCTATCTGATATTGCCGCAATAGCGCAAAAAGGATTTTAGTGTTTTTTTTTTAATTTTTGAAGTTTCCATTAGTGTTGTCAAATAACGGCGCTTTAGCATAGCAGATTTTTGAAGAATTTTCTATGAAAACCGCAGTGCTATCCTAGTTTCACTACCAGGGCATTGGTGGCCGGAATTCCAATTTATGCTAACTGATATAGTCGCAATAGTGCAAAAAAGAGGACTTTAGTGTTTTTTAATTTTTGTAGTTTCCATTAGTGTTGTTGTCAAATAGCCGCACTAGTGTTTTCTTATTTTTGTAGTTTCGTTAGTGTTTTTGTCAAGTAGCCGCACTATAGTTTAGCGGATTTTTGAAGAATTTTCTATGAAAACCGCAGCACTGTCACTACTAGGGCAATGGTGGCCGGCATTCCAATTTATGCCAGCTGATATAGCCGCAATAGCGCAAAAAAGAGAGTTTTAGTGTTTTTCAATTTTTGAAGTTTTCATTAGTGTTGTTGTCAAATAGTGGCACACTGGCACTATAGCTATCCTAATTTCACTACTAGGGCATTGGCAGCCAGCATTTCAATTTATGCTAGCTGATATAGCTGCAAAAGCATAAAAAAGAGAATTTTAGTGTTTTTATAATTTTTGAAGTTTCCGTTAGTGTTGTCAAATAGCGGCACTATAGCATAGCAGATTTTGATGAATTTTCTACAAAAAACCGCAACGCTATCCTAGTTTCGTTATTTGGGAAATAGTGGTTGATATTCCAGTTTCTACTAGCAGATATATCGGCAATAGTGGTAAAAAAAGAATTTTAGTTTTTATTTTATTTTTTAAATTGATATAGCTGAAGATTCTGCATGTGTGTGGAAAATGAGTTATTTTTATAAATATAAATATTGAAGAGTCAGTGAGGATTACTCCTATATTTGATAATACATAATCTTTTCTATATATATAAGCTATGTTCAGCCTCCATTCCTTTTTTATTTTTATGCACGGTGCCTTTATATGTATATATAATTGACTTATTTCAACCGCTATGTGGCTTCTGCTATATGCTCACAACGCTATTCTGCTATTTGCTTACAGCGCTATTCTGCTATTTCACATGGCCGAATTTTGGCATTTCAATATTTTCCACAATCCACTATTTATAACCTGTTTACCATCCTGCAACTACATCTTCTTTGGTGTTAGAAACTATGTTTCAAATCTCGAAGTAGTCTCTCCACTAGGTGGGTAAGGCTGTGTTCATTTACCTTCCCCAGACACCACCTGTTGGGAGCCTTCATGCACTGGGCCACCCTTAATAGAAATTATATGTTACGTGCTATTCTTATAGCCCTATTGTGATATTGTCGCTAAACTTCCAGATTTTGTGTTTCAAAATTGTTCTTATTTTGATTATGGATCTAAGTCTAACTCATGTATTTTCAGGTTATATTGGTTCAGTTTCTTTTCTCAAGACTGTATTGGATGTTGTCTCCAAGCTTCGCTCAATAAACCCTAAGCTGACATATGGTGAGATTTCTGATTAATGGGTTGGCTAAGTTCTATTTGAGACATTGATTTGGTCTAAGTCTAACTTAGAGGTTATTAGTTCAGAATATGTCCATTTTAGGAACAAAATTTAACCACGAAAATTATATAGCTGCTTGAACTGAACCATATATTCTGATTATGTTTAGTTTCAAGTTTCAACCCTCATTCTTTATTGTTGTTATCATTAGTAGGCATTGACACTTAAAGCCTGCGGAATATGATTTTATACTTTTCGTTTTTTGGGTGTCAATCTTCACAGAAGTTTTTCTTTATCTTGTATTTAAAGAAAAATTGCTTATGCATATGTGTTTTGTTTCTTTGCCAGTATGTGATCCAGTGTTGGGTGACGAAGGAAAGCTTTACGTTCCAGAAGAGCTGGTGACGGTGTACCGTGAGAGGGTAAGACTGTTACCACTGATCCAAAAAGATGTTTCTGCAAGTGTATATGTGTAAATAATATACATGATGTAACAAGTTTACCATACATGAACTTCTCCAGCTAAGTTATCATATGGAACTCAAATTTATTTATCCATAACTGAAATTAGATTTTCATCCATGGTTATTGGGTTCCTATTTATGAGACGACATGACACAAGCATACATTTCTTATCTCTGGCCCATTTAAATGTTACACTTGTTTTGATATCTCAGTAACGCACATTTCAACAGGTTGTTCCACTGGCTTCAATGTTGACTCCCAACCAGTTTGAAGCAGAATTACTGACAGGACTCAGGTAATTTATACCCTGATCCTTGATTAATTTTACTTAAAAAATTTTCTGTTTGGAAATTGCTATTGTATGATGTGCATACATTATAAGCAAATTCATATGTTGACATGCAATTGTGTTCAATCTCTCAGGATATAACAGTATAGATGACATCATATGATTTTCTTTTTTCTTGTACATAAAAGATTGTGAGGTTAAATATGTTTAGTCCCAATCAAATTGGAAATTTGTTGATTTTAGTCCCTACAAATATTTCATAAAATTTTAGTCCTAAAAAATACAAAAACATAGTCCTTTTAGTCCCTCAATAGTATTTTATTAATGCCCTCGTATCATACACATGGATATCTTTGTTTTTTGCACGTTGCATGCAATGTGTTTCTTTGGCAGTTTTGATACTGCCTAAATTGAGAGAAAAAGTTCTTGTTAGTTTTTAGCAGGATGCTGCATGTGTGCTAATGTATGTGAGCATTTATTGCTATGGAACTAATCAGGATTGGAGCTAACATTACACCCATAGGCCTTGGAATATCCTCATATTTAGAAGGCAGCACATTATTGAAATATTATTTTCTATATATAAATAATAACATGTTGGGTTTAGAAGATATTTATGTTTTTAAAAAAATTTATATTTTCATATCACTGCTGTGATTGTAAGACTCATATTTCTGTCTATTTATTATGTTTGTTGGACGCCCTCTATGTATTCTGATAGAAATATGATTCGTATGACAGAATTCAGTCGGAAGAAGATGGTCGAGAAGCTTGTAACTTACTTCATGCAGTTGGACCTTCAAAGGTTTGCTTTAAATCTCATGTGTTGGATTCTTGGCTTCATAAAAATTATGGATTTTAATTTTTTAAAATAATGAGTGATACATAGATAGCAATGACCATTAAGCACATTTGCACACACGAAAACTAAAGCTTGAATCTGAATTACACATATGGCTGCATCAAGAGAGTTGACCCATGTCTGTTTCTTCTCAAATTAGATATTCTAAAAAATTTGTTTTTGATTATGCCAAGAAATTGTCTAAACTTAATGTCACAATTCACAATGAACTAGTCTATAATCACTAATGTTTGCTTATGCTCTGTTTCTCACACTCACTTAGCTAATGTATGTTAATGCTCAGGTTGTTATTACAAGTATAAATATAGATGGGAGACTTCTCCTCATTGGCAGCAGTTTAAAGGAAAAGGTGGGATAAATGTCACGTATAATGTTGTTATAAATGGTAATATTTTTGTTCTAATTTTAGGTATATGATTAATAGTGTAAATCACATGTCAATACACATGGTAACCACAGCAATAACACTAAAGTATGAAGTGCCAAAGTCTATACTTATGCACACTCTTCACTGACAATTCTAACTTTCTATACTCGGCAATTTATATTTATAATTATACTCGGCAATTTATATTTATAAATTATATGTTCATATTAACATAAATTTTTATTACCTTTTCTTTGCAGGGACAAACTCCCAACCAATTTAAGATTGCAATCCCCAAAATAGAAGCTTATTTTACGGTATGAAATATGATTTTTTTAAATAAATTTATGGTTTCGTTTTTGCAATGTTATCCAAAAGAAAAATGAGTCAGCGTTCATTTGGAGCCATAAAGGGATGAAATCCCACTTGAACCTATGTTTATGGTATTTGTAGTCTATATGAATTATCACTCACATATGATCATTTCCCTAAATTGGCCAGAGTTGTATGTACTCCTACTCATCAGTGTGTACATTTCAAATAAAGACCGTTGCTTTGATTTCTTTGGGGAAAAAATACAAGGGCAACAAGGTTTCCTTTGACCTAAAATTTCCATCAAAACTAAAAAATGATAAGAAAATGTACATATTTATCACTTAACCACTTTGCTAACTTTATCATGTCATGCGTATTTGCAAAAAGCTGGTTTTGTGAATTAAATCTATGTCCTTTTACTCACGCAGCCCCTCCAACTATAATGCCAAGACAAAACCTTCCTTCAATCACTTTGCAGAGTAGCTACTCCTACCAACAAATTTCTCCTTTGATACTCAGCTATCCATGATGCCCTGCCTGCTTCATTGCTGTCTTCCAAACACAAAAACTCACACATAAACACTCCATACTGTCTTAGTTGCTATTTGTTCATATACTATGGTGTTTATTAGGAAGTAAAAGGTTTTTTTTGGTGTGCTATCCAAAAAACAAGAACAAATTTCCATCATAGAAATCTTCAAATCAACAAAATTGGCTTACAAATTTATTCAATTCAAATAAGTTTGCCATTCTTATTCTGTTTAGAAATAATCAATAACATTAGCTTTGATTATGTTCTTTGTTTTTATGCTGGTAGGGAACAGGAGATCTCATGACTGCGCTTCTTCTCGGTTGGAGCAATGTAATGTCAATTTACTTATAATTCTTCCTTCTCATTACATAATATTTACCTAAAATGTGAATTTTTCATTCCAGAAACACCCAGACAATTTTGAGAAGGCTGCGGAACTTGCAGTTTCAAGCTTACAGGTACTTGCTTTTTAAGCGTGCCATTGATCTTGTTCTTTTCTTCCTCCATCTAATTGTGGAATCATTGGTTATCTTTTGGCTTTGACTGTTCCTATGACTTGCTTATAATGCAAGGATATTGATTGAGATTTGAATAATCACAATGTATGCAGGCACTTTTGCAAAGGACACTTAATGATTACAAACTTGCTGGACATGATCCCAAATCATCCAGTTTAGAGATCAGGTTAATTCAGAGCCAGGATGATATTCGCGGTCCGGAAATCAAATTCAAAGCTGAAATATACAGCTAAATGGTGATATGGTTTGAAGCTGAAATATACACTGTTGAATTAAGCACTGCATGCCTATTGAGCATTACAGGAGTAAAATCTGTTATGTCAGAAATAAAATAAAATAAAATAAAGAATATAGGCCCTAAATTTAATTTTAATATACTAGGCTTTGTGCATATACAGTATATTTTTAATATTAAAGTACTCTGATATTATTTTTTTCCATAGCCAGAATGGTTTGGAGAACAAACTCTATTGTTTTTTGTCTAGTAGGTTAGAAAAGTTATAACAAATAACAATGCTCAGTTCGTAATCAAATCTTACTGATTTTGAATTTATAGAGAAGGATCATATTTGCTATTTGCTATCTCTGAAGCCATGTTAAGGCCCCTCTAACTAGGGGCGTATTAAATATGTGGTTATGAGATTCAAATTCACAATCATATACAAATTTATTTTAATTATTCGAATATAATTGAACAGTTATCAATTGAGAATTTTTTACTCAAATAAATCAACTTTTTTTAAAAAATTCCAAAATAACTCACATTTTAAAATTATTTCCAAAATATCTAATCATATACAAATTTATTTTAATTATTCGAATATAATTAAACAGTTATCGATTGAGAATTTTTTACTCAAATAAATCAACTTTTTTAAAAAAATTTTAAAATAACTCACATTTTAAAATTATTTCCAAAATATCTCAGTTAGAGTTTGGGATTACACCAGGGTGTTAGATGAATTGACAACACCTTGTTAAGGCTATAAGAGAGTCGCCAATTGGTCTGGAGACTCCTCATGCAGTCTCCATTCCAATTGGCGACTGAGTGTTGTACTTATAAAGGTGTGTCGCCAATTCATCTGAAAACCATTTGTATTTTAATTTTTTTAAAATAAATACTTTAAAAAATAATTAATAAAATAAGTCAAAGGGAAAAATAAATGTTATCATTAATTAAAAAAATATTACATAAACTAATGTTCGCGACCGAGTTGGTCATACCGGTCACCGGTTCCACATTCCCTAGACACCCTAACTCGTTGCGCTTGTCTCCCTCGTTGTTGACTCACGCCTGATGTTTGGATGGTGAATGGGTTGGTAACTCTGTTGGGTAGGGGTTGTGAGTAACATGGCCTTTATGGTGGGTTAGACGTTGAAGCGTCTTGTGTGTAGGTGGTTTGACGTGGATCGTATAAATATCTATTTTCTGAGACAAACTCAATTGCAATCGATCTGTACCAAGCCATATAATTAATAGTTGGTATAGATGGTGTTGCCATCACCAGGTCACGTGAGACATGGGCGCTGCGGGTCATCCATTTACGACGCTCAGATTTTGCAAAATCCTTCCAGTCGGGAAATTCTCATTAATCATTAACTCTTTTTAGATGCTATTTACTGATGTCAGCAGGAGGATTTGGAATGTTTTGATGCATTCCAAATTGTAGTTTGACACGGTAACTGTTGTACATCTCCACAATTGTGAATCTGATGATCGGGACACATGCAGTTCAAACGACAACATCTTCCTGTCTGACTTCATGTAGGTGTTCCATGTTTAGATATGGACGTCATATGAACTGAAGAAGAGAATTATAGTAGATCATTAAATAGTTGATATAAAATACAAATTGATGTAGTTTAGAGGCCTTACATCTGCAGGTGTTAGGTGATCCAATAAATTGCAGTATTGAATGATACAATGTCTAGAGCATCTATTGTAAGTCATACCCTTACCCGACCATCTAAACCAAAAACAGTTCAAACTCAATTAGTTAGAAAGAATAATTATTAAGGTGAAATAAACAAAGATTAAGTGAGGAACTTACTTTTGTGCATACAGGAAGGAAAACTCGTTGTGGTTGACGGGCACTAGGGATGGTAATCTAGACCAACCCCATGCTTTGAGCAAAACGGTGCATCTAGAAAAAGTAGATGTGTTTTTTTTTTGTGCACTTACATAAAGAGCTATATAAATAAGACAGACAAGCGGAACCCCAACTATACTCTCTTGTTTTAGTCAGGTTTCTCAATAAAGGTAAATACAATAGGCCAGATGGCAATTTAGACCAACCCCATACACACTAGAGACTGTTGCAATCATGTAGACAATGCATGCATGTAGGCCAGATGGAACAACTGTTGATGGAAATGTCATATTTCACCGTCTTTTTTGGTCGTTTCAACCATGCATAAGAGGTTTTGCATTATGCAAACCTGTTATTCAAATTGATGGAAGATGGCTCTACGGAAAATATAAGGGCACCTTGCTTATAGTTGTTTCACAAGACGGTAACAATAACGTCTTTCCCATAGTCTTTTCTCTAGTTGAGGATGAGACTGCTTCTGCTTGGAGTTTCTTCCTTAAGAATCTCATAACATATGTCGCTCCACAAGTCAACCTCGGTTTGATTTCAGACAGACATGCTGCTATAGAGAGTGCATACAATAACTATGATAACGGGTGGCATAATCCTTCTTCTACCCATGTGTATTGCATTAGACATATTGCACAAAACTTCATGTGTGCAATCAAAGACAAGAACCTTCGCAAAAAAGTTGTGAATGCCGCGTATGCTCAAACTCAACCAGCATTTCAATACTACCTTAACGAAATTAGGATGTCAAATGCATATGTCGGAAGCTGGTTAGACAATATTCCACTCGAAAAGTGGACAAGGGCTTTTGATGGTGGATGTCGTTGGGGTTACATGACGACAAACCTTGCGGAATCAATGAACGAGGTATTCAAAGGAATTAGAAATCTTCCAATATCCACTTTGGTGAGATCAACATATTATAGGTTGGCATCACTTTTCGCAACAAGAGGTGAGATATGGAGTGCAGTGTTAACGTCCAGTCAGGTATTCAGTGAAAGCATTATGAAATTGATGAAAAAGGATACTATTAGAGCCAGTACACATGCAGTTACAGTCTTCGATCGTCATAGGCAAACATTCAGTGTACAAGACACAATGGACCATAATGAGGGGAAACTCAATTTATCATATGCCGTCAGACTAAATAGATGTTGGTGTGACTGTGGCAAGTACTAGGTCTTCCGTGTACCTTACTCACATGTCATTGTGGCATGCACACATGCTCATTAGGATACTTATGGCTATCTATCTGATGTCTACAAGGCGATTAATGTTATGAACGTATACAACGAAGGCTTCGCAGTGCTACCAGTGGAGGATTATTGGCCTTCATACCAAGGTAACATAGTTTGGCATAATGATGATATGAGAAGAAAGAAAAATGGACGCCCAAACAGTAAGCGTTTAAGAACCGAAATGGATACGGCTGATAAAATGATAAGATTGTGCAGGATATGTCGTCAGTCCGGACACAACCGAAAAAAATGTCCCAATGTCGGAGGCACATCTGCATCATAATTTAACTTATCGTTTCATTTGTTGTAACCAAATATTTTCATATATTGATGAGTCTTTGTTACAACGGTCTTAACAACAAACAAGACTAGCAACACACAACACATACTAATTTCATAAAACATAAAACATTAACTAGGTGATTACGATATTCCTAACTGATTACAATAATCAAACTAATTTCATTCGGTCCAAACATGACTTCCCTCGCATCTTTGTCGGTCTTAACACGAACTCATCCACGCAGCCAATCAAGTCTCTTGATACTACGAATCTTTTCCCCTTCACCAATGTCTCCTTCCAACCACCGATTAAGCTTCCTCTTAAGTTGATTGAAACTTTGTATGTTTCAAAACAACATGTTCATCGGAGGCTTCTCTATCGAATAGACGACTTTTCCCCACCGACAATGATACATGTTATTAGCAGAACAAAGATATCAGACGAAATATGGAAGTAAATGATCAAAACACCTCTAATTATAAAAAAAATTCAAAATACAAGGGGTCTCCAGATGAATTGGGGACACCCTTGTAAGTACAACACCCAGCCGCCAATTAGATTGGAGACTGCATGAGGAGTCTCCAGACCAATTGGCGACTCCTTTATAGCCTTAACAAGGTGCCACCAATTCATCTGGCGCCCTTGTGTATTCCCAAACCCTAACTGGGGTACTTTGGGAATAATTTTGAAATGTGGGTTATTTTGGGTTTTTTTTCAAAAGCTGAGTTATTTGGGTAAAAAAATTCATCAATTGATTTATTTATACATTATTGACCATGCATTCTTGGCCATGCATTCGAATGGATCCAGTTATAATCTGGTTATAATCTAATTATTATTCAAAAGCCTATGAATCCAATTGTTTGGATTTAATTTCAAATTTTCTTGTTCACTTTTGTTCACTTCTCATCATTCACATTTCACCGGCTTAATCTTCATTGCTAAACATTTTTTTTCTATTAAAAAAAATCATTTTCATCGCATTGTTTAAGCCATATTGTTTTTTTTCTTCTGTTTTAGACGTCTTCTTTCTAAATTCTGATACAGAATTTTAAAATTGATTTCATATTAGAGAAACTGGTTACTAATTCAACATTTTTGAATATTTTCACATTATTCTTGAAAAAGAATAGGAAAATCAATTTCTCTAGAAAAAAATCAATTTCTGTCATGAGATGTCTTCTTCTCATGTGATTTTAAAAAAGCATAGGAAAAAGGAAGTTGTAGAAAAAAAGGAGTTTTATTATTTATATTTGAAAAATCAAAGGTATATATGCTTGATTATGTGCTAAATCATTTCTCACATATTAAAAAAATAAAAATAAATGAGAAATAATGTTATTTTTACTATAATACCCTTATCATGTATTAGGAATGATGAAAGTAATATTAATTAAAGGATAAAATTGGAAAATTTTACATTAAAAATTGAAATGGATCATTAATTTTAAGACACTATTTTATTCTAAATGGATCACTTACTGTGTTGTGACTTTTATAAGAAGCTTTATTCTATAAATTATAGAAATTTTTTAGATCGACTATTTGCAAAATCAATTATATTTACCTACAAAGTTGATTTAAGTTGACAAAAAAAGATTTGCAAGAAGAAATAATGATTTTGTAAGTAAATTATTAAGCTCTTTCGGATAATTTTGATGTCTATTTATTAAAAAATAATTTTTTTGGGTCAAAGCTCTTATTTTTATATATTTAAAATTAGTCTTAGAAACCTGTTGTGATATATTTGTAAAAGATTTGACGAGTTGTATAGTCCTAGGAAGGGTGACATGCAAATGTCGCTTTCAAAGAGGTATCACCTTACCCCAAGTATCTTTCTCTTGCCCATATATATGAGAAAATATGGGAAAAGATGTTCCTTATGCAGAGAAAAGTCAGGGTCAGTAGTTGGTCCACGCCTCCTTAGATAATAGGAATTCAACGGTCCACCATTGACTGAGTGGACGATAATCCTTTCCAAGTAACCATAGACCCAAGGTCTCTATAAATTCTCCTTCTTTAACGGGAGAAAGACAAATCACTACTTACACATAATACTCAAAGCACAACACTTATGCACATGGCTTCTCACCTCACATGAGCGGGTCCTCTAAAATCACTGTAACATCATCATACAAGGTTTCTCGCCATCGCGGGGAGGTCCTTTAAAATCACTATAACATCACCATACAAGGTTTCTACCTTCTTGATCTTCAAGACAAGAAAATGAAGATTTCCTCATGTGATCTGTAACACCTGAGGCCGAAAAGTACGGAGAGTGGATGTAACACTCAAGGATGAAGAGGGCGGAGAGTGGTCTCCGAATTCACATTGAAAGGAGAGAGATCTGGAGGTTATACATGTATGAGACTACATAGTTGAAGGAAGGCTTATAAGGATTGATTGATATTACCTATACCAACAAGATGCATCTTCTTTTCGGTAGCTTAACAAATAAGAACTCTATAGTTAAAGAGGTTTGACTTGGAGTAGTATTTGGATTGGTGACCTTTTGGGAAGTCTCTCGGAAAGCATGTGAGTGAGGAAAAAACATGCTGAAAAGACATGTGTTGGTTTGTGAGGACACTCAGCAATCCTAAAAGTAGTCTAGGGCGTTACAAATGGTATCAGAGCCAGACCTCTTCTAGTAAGATGTGGTTCGGGGATGAACCAAGCAAAAGCTAGTGGGCATGTAACACCATCAGGTGAAGAGGGCGAATAGTGGATGTAACACTCGAGGCCGAAGAGGGCGGAGAGTGGTCGCCGAATTCGCATCAGAACGAAGGGATCATGAGGCTGTACAAGTATGGCACTATATAGCTGAAGGATAACTTATAAGGATTGATTCGTACTACCTATACCAACAAGATTCATCTTCTTTTTTGTAGCCTAACAAATAAGAACTCCATAGTTAAAGAGGTTTGACTGGATGGGTGATCTTCTGGAGAGTTTCTCAGAAAGTGTGTGAGTGAGGATAAAGCATGTTGAAAAGACCTATGTTGGTTTATGGTGTCAGTCGGTAATCTTGAAAGTAGCTTGGGTCGTTACATTATTCGTTAGGAAGTAGTTGCACTTAACTTGGATGGAATAATCCCATGATCAAAGATGTCATCAAATTTGATAAGGAAGATGTTGTCCAAGATGCGGCAAACATGTTGAAAACTGAAGTTACAACATGAGGAAACTAGAATGACTGAATTAAAATGTTGAAGCAAATGCCTCAGTCAGGAGGTCCAACATCCAGAGTAGGCTGAATGAAAAAGAAATTCTCTCCCTCAAAGTGTCTTTCATAGCTGAAGAAAGTTTGTTGAAGAGTATGTGAATGTATCACAAAAGGACATGTCTTTAAAAAGAGATGTCAAAAGGACTTTTGACATTTAAGGAAATGTTACTACTGTTGAAGGAACTCTTTGTAACTGACAAGGAGTTCATCGTGTTAAATCACAAGTATCATAAAATGAGTACATCTAGTAGATGGTCTATTATTGCCTATAACATCATATCATGGGTCATCAAGGAATGAATTAATGTGACCATACCTTCTGATGAAGTTAAATCATCTACTGTTGAGCGTAGTAGTAAGCAATTATTCTGTGTGAAATAGATGTTGAAGTAGTTTAATGTGAGACAATATGTTATGACATTTGTCTCTAACATTCTTAAGTCATTAGATGCAGTCAACTTTGAAAAGGGGGTCTGCTATTGTAAGATTCAATAGCAATCAATGTTATGGAGTTGTGCCAAGAAAGAGAAAGTGTTTCTCTCCCCTAAGACCACTTTGGCACAAAATTTAAGGTTGTTTACTTTGGTATCTCAAGTATGGTATAATTGAGTTGTAGTTACAAGTAAGAGATACAAAAAATTTGCTTTACCTTACTATCAGAATGCAAAACTCTCTCTTCATTTCAACATGAATTAAAATTATGATGTTTCATCTGGTGGAAGCACGCCTATTAAAGAAATTGAGGTTCCCAAGGATGTTACAGATAAGCTGGAGTCCTAGTTAAAGGAGGCCAAGTTAGCTGGAGTTGTTAGGAACAATATCACCATTGATGAACCTTCTGATGGAACATCCGACCCTAAGAAGATAATGCTTTCAAATATGAATCCTAAAAAGATAATAAGGATATATGGTGCCATTGTATAGCTAATGGAATCAAGTGACTCAAGTGATTCTGAGTCACGTGAAGATAGCCTAAATTGGCTTTTGATCTAAGGAGCTGAAGTTTGGAGATTTCCTAGTTTTGGCTCTTGTATTTAGGCATGTTTGTTTTGTCTTGTAAATGCTCTAAACCCTATTTTATCTTTGTACTTTTAAGACAAATCTTATGATTGTGCATGACTGACCTTGTTGTTGCACCTCCCTCCAATCACCAGTTTCATGCATATCAGCCTGTGCAACCGGCTCCAGTCTATCCTGCTCTGGTTTATCAACAACCTCCGAGTTACCAGCCTGCACGAATTCCTGTCAACTGTCAATGAGCGCCCAATGCTCCTGCTTATCAACAGCCTAAGAATCAGGCGCCTTGTCAGAATGGTCTGAATAAGAGACAATACAAGCCTTGTCCTTAGATTCCGATGACATTTACCGAGTTGTATCCTTTCTTAGTGCAACGAGGTCTGATTACTACCCGAGCTTTGGGTCCACCTCTCAATACTTTGCTTGCCAACCACAACGCTGCCGCTCATTGTTTATTTTATGAGGGTGCACCCGGCCATGATTTGGAAGGTTGTTATGATCTCAAGTACATTGTCAGAGATTTGTTAGAAGAGAAGATTTTGTCTTTTGATGATCCTCCACCGACGATCAGAACTCCTCTCCGGATTTTCCATTTGCCAAGATCAAGCTCTGTAAAGCCTGTTTCCAACATATCTAAGCATGTTACTCCTACAGTGAGCCACCCGAAGCCAGTAATTGCTCAGAAGCCTAGTCCATTTCACTTTAGTATTCCTCTAGATGATGTGACCATGATCGACCAAGAATCTGGGAAAGTTATTTTGAAGGAAGACTTGAAGACTGATAATGAAGCAGTGACATATATAACTGGAGCAAGCAAGATGACTCGTAGTGATCATACTCCCCATTTCATTGAGGATCCGCCAGAGGAAACCACTATTATTATGCCGGTCTTGAATACAAAGACTTCATAAACACATTTTGAAGGACTTTGAGACAGTTCATTTTATTTATATGTTTTACTTTCTTTGATTACACATTATTAGCATTACGAACTTGTTTATTTTGAATAATTAATGCATAATGTTTGTCTTGGAGAAATCCATTTGTTTCACTCACAAAATTATTTTTCATAATCTATAATGCCAACTTTACCCGATCTCTTGCTTTGATAGAGAATTGAGGGGGATGATGATGAACAAAAAACGTCAAATCTCTTGTCGTATGCTTTCGATTGAAACTTGCTGAGGATGTAAGGCATTGTTTCAAATCCAAAAAAAACTGGAGATATAAGGACGATAATCCCTCTTTAACCCCTTTGAGCCTTGAAGTAGGAGTTCTTTTCCAGACAATAAAAAACCCTTGACTTTAACCTGGAGCAGGGTAGTTTTTCAGTTAAATTGATTGAGCACTCAGACTCTCAAAAAGGAGGAGCGAACCTTTGAGAATCTATCCTTAACATCTTAGGAAGTTAGAAATACAATAATTATACCTCTACTACCTAAAGAGTGGGGCAGTCACAAGCCTTTCAAAAGAGTCACACGACTCGTTCACAAAAATATATAGCCCACTAAGTCAAAACCTATGGAGGAAACTTAGGCAAAACTGGGGCATCCCGCTGGACTCCAAAGTGAAATCCAAAAGACGCCGTCCAGGCAAAAGTTAGGGAATAAAAAAACAAGGGATTACAATAAATAATCCCCAATAAACAACAAAGTCGTGTTGATCAAACACAAAAGAAATAGGTGAATGACTGTCATATCCAAAGCCTTAATGGCTTCTTTGATGGACTAACCATTTTCCAAATTATGGCAAAATGGGTAGTAATGAGATGAAGTAGTGTATCTGTTGTGTGCATATACATGGTGTTTGTTTAGTACTAACCCAATACGGGAAAGTGCTAATGTTATGACCCATATTGGAGCATCAAGCAAGATATCTGATCCTAGTCCTTGTATCTATGAAAATATATCTATTTGTGTTAATAGCATTCATTGGTATCAACAACTAACTGATTTTTGTGTGCATGACTAAGTATGTGAATGCTTGCATACTGATATATGTTAGTTAGTAGAATTGTATGCTACTAACTATGAGGTACTAGATTCATGCATGACTAAGTTTGTGAATGATTGCGTGTTTGTCTGTTTGGTTTGGAGAAAATTGAATGGACTATGTGAAAACATCTGGATGGTGATGCTTTTGACTTCTGCTGCTGCTGGTGCTTAACTATGTTACATGGAAGTTGTTATTGTTGAAGGAGCAAGATCCAATACATCTACTGGTTGTCACTTGTTCTCTTAGAAGAATTGCTATTTATCTTAAAGAGTTGTTTTACCATAATTTTCCAAAAGGGAATATTGTTGTTCCTATTAGATTTACCCTTTGGATTAACTGCATTTTAGCAAAACAACAACTTGGAGAAGTGTCCAAGTGTTCAAGATTGGTTTAGCTTGCTAAAGTTGTATGAAGCTACATAAATGACACATGTTGGGGGCAATGCTCCAGCATGTTGAGATGACATATGTGCCTTGTGCAACAAGCTCTAAAATGTTGTGTTTTAGAGTGTTTTCTACAAAAGATTTGTTAAAAATTTTATTGTTATTGATTTAACAATATGATTAGATGATTTGTTTGACAACTGGATGAAGTTTACTTCGAATTTAAATTAAGATTTGAATTTGAGTTTAAATTAAAACAAATCATATGTTATTAAAGATATTCCAGGAGCAAATCAAATATCCAACAAATTTTGCATTAATTATGGACGAATTCAAAGATATTATCCAAGGAGAAAAGTCCAAAGTTACATTGTTATATAAGGAGCTCAAGCCTACATTTGAAAGCAATCACTCCTATTAAAGATCTTAGAATGTCTAGGATTAGTGTTGAATATTTATGTACACCTATATATTCCAGTAACTTGGCATAAATGGTTTATCTAGTTGAGTCGTAATTAACATTATTTATGTACACCTCTATATTTCAGTAACTTGGAATAAAAGGTTTGTATAGTTGAGTTGTAATATTCAACATTATTTATCTTGTGAAGATCGAAGTTTGATCACTAGGATTTAATGGTTGTCTTCCCCTGTCATTGGGGTTGTGGCAAAGAATAAAGTGAGTAAGTTATCATATTTAGCGGGATGCTCTAAATATAAAGTCATTGGATAGTATTAGGAAGAAACATTGAACAAAATATGGTTTGTTGTTGCTTGTAAGTCTAAACGTACTAAATTCTTAATAATAGATTTCCTTTCTTGGGTTGTGAACTCTGTAACACCCTAAATTTAATTGGAGTATTTTAATTAATTATTTAATTAAGAATATTTATTTTCGGTGATTTTCGGGTGATTGGTGAATTATTAAGAAAATGTGCATTTTTGGGTATTTATTTAATTAATAGCATATAATATTAATTTATTAGTATTATTATTAATTAAATTGAAATAAGGGAAATAAGGGCAATTTGGGCGATTGGAGGAGTTAGTGAGGATATTATGGAAAAAGCCCAACTTGTGAGATTTAACAAAATAGAATTTTGAAAGGAAAAGGAAAGTCATTTTGTGTTAACTGTGGAATTGTGGCCAGAGCTCTGAAGAAAGGTCGGAAGTAGAAATCCCAAGTGATCGTGAAAAGCTGCAGATTCGACTAAGGTATGGGGAGTATTGCTTTTCATAGTTTTCTATGTATGCCTTTAGATGTGTTTATGGTTAGTCTATGATTTAAGGTATTTTGGGTTGAATTGGGAAAATTAGGGAAAATAATGATAAGACTCTGAGAGTATGGCTAATGGTATGTATCACTAAATATTGATATGAGAAAGGAAACCTTAGGCCTTTGTGACCAAAACCTTAGATTGGTATATATCTGTCCATATGGGATATAATATTTGATATTTGAAATTATGATGTCTTCGGAGCAATTGTAAGGAAATTGACTATAGACCCTGGAGGTTAGTGGTTAGTATTCTTGACCATTTGAGTGTAGAGATGAGAAATAATAATTTTTGCCTTCGTGGCCAAAACCTTGGATTGTGATATGTTTGACCCGGTAGGAATAGGAATGTTCATATGTGAGTAACTCTGAAGTACTCAGAGTAATTGCAGGAAGTAGTGTTTTAGGCGTTGCAAATGTTGCCAAAAGAGTCTAATAAACCATAAAAGTTGTGTTGTTATTGCCGTATAACCTTAAGAATGTTTTAGTGATGTTTTGGGTACGTTGAGTGAGTGATTCGTAAGAATAATTGAGTAAAAATCAGTTCTGGAGCGTAACAGCGTCTTTCTGTTCGTCACGACTGTTCATGTTTTTGGTCGAAATTGTTTTGGACGTAACTTTTGATTCGTAAGCCCGTTTTGACCCTCGTTCGAAGCGTTGGAAAGCTAATAAACAGAGCTATAACATAGTATAGATAAGGGAATTTTTTCCCAATATTTTTATATCTAATTATGTTTGAGAAGTCAATTGTGTATGTGTTCTATTAATGAATCATGTTCTGGTTCAAGGATGTCTTGATGTTTTGATGCTGCGATTTTCCTGATGAATTACTATAAGGGTAACTGTGATAATATGATGAATTAACATGAGTAGAACCGTGAAGTTTATGTGATTGATAGACGATAGTGTGGGGATTACCGTGAGTATAACTTGATAAATTAATATGAGATGATATGAGGGTAGTACTATAAATTAACATGGGGTAATATGGGATAAAATGACTATGAGCTAATATGTGATTTATACGGGATTATATGATGACATGATGTGTGAGATTAATTAATATGATGGATTATGATGATATGTTGTATGATGAATAATATGATGAATTATGATAACATGATGTATGATGATGATTGTTACGATGAGCTATGATGACATGATTTATGATGATGAATATGACGATGAGATATGACGTGTAATGATGATGAATATGATGAATGATGATGCACCATATGCTGTTATTATGAGGATTATTGTGAAGTGTGCATCATGCATTCATGTGCATCCGGACTTCGGTTCAGGACCTCGATTACTTTGACTTCAATCCCACTGTGTGGATGTGAAGTATTTTGATGTGCTCCGACCCTATTGATGGGGATCTATGGAGGGTTGATGGCATAGTGTCCATCGAGCTGTGATGATTGGTACCACATGCATTGAGTTTATGTTGCATTTGCATTTATGAGCCTTTGTGTATAATTATGACATGGTGGCCTTTAAGGCATAATTGAAGAATATCAATGTGTTGAATATAACTATGAGTAATATGTCGTTTATGCATTAATTGTTATACATTGATTATTATGAATTGTCTTACTCACCATGCCTGTTTGAATGTTACCTCCACGTGGGTAACGTGCAGATAAGCAAGTTTAGCCGTGGACGTCGTCAATGAGTATTTTGAAGTTTTAGAGTCGTTAGCCTTTATGGTTAATTTAGAGAGTCTTGCTCTAATATGTAACATTGGGTTGGGTTCTTTGAGTTGATTGTATATCATTGAGTTATTTTACTGATGTTCCCTTATGAGGAAAATATTGAGTTATGTTTGAGTTCCGCTGTATATGATGTTTTGATATATTTTGAGAAAACCCGTGTGTTACGGAGTATTGACCAATTTTGTTGACTTTGAGAAATGTACGCCCTTTTGTGGCTTTTTAATGAAAGTTAATATTTTACTCCGAAATCCGTGTTATTTTGCCGTAATATTTGTGGGGTAGAATAAGGGTGTTACATTAGTGGTATCAGAGCAGGTCGGTCCGTCCGACCAAGTTGTCTAATGTTGTTGTTCCCTGGTATGCGATATGTGTGTGAAAACACTGTTGGTGCATGTTTGTTGTCTAACCTTTGTCTGCAGAAGTGGGAATGAAATAAGTGTGGGAGAAGTTGTGCTTCTCCAGGATGCTGCAGGCGTGGAGTTGTAGCTCACTGGGTGGTTGAACGCTCTTATAGTTGGTAAAGATGGTTTATACCCCATCATGATTTTCGACTGTCTATTGACAAATTGAGGAACTGATCAGCCTTAATCTGTTGTTGATAGTAGTTGGGATTATGTTGGATGGGATAGACGTGTCTTACAAGCTTGAATAGCGTGGGCAGTGATTTGTTTTGAGTTAAGCTAAGTGCTTAAGAATTGCTTTGATGAGTCGGTGCGAGAAGGTAATGAGATGTTTAGTTTAATGGAAACTTTGAGTGTTAATGAAAGTGGGGGAGTTGGTGGTTTGCCAATTAATTGTTACTGTCCGGAGTTTTTCCTGATGAGATAAGTGATTTACCGCCGGAATGTGAAGTGCAGTTGTGATTGGCTATGTTCCGGAAACTAGTCTGATATTGAGAGCTCTATATTATATGTCTGTTTGAATGGTCGAGGAATTAAATTGATTGAGTAGTTTTGAGACTTGTGTCTGGTGTGTGTGCTAAGGAAACAGATGGTGAGGTCGAGTACATGGTGGACAATGATTTCTGGTGATTGTGAGAAGAGGTCGGGCGTGGAATGCAATATTGGTGTACTTGAGGTTTAAACTATTTCGAAGTCGAAAATGTGCCGGATGGCTTCCTAAGTGTGAAATTGATGTTGTACGTTGAATTCCGAGGTTGCAACCTTTTACGGAATCGAAATCGGAGATACGGAAGCCATTCAATGGTCGAAAATAGAATTTTGGACTGTCAGGTTCGCTTCTGTGTTCGCCTAGCGAATATGTCCTGGGCAGAAGAATGTTGTTTTGGTATTTTTGTCGTAACGGGAGAAATGTAACTCGGAATGACGCACGGTTCAAAGTGTTGGAAAGCTAGTCCAATGATCTATGTGATAGTGAAGTAGTGGCATGAAATTAAGTTATTTATTGATGGAATATGTTTGGATTTTGTAGTAAGTGCAGAAAGTGCGGTTCGTGTTCCCGCCATAACTCGCAAATTGAGTGTCCGTTTGGCATGGGATTTTTTTTATACTTAATTGAGCGAGTCAGTGGTCGTGTTAACCGATGATATTTTAATATATTCGAAGAGTATAGAGGATCATATTAAGCATCGGGAACTTGAGTTATCAGTGTTGGAGAAGAAGCAGAGATATGCCACTGTGAAGAAAGTTCAGAGAGTTTTGGGAGAGCTGTCAACAACTCGTGTGTTGATTTTTGCCGAATCCAACAGAACTATTCGTTGTATTTTGTGATGTTTTATTGATGTGATTGGGAGATGTGTTGAGTGTATCATCAGCGAGTTTTAGTTATGCTTTAAGGCAATTTAAAGTACATAAGAGGGATTATCTGACGCGTGATTTAAAGTTGGTTGTTGTTGTGTTTGTGCCGAAGTTGGAGGGTTCAATTGGTTAGTTTGAGATTTTAAATGTTTGGTGATCTCAAGAGCTTAAGGTAGTTGCTTGATTTGGAAGAGTTGAATTTGAGGTAGAGAAAATAATTGGGACTCCGGAAGGATTATGGTTTTGGATTGAATTACCATTCGGGTGAAGCAAACGTGGTAGCTTATGCATTGATTTGGAAATCTTTGCATATACCGATGATGATGGTGAAAAGAGTTAGAACTGATTGAGCAATTTGGTGATATGAGTTTGGGTTGTGAAGAGACTCCTTATGGAGTTAAGCTTAGTATGTTGGACCTTACTATTGGTATTCTTGATGAGATTCGATAAGGTCAGAACTCTGGTTTGAGTTGGTAGATTGGTGGAATCTGATGAATGAAAGTCGAAGAGTTGATTTGCAGATTTATGGAAATGGTACCATGAGAGGTCGTGATAGAGTTTGTGTCCCAGATATTATGAGTTGGAATAAGAGTATTATTGAAAAAGGACATTGAGGTAGATTGAGTATTCATCCCGGTGCTATGAAGATGTAACCGAATTTGAGGAAATTGTTTAGTGGCCATAGATGGAGAGAGAAGTGGTTGAAGTTGTGTATGCTGGTTAGGCTTGTGGAAAGTCGAAGTTTGAACATCAGAGACTGTTGGACCTGATGCAACTGTGAATATTTCTGAATGGAAGGGGATAGTATTTCTATGGATTTTGTGTTGGGCTGCCGAAGACTGTGAGATAAATATGATTCGCTTTGGGAATGATGGATGGATTGATTAGCTCAGCTCATCTCTTACTAATGAGGAGTAATCGTTCTATGCTGAAGCTAACTATGATGTATATTGAGGAAGTTGTGAGGTTGTAGGAGATACCGTCGAGTGTTGTGTCGGGTAAAGATCGGAGATCTTCATCGAGGTTTTGGGAGAATTTGCCAACACTTTGGGTACCATGTTGAGATGGAGTTCTGCCTATCATCTGCAGACGAATGGACAGACAGAAAGAACTATCCAGTCTATAGAGGATTTGCTGAGAGCTTGTGTGTTGGATCGAGGTGGATCGTGGGATAGTTATTTGCCGATGGTTGAGTTTACCTGCAATTACAGTTATCATTCTAGTATCAGAATGACACCGTATGAGGATTTGTATGGTGGGAGGTGTAGGACTTCTTTGTGATGATATGAGTTAGGTGAGAGTCTTGTACTCGGACCTGAGATTGTGCAAGAGACAACTGAGAAGATCAAGGGGATCTAAGAAAAGACGTGTTTTGAGAGTTATGATGGTAACTGGTGTTGGCCGAGCTTTGGAGTCTCAAGAGCTCACACTGTGTTTTGTGGTCTGTATCAGAGTGGCACAGTGGAAGTGTGGGAGAAGTGGCATGTTAGACTGTTTTACCGTTGTCGCTTGTGAAAATTGTTGGATGTGTTTTATGTGTCTAAGTTGAGGAAGTACTTTGATTCAGATGGACGATGTACGAGTGGGAGGTAACTTGACTGTTGAAGTGTTGCCTGTTCGGATTGATGAACGAGAAGCAACTATAAGGCAAAGGGATTGCCTTGGAAGGGGTAATTTTAGGAGGACCAACTAGAGAAAGTTGGATTCGGGAACTTGGAGATCAGATGAGGGAGTCGTACTCGACTCTGTTTTCTTGAGGTAATTTTCGAGGACGAAATTTTTTTTAAGTGGGGGAGAGTTGTAACACCCCAAATTTAATTGGAGTATTTTAATTAATTTTTAATTAAGAATATTCGTTTTCGGTGATTTTCGGTGGTTGGTGAATTATTAAGAAAATGTGCATTTTTGGGTATTTATTTAATTAATAGCATATAATAATAATTTATTAGTATTATTATTAATTAAATTGAAATAAGGGAAATAAGGGCAATTTGGGCGATTGGAGGAGTTGGTGAGGATATTATGGGAAAAGCCCAAATTGTGAGATTTAACAAAATAGAATTCTGAAAGGAAAAGGAAAGTCATTTTGTGTTAACCGTGGAATTGTGGCCAGAGCTCTGAAGAAAGGTCGGAAGCAGAAATCCCAAGTGATCGTGAAAAGCTGCAGATTCGACTAAGGTATATGGAGTATTGCTTTTCATAGTTTTCTATGTATGCCTTTAGATGTGTTTGTGGTTAGTCTATGATTTAAGGTATTTTGGGTTGAATTGGGAAAATTAGGGAAAATAATGATAAGACTCTGAGAGTATGGTTAATGGTATGTATCACTGAATATTGATATGAGAAAGGAAACCTTAGGCCTTTGTGGCCAAAACCTTAGATTGGTATATATCTGCCCATATGTGATAGAATATTTGATATTTGAAATTACGATGTCTTCGGAGCAATGGTAAGGAAATTGACTATAGACCCTGGAGGTTAGTGGTTAGTATTCTTGACCCTTTGAGTGTAGAGATGAGAAATAATGATTTTTGCCTTCGTGGCCAAAACCTTGGATTGTGATATGTTTGACCCTGTAGGAATAGGAATGTTCATATGTGAGTAACTCTGAAGTACTCAGAGTAATTGCAGGAAATAGTATTTTAGGCGTTGCAAATGTTGCCAGAAGAGCCTAATAAACCATAAAAGTTGTGTTGTTATTGCCGTTCGAAGTGTTGGAAAGCTAATAAACAGATCTATAACATTGTATAAACAAGGGAATTGTTTTCTCAATATTTTTATATCTAATTATGTTTGAGAAGTCAATTGTGTATATGTTCTATTAATGAATCATGTTCTGGTTCAAGGATGTCTTGATGTTTTGATGCTGCGATTTTCCTGATGAATTACCATGAGGGTAACTGTGATAATATGATGAATTAACATGAGTAGAGCCATGAAGTTTATGTGATTGATAGGCGATAGTGTGGGGATTACCGTGAGTATAACTTGATAAATTAATATGAGATGATATGAGGGTAGTACTATAAATTAATATGGGGTAATATGGGATAAAATGACTATGAGCTAATATGTGATTTATACAGGATTATATGATGACATGATGTGTGAGATTAATTAATATGATGGATTATGATGATATGTTGTATGATGAATAATATGATGAATTATGATAACATGATGTATGGTGATGATTGTTACGATGAGCTATGATGACATGATTTATGATGATGAATATGACGATGAGATATGACGTGTAATTATGATGAATATGATGAATGATGATGCACCATATGCTGTTATTATGAGGATTATTGTGAAGTGTGCATCATGCATTCATGTGCATCCGGACTTCGGTTCAGGACCTCGATTACTTTGACTTCAATCCCACTGTGTGGATGTGAAGTATTTTGATGTGCTCCGACCCTATTGATGGGGATCTATGGAGGGTTGATGGCATAGTGTCCATCGAGCTGTGATGATTGGTACCACATGCATTGAGTCTATGTTGCATTTGCATTTATGAGCCTTTGTGTATAATTATGACATGGTGGCCTTTAAGGCATAATTGAAGAATATCAATGTGTTGAATATAACTATGAGTAATATGTCGTTTATGCATTAATTGTTATACATTGATTATTATGAATTGTCTTACTCACATGCCTGTTTGAATGTTACCTCCACGTGGGTAACGTGCAGATAAGCAAGTTTAGCCGTGGACGTCGTCGATGAGTATTTTGAAGTTTTAGAGTCGTTAGCCTTTATGGTTAATTTAGAGGGTCTTGCTCTGATATGTAACATTGGGTTGGGTTCTTTGAGTTGATTGTATATCATTGGGTTATTTTACTGATGTTCCCTTATGAGGAAAATATTGAGTTATGTTTGAGTTCCGCTGTATATGATGTTTTGATATATTTTGAGAAAACCCGTGTGTTACGGAGTATTGACCAATTTTGTTGACTTTGAGAAATGTACGCCCTTTGTGGCTTTTTAATGAAAGTTAATATTTTACTCTGAAATCCGTGTTATTTTGCCGTAATATCTGTGGGGTAGAATAAGAGTGTTACAAACTCAACCCTCTAGACTTTGGTGTAGTTTCACTAAAGTGGGTAAACAATTTGATTGTGTTATTTATTGCTTTTCTGCTCCATTTACTAATACTACTTAGTGTATTGTTTCTGGTGTATCTTATCGCACCCGTTGCTGGAGTATCGTATTCGAAATTTGTCCCCTAAGGAACAACTTCATTAACACTAAAAATTAAGGCTAACATCGGTTCTTACGAACCTAAGCAAAATTCAATGTCGGTTCTCATCGAACCTCAGGGTGTTATTATTGTCACTCATAATACACTATTATATCGCATCAACACCGAGCTTATGGACTATCTTTAGTAACTTAAATCTTATACATTTATAAAGACTTTAGACTAAGTCCTTATATTGATAACTTGATCCACACAACTATTTATCCAGGTAGTAACTCTTGTTTTACAAAATTCACAATTTAGGTTACACAATTTAATCATCAAATTGTAAACTTACACAATTAATCATTTTCCACCTCACTATTCATAATATACCTTAAGAATAATTTACCATATTCATAATAATAAAAACATACTGTTGAATATCACCACAAGAAATTTTATCACCTTAGCTTTCCAATGCAACTGACCACACCTCAAACGGACATACGAAACTCAAGTTATGCACGAAACAAGACAATCAATGTTGGTTGAGCTTGACTATACTCATAGTATAAGAACTAGAGAATTACTATTGATGTAGAATTCCCAAACCCCATTTCCTTATTTAAACAAAAAAATTATCACATTAGTTTTCCAACATAATTGACTGCACCTAAAGCGATCTTACAAAGCTCAAGTTATGCGCAAAACAAGGCGACCAATATTGAAACCTGACGACGCACAACCCGACCGTGTCAGCTGACACGGGCCATGTCAAAGCTCACATACAAAACCTGAAAGTAACATGGCCAGGTTGTGTCTGGTGACACGGGTCGTGTCCCGTGTGACTTTAAAATGTGATTTTTCGACTTTTCACATGATTTTCACTCCTAAACTCGATTTCTTCAATATAGACCCATCCTAATTCAGTTTTAACCACATATTACCATAATTAATTATCTTATATGATTGATTCGACATCCATTACTCTAAATACCATCCTCATCAACCATCAACACCATGAATACATCGACTAGCAAGAACATTATCTCATCGATCTCGCCTCAATATTGAATAAACTCATCCACAAAATCTTAGCATAACATCAACATGTTAGAAATTTTCATGAATTCACAACATCAATCATAATACAAAGATAAAATCAGAACATCACATAAAATTATCATAAGAATTCATTTAACCTAACATGGATTAAAGGAAACTCCATTATCTCGTTGGCAAAATATCAATTAAAGAACAATATCTCCCCTTACCATGGTTATGCTGAAACTTCTTAAGTTCTTGGTGGTGGGAGATCGTCCTCCTTGCACTCTTTTCTCCTAGCGTTACCTCTTTTCCTTTTCTCTCTCACTGAAATGTGATTCTATGTTTTTCTTTTCTCCTTTTTTTTCATTCTCCCATTTTTATAATAACTAATTCTAATGTATTTTTTTCTTAATTGCATGTAACTCCTTAAATTTTCAACTTTTGATTCTATAAATTCCCCTTAACTCTTGATTATATTAATTCTGCCATTAATCTTATTAATTCCAATTTTCTTATTTCAATTATTATTATATTTACTAAAATTTAAATAATAATAACATTAAAAAAATAAATTTTAAGGAATAAAATTTAATTAAAATTTTCGGCGTGTTACAGTACCAACCCTTGACTGGGTATGGTCCCTAGAGACGTCTAATAACCTTCGGGCAAAACCCATAGGAAGATCTGAGTCCCATAAAGATGAACCCGCGACCAAAAGTAACGCCACAAATCAGGTAAAATATGAATAAATAAACAAAATAAAGTGTACATATACATTGCAGGACAAAAAGGCCAATGCCACAAACATCTAGAATAAAAAGGAGAGATCTAGTCCACCAAATAAACCACTTTCCCATCCTCGACGGCTTGGTTGAGACGAACTATATCCCAATAGACACGAATGTCAAGAGTAAAAATACTCTTCTTTCTTCAAAGAGCTCTCAAAAACACCTTCGACGACAAAGAAACATTCTTGTAACAATCTAGCCAGCTCCTCAGAAAGGCCAAAGTTCTCTTGGCGCATCGCATCTTCGGCATTTTTATGACTTTCTCGAGATTCTCTCAAAGAATTTTCCAATTCTTCAATTCTTTTTTTGGGCAAGATCCCTATCCCATATCTTGGAAGAAGCCGGAATAGAAGTTAAAACCTCATCCCTCTCGACCGTCTTTTGGGCAATACACAAATTTTCTACCAAAGTACCATGATAACTGAAAGATTTCACAATGGTCTCTATGGTCAAGAACTTATTAGAAGCACCATCAACACAATTCAGCTTCTTGCAAAAAACCACCAGAGAAGTTGAAGGAGTTGTTCACATCTGAGAAGTTATTTCCTAACATCGCGGTGAGTAATCGAAAACTTGCCATGATGAATGTCATGAAGTTGTTTTCCCACCTTTAGTCCACCTTTTACATGTTTTCCTTGTTGCAAAAAATGTTGGTGCACAGTTCAAGGAGTTTGTCAAGGGTAATAAACAAGATTATGTGATAGAATTATGGAATAAGATCACACATTCAAATATAATGTTTAAGTATGAATAACACGTGCAACATTTTGAGCTAGTATGTGTCGATATCCCTTCATTTGATATGATATCTCTTCGTTTGTTGATTATGTTAACCAAACACGGTACATGAACTTACACATCCATATACAACTTTTATACCTGTCACCCGTGAAGTTCAATCCTAAAAAGGGAGCCAAAAAGATTAAAAGGTGGCAAGAGCAGACACATCTACATACCAAATATGTTAAAATATATGTCAGACCATCATGAATGTCACTTGTATCAGCCTAATCAAGCACCTTCGCATGTGCCTTTGGCTCAACATGTTTAAGCACAACATCACGTGCCTCCTCATCGTCGTCTCTAATGCGTTCAACTTTACCTCCTCTGAGAGTGTCTGGTCTAGATCCTCATGTGATAAGAACTAGTGAGAGTTACTCTACCCGTCCTAATGCGCAAATGAGCATCAACATCATCTATACCATTTCCATCAGAGATCTTTACAACATCTCTAATAGGTTTCTTGCTCAGTTTAGGTATGATGAGACCATGTAATCTTCTTTGGCTCACTAAAAACAAAATAAATCATATAATTTAAAAAAAACTTTACTTACCGAATTTTTAAAAAAATCCGGTGTCACCCATAAAACTACCATATTTTCACAAATATATGATGTCGTATGCATTTCCACATATATTTTAACAAATCAGGTATACTCATACACATTTATACTATATATCTTAGAGTGTGTTTGGATAAAGTATTTTAATGAGGAAAAATAATTTTTTGAGAGAATTTAAGATGACTTGACCAAAATTTATTGTTTGGATAAAAAAATATAGAGAATTGTTAAAATGATGTAAATTTATGAAATATTTTATTCAAGTTAAATTTAAGAAATTTCAAATGACACCAAAAAGTAAAGAATTTGAAATTACCCATTCACTCTTTATAATGCAAATGTTAAATTGTTTATTATTAAATTTTCAAAATTTGCAAGATGGTCCTCATGTTTTATGAAAATTTCAAATTCACCCCTAAATTTTTAAATATTACAAATAAGTCTCTAATAATTTTCAAATTTTACAAATTGGTCCCTTAAAATTTTTAAACATTGCAAATTGGTCCCCACATTTTAAATTTGACTCAAGAGTTTTAAATTTTATGAAAATGACCCTAAAAATTTAACAAAGAATCATTTTAATACTCCATCCAAACAAAAAAAATTTAAAATTGAATGGATTTTAATTGAATAATTTGAATTGCTTAACATTTTGAATTTCTTTAAAATTCTTAATTATCTCATTCAAACACCCTCTACATATTTTCATCAAATATTTTAACAAATTCGATATAACCATTTGCATTTATATCAATTTAAAAAAAAAATACAACGATAAATAATTGACACCAGATCGTATATAAATCCAATATAAATATAATTATAACTGATTTTTCATGATTTTGAATAAAATCCAACATAAATTTATTGATCTTACTGGGATCAAAAGAATCTTCAAAAGCCAACAATGCGTCGTAGTCTTCAACTTCAGGTGAGGAAAACGGTGGGGGGTGTATTTGCAGGACACTCCGATGCTAAAGTACATAGCGAAGAAAGATAAGTACAGAAGTGAGAAATGGAATAGAATAGAATACCTGACCCTCTATTAGAAGAGTGTATTCATAAAGCCCCCAACGTTGAGTTAATGGTCTCCATTATGGGCTGGGTGATTCAACCCATAATAGATAATTTATAGGATTCCTACGTAGCAGTAGGGATGAACAACTCGTACTCATCATCTTGTGTTAACTGCCCCACGTTCTCTATGAATTGGAAGACGCGTCTGTTACGAAGGGCAAAACGTTTTCGCGAGGTACACGAGATCAGCTGGCCACGTGTCCTCGAGTGAGGAGCACGTGTGGGACATGCTCTCCACTGGTTACCACGAATTACACCTCTGTGTTGAATATTCTTTGATGCAGAGCTGGACTGAATTGTACCCGACAGTGGGTCAACCCCAAATCCAATCCATAACACTTATAAAATAGAATTTAGACAATTCCATTCAAATCCAAAATGTTACAAAGATTTTTGAAAAGTCCAAAATATTTGATTTTCTTTTTTTAATAATTTTTTCTAAAAGGATTTTCTTTTTTTTTTTAATAATTTTTTCTAAAAGGATTTTCTTTTTTTTTTTAATAATTTTTTCTAAAAGGATTTTCTTTTTTTGTCATTTCATATTTGCTTAGGAGAGTGTCATGTTCAATTTCTAAAAGTAAATTCTCTGTTAATTTGCATTGAATAGAAGAGAGTCGCATGACCCCAAAAAAAAACCGACTAGAAGAAGGTACTAGTTTTTCAACCATTCTGAAGCACTTTTCTACTTCATCTTCGAATTTCTTCTATGGATTCTCAAACAGCCTTAGAGCTTGTCAAAAATGGCGCCACTCTTCTCTTCCTCGACGTTCCTCAGTACACCCTTGTTGCAATCGATACTCAGGTAAACAATTTCCTCTTTTTTCCTGTTCACAATATTATGAGGTTATGCGCGTTCCCTTTTGCCATTGTCGTCTTTACCAAGTTGTTGTATCGATTCTTCCCTTCAAAAAATTGTTATAATCTGAAAATTGATTGAAAGTTTGAAGTTTGTGGTGTGTAATTGTCAAAACATCAACCTTTTTTGATGATTTCAAGTTTCAATTTCGCTTTACACTGATAATCTTACTGTTTTTGTTCTATAGATGTTCTCTGTTGGACCTGCTTTTAAGGGTATTAAGATGATCCCTCCAGGCACTCATTTTGTCTACTATAGTTCATCCACCAGGTTTGATCATTATGCTTAATCATGAGTTATTAATTTATCTTTAGAATGGATGTCGTAGCAATAGCTGCGGTCGCGATGCTTGATATTACTGAGATGCTTGATATTACTGAGATTCATGGTCATATGTGACCGATACAGAATAAACCATGGCTGTGTTGCGGTTTTGGTAACAGCAAAAGCTATTGTCACTGCCCAGATCGCGGCTGTGGACCTTTATTAAAAACCCTGGAAAATGAAAGCGATACTCTTCCTATTAGTCTTCCTAGTATTCGGAGAAACTGAAATGTCTTCCTCTAAATCACATATCTCTCATTTGCCTTTTGCCCCGACACATTCATAAAATGGTGGGATCTCTGCAAATTTCACTGAATAATGGATGTGTTTGAAAGAGTGTGCTAGATAGTTATGCAATATATAGTATATACAAGAGCATATAGTTAACGAAAGATAGAAAAACATATAAAAGCGGTGGTTTTTGTGTCTAGTGATGGATGGAGTAGTATTTTCTTTCTTTTTTAGCATTTATCTTCTAAGTGTTAATCTTATAGGCTGTGGCAGTGTATGGTTTTTATGAAAAAGCTTTGGATCAAACTGTTGTCTATATCAGTTGCTAGAATGAGTGATGTTTATTTCAAATGAATATTTTTCATTGTTTGGTGCATTGTTGTTTGTTTTCATTTTCTTTTTGGCTTCCTGCAGAGATGGAAAGGAGTTTTCACCGACTATTGGATTCTTTATTGATGTTGGTTCTTCAGAGGTCTGAAAATTAGTTACTGAATATCTCCCTGTTTATATTTAAGCCTCAAACCTTTATGTTTTACGGTTTGTGTTAAAATTTGTTTATTACAGTTTTTGCTTGTTTTTATTTTTCACAATTGTGTCTCGATATATTCTCAGGTAAATCAATTCATGCGACTCTGTTGCTGTTTAACCTCACAGAAATGTTTGTTATATGCACAAGAAGTGAAAGACTTAAGAAAAGATTTAGTTTTTGAATATCAATTTAGAACTAATTTTCATTAGCAGATCAGTAAGAATGCAAAGTTCTTGTTAATAAAGGTAGAAGCTTATAACTAAGCCCCTTTATGCCCTGACCAAAACTTGACTCGGGCGTTGTGCCCTCCCACTTGTCTCCCTTTTTGCATTTGAAGTTCCTAAACATGACTAGCTTTTAATTTGTCATTACTTTTACATGATGCACCAACAATCCTGACAAATTGACAATGAAGTTCAACTTGAAAAAAAACTAATGGACATGAATATCTTCCTTAGATACCACAACTAATGCTAATTGTGAACATTGAACATAATAAGCACAAGACCGTTCATTTGAAATCAAAGCTGATATGTTGGAATTCTTGCAGCGGCAAGTTCCTCTATACCATTATAGCAGTGCTATATTTTAATCAACTTAATGACGGGATGAGATGATATATGAACTTGATTGGTGAATACTAACCAATACTCAGTTGTTTGAACCTGTTTGTGGTCTGAACATCTTCTAAGAATGTATTTGCATTTAAAACAATAAGGCAATTTGTATACTAAAGAGTATTTTGGTCTCTTGGCCGTGCAGGTAATTATTCGTAAATGGGACCAACAAGAGGAAAGGCTAGTCAAAGTATCCGAGGAAGAGGTACCCATTTGTTTATACTTTCTAAAACATATATAATACATGTCTTAGATGTGAAACCAAACCATCATCTATCATGATTGATTTTCTTTTTTTTTTGAAATCTTGGTATCCGGCCTTGCGACCGACTAATCCAAGGGGACCAATCCCGCCATCCACTTGTGGGGGCCTGTTTAAAGCCAGAGCAAAGATTTGTATGGACTTGGCCCAACCCAAGAATTGTTTGCACCCAGCGGAATTCGAACCCGAGACCTTGAGAGGAGCACACTCTCAAGGCCAACCCCTGGGGGTTAATAATGATTGATATAATTTGCATTCAGTTAGTCAAGTTAGGTCTTGTAAGATAGTATTTTGGAAATCTGTCATTTTAGTTGATTTTCCCTTTATAAAATGTAGGGATGTGCTTGATATTCCATCGAATCGATGCTAATTTGCATTTGAGTTCAATATGGCAATGTTAACAATGTTCTGAGCTGCCTTAACAAATCAACCAGTCAATTTTTTCTCTCCCTTAGTCTAAATGTTCTTATTGTTATGCAAATTAATTTAACTATTGATTTTGTTTCTTTTTGTTATAGTGTTCGATGTTGTTGAAACAAAATATGTTAAGTATCATTTCAATGTTGAGGATACTGACATTTGTATTACCCTTCATGTTTTTACTTGGAACTTCTTTCTTTTTCCATCCACTTCTCTATTTTGAGTTATTTCTTTTATAATAATTTGTCTATCACTCTATGCGCCAGTCATTAGAAAATTCATGATTCATCTAGAACTCAATAAGAAGTTTTACCTTATTGTTCATATTTTAGAGTCTATGCGTTGAATTTCATGCTCTATAGTCTTCATTCTTCAATTTATGCTATACATTTATTTTATTCTCTCTGCTTTTCCTTCAGGATGGAAGATATAGTCATGCTGTTAGAAATATGGAATTCGACCGACAACTTGGCCCTTACAAGCTTAGCCATTGTGAAGATTGGAAGCGATTATCTAATTTCATTACAAAGAGCATCATCGAACGGCTCGGTATGTTATTTACTTGAGTGAGGTGTTCTTTGTATCAATTTGTTTCTTCACGTTGTATAATTGTATTCTTGTTAATTTAAAAACAGAACCCATCGGAGGAGAAATAAGTGTTGAATGTGAAAATGATGTGTTCAGAAACACTCTTAAAACTCCAATGGAGGAAGCACTAGACAAGAAGCTGAATGTTGGTAATTCCGAAGCATCTGTTGGCAAGTTCCAGAGAAAAGGATGTTATTATACTTCGATCCCACGTGTTGTAAAATGCAAGGGGATTAGTGGGCAGGAACTTACTTCTCTGAATCTTGACAAGGTAGGCATACACATACACACCGAGAAAAGAGTGTTAAAATCAGTAATCTTACCTTATAATTTTAGGGTCTGTTTAGATTGACTAATTAGAGCTTATGGACTGACATAAATCACTTTTCAGGCTGCTTGAGAGAGCTTATGGAAACAGCTTATGACATGTCCCTAAGCTGGTTTCAGATTATTTTCATAAGCTCTTCAGGATAGCTTATTAAAACACCTTATAGTTTATATGAAATTACTTGATTTTATTTTATCTTTTGTTACAGAAATAACTCATATATAAGCACTTATGTGATAAGTGCTTATGCTATAATTGGTTGTTTAGCCTGTTGCTTTTTGCTGATTTGTGCACATGTTTTATGTTTGCCTTCTCAGACACATTTGCTTGAAACTCTACTGGCATCAGATTATGGAGGTTCTGAAGACTTGCTCCTTGGAGAACTGCAGTTTGCATTTATTGCCTTTTTGGTATGGTAGAGAAAACATGGTTTCTTTCTATATTTGTTAGTCTTGTTAAATCCATTCTGATATTTTGCAATGGTGTAGATGGGTCAGTCACTAGAAGCATTTCTTCAGTGGAAATCTTTGGTTAGCCTTCTGTTTGGTTGCACGGAAGCAGTAAGTATATCTGGTCTGAATAATGCACGCATGCATTACTTGTGGTTTCATGACATTTGCTTACATTAATGATTACTTGCGTTTTCATCTGTAATTTGTTAGACTCTGGTTTTGTCTTTCAACTTGGGTGAGTCAGTTTTCTAAGTTCTTTTAGCCCGAATCCGTGGATTGTCTTCCATTTGCCTTTGCATCACTTGAGCAGTCCTCATATTTTTAACATGTGTTTTGAGACGGTCGGTAGATTTGTACATGATAAGATGCATCATTTTCTTTCCTTTTATGTAGAGTTTTGCAATATATATTTTCATATGAACAATTTTTACTTCTTAGGACATTTTATGTTGGTAGGGCTTAGGTTATGATTGCATATGGATACAAGGAACTTATTGATTATGGTAAGACAAATGCTATTTGATTACATAGGTTCAAATCAGCTTTGAAGGTGTCCTATTGCATAGATACTTATTTTGTTATTATGTTTGCATGACTTTATGTATTCTTTTGCAGCCTTTCCACACACGAACTCGGCTATTTACCAAGGTAAACTTTAACAATGTTTTTACTGTTTCTTTCTTTTAGTTCCTAACAGTGGCATTAGTACATGGTTTGCTTTCAATTCATCCTTCATTGTAATAATTGTGAATGTAGTTCGGAAAAAAAAAAGAAGCAGAATCCAGATTTAAGAGAATAAGCCACAATCTTAAGTAGAAGGCCAAATTATTCATCAATTTCCTTTCAAACAACCAAAGTATTCTAATATACAAGTACCCTATAAATATTTTGATTGTATGACTTAAAAGTGTGTCAATCGTATTGGTCAATCGCGACTCCCTAAGAATCTCCTCGTTCGAGTCGAGGATAAAATTTCCGTCCGGCGTCACGCACTTTGCAGGGGTGAAACTAGCCACAAATGCGATCGGCTTCTGGTAGGCCACCTGGTCGTCGGCATCCAACGAGCCTGCTCGCACTATGTAGCTGTCCGTGCCCTTGTCGGAATGTTCCTCCATCCAAATCAGCGGAATCTTCGACACTAAGACTTCCTCGGGCTGCCCGTCTTTTTCCTGGACCTCGAGGTTGAAAAGCGAGTCCACGGCCGTGTGAGTTACGGGCCGTGTTTGTTAAGTTGGTTAATTGTTTTCACATTTGCATATATATTGAGTTAGTTCATTCTACACAAACAAACCAACAAGAAAAGTGAAAATATACACTGATTTGGTTCTCATCATCTTCATCCTCTTTCTTGCATTTTCTCAACTACACATAATCATTTTTGTTGTGTATTCTGCATCATCGAGGTGATAACGTCCAAACGTAGGATTATTGTAATCAGGTTTGGATTGAGAATTCAATGGGTTTTTCTTGAATACAATCGTGAGGGTTTTGTCCTCCAAGAATCTTGAATTTTGGGGGGTTTTTGCACAAATTGGTCCTTCACAGATTCAGCCGAGCGAAGGTAATTGAAGAATGGGAGGTTTTGTCAGCTTAGTAGCGTTAACCGGAGGATTGTGGTATGAAGTTTTTGGTTCGAATCGTTGGTGTTTGAAATCAGGCAGGCATGATTTGTAGACCAAAGGGTTGTTCAAAGGGAGTGCCGTAATCGGAGGTTTACTCATCACGTTCGAAGGACTTGATTCAAACTTGAATTAAGGGAAGAGAAGACATAGGCTCTGCATCAACAATTGGGTTTGATTGTTTGAATTCTATTGCTTCTCTTGTAAACATTTGCAAACAGGTTATATATATATATATATATATATATATATATATATATATATATATATATATATATATATATATATATATATATATATATATATATATATATATATATATATATATATATATATATATATATATATATATACAAGTCTCAATTCTATTTTTAGAATTGAGGGCAGACGTACCCCGAGCGAGGACGACGGAGAACTGCCTCAACAAATTGGTGTTCTCTCTTTATTTTTTCCATTGCTGAATTTTGAGTTTGTGTGCAAACAACTTAGTTGATTAAAATTCTGGTGAGTGTAGTGCTGAACCAATTTTAGAAACCTTATTACAATCTTTGATTGTAATTGAATACTATAACACTTCATTCACATATTGAAATTCATTTGAGGTGCCTTGCACACCAAGTGTTCGACTAATTGCGTAAACACAAACACTTATGCTGTCTTTTCAATTGGGTTATATGTCACACGCATTGGATACTGTTCAACCTTAAAGTGAACAAAATCTAGTTGATGTGTGTTTAAATTAGTGATTCTAAATCTCGTCTTTATCGTATTCCATAGGCTTTGCGTATATCTGATCTTTTCGGTAAAGGTTCGTTTAGACGAATATAGTTTCTTGGCCGCTTCCGCTTAAAACTTTTTAAAACCAAATATTGATAAGCGCTGACTCTGTTTTTAATAAGTGATTTATTCAACCTCCATTCTAGATCGGTGCCGTCGTATGTGAGGGCAAAGTTCCTCGTACTTAACTATACTTATTTTAATGATGTCAAAACATACATAGGTAGAAAAATGTACTTTGGACGGTATCATCAAGTCGCATATGCATATCTTATTTCTCTTGCGTCAAACATTGGTCAAAACATATTTAGGTAAATATAGAAAAAGTACAATATGTGTTCCATATAGGTTTGATCATGTTGGTTAAGTTAGAGATATATTAGGATCTCTTAAAAGTAGTTAAATATATGAAAAAAATGCATTTTTGCATGCTCCGAGTCTTTGAGTCGACTCATAGCCTGCTTAGGTTGACTCATACAGAAGTCATTTTTTCATGTATTGCTCTCAGGAGAGCTCGCGTCGACCCTCCGATTGACTCATACTGTGCGCATTTGTGATTGTCTAAATTGGGCTTTGTTGGGCCTCATCAGCATAGTACTGGGTTGGGCCTGCCCGTCTGAGGGGCAGGTATCGGCCCAGTCCAGAACAGGAGCCCCCAAGTCGTTGCTCCTAGGTGGAGGAGTAATGACTTAAGGGCAGGTCGAAATGTCGAGGACCTCTTTGGGAGAAGGTATTTGTCCCACGCATAGAATTGGGAGTCGTGTACCAGGTCGGGAGCGGAGGATGCTCGACGGGACAGCATGTCGGGGAGGTGGATAGCGCGAAGGATGTGCCTGCTCTTCGAGCCCGAAAGGGAGACGAATGGATGCGAAGCTTCTGGTGCTACCATGTGTCAGGCAATCATTGCTTAGCTAGGGCGGCTAGGGGTAGGGGCGATTGACTGCCTAGGGGCGCCTCGAGTCTCGTGCTAGACTTATAAATAGAACCGTCGTACCAAGTAAGTCTCTGTTGCCCCACCCTCGTTCTTCCTATTTTCCGACGGTTTCTCCGGTGGACTTGATCAATGCCGTCGTCTAACACTCCCTGTCGAGCACAAGCCCCAACAAGGCACACTAGTCGGGCCGAGCATTCTCTGACACGGGGAGTGCTCGCGCGCTTTTCCCCCGGACTCCACGTGCCCCCCACGCGGGGCCACGTCATCAGGCAACTACCCACTTCCAAAGAGTTGGTCAGCCCACCTTCCGAAGATCACGGGGCAGTTGATCTAGGGCGAAGACCACGTGCTGGTCTTCACTAAGCCCTAACAGTTACTTGTGTTGGGCTTGGCAATCCGACCCACTGCAATGTAACTGTTGGCCTTGCGCTGGGGGCACATTATAAATACCTGACCAACGGTTATATAGCAGTGAGCCGAATTGTCAAACCCAACACAAGTAACTGCTAGGGCTTACGTGGCGTAATGAAGACCAGCACGTGGTCTTCGCCCTGGATCCACTGCCCTGTGATCATCGAAAGGTGGGCTGACCAATTCTTCGGAAGTGGGTAGTTGCCTGATGACGTGTCCCCGTGGGGAAAACGCGTGAGCTCTCCCGTGTCAGAGAATGCTCTGCCCGACTAGTGTGCCTTGTTGGGGTTTGTGCTCGACAGAGAGGATTGGGCCTCATCAGCATAGCATTGGGTTGGGCCTTTCCGTCTGAGGGGCAGGTCCCGACCCAGTCTAGAACAGGAGCCCCCAAGTCGTTGCTCCTAGGTGGAGGAGGAGGAGTAATGACTTAAGGGCAGGTCGAAATGTCGTGCCCAACGCATAGAATTGCGAGTCGTGTACCAGGTTGGGAGCGGAGGATGCTCGACGGGATAGCATGTCGGGGAGGTGGACAACACGTAGGATGTGCCTGATCTCCGAGCCCGAAAGGGAGACGAATGGATGCGAAGCTTCTGGTGCTGTCATGTGTCAGACAATCATTGCTTAGCTAGGACAGCTAGGGGTAAGGGCGCCTCGAGTCCCGTGCTAGGCTTATAAATAGGTCCAAGTCTGCTTTATTTCTCACTTTTCGCTTTACCTTTCAAGACGCTTCCTCTTCTTCTCGTCGCGCTTCTCAAATTTCAGCATCGAGATGCCCGTCGTACGCCGCCATATCGTCCTCCCAGAACCGTCGAATTCTCCGGGGACGTAGTATAGTTTTGGATGAACCTCCTGGGGACAAGTGCTGGAAGTCTCGGGGGTCCGCTCTCGTCTGTCGAGGCGGGAGAGCCCCTGTCCCTAGGGGTTTCCCCTCTATGGAAAAGGGCATGCAAGGTGCGGGGACGTTCAATCGCAACGGCTTTGGCGAAGTCGGAGTGAGGTCTTATACCTCTCTGGATCAGGAATTTCTTCATGTCGTCCGTGATGGACACTTGGACGGCCTCTCAGTTGAACCTCTCTACGTAGTCTCAGAGAGGTTCGTTCTTCTCCTGGATAATGGCTTCCAGGGCTGCCTCTGTCTTTGGATGGCGCCGGGAGGCCGTGAAGTGCCTGGAGAATTGTCTCTTCAGTTCCCCCCAAGAGGTGATGGATTCGGGCGCGAGGTGTTTGTACCATGCCATAGCGCCCTTCCTCAGGGTAGTGGGGAACAACCTGCACTTGATGGCTCCCTGAACGTTTCGATGCTTTCGATGTGGTCATCCGGGTCGGTCGTGCCATTGTATGTTGCCAAGGATGGACTCCATCCTGACGGGTAGTGGGGTCTCCCTGATGGCCCTACATAGTGGCGAGTGCTGGGTATCTTCGTCACTCCTAACGGACGACAGTGAGGGGGAGACTGGTCCCTGGTTGTTTCTGTTTCGTCGGGGAGGACTCTTCGGTCGGGCTTGTGGTTTGAAGGCACCCCCTTGGGCTTTGTTCTTCGTCTGAATTGGGGAGCGTCGTTCCTTCTGGAGAGGCCACCTGCCCCGCTTCTAGGAAGCCAACGGCTGTGGTCGCTACAAACGAGGGCGACGCCCAGTCGGTCGAGGAGAGGGGCTCCGAGAGTCGTCAACTGGCTGTGTCCCCTGCGGGGGAGGAGAGGGGTTGTTGGAAACTGGGCGACGATGTCTCCGTGGGGGAGAGCGTGATGGTCGTTCCCTCTTGAGCATCCCTATTCGCTTGTTCTGCTCGAAGATCATTAGGTTAGTCTGGTTGATTGCCGCAAACAGGGCCACCATGGTAGGGTCGGCGCCTGCTGGCACCGGGATGGCTGGTAGACAACGGGGCTGTCGAAGCGCTGGACGGCGTTGAAGGCCGCGTCTTCCGAAGAAGGAGAGGCGGTGCACCCGTCCCTGTAGTCGCCTTCTTCGTTGCGAACGGTCGCGTTTGGGTCGTGACCGTCTCCGTTGGTGAAGGGGATGAAGGCGGTTTCAGGAGCATTTTCGTCGCGTGGGCTGACCATGATTAGAATGGAAGTTGAAGGTTGCTTTTGTTTTTGAGCTTCTATGCTTGGACAGGAGAAAGAACGGAGAAACAAAAAATTCCCACTGACGGCGCCACTGATCGTACCTGATCAGAAATGAGTCAGTAGCCTGTCACGCGTCGTGAGTTACTGCCTTCACGAGTGTTGTAGAGGAGAAAGGGGGTGTATCTGCAAGATGCTCCGATGCTTAAGTGAGTAACGGAACTAGAGAGAGAGCAAGTACAGAGAAAATGTGTAGTGTCTAGAATACCTGACCCTTTAGTGAAAGAGGGTATTTATAATGTTCCCTCAGCGCAGGGCCAACAGCTACATTGCAGTCGGCCGGATTGCCAAGCCTAACACAAGTAACTGCTAGGGCTTACGTGGCGTAGTGAATACTAGCACGTGGTCTTCGCCCTGGATCAATTGCTCTGATCTTCGGAAGGTGGGCTGACCAACTCTTTCGGAAGTGGGTAGTTGCCAGATAACGTGTCCCCGCGTGGGGGAGACGTAGAGTCCGTGGAAAAAGCGCGTGAGCTCCCCCCGTGTCAGAGAATACTCAGCTTGACTAGTGTGCCTTGTTGGGGCTTGTGCTCGACAGAGAGGATTGGGCCTTGTTGGGTCTCATCAGCATAGTATTGGGTTGGACCCGCCCTTCTGAGGGGCAGGTTCCGGCCCAGTCCAGAACAATATGACTTAAGAGTGTGTTTTGGGAGTCATCAAACTCATTTGAATGATGGGAAATCAGGATTTTAAGCTTTACTACCTCTGTCCCAAATTATAAGTCATTTTGTCAAAAAAATTTGTTCCAAATTTTAAGTCACCTTACATTTCCAATGCAATATTAATGACATTTTTTTCAATATACCCTCAAGTATTTATTATTATTTATTCTTTCAATTATTTTAATTTCTTTCTCATGTGTAATTATGAGGGTATTACTGTAAAGTCATATATAATTTGTCTTTTCCATAGAGTAATAATTAAGTTTGTTAATTCGTGTGAAATGTCCAAAACTTATAATTTGGGACGGAGGGAATACTTTTTTAGGGTTGTTAGGAGTCCCGCATCGGATAATATATGACCTAAACATGTGTTTATAAGTGGGGGCAATCCTCACTCTACCCACCGGTTTTGTAGGGTTAAGTTAGACCCAATTATATTTCTTGACAAGGGTAATAAAGTTGCTTGTCATAATTTAATACTTTTTACCATAACTATTTGTAATGTGGTGCATGAGGTGTCGGTGTTAAGAGTTTGGCCTTGTAACTTCAAAGGCTAGAGTTCAAATCCTCTCGGGGACGGTTGTAAAATGGTCGTAGTGCCACTCTAATTAACAATAATTCCCCCTTTTCTCATTTTTTTTAGAGGAAGAAAATATGAATTTGTGATGTAAGTTCAGTTAAGGTTTATATGAATGAATTTGATAGGCTTTTTCTTTGAGTAACGACAACCCTCTTGTTTGCTGTTCTTTTTGTGTAACTGATTCTAAATATTATGGATTCTTGTAGTTCATAAAAGTCATCTATTATCAACTAAAATACGGACTACAGAAAGATCGCAAAGATGATACGGGACCACCATTGTTGGATGATTCTTGGCTTTCTACCGATAGCTTTTTGCACCATCTTTGTAAGGTATTTATGAATTCACATTCAAATGCATAATTTTGATCTATTACCTAGCTTTCTCATTTAAATTAAATATATTGGTACCTAACTCGATCAGTTATGGATTTCAATATAATGAAAAGGACAGTTCATATTTTGAGCAGTTTGACTAGTTGCTCAAAGTTTTGTGTTGGAACTAATGCTTGTTGTTTTGGAGTTGCAGGATTTCTTTTCATTGATGCTAGATGGGTCAGTTGTTGATGGAGATCTATTAAAATGGGTATGAGCTTTGGTTCTAGGTCTTTATATTGCTATAATGTTTATAAATGTTCTATTTTGCAATTAAGAATGTACTTTCCCTTAGCGATGATCTATGTAGCACCGACACCTTTGAAAAATGGTGTTTGTGTTTGTGTCAGACACCGACACTTGTGGTGATTACCTTCAATTTATTCAATTTTCAAGTTATTACTGGGGTTGTCGTGTCGGCGTTGGTGTCGTGTTCAGGGTATCCATGACCAGACAATCATATTGTCATCCTAATTGCACCCTAAACGCACAAAAACACGCACAAACTATCATGCGATATAGTAAAATGGCTACTATATTGTTTTACCTTCTTAGTAGGTATAGCCATTGTCTATACTTCTCTTTGTTTTCTATGTTTTTAAATTCGTTGCAGACATGCAGCACTTGCTTCTAGCTGCAATGAATGGACCAATTGTACAAATGAAGTGCTGAATTGTAATCTTCATTTCTTTGCAGACAAGGAAATTTAAGGATCTATTAGAGAGCAATCTAGGATGGGAGTTTCAGCAGAGCAGTGCTGTTGATGGTTTGTATTTTGATGAGAATGATGAGGTTAGTGTGTACAAGTTTCTCCCTCTGTCGCTAATCATTTATCATTGAAGCATTTCATGCATAAATTTATTTACTTTTATTAAACAAAATAAGAATTAAAAGGTGTTATATTAATGAATGTTGATTTTTGTAGTTTGCTCCAGTAGTGGAGATGTTAGATGATGAAGCACCTGCAGTTTAGAAAGTTGGATCATAAGGAATTAAACTTGGTGTGAAACACAAATCCTTCACTCACATTGTAAATCCATGTTAGCAAACTGTAGAAGAAATGGAATTGAAAATCACTTTCCAAATTTAGTAGATTGTTAGATTGAGAAATGTTTTGATAGTGATGTTAAAACTAATAAATGTATAATGTTTAACGTAGAAAGTTTCAAGGGATATTGTTAGCGAGTGAGATCATTGTTGACGACATATGAGACTATTTGAATGATGATATGCTTTGACCTTCAAAAACTTTATCGCCATTTTATTCTGCGTTGTTTCATTTTGTGTACTTGCTTTAAATTTACGTAATTGACATTTGACTCATAAAGGTTTTTAAGGGTGTATTTAGGAGGAATTTACCTGTCACCTTCCTCACACCAATTTTACTATAATACGCCTAAATTAATATTTTTCTAATTAATATCAAATTTTTAAAAAATAAGTATAAAATCTATTATTTAATATTAGATTTTAGAAACTGGTATAAAATTATAATTTCTTTTTAAAATTTATGATTTTATAATATATTTAATAAAATTGGTATAAAATCATTTTTTATACCGGATTTATCAATTATAAAGTATAAAATCATAAATTTTAAAAACAAATTATAGTTTTATATTATTTTTTTTAAATGCAAACACCCTACGAAACATGCTGGATTTGTCAAAAAATCATAAAAATAATTACTATAAAAATAGCTTGTAGAAATTTTCGCATTCATAAATTTTATCAGTTATTTCAAAAATCTGATATAAAACTAAAGATTTCTTATAATTTATGACTCACATTGGATTTTAATTTTTTGAAAAATTGGTATAAATCTTTTTATTTGCATCTTGTTTTTTGAAAAATTGGTATAAATCTTTTAATTTGCATCGAATTTTTTAAGATGCTGATAAAAATGTATATCAAATTTTTTAAAATGCTGATAAAAATGTACGTCGGAATTTTTTTATATGAACTATCATATTTTTTGGGTTTGGAAAAATTTTAAATAACGGAAAAAATGAGAGTGATATTTTTGGTAATATGAAATCATGTGAGGGTCTCGAGTATATATGTTATGGAGTGTTTGGTAAAATTCTCTGTATTTAGTTGGAGAGAAATAAACAGAAAGGAGGAAAAAATTTGATAGATTTTTTTTGATGAGTTAAGATCATGAGAGGTATGAGTCAATTTTTTTATCGGTTTAAGTTGGTAGTTACCATCATTTTTAGTCAATTTCAATACTCTTTAAAATGTGTGTGGATGAAATATCTTAATGAGAAAAAAATACCGATTTGAGAAAATTTAAAATGACTTATATTGTTTGAATATAGAAATGGTGAATGGTTAAAAGCATTAAATAAGTTTTTGGTTCTTTTAAATATGGTTAATTTCACTTTTAGTCCTTATAAAAATTTCATTCAAAAAATTATTCATTTAATATTTTTTTATCTATATTTTTGGTCTCTTCTGCTAACGGTTGTTAACAGGAGCTGACGTGACATTGCCACATGAAAGTTTTTTGTGATTGGGCATACACATGGCAGTGTCAACGTGATAAGATGTTGACGTGACATACCACATTGTTAAAGTCAAGATTGTTCATGAATCCAGAAAAATTCGTAAATAATTGATAACTAAAATCGTAGCTAATCTGTAGCAACTTCAATTTTTCTAAGCTATTTTTCTAACAAAATGGGCAACTTCCAGCAACTTCTTCTATAGACATATCAGGGTACCTGTATTACAAAATTAGCTAAGATGTAACTACAATTTTAACGGTTATGGTTTATTAATTTATCAACTGGTTTGGATTTTTTAGGTTGAATCCCACATGAAATCTAATTCTTGCTTACGATGTTAGAAGCGGTTAATGTAAATGTTGTTAGTGTGTGAGACACTTTTAGGGAGGAGAGAAAGAGAGATAATAAATCAATAAGGATTGTATTATTGAATTGAATGATGATAAAACTAAATTGCAAACTATGTCTTTATATACAACTAACTTGTCTATTAAGTAAAGTAACAAAACTAAGTAACAAAATCTAAACCCTAATTAATTTTGGGCTTGGACCACTTAACTCAACTTGAATTATATCTAATATCTCAACATACCCCCTATAATCCATATTGTCGAAACACACTAATCATTTTTGATATGAACTATTCCTAATTTCTTTCTCAAATTTAGGAACATGTCGATCTTCAATCCTTTGGTGAAAATATTGGCCAACTGTGCTTCACTTGAGCAATGTCTCATTTTAAGTTCACGTCGATTTACCTTCTCTCTAAGAAAATGAAATCTAGCTTTGATGTGCTTACTCCTTCCATGCAAAACTGAATTCTTCGCAAGATTTGTGGATGACTTGTTATTGATATGGAGCACCAGAGGTTTCTTCACTTCGACCTCGATCTCTTCCTGCACAGATCTGATCTAAATTGCTTGACACATAGCATAGGATCCTGCCATATATTCAACCTCATATGATGATAATGCCACCACATATTTCTTTCTTTAGTCCCATGAGATTGGGGCACCAAATACTTGAAAGAAATATCCAGTAATGCTTCTTCAATCTTCTTTATCTCCACACAAATAAACATTTGAATAACAAGTAACCATAGCTTCTTCGACTTTAGAGTCTCGTCGAAATAAAATTTCATAATTTTTCGATCTTTTTAAGTATCTTAGGATTCTTCTTACAGTCTTTATGTGTGAAATCCTTGGTTAACTCATGTATCTGCTCATTAATACAACTAAGAAGAGATCCAACAATTTGTTTGAATAAAGTTGCATCAAATTTGTCTTCCTCTCCATGCTTTTCCAACTTCAAATTTAGTTCAACAGGAAAAGATGCGGGAGTCGAATCATCCATCCTAAATCTCTTGAGCATCTCCTTAACATACTTTCATTGGTGTAACATCATACCTTGCTTCAACATTTGAATTTCCATTCCTAGGAAGTATGACAAATTTCCCATATCTGACATTTCAAATTCCCTCTTCATCAAATCTTTAAACTTCGACAAGTTCTTCAAGAAATTTCTAGTTACTTGCAAGTTATCAACATATAAGCAAATGATTGTTATATTTTGTGCCACAACCTGAACATAGGCACCATACTCAAATTTGTATTTGATAAATCCAAATTCGAACAAGTATGAGTCAATCTTCTTGTTTCATGCCCTAAGTGCCTGCATGAGGCCATAGAGCGCTTTGTGATACTTGTATAATTTCCTTGCTTCTTCCTGAATCACAAGCCCAAGAGGTTGTGTGACATACACATCTTCATCTAAAAGTCCATTCAAAAATTTCGATTTTACATCTAAGTGAAATGTCGACCAGCCTTGATTACACGCTAAGACTACCAATAGTCGAACAATTTTTAATCACACGATAGGTGAAAAGACTCTAGAGTAGTTGAGTCATGCTCGCTGAAGAAATCCTCGAGCTATCAATCTCTCCTTATGTCTTGTTGTCGATCCATTAACATTGTGCTTTAACTTGAACACCCACTTCACTTCGAAAGCTTTTGTATATGTTGGCAATTCGACATACTCCCATGTGTTGTTTCTTTCAATTACTTGTAACTCTTCGACCATAGAAGACTTCCATTGTTTATCTTTGAAGGCTTCGCCATAGTTGATTGTTTCAACACCTGCAAGTAAAGCAAAATGGACTAGTTCTCCATCTGTTGTACTTCATCATCACCAACCACTTCATAGTCTTGAAGTCTTGCTGGACGAGTACTAGTTCTTTGAGGTCTCTGACTTGTGCTAATCATGTCCTCTTCGACTTATAATGTGTCAGGTATGTTAGCAACAACTTTGACTTTGACTTTAATTGGAGTATCTGCAATTTCTTCGACTTCAACTTCATCAGTTTCTTTGTCGATGCCATAGCTCATCAATGGCTTGTTAATTGGATCACCAAAATTCCAATCCCATGTAGAGTTCTCATCAATCACAATGTCTCGACTCATCATGATCTTATTTTTCATTAGATTAAATAGTCTGTATGCTCTTGTCTTATGGTATCTTTCCAGAATCATAGGTTCACTCTTGTCATCAAGTTTCCTTCTTCTCGCATCAAGAACATGCTTGTAGCAAATAGAGCCAAACACCTTCATATGACTCATCGATAGTCGTTTTCCACTCTACGCTTCTTCAGGAACCTTGTTCTTCAGCTTCTTGGTAGAGAACCTGTTCAGAATATAAACAGCAGTCGAAAAAACTTCATCCCATAAGGAATATGGCAAATTCTTCTGCTTCAACATGAATCTCTCCATATCCAATATGGTTCTGTTTCTTCGTTATGCTATTCCATTATGTTGAAGAGTATAAAGAACAATTACCTCATGATCAACATGTTCTGAACATAATGCTTCAAATATCTTCGATGTGTATTAGCCACCTCCATCTGTTCACAGAACTTTGATTTTCTTTTCACTCTGGTTTTTGACAAGTATCTTGAATCTCTTAAAGATTTCAAATACTTCATCCTTTCTTTTGATCACATAGATCCATAGCTTTCGACTAAACTCATCAACAAATGAAACAAAATACATGTTTCTACCAACAATATGATCTTCAAAAGGGCCACATACATCTAAATGTAAAACTTCGAGTTTGTAGGACCCACCTCGAATAGGATTCTGATTGTTGCCAAGGAATGCAAGAGCAGCAATATCACCTAGTGTCGGCGCAACTAGAGATTGATGGGGGCCGATCTAAAAGCATGGGGTGTATCCAAGCACAACAATTATTCACGAACTGCGTCAAAGTTAGAAACAGTAAAGCCTGATACATCTGGTTACGAACGGAATCGAGTTCTGGTGGTAGTCTGATAAGTGTCATGATCATGAAATACTTACTTTGTTGTTCGACATGAGTTGTTGCATCTGTTGTGAAAGAAATTAGGGTTATGCAATTTGCTTTCAAGGAATCAAGCTTACTCAGATAGGTTTGCATAACCATATTCTTGAATTTCATAGAGTTGAGTTGAAGGATGACACTGTATAGGCAACGAACATCGTTGGATAAGACTTTCTTGACTTTTTTCTAAACCTCATAGCAAATGGAGAAAGCTTGGTATTACGCTTGGAGATTAGGTGTTATGGAACACCATAACACAATGCATAGAGAGGCGTCTGTTTTTTCCATTTAGGACGTAAGTCACGTCAATAAATGAAAAGCAAATTGGAGTTGAGACACAATTTACCGACAATACTCATAATAATCTCTACAATAAATTATATTCAACCATACTCATAATAATATCTACAATATAAATTATATTCAATCATTCTCATATTCCCCAATAAAAAATAAAATAAAATAAATAGTCCAAATTAATGGAGCAGAAGAGCATGATAGAATGCGTAGGAAAATATTAATATCGGTTAAATGAAACAATATATTCTTAATTTAAATAGTGTATTGTTATTTTTTTAGTAAAAAGAACCATTATGAATGCTTTATTTTTCCTAAAGAAGACATATCATCTAATTATAACTCCAAACGGAAAATGGCGACACCCTAATCCTATTGTGTAGTGTGTAGTGATATTCAACAAAATAAATCGCAATGCACTAAAGTCGTACTCATAATTAAGTAAAATATCATATTCATTTTTATGTTCATAATGGATTATACTTACTCGATAATGCATTACAGACAAAAGAAAAAAGAAAACTCAGCATCACACGTTGTTAGTGGTAATTTGTCAACATCGAACCGGTATTGATTGAAGAGGATGATGTTTGGAACAAGGACAGATTAAATGCTCTATCTCTTTCCCTCTAATATAATCAACGGTTGAAAACCAGTTCCAAATTATCACACAAACTACAATTGTGTCATTAAAGTTTAAGTTAACTAATTTCCTACAAAACTTTATAAGGTGGTATTCATATAAACTTTTATCAGGTTCAATATTTAAGAAATATGAAACTTGAATTTTTGTCAATAACTAATAATTTTAAGTTAGTATTACTTTCGTATACTAATGTGAAAAGCACATAAAATTGAATAAAGAAATCATTCTCATTAAATTGAATTAATTATAAAATACACTAATATGAAAAACACATAATTATCGCTCTTCATCTACCTGAGCGTATTATGTGGTAGTTCAGTCACACTCAAATCATTCTCAAACACTTTGTTGTCTTTGTTCCTCTTACTTTGACACGGAGACAGATAGATTGCATATTTTATGATTATGAGAGTCATTTGGTACCGGAGGAGGCACGAAGTACCATAGCTGTGAGTGATTAGAGCTACATCGAAAGGTATATCAGATGATTCTTCAGGGTGTCACATTCGTAAGTGGTGCATGCTGTTCCAAAAGATCTGTCAAGGCCAACTCATTATAAGATATTAGAGGAGAAGCAAGCATAATTAAATCATGTTGAGGATGTCTTGCTTAGATGACGTCGCATAGTGGAAATTGCGTAGGTAGACATTGACATAAGTATCTTCCCTGATAGGTCTGATGTGAGGCAGGTCCTAGATACCATCATGACGGAGGCACGGGGGAAATTGATGTATCAAAGACAACGCTAGAGGACGAAGGAGACTGATGGCCGAGGAGGTAGAGGAAGCAGAGGAGGTAGAGGAGATGTAGACATACATACATAGTAGTGCATTAGTATATATTAGTAGTACTATGGATTGTATTTTATTTTGACATCATGCTACTTTATCATTATTTTCGACCTTTTTTTTATATTTATTGGTCTTTTATTTGTATATGACAGTTTTGGACCATCTGCATTTATGTACGTCATTTTTTGCATTTCAATTGTATGGTTTAAATCTGCATCTGAGTACACGTAAGCAAAACATAACATGAAAAGTTCTGTTCTGATACGTTACAGAGATATATCTCACTAAAATTCACGGAGATGCATCTCGAGTACAATTCACGTGTATAATGACTTGAGTGTGATGCATAGGATGTGTTTTAAATTGTTATTGAGATGCATCTCTGAAATATTTTAACGTTCAATCAAAATTTGGTGCGTCCGGAGATATATCTCCAAAATCTAGGGGCATTTATGTATTCTTGCATGGTGACTAAGAAATATAAAGGGTGCATTAAGAAATTCCCTTAGTCAAATAGATGTGTTTTTTAACGAGCTGCTGGTATTGTGTGGGGTCTGTCAACAGATGACCATAATCTTTGCTTAATATTATGCCTTAGTGCACGAGAATGGTTGAGGGATTTGTAATTCTATGTATTTAAGAGTTTTGAAGATGCCAAAGGAAATTTGTTTTCAAAGTGTATAATTTGACACCATATTTTGATAATTTGAACATTTGTTATCATCTGGAGGAAAAAGGTAACAAGGTAGACACATGACAAAGAAGAAGTGAAGTGATCGGCGTGAGGGTATCCCTTGCGCCTGACGTGTTTTGAGAATTGAGCGTCAAGCTATTGATGTAAAAGAAGCGTTTATGGGAGACAACCCATCAATTTTTAATAAGTTTTTGTTTTGCATAATTTATTTTATTTCTAGTCAAGACCATACCAAGAGGAAGTAGATACTCTAGCATGAATTATCCAGGAAGATCTTAATTGTCTTTAATAAACGAGTTGATAGCTGTTTATGTTTTTTTAGATTTACAAAGTTTAACTTTAGCATTGAACACATGATCCAAGAAAAAGAACAAAAAAAAGTGACTTCATCATAATGAAAGCAACTGGCGACTTGAAGACAAAGGAAGAAAAAATAATCAACAGACTTGTACTCAACCTTCAGATACCTCATCTGATAAGGTTTGAGCCTAAATATTTCCATTGTTTACTTTTTCTTTCTTATAGTGTATCCATGCATTATTCTTTTATTGAGTTTGATTTATTTCTGATTAAGTTATCAAGTTTGATCAATACACATTGAGGTAGTTTTTTCTATATAACTCTGAGCCTTTGTAAACCACCCTTTAGTAGTAGGATTATTCTTTACTAAACACTTTAAGTCTAAGTCTTTCTTTCGAGGACGTAGCCTTAAATTCTTAGCCATATTACTTGAAAGATCTTTTCTTTCCACCCTTTCTTTGGATTTAGGTAGAAGTATGGTTCTTAAAGTTGTATGAAAAATATTAAGTTTTGCGTTGCTCTTGGAAGTGAGCAACGTTTTAAGTTTGGGGTTGGGGTACTTGAGAATATCATCCAAATTTTCAAAATTTGTTAGATTTGTTGAAAAAAAGAAGTGGGAAAAGACATTTCTTAAAATAAAATAAAAAAGAATAAATGACAAAAGAAAAAGAATGACATTGTAAGAAGAATAAAAAATCTCTAGTACTAACAAAAAGGTATGATGAATGAAGGAGAATTAGAAACCTAACTCCAAAGGTTTAACCCAACTTTCGTAAATATATCCTACCCTAATATAAACCAAATTAAAACTTGGAAAGCCATCTAATGTGTGTGTTATGATTTCTATGATTAAATCTATTAGAACATGATCAAGCTAAGCTTAATTGATTTTACATGCTGATTGAGTGATCACCTTATCCAGTGAGTGAGTTATAGTGAGCCGAGAGATATGTTGAGTACTAGTCAATGTTGAAGACGTTTTCCAAATTTGTTGGATAGAAGTTTGGAGCTAGAACAATTGTCAGGTAAAGGAAAAATTTAATTTAGTGATATTAGATTGTTATTGTACGGCTTGTGTCTGTTGAAATGTGCAGTTACAGTCGAGTTACTTGAGGATAAGCAACAGATTAAGTTTAGGGTTATGATGATAGTTTATCATTACATGATTTTTATGAGTATTTGCGATGAATTTGATGAAATATCTAGCTAAAGATGATCTAAATATGAAGAAGTATGAAGAAAATGAAGAAGTTGAAGAAACAGAGCAAAGCCAAGAAATCAAGAAGAGATTGTGAAGAAACAAGCAATTTTCAACATAGTTTACATCTTGACGTTTGTCCACTAAATTGATCATATCTAGAGTTTCGTAACTCGTTTTGACACGAGGTTTTCTGAAAAATGAATCTAAGATAATTATCTACATTCAAGAATAATTGCACGCACAATGGGAAGTATCACGTACGAGATATAATGTGTGCAATATCATGTGCACGATGGAAATGCATTGTGCGCATGATAAGCCTTTTCTGACGTGTTTCTGATTGCTTTTAAAGAGGATTTTGGCACTTTTTCAAGGGTTACGAGAGTTTGAGGCTAGGGCACGAATTTGGGAGCATAAAAGGAGATTTTTAGAGCATTTGAAGTCATTGAATTCCATCTCTTCAAGGGACTTTTCATGTTATTTTCATCTATCGATTGTGGTATTCTTTTCTAAATAACGTGTAGTTAAATTCTTAGGTTATGTTGTGTGATGATGAACCTTATTCAATCTTGTTGGAATTATATGTTGGTTTGATTTTGTATGAATCCTTTGAATTATAATTTTATTCAGTTGTTGCTTATGCTTAATACTTTTCATTTGAGATACTATGTTAATCTGTTGTTTGACATATAGGGATTTATTACCCATAACCTATCTGTTGGACCTAGGAAAACTATTCTACTTATGCTGGTTGAATAGGGATATGAGACCCCGACTAGTGGCATAGAGAATTAATGGTGTGTACACCGCCTAACACTGTTTACGCTGGCGGACTAGGGATAGAAAGCTCTGAGTAGTTGTTAGTGAGTTATTTCGCGGGGGACTGACTATAATGGCTTTGTTAATTCGCTGTGAGATTATAGGGATAAGACCATTCATACAAGATATCATACATCAACAAGAGATGACAAAGGGATTTTAAAACACAATCTGACCGCTTTCGTGACATTATTTTCTCGTGTATTTACCTTTTGCACTGAAACTTATAACCCCCATTTTTACTATTTTACTATAAATTACACAATTATTGTCTTGTTCAAACACATTCCTTGTGGGTTCAATCTTTTTATTACTATGACATTATCGGTACACTTGTTGAGAAGTCATCAGATATCATAAACATCATCAAAGAATGAATAAACTTTGACTTTATACCATATAACACACTAAAACTTTTTTTCTTCAAAATCTCCATCTATTTTAAAGTTCTTTTGAAAATAAATCGGAAATAGCCATAACCTTTTGAAACTAAAGAATAATCTATTAGAAAGTTTTTGTAATTGATTATGAAACAAGATTCAGCCTATAATCGATTATGGTAGTTATGTAATCGATTGTGAGGCTAAGTTATCTTAATAATTGATTACGAATACCTAGTAATCTGTTGTACCCCAAAATTTGCCCTCTCTTTTTCTAACTTTAACTGGCTTTTGTTTCACTTTCATTTGCATCGTCTTTAGTTCATAGTTCATAATCATATTTTTCATTGGTTTTCTAAGACATGGGATCAGTAGTTTCTATGAATCAAATCATCAAGTATCAAGCTTACATTCTTCAAGATTTGTCAGGAATCAAGGACTAGGGTTTCATCATTCCTTTAATTCATGTTGGTTGGGAAGCTTCTCATTATAGATAGAAGATTAAGTTTATCAGGGACGACAATTTAGTTCCAAGATAAGGGTGGTTGTTAGTCACAGTTAAGATGAGATGGTGGTTTGACCTAACCCTGGCCAAATCATCAAAAGTTTTCTTTAGTTGCAAGTTCTCTGTACCATTGGTTTGTTTTCATAGTGGTGTGTATCCAAATCCAAGTTGTCATGTGAGAAGATTGGCAGGTTATCATTCGTAAGGAGTTTGTTTCCAAATCAAGTCCATCAAGCCACAAGCTAAGAATGTTGTTGAGCTAGGGTGTTGGTTCTTTTCACCATATCGAGCCATTTCCCTCATCAATGGAACTAGGGTTTCACCTCAAGGTTACTTTGAGGGATTTCTCAAGGAAACATTTGTGACGAGATCATCAATTGAAGAGGAATTTTCATTAAGTCAAGATATTGTTGTCGGTTGAAACGCAAGTGTGAATCATGGCGTAAAAGACGAGGTTGTGAACTCTTTGCGATTATGGTCTTAACTCATATTCAATTATTTGTTGTTTATAAGGAATACAATGTTCAAGTCCATGCATTGTGATTCCAAGGCCTACTATTTTATCCGAATTTTATGTGCCTTTGGTTGTTACATGAAAATGGAAGATTATTGTTGACATTGCAAGGTGACTTTTTCTTTCTTCTTTGACAAAGCTAATTCTAAAGCCACCTAAAGATACTTTTGAAATTGAAAAGTTGAATTTTGATATGTCCCAAAGACGATGTGTAACGCCCATTTTAATTATTTTTAGTTCCGGTGTTATTTTTATTCGTCAGCGTGTTTGGTGTGAGAATTGAAGAAGAATTAGAGGCATAATATTAATATTTGATAATCGATAATGATAATAATTAATAATTAATATTAATGTCGATATTAGTATTATTATTATTATTATTAATATTAATATTATGATATTATTAATATTATTTGGAAATATAAAGAAAATGAGGAATTATTGGGACTAAGGGCAAACTTGGCATTGGTGAAAATAGAATTGGAGAAAGAAAACACGCTTGGAAGAACACGGAAGAAGGAGGAGAATGAACAAAAGGGGAGGAACACGGTTCAACAAGCTTGGGCGAGGAGATCATCAAGGCTTTGAAATTGTGAAGGTTCATCATCAAACTGCATTTCGAGGTATGGGGGGATTAATCGATTGAATTGGTTATGCATGAAATTGGTAGAAAAGGGGAAAATCCCTAATCCCCATAGTTTGATGTTAATGTGATGTTGAGTTTGTGTTTATGATTCTGCAATGGTTGCGTTTATGATGTTTGATTTCGTTGCATGCGTTGATTGAGGGAATTTGGGGGTTTCCTGGTGAATTCGAAGTTATACCGGAAGTTGGTAATTGCGTAGATGTAAGCGTTACCGAGCAGAACTGAGGTAGATGTTATAGTCGGGTAGTGGAACGGTTTTCTGGTATGATGGGGTTTGGCTTGGGAATAGAATCGGCTGAGCTCAAAGTGCGTTGCCGACTCTGAGTTGAGAGTTGTTTTCTGCAGAATTCGCGTGCATTCGATGGGCGAATGGGGGCGAGCCTTCGCCAGGCGAACTGGGCAGCGAATGCTGTCTTTTGCTTCTGTTTGGCTTCGCTAGGGGTTTCATCGGGCGAGTCCTAGTGAGTGTTCGCTGCGGGGTTTCGCCAGGCGAATGGCAGCGAACAACATTTTGTGATTTTTCTGCTGTGTTGTTCCGTTCTCACGTGGTTGGACCCTTGTTGGTCGTGAGCGAGTACGTGGTTATTGTGGATCGGTTGAGAGCATGAAGGTGATGTAGAGGGCATGTGCTTGAATACTCGTTAATACGAACGATTGAACTGAATTACGCTGCGACGCCTAAAGTGGCTATGTATCCTTCGACTAGGAATGAATATGTGTGGATGCATACGTGAGATGTATGCACAGTGTGCGAAATATGCGGATCAGTAGGATCGTTACGCATTGAGTATGTTGTAGTGATGTGCTGTGGTAAGTGGGTCCGTAGGACCGATACGCTTTATATGCGTTGTGATTATGTGCTGTTGTGTGACGATTGGATCGGTAGGATCAGATGCACTTGTGTGCTTAATATGTATGTGATATATGATTGGATCGGTAGGATCGGTATGCCTTATGTGTATAGTATGTGATATGTTGTGTGGTAGTTGTGATCAGTAGGATCGAATATGCCTTGTGAGCATTGTATTGACGTGTTGTTGTGTGGTGATTGGATCAGTAGGATCGATGCACTTTGTGTGCTTGTATATGTATGCATATTATGATGAATGGATCCGTAGGATCGTGTGCACTGTGTGTGCCGTGTGGTTATGCATAGCGTCTTGCATGGTATGTGGACGTGGTGAATCGTTGCTCGGTGGAGCGTATGTGATTCACTCATGTGCTCCAAATGGGGAGCGTGTGGACGTGAGGCCTGTGTGGCTCACGTGCTCTAGTGGGGAGCGTGGACGGGAATTTGGATCGTTGCTCGGAAGGAGTGTATGCGACCACCCGTGTCCCAAGTGGGGGACGTTGATATGTGATTATATGGGCTCAGGAGGAGCGTGGTAGAGATAGATCGTTGCTCAGAGGGAGTGTATGCGATTTATCCTGAGTTGAGTCGGTACCGCATTTTGTTGAGTCTAGTGCATGTGTTGCATTGTTATTGTGTGTTGTGGTTGTTGATGATGGGACAATAGGCTCGGGTGTGAGAAATATGAAATAATTGATTTATTGTTTTCTGCCTTTTATTTCATGTATGTTTATACCATTAATATTTTATCGTGAATCTCACCCCTTTGTTGTTGTTGTGGTCTGTGCTTCTTCGGAAATACAGACAATCCAGGTGTTTAGCTAGCTTGGATTGTGGCGTCTTTGTAGGACATACTCTGATACGTAACACCAGGGCTTTTGGGAGTTTGTTGTCATTTGTTGTTTATGTGTGCCCCCTGTGGCCTATCTATTCTTTTGTGGGATGTGTGATGATGCTTGATGGATATATATATATATATATATATATATATATATATATATATATATATATATATATATATATATATATATATTTTGGGCAGATGGCCGATTTTTGTATATATGATGATGTATATATACATGTTATGTGGTTTATGGCAGACTAATTTTATTTTTCCGCTGCAATATTACTGAAAATTGTCGCTTGCGCGAAAATAAGGTGCCGGCATGACAGAAGAGTCGCCACCTTTCGTTATTTATCCCTCAGAGCGGGAAAGGAAACGATCGGAAAAACCTGACGAAAAAGGGTAAGACAAGGTCATCGCAACCATTGTCTGGGTTCGGGAGTCGGTTACGCAAGGGGAAGGTATTAGCACCCCTCACGTCCGTCGTACTCGACGGGATCCTCGCTTGTTTGTTTACTTGGACGGGTTGGTTATAATCTATCTACCTATCAAGGCTGGCTGAAAAAGAAAAGAAAAATGACTCGGCAAAGCGTCGCGCTTTATGCCTACGTATTCCCATCAGAGAATGAGAAATCAGAGTCAACGTAGTTCGGCTAACTACGGGGGAAGATGGGGGAAAGGTTGCTCGCTAGGATATCGCATCCTATGCCTACGTACCTTCATCTGGTATGAAAGATCAGAGCAAACGTAGTTCGGGAAACTACTGAAAATATGGCTCAACTAGGAGGGAGACTATCAAGTCCTACTGTTATCATGCCATGGATTCATCCTATGGTTGAGGTTTGAACAGGGAACTCCTAGATGTTATCATGCATGGGTTTCAACCTAAAAGTCTATCATCAAATCCTCGTCAGAAGAAATGAGAGTCCTACGGGATCATGTCAATGATACACAGAAACAGACAAAAACATCAGCTTTTAACAGTAAAATGCATGCAATGCAAGTGAGGGAGGAAATGTGTGTGGGGTTTCAGCCTCCACAAGCTCATCTCAACCTCAAGCTAGTCATGAAATAACAGTAATCATACTGAAAACAAACAATATGCTATCAAGCAATAACAGATAAAGGGGATGAAGTGCCAACAGGCAAACAAACACACTTGAGAAAGAATCAACTATTCTCTAATCCTAACCCTAATCACAGGATCTAAACAAATCTAAGCACAGCCCTCAGGCAAAAACCCTAAACAAGAGAAATCATTCCCCGTCTTCAAGCTTCAAAACAAGCTTACCAAAGAAAGGGAGCTAAGCAAGCAAGCTCATAGTGTCTTCCTCAGGAGAACACTAGGAGGTGTATACTCAGGAGTCATACCCTATGTGGCTCAACCACTGTGATCAGTTTACATCCCTCCTCAGGAGAGATTAAACTCACAAGCAGGCTCCAACATCACTGGATATTTAAGAAATCCTATTTAAGCTAGTGGAGCTAAGTGAATAGACTCATAGGACCTTCCTCAGGAAAGTACTAGGAGGCTTCCACTTAGGAGTTGTATCCCATGTGGCTCAACAACATGTGATCAGTTTACATTCCTCCTCAGGAGAAATTAAACTCACAAGTTGGCTCCAACATCATTGGATACTTAAGAAATCCTAGATCAACTAGTGGAACTAAGTGAATAGACCCATAGGACCTTCCTCAGGAAAGTACTAGGAGGCTTCCACTTAGGAGTTGTATCCCATGTGGCTCAACAACATGTGATCAGTTTACATTCCTCCTCAGGAGAAATTAAACTCACAAGTTGGCTCCAACATCATTGGATACTTAAGAAAGAGGTGAGAAGGAAGAATGAAAGTCATTCATAGTGCCTTCCTCAGGAAAGTACCATGAACTTCCTTCAAACTTCAGGCTCTCAAACCTCACAGACAGGAGATGAGACAAGCTCTGGGTCTCTGCATCTTGGTCTACAAGCTCCTCTTCATGATGCCCCCCATCAATATCCTCAAGGCAACACAAGCCCTTCAGCAAATTCCTCAGAAAGATCCCCACAGATGAACAGATAAACCACTGAACAAACCAAATCATCAGGCAATCTGCAGATAATACCTAAAAATACTAAACTAATGGGGAAAAATTTAACAAATATTCACAAGGGTCCTCAACACCTACTCATAACATCTACAAAGGTTTCTACCTAAAAATCAAGATAAAACTTGCTCAAAGAAAATGATTCATCACCTATGCACAATTCTAAACCCTAATTAGACTATCCTAAATCAACCCTAATTAAACTAATCAAGATTAATTCTAAAAAATCTAGAAAAAATCCTATGGGGAAGTATGACTAATCATCTAATTGCACCAAAAAGAATGGGTAAAAAAGATTAATGGAAAGTACTAAAATAATTCCTACAAAATCAAATATCAAAATGAAACAATTAAAAAGCTATTTAATTGGAAAATCTACTAAAAATATCAAACATAAAAATAAAATCCCAATTTTATTTTTATAATTTTCTATACATTCTAATCTAATCATGAAAAAAAGAAGAAGTTAAAAATCATTTTTTATCTATTTTTAATGAATTTTTCAAAACAGACAAAATTAAAAGAAAATTAAAAAAGAAATGAATTAATTAAAAGGGAGGGGGGTATGAATAGCATATCAGACCAGTTAAAATGCATTGGGCCAAATAAAGGCGGGGGTGCGAATAGGAACTGAGGCCCAGAACGCCTCTTAAAAATGAAACGCGGCGTTTTAATAATTCAAACTTTCCCTCTCTTCAGATTAAATCCTGGCCACTAGATTGGGATAAAATGTCAAACATATGGGATTGATCCAACGGCTTGGCTTCATCGTCTTCAAACGAACTAGGGTTTCAGAACCCCTTCCACCATGCAACCAAATTCGAGCTTCTCTAACTCCTTGCTCAGGCCACGGTTGGACTTGATTCCAAAATGAAAAATGGCCTACTTCTCAAGCCCTACACAACCCTACGTAAAGCTTTCCATAACTCGCCCTAACTTGCCCTAACAGAGGAATTGAAGATCCGGGTACAACCATGGTTCAACATTTTAAACTGATATTAACCCTCATCAAACTTCAATTTAATGGTCAACAGATGCTCTACGTGCTATTCTGATCAATATACACTACTTCTTGCTGATTAAAACTCATTAAACAACTAATTATTGAAGATCCAAGAATCATGGTTCTGTTAAAAATCCTCTCCAATGGCGCTCAAACTCTCAGGAACTATTCTATAATCCTACCTCATGTATTCTATGGATAGAAAACTCATGTAAACTACATAAATAATGAGATTCGAAGAAGGGAAAAACCTGCTCAAGAAATGATGGTGAAGGTTGTTAGCAATGGAATCAATGCTTGTAAGTGATGGAATGTGATCCTTTGATGTTGAATATCTTTCTGTTTGCAATAATCTTGATGGAGAATCCTTGTAATGGCAGAAATCACAACTTCCTTGAATTTGAAGAAACCTCTTCAATGGAGTTTCTCTCCCTCTCTCTCTCTCCAAATCTCTCTCTATCAACCAACCTTGCATTCAGTGTATTACCCTCTTTAAATAACAATTGGAAGAATGATCTAGAACTCCTTAGAATCATCTAGAAACTTCATGAAAGTATCATGTGATGATAAGTTCAAAACCTCTTATCTCATGCTCTTACTCCTTATTTTCGTGCCAAATACTCCTTACATGAGATATTCAAGTGTTATGAACCAAAATAAGGCTTTACATTGGCTTGTGTAAAGATTTTCAAAGTTAACTTCATTTGCAAGTAACAAATTAACAAAGAAACCTCATTTTTTGGACCTCAAATGGAAAATCCACTTAAACCAATCTTCTCAAAATGTTTTTTCCAATCAAAATGATATATTGGATGACCTATTTTGGATTTGTAGATCTTCCAAAACACTTTTCAATTTCAACTTTTCAAAGTTATAAGTCATTTTTAGTTCATTTTTGACCAATCATGGAATCTTGTGCTATGAGCTTTTCCAACAATTTGTGACCTTCTTTCTAGACTTAAAATCACATTTTGAGCAACTTTCATGTTTTGAGTTTTTTCATTTGAGGCTTGGAAATAGGAGTTTTAGGCATTGGCTAAAATGACCTATAACTGACAAATGACCAAAATACCCCTGCCTTGTTCAAACCATAACTTGAGTTCCACAAATCCCATCAAAGACTTCTACCACTCAAATTAAAGCTAAGAACATCCTCTTCAACATTCATGTTGACCAAGAAACCATAGGAATCAACCTACTAGGGCAAAAGTTGTCTGGAAGTTGGGTGACTTTCAAGGACCCAGATTCACATACCTCTGCTGACCTGCAATTTGTCAAAACCATAACTTGAGCTCTGTAACTCCTATCAAGGACTTCCACAACTCAAATTAAAGCTTAGAACAAGCTCTACAACATTCATGTTGTGGGGAAAATGAGATATCAAACACATCTAGTGCTAAAACTGCCTGGAAGATAGGGATCAAATTAGGGTTTTTTCACTGACAGTCCTCAGAAACCCTAACCCAGAACTTCTCAAACTCCTCAATCATGATGAGTTGGTCTAGGAATCATCTTTATATAATCTCTATGCATCATTCCATGATCTCATGGCCCTTGGATTAAGTCTCAACCTTCTCCAAATCTTCAGCTGATCTAGGGTTGACCCAGTCAAAACCCTAATTCTATCACTCATGGTTGAATCTTCTGAATTCTTGCTCAATGACCTCTCTGGGCTTCATGATGGCTATCAAGACATCTCATAGGCTTTCTCAAAACATCAAGTTCATTCTCCAAGTCTCAGAATCATCTGAGGAGCACCCACAACTTTCAAACTGTGAAGCACACAACCCTGGTTTCAAAACACTTCCTCTGAAGATCTCTTGAACTTTCTGATGAAGGTATCAACTTCCAAATACTCAATGAACAAATAAATGTTGGTCAAATTTTGGGGTGCAACAGCTGCCCCTATTCAAACGGCTTGAACCTGACTGGGTGAGAAGCGAACGGCTCTCAACCAATCAAGGTACGAGACGGTTGAATATCGGTAAACCCGAAAATTTGCCAACTGCACGAGCACACGGTACTCTGCGGGGAACAAACCTTTGAACGCTGCAATACTAGCTGCTCAACAACTAGCTGGAGAGATACTGATCTGACGTCGCCGCCGGAAACAAACATCATTCTGCTGGGGATTTAAGGAATCTGGCATTGCCGTCAAACAAACATCCAACCTCGCTGCCTGAAACAAACATAATCTGACCTGGGGTTCACCCCTGGTGAATGGAACAAAAAAGTACACTTACATACCTGAAGCTACTCCGCTGGGAAGGAGAGACTTAACCGAGCACACTCTGATCTGGGGTTCACCCTCAGAACCATGACGAATATCGGAATACTGCTGCACACTGCCCGCCGTAGAACTTCAACATTAAAGATATATGAAACCCTGGCCCCTGGCCACTTCCAGCTTCAGCTAGAAAAGATCTTCAAGCACTTATGAAGATAGATGAAACCCTGGCCCCTGGCCGCTTCCAGCTTCAGCTAGCAAAGATCTTCAAGTACTTCTGAAGATAAGCATCCTTGGCCTCCAAGGATGGCAACTCTGCAGGAGGTATCTTCGACTTCAGTCTGAAGAAATGGTCCTTGGCCTTCAAGGATACATGGATCTGCCTTCAGGCAACTCCGCCTCTGCTATAGAGCATCCGAGACTTCAGTCAGGGATATACTTCGGCCTTCAGCCCGAATAATGAATCCTAGGTCCTTCACGACCTTGGGGGATAACCTTGCCTTCAGGCACCTTTGCTTCAGCATAAGAAATCTGTGACTTCAGTCGAAGAAATGGTATCCTGAGCCATTCATGACTCTACGGGGATTCAAACACTTTGCCTTCAGGCAAAACTCCGCTTCAGCTGGAGAAACATCTTTGACTTCAGTCAGAAGAAAAACTATCCACTTGATCGCAATCAATCATCTTCTCAGGACAGCTGACTTGGTCTTCAGACCAACACGGATCATCTTGAATACAAAATTTGGAACCTTGTCTTCATCCACACGTTGATTCATCAACAAGGACATCTGAGCTCACAGGAACCTTCTGATATCGCTTTCAGGCGCTTATGAAATCCATCTTCAGATTAGACATCATTGTTGGAGGAACATCTTCGACTTCAATCGGAAGACGTATCATTCCCTTGATCGCGCTCAATCATCGCCTCAGGATAACTGACTTGGTCTTCAGACTCACACGAATTACTCTGTTGTATCTACAACTCTGGAACCTTATCTTCAGCCACCGGTTGATTCATCAATCTGGAAATCTGAACTCACAGGAACCTTCTGATATCGCCTTCGGGCGCTTATGAAATCCATCTTCAGATTAGACATCGTTGCTGGGGCAGACATATCATGCTGCTACTCACTTGACATCCTGTCAAGTCGTTGCTAATTAAAAGCAAACATGTCGGGTCACCGGACATAATCATCACGTTAACAACTCTGTTGAGGAGAGAGGAATGAGGGTTCACCCAAATAATCCTGACGACTCACTGGGGAAAAGGAAGAAGGGTTCACCCGAATCAACCTTGTAGACTCTGCTGCAGAAAGACGAGGGAGTTCACCCAAACGACTTCAACAACTGCTGGGGAATACCGAAAGAGCATACTCAGATGATTCCTACCAACTTTACTAGGGAGCAAGTACTTCTGCACGGGGAAAGCGATAAATGCCCTGAACGACTTTTTGGGAAATGACCCTTCTGGGGAACATAGATGTCAGGCTACAAGACACTCATGTCATTAAGTTCTCAAACTTGCGGGATAAACAAACTTCAGCTTGCTGGACAATCCTTCGGGATCTGTTTGGGGGAACCTTCCATCTGCCAATCATGATTGTGCTCGGCTGGGGACATCAATCTACCTGCCTGCTGCTGGGGAAGTGCCAACCACCTGCTGGGGAAAAGACCTTCACTCTGTCGGGGGTTCCAGAAATCATCTTGAACAAACAACTCCGGCGGCGCTTCCAAGAATCATCCTGGACTGATAACCTTTCTGGAGACTTTATTCTGCTGGGTATTTCCAGGAATCTTCCTGGGCAACTCTTGCTGCGGATGCTACTGGGGAGCTCAAGAATCATCTTAAGCAAACAGCTCGGGAAACTGTACTGAGGTCTTAAGAGTCATCTTAAGCAAACGGCTCTGCTGAGGGATTTGAGAATCATCTCGAACTGAAGGCTCCGCTGGGGGTCTCAAAAATCATCTTGAGTGAGCGACTGCGGGGATCACACCGGGGTCTTTTAGAATCATCTTAAGAGAGCGACCTTGTTGGAGAGAATATCAGGAATCGTCCTGGGCAACCGGTCTTTCGGTAGTACACCTGTACAATAAGGATGATAATGACCTAGGTCATGCTTATGATGCGTATGCTTCTGCACTACGCCCCATACAGTGGGAATGACATGTATTTATGCTAAATGCCATGCAATCATGCACAATGCTATGCAGTGTTGAATGCTATGCAGTCATGCACAATGATACGATCCCGTCAGCAAAATAAATGCCGAGGGGGGAATCCTCCTGTCAAGGAGAAAGAACCACTCAGGTAGAGGAATCATCCTGCTGAGGAGAATGTGAACACGCCAATATCAATTAGGCTCTGTCTGAGGAATCAATCTTCCGCGAACTGCTGCAGGGGAACAACTTCAGCTGACTGCTGCAGGGGATGAAGCTCTACGAGAACTTGGATCTGCTGATATCAATCGCGAGAATGAACTGCGTGGCTATCTCGGCTACTCTTCTGGGGATGGCCACTCTGTGGGGAACCAACTTCAGCTGTTCAACACTCCACTGGGGAAAAACCAATCATGATCTGATCCACTTCCAAGGATTCGGATCCCTTGGACATCTGCGGACTCGGCTGAGGAGGGAGAAATCATTCTGCTTCGCTGGAAAGAGTGCGACTCTGGGGAAATGCAGCATCAGCTGCTCCATGCTCTGCTGGGGAGAATTAATCATGATCTGATCAACCTCCAAGGATTCTGCTTTTCTGCGGACTCAGCCGGGGAGAGAAATCATTCTACTTCACTGAAGAGTACGACCCTGATGGGGAATTTCTATTCCGCTGGGGAGGAAAGGATCACCTGACTTCGGGGGGAGAGTACAACTCTGCCGGGGAATACAACATCAGCTGCTCCAACACTCTACTGGGGAAGAAGGAATCGTCCGTCTTCAGGAGAGAGCCTGATTCTGGTGAGGAATCTCAATTCCACTGGAGACTTCAGTCTGGCACTATCAGTTACTGTATACTTCGGTATACGAACAACTTCCTGCGAAACCTGCACTTGTGACCCGGTGCTGGGGAAGACACCTGCTTCGGTGACTTTACTGGGGAAAACACGAGCTTCGGCACCCGAGCAATTCTCTGAAATCTGCACTTGTGACCCGGTGCTGGGGAAAGACGATGAGCTGCTGCGTGCGACTTAGCTGATGAGGTGACATTCCTTCAGGATGCGTCTGCTTGGGGGAGAGAATCACCTCTACCTGGGGAAGACATATCAATGCTCACTATCTGATTTTGATTCTGCGAAGGAGAGACTACTGAACTCTGCCGGGGAAGGAGGATTCATCCTGCTTCGGGGATATCAATCCTGGTCCGCTGAGGGTAATCTTGACCCTAATCTGATGAGGGGTGAACGCCATCTCAATCTGCTGCAGTCTCAAACTGTACAGGGGGAACGACCTCAAATTGTGCGCCTCTGCTGAAAAACAATCCTGGTTCAACAGCGTCAACACAGGGAATACAGGCTACCAATCATGGAGTCAAGTAACAGGTTATGCTGTAGGATAGCAACCCAATGACCGCAAGGCTTCTTCAGAAGGTTCAGGTTTTGACGGGGTAATGACACGATTCCCCGATACTCAATTCTTGCTAGGGTGAACAAACTCATTTGAACAACTTGCCCCAGTGCATTTCAACTTGCCCCAATCTGACCTTTGGGAATAATTCATTCTGAGCCGAAAACAACTGGCAACAAGACAATCTTCAGAGGGCTTGCCCCAGCATCTGCACAACGGGAGGATTCATCCTCAACTAATCAACTTTCAGCATGGTCGGCTTCAATATCTCTGAAGTAGTTTGCCCCTGAACGAGCGATGAGCGACTCAACATGCTCTGATCGAACACTGGAGGGATCTGCCCTTAAATCGCAAGGATTCCAGATAACTGCCCCTGATTGGGTCTCGAGAAGATTCACTTCCGGCCAACTGCTTCTTGCATGAACTGCCCCATAATCAACTGATGCTCCGGGACTTGTCCTCAAACAAACTGATTCCAAACTCGCTGGAAGTCATTGCCCCAAATTCACAGGGCTTCGCAGCATACCATTCTGATCCAGACCTCTGACGATTCAGTCCTGATTGACTATTCCCTATTGAAGTCCCTTCATGTCAGCTACCAACCTGCAATTGAAATTGTTTATTCACGAATGGTAATTCTAATGCAGTGTTCATGCAAATTTTGAAAAATGTTGTACTGTCACTCATTTACGTATCATGCTAGTGAGTGACGAGTGAACCAAAGAGTTCAAACGTAGTGCTGATGCGATCAGTGAAAAATGCAATAAGGATATGATTAGCAAATCATGAAGGAGTCAGGTTACTCAACCTTATCGTAATGCGCTCTCAGAATAAACCCTGCCTCAATTAGGTCTTTTAAGGGTTGTATCGTGGTCGGGTTCACGGTTCGTGAAGCAAAGGATATTTGGCTCAAATCATGATTTGTACCCACCCCTTCTACGTGATGTTCTCCGATCTTAAAGTTCAGTTAACTTAGCTCGAGCGCTCTCCTCTTCGAGAGGTATGTTGAACATTGGGACCAACTGGTTAAAGAATTCTCAAGGTGTTTCGGAGTGACAGTTACTCCTTTTCGTTTTTGGTGTCTGTGTCTACACGACTTCGTCCTTGTTCGGGGATTTTCCTTTTTTATAATCCTTTCTTTTTCATTCTTTTGATTCCCTAACTTTTGCCTGGACTGACTCCTTTTGAGTTCTTTTCAATTTTTTCTTTTGAAGTCCAGCGGGATGCCCTGATTTTTGCCTAAGTATTTGCTTTCTAGCTTTTCTTTTTTACTTAGCGGGCTTTCTTGTTTCTCCTTTTTTTTTCTCGGAACAAAGTCGTGCGACACTGGTTGTCTTGATTGCTCCGAAAGGATTATAACTGTCTCACTCCTGATTGGTGAGGTTTAACCATTGTGGTTGATGAGGTACGACCTCTGGAGAGGAATATGATGTGATTGGTCCTCGAAGGACAACACTCCTCTATAAGACTTGAACGCTCGGTCAAGCTGACTGACAACTACCCTGCCCCGGGTTAAGATACGAGGGTTTAAAAATTCCGAAAGAAACTCCTACTTCTTGGCTCGAAGTGGTTAACAAGGGATTCTCTTCCTTATCTCTCCGGTGTTTAGGGATTTGAAACAATGCCTTATACGTCATCGGCAAAGTTTTATCTGAAAACAATACGATCACCAGTTATGAGTATTCAGTTTCATCATCCTCCCTCCGCTCATTGCTAATCATAGTAAGAAATCGGAGTAAATAAAATGCAAGTGTCAGTGCAATGCAGTAAATGAGTGACAACGACATAACTAATTCAGAAGAAATGCATAGTCACTTTATTATCATTACCATTCGAAACATACAATGTTTAACAGCAAGTAGTAACTAACAGAAAAGAAACTACAAATGCAAAATGGTAAAAAGTCCGAGGACTGCCAATGCTGAGGGCGTCTGCCTGTCTGGATCACTGGCTCCTGGAAACAACCCTCTGAATCTGTGAGCTCAGGCAGCTGATAGGTCGTTACGCACAACCAAGACTCCATCTGGAAAGGAAATACACCCTTGGTCGATCAATTGCTGCACCTTCGCCTGGAAAGCCTTGCAATCTTCAGTTGAATGCCCCAGAGATCCACCATGGTAGCCACACTGAGCATGAGGATCGTACCCTGGAGTGTAAGGCTCTAGCACGGGCTTGAGAGCTTTCGGTTCCACCAAGGAATTCCGAACCAGCATCGGAAGAATCTGGCTATACGGCACAGGCACTGGATGGGGAGAAGCGTTCCCTCGTTCCACGAGGCTGCGAGGCCTTTTGTGATCCTGGTGCGGGTATTCTTTGACGGTCTCTCGTTTAGGCGCTTGCGTCCTTGAGCTTGATCCAGGCAGCAACTGCGAGCGAGGCGATTCAGTCACCAAAGGTCGCGGGACATATTCCAGACCTTTCTCAGCTTCAGGCAAAGGAGTGGAATCATCCACCTCTTCCGCAGGGTAAGGGATAAACTTTCCCGATGCTCTCATGCCGCCCGGCACAAGCCTAATCGCCCTTGAGTCAATAAGGTCCTGAATCTTATTCCGGAGAGCCTTACATGTTTCAACATGATGCCCCGGTGCTCCAGAGTGGAAATCACAACGCATGCTGAGATCAACGTCTGGTGACACGTCATCTGGTGGATTTAAGGTCCGAAGCTTGAGAACACGGTTCTGAACCAACAGTGGCAACAGCCGGGCATAACTCACGGGTAGTGGGTCCATAGCTCTATCAAGTAGCTTCTTCTTTTGACCATAACCTTCAGGATTATTCTGAGATGCTCGGCGCGGCTGATGACGAGACAGGCCTCGAGCTTCATGCTGTGTAGAGGGCCCATGAGGTCCACTTGGCTTCGGCACAGGTGGCAATGACGGTAATGGAGGAAGCACTTTGGGCTCCACCTTGGGTGCTTGACCGCTCTCCTTATTCAGCATACTTCTCACCACTCCCATGAGAAAGCTCAACTGATTCTGCAGCTGCTGATTCTCCTCTCTGAGCGCTTGCTGGTCCAGACGCACTGCCTGTATGTCATTCATGACCTGCCCCAGCTGGCTTTGGACTTTCCCCAGTTCAGCTTGTATCTGCTCCATTAGTCTGAGCTGCTAGATTCTGAGTCAAACCTGCAAACACAAGGGTTAGAAGACAAGTCCCGGCTTCTGCCATGCAAGATGAATTATGCCAATGCCATGGGTGTCTGTACGTTTAGGAGATCACCCCTAATCCTGGTGTCAACGTGCCAACATAGTGTCAATGCAGTGATAAGACTGGATCCATTCATGGAAGAAAATATCTCATATTGCTCGGGACACCAGGATCAGGGTACGAAACACGCCTGCGGCACAGACACATGCTAATGGAATGCAAAAATGGATATGCAAACTAATGCAAAATGCAGTCATGCAATAATATATCCAGGTGGCTGCTGTGGAGATTCGGTGTCAACAGTCACTGAGGAGAGGGAAACCCCGGTGTAAGCCACTGATCTGATCTGCTGTGAATAACCATCTGATAGGATCGAGATCAAACTTCTGCTCTGACAAGAACGAAGGCTTGATAATAAAGACCCCGGATTCAAGATCAAGGAATATCTGTTGATGAAGTCTTCAGACCCCAAATCAGAAATCTGCCCTATCAAGAACAAAAATACAGCTGCTGATGAGATCTTCAAACCTCACTCAAAAATCTGCTTCATCCAGAACAAATAACAACCGCTGATGAGATCTTCAGACCTCATTCATAAATCTGCTCTATCCAGAACAAACCTCTGATAACGATACTCTGATCGGAACCTGCTCTATCAAGAACAAACAAACACCTGATGATAAGATCCTCTGATCAAACCCTTGCTCTATCAAGGACATATCTGCAACTGAGAACCCAACATAACTGATTCGCTGTCAAGAAAACCAGGTGGTCTGGAGGTCAAAGTTTCCTGCAATATCCCAACCCCACTCACAGGTATGATGGACCTAATCCACGGACAAAGGTACGGCATCCTATGCGGTTGTCAGCGTCACAGACATTCATGAGTGACAATACGATTCCCAGAAGGAGTGGCATCGTCAAGTCATGAAGAGGCCTCTCTTAGCTGACTTCCAAATGATCGGTCCCCAGAGTCGACAATCCTCACGTCTGGACTCCCCTCAGATCCTCAGGACCGGAAAGGAGCACCTCTGCAAGAATCTCGTCTGAGCGCAGATTTTCGTAGGGAACTGTGCCTGTTCAACAGACAGGTTCGTCTACTACTTCTCCGCAACTATATCTAGGTGTGTACTCAAGCCCAGGTCCGGCTTTTCACTCACAGTAACATCCCTCTCCCACAGCAGCACAGATAATCATATCGAACTGGAAATAAAATGCGGGAAATAAAATGCGGGAAGTAAAGTGCGGGAAGTGAAAATGCGATAAATAAACGCAACCCAACAAGCAAACACACAAACGATAGGATTGACTCGCGTAGGGGATGGGAAACGGTCCCAGCATAAGGGATGGGAAAAGTCCCTAGATGCTAGCAATTCCCCAGCAGAGTCGCCAGCTGTCGCTTGCGCGAAAATAAGGTGCCGGCATGACAGAAGAGTCGCCACCTTTCGTTATTTATCCCTCAGAGCGGGAAAGGAAACGATCGGAAAAACCTGACGAAAAAGGGTAAGACAAGGTCATCGCAACCATTGTCTGGGTTCGGGAGTCGGTTACGCAAGGGGAAGGTATTAGCACCCCTCACGTCCGTCGTACTCGACGGGATCCTCGCTTGTTTGTTTACTTGGACGGGTTGGTTATAATCTATCTACCTATCAAGGCTGGCTGAAAAAGAAAAGAAAAATGACTCGGCAAAGCGTCGCGCTTTATGCCTACGTATTCCCATCAGAGAATGAGAAATCAGAGTCAACGTAGTTCGGCTAACTACGGGGGAAGATGGGGGAAAGGTTGCTCGCTAGGATATCGCATCCTATGCCTACGTACCTTCATCTGGTATGAAAGATCAGAGCAAACGTAGTTCGGGAAACTACTGAAAATATGGCTCAACTAGGAGGGAGACTATCAAGTCCTACTGTTATCATGCCATGGATTCATCCTATGGTTGAGGTTTGAACAGGGAACTCCTAGATGTTATCATGCATGGGTTTCAACCTAAAAGTCTATCATCAAATCCTCGTCAGAAGAAATGAGAGTCCTACGGGATCATGTCAATGATACACAGAAACAGACAAAAACATCAGCTTTTAACAGTAAAATGCATGCAATGCAAGTGAGGGAGGAAATGTGTGTGGGGTTTCAGCCTCCACAAGCTCATCTCAACCTCAAGCTAGTCATGAAATAACAGTAATCATACTGAAAACAAACAATATGCTATCAAGCAATAACAGATAAAGGGGATGAAGTGCCAACAGGCAAACAAACACACTTGAGAAAGAATCAACTATTCTCTAATCCTAACCCTAATCACAGGATCTAAACAAATCTAAGCACAGCCCTCAGGCAAAAACCCTAAACAAGAGAAATCATTCCCCGTCTTCAAGCTTCAAAACAAGCTTACCAAAGAAAGGGAGCTAAGCAAGCAAGCTCATAGTGTCTTCCTCAGGAGAACACTAGGAGGTGTATACTCAGGAGTCATACCCTATGTGGCTCAACCACTGTGATCAGTTTACATCCCTCCTCAGGAGAGATTAAACTCACAAGCAGGCTCCAACATCACTGGATATTTAAGAAATCCTATTTAAGCTAGTGGAGCTAAGTGAATAGACTCATAGGACCTTCCTCAGGAAAGTACTAGGAGGCTTCCACTTAGGAGTTGTATCCCATGTGGCTCAACAACATGTGATCAGTTTACATTCCTCCTCAGGAGAAATTAAACTCACAAGTTGGCTCCAACATCATTGGATACTTAAGAAATCCTAGATCAACTAGTGGAACTAAGTGAATAGACCCATAGGACCTTCCTCAGGAAAGTACTAGGAGGCTTCCACTTAGGAGTTGTATCCCATGTGGCTCAACAACATGTGATCAGTTTACATTCCTCCTCAGGAGAAATTAAACTCACAAGTTGGCTCCAACATCATTGGATACTTAAGAAAGAGGTGAGAAGGAAGAATGAAAGTCATTCATAGTGCCTTCCTCAGGAAAGTACCATGAACTTCCTTCAAACTTCAGGCTCTCAAACCTCACAGACAGGAGATGAGACAAGCTCTGGGTCTCTGCATCTTGGTCTACAAGCTCCTCTTCATGATGCCCCCCATCAATATCCTCAAGGCAACACAAGCCCTTCAGCAAATTCCTCAGAAAGATCCCCACAGATGAACAGATAAACCACTGAACAAACCAAATCATCAGGCAATCTGCAGATAATACCTAAAAATACTAAACTAATGGGGAAAAATTTAACAAATATTCACAAGGGTCCTCAACACCTACTCATAACATCTACAAAGGTTTCTACCTAAAAATCAAGATAAAACTTGCTCAAAGAAAATGATTCATCACCTATGCACAATTCTAAACCCTAATTAGACTATCCTAAATCAACCCTAATTAAACTAATCAAGATTAATTCTAAAAAATCTAGAAAAAATCCTATGGGGAAGTATGACTAATCATCTAATTGCACCAAAAAGAATGGGTAAAAAAGATTAATGGAAAGTACTAAAATAATTCCTACAAAATCAAATATCAAAATGAAACAATTAAAAAGCTATTTAATTGGAAAATCTACTAAAAATATCAAACATAAAAATAAAATCCCAATTTTATTTTTATAATTTTCTATACATTCTAATCTAATCATGAAAAAAAGAAGAAGTTAAAAATCATTTTTTATCTATTTTTAATGAATTTTTCAAAACAGACAAAATTAAAAGAAAATTAAAAAAGAAATGAATTAATTAAAAGGGAGGGGGGTATGAATAGCATATCAGACCAGTTAAAATGCATTGGGCCAAATAAAGGCGGGGGTGCGAATAGGAACTGAGGCCCAGAACGCCTCTTAAAAATGAAACGCGGCGTTTTAATAATTCAAACTTTCCCTCTCTTCAGATTAAATCCTGGCCACTAGATTGGGATAAAATGTCAAACATATGGGATTGATCCAACGGCTTGGCTTCATCGTCTTCAAACGAACTAGGGTTTCAGAACCCCTTCCACCATGCAACCAAATTCGAGCTTCTCTAACTCCTTGCTCAGGCCACGGTTGGACTTGATTCCAAAATGAAAAATGGCCTACTTCTCAAGCCCTACACAACCCTACGTAAAGCTTTCCATAACTCGCCCTAACTTGCCCTAACAGAGGAATTGAAGATCCGGGTACAACCATGGTTCAACATTTTAAACTGATATTAACCCTCATCAAACTTCAATTTAATGGTCAACAGATGCTCTACGTGCTATTCTGATCAATATACACTACTTCTTGCTGATTAAAACTCATTAAACAACTAATTATTGAAGATCCAAGAATCATGGTTCTGTTAAAAATCCTCTCCAATGGCGCTCAAACTCTCAGGAACTATTCTATAATCCTACCTCATGTATTCTATGGATAGAAAACTCATGTAAACTACATAAATAATGAGATTCGAAGAAGGGAAAAACCTGCTCAAGAAATGATGGTGAAGGTTGTTAGCAATGGAATCAATGCTTGTAAGTGATGGAATGTGATCCTTTGATGTTGAATATCTTTCTGTTTGCAATAATCTTGATGGAGAATCCTTGTAATGGCAGAAATCACAACTTCCTTGAATTTGAAGAAACCTCTTCAATGGAGTTTCTCTCCCTCTCTCTCTCTCTCCAAATCTCTCTCTATCAACCAACCTTGCATTCAGTGTATTACCCTCTTTAAATAACAATTGGAAGAATGATCTAGAACTCCTTAGAATCATCTAGAAACTTCATGAAAGTATCATGTGATGATAAGTTCAAAACCTCTTATCTCATGCTCTTACTCCTTATTTTCGTGCCAAATACTCCTTACATGAGATATTCAAGTGTTATGAACCAAAATAAGGCTTTACATTGGCTTGTGTAAAGATTTTCAAAGTTAACTTCATTTGCAAGTAACAAATTAACAAAGAAACCTCATTTTTTGGACCTCAAATGGAAAATCCACTTAAACCAATCTTCTCAAAATGTTTTTTCCAATCAAAATGATATATTGGATGACCTATTTTGGATTTGTAGATCTTCCAAAACACTTTTCAATTTCAACTTTTCAAAGTTATAAGTCATTTTTAGTTCATTTTTGACCAATCATGGAATCTTGTGCTATGAGCTTTTCCAACAATTTGTGACCTTCTTTCTAGACTTAAAATCACATTTTGAGCAACTTTCATGTTTTGAGTTTTTTCATTTGAGGCTTGGAAATAGGAGTTTTAGGCATTGGCTAAAATGACCTATAACTGACAAATGACCAAAATACCCCTGCCTTGTTCAAACCATAACTTGAGTTCCACAAATCCCATCAAAGACTTCTACCACTCAAATTAAAGCTAAGAACATCCTCTTCAACATTCATGTTGACCAAGAAACCATAGGAATCAACCTACTAGGGCAAAAGTTGTCTGGAAGTTGGGTGACTTTCAAGGACCCAGATTCACATACCTCTGCTGACCTGCAATTTGTCAAAACCATAACTTGAGCTCTGTAACTCCTATCAAGGACTTCCACAACTCAAATTAAAGCTTAGAACAAGCTCTACAACATTCATGTTGTGGGGAAAATGAGATATCAAACACATCTAGTGCTAAAACTGCCTGGAAGATAGGGATCAAATTAGGGTTTTTTCACTGACAGTCCTCAGAAACCCTAACCCAGAACTTCTCAAACTCCTCAATCATGATGAGTTGGTCTAGGAATCATCTTTATATAATCTCTATGCATCATTCCATGATCTCATGGCCCTTGGATTAAGTCTCAACCTTCTCCAAATCTTCAGCTGATCTAGGGTTGACCCAGTCAAAACCCTAATTCTATCACTCATGGTTGAATCTTCTGAATTCTTGCTCAATGACCTCTCTGGGCTTCATGATGGCTATCAAGACATCTCATAGGCTTTCTCAAAACATCAAGTTCATTCTCCAAGTCTCAGAATCATCTGAGGAGCACCCACAACTTTCAAACTGTGAAGCACACAACCCTGGTTTCAAAACACTTCCTCTGAAGATCTCTTGAACTTTCTGATGAAGGTATCAACTTCCAAATACTCAATGAACAAATAAATGTTGGTCAAATTTTGGGGTGCAACAAAAATGATTTTGAGAAATGTTATGTGGAATCTTGTGGAAAAATTGTGACATCCCGTAAGTGGGAGAAACTCTGATATGTGTTTATTTTAATCGTTTTATTTTATTTTAGGAAACAGGGTGTTACACGATGGGCTAGGATCTTGCCCATTGTTGTTCGCAGCGTTGAAAGCTAGTTGTGATCAATTGCTCAATTTTATTGTTGAAGGGTGCAACGTTTCTAGCCAGGCATTTAGCATTCCTAAAGAAAAGTGTTCAGACTCTTTTATCTGTGAAAAAGTCTTAATCTCTTGTGAATTTAGCCATGATAGAGATGATGGTGTAATCATCAAAAATATGGAGAGATTACTTTGAATTTAAATAAGGAGTTACTTCTTTTTATTTCTAACTACAACAGTGATACAAGCAAAAATAAAAAAAAAAATCAAATAGAATCTGTACACTACCTACAACACCACATAAAAACCTCCTAAAACCTGTTGTAACTGAAGGTACAACAACAATACATCCACATAAACCTGCACACAAGGTACCATATCAAAATGCAAAACTCTGCTACAAACACAACAGTTACAACTCTTGTCAAAAAACCTGTACACCACCTTCGTATCATTCTCACACCAGACAAGATGACAAAACACTGCTTCAAACCTGCGCATTTTGGGACCACTATTGCTACCAATATGGAATTGCATACACCAAGACAACTTTTATTTTCACAAAAGAACTCACTGCAACCTTTGTACCAAGCGAGTATCGCCTCCCGCGTATCCATTTTTCATACCATAAACCTCAAAGTTGTACAGCCTTCCAACACCATACCGGACAAAACAGAAAAACCTGACAAAAAGAAAAGCATCATTAATAACCAGCAACATTTTTCCACAACCCGGACACAACAAAATTTTACCAGGAAGGTTTTGTGATTTGGTTTTAAAATGGAGAGGAAGAGAATGAAAAAACCTCTCTCCGGATTGTTACTCATTTTTATCAGTAACAATATACACATCCTTCAGCTGTTAAAATTTTTCACATCCAAGCCTTCAAACTCAAAACAAAACCAGAACTTTTCAGCAGATCTTATAGCTTCATTAACCTACAAAACCACAACAATCGAATTCAAAAAAACAAACCACTAACAGAGAGGGGAAGAACGGAACTCACTTTCTGTTTTTGTCTCCTTTCCAATTTTTTATAGAAGCCTGAAGAGTAGAGTTTTCATACCAGAATTCTAAGATTTCCAATACTGTCTCTTCAAACATCGTAGAACACAGCAGAAATCAACAAACATCTTCAAGTTGACATCGCAGTAGGAGCGAGAAACGCAAAGTGAATTAGACTTCCGAGATTCACAAAGGTAACAGCAAGCAAAGATCGGAAGGAATTTCATACCAGAATCGTTGAGGGTTTCCTTTTGACTTCATTGTTGCACAGTGTCGGCAATGCTATTTCAAACTTCGTTTGCTGATTCATGTCTGTTTGCTCCATTACTTGTATTGGTTGGTTGTATGTTTGTATTCAAGAGGCAATAAAGGTAACAAGAGAGTATACAATGTCGTGGTTTGTTGAGAAGGTGTTTGAGCTTTCTATTGAAGCGAAACTTATGAGGTTGAGGAAAGAGGTGAGCGGGAATGCAAACAGAGGAGTTTAAGGGCGAGACAGAGGGCTTTGAGAAGGTGGCCGACAAGGAGAGCGCGAGCCGCCGGCGAATGATGTTGGACAAGGAAGACGAAGTTTGGAATTGGGGAAATGAACTTAGGTATTTTGGGCCTCAATCAATTCCCATTTTGTCACCGATTTTTTTTCTCATCCACCCCCTCCCCCCTTTTGTTTTGTTTCCAATAGGCCATTGAGCTTGAGGTTAGGCCCATGTGCCTCCCCTCTTCCCCCTGCACCCTTTTGTTTTGTTTTAATTAACATTAGAATTAAGTTTAATTTTTAGAGATTAGTTTTTGTTAGTTTTGCTAATTAGGTTTTATAAAGACTTTAATTAGTTTTGTTTTAATTTATATTAGAGTTAGATCTTATTTTAATATAGAGATAATTTAGACTTTAATTAATTATTTTAGAATTAGATTTTAGTTTTATTTTTAGATTTTAACTTTAATTTAGAATTAGATTGGATTTTATTTAATTATTTAATTAGGTTTTATTAGATTTTACTTAGATTAGGATTAATGCTAATTAGATAATTAACTTAGGATTAACTTTCATTAGAAGTTAGTTAACATAGAATTAGACATTTGGTTTCAATTTTGATTTAATTAACTCTTTCAATTTTGTTTCATTTTTTTAATTCTCGAGTGCGTTTGTAAATATACTTGTATATACTTTTCCATAAATTCTAATTTTAGTTTCGATACTTGACGTTGTCTATGATTGCGTTGCTTCGTGTTTACTTTTCGTTTACCTCTATATTCCCCTAGACCTTTGTGTGCGTCTCTCTTTTCTCGTCTCAAATTTCTTCAAGACACTTGATAAAGAACGATAAACATCGTATGCTAGGAGCCTTAAATACATGGGGAATGATGAGTTGTGGGTTTCTCCTCGCTTGCCTAGAGTGTTTAGCGTATGCCCTTTGGGCAATATGCGACGCATTCGCTCTCGTGTCATAGTCTTTTGTGCGACGTGAGTCTCAAACTAACCCAATCCACTTCACTAAAACTCACAAACTAAATTCAAATCTTTTTATCCTTCGAGATTGTCTTTCAAAACTCATTTTCAGAAAAGAGTATGTTACTTTTCCGTTCTACCGCAAACAAGAATCGTCCCTAACTGTTGGAATGGAAACTTAACATCACTCACAAAAAACACTTAACCAATCGGTGGTCTAGTTTACCTGAACTGTGTTTGCTCTGATTTCTCATATCAGAAGAGGATATGCAATCACAAAACGATGATGTCTTGGCGAGCAACCTCCCCCCATCACCCGTACGTTGACTCTGATTTTCCCATTGCACGAGAGAATACGTAGGCATAGGGCAGCGATGTCCTAATGAGTCTCTTCTTTTCTTTTTTCCCCAGTTTAACATTAGCTTTTAGATAAATTTCACTCTTTGATTAGACAACAAGCATGGATCCCGTTGAGTACAACGGACGTGAGAGGTGCTCATATCTTCCCCTTGCGTAACCGACTCCCGAACCTAAGATTTAGTTGTGAAAAAATAAATAGATACAAACAAGACAATAATCAATCAGTCAAACAATAACCAAAAAATATAGAATAAGCAAATAGTAACAAAAAAAATTAGATCCAACAAGAGAATAAAAGAACCTGTTTGCCGATAAAAGAGAATAAAAGAAAGAACAAATTGTTTGTCGTCAATCCAAACAATAAAACAAATCAGGGATTGGAGGTGGAGAATAAATCGTCTATGTCTATGTAGAAGTGACTCTGATGTAATGCAACGGTGCTACAATATCACAAACACAAATTCAGAGTTTATAAAATCGGTAATTCACAAATATAAATCTACAAAGTTGCTGCAATTGCAATAAAGTTTTTTGCTTTTGAAAAAAGTTCAATTGAAAATTGTTCTGGACTGGACCGACGTTTGGCCCATAGTCGAGCAGGCCCAAACCCCACCAAGTTGGAAGGTCCAATAAGACCTCATCGTCGGGAAAAGACCTGTCGGACATAACCTCTTCTCCCGTCGGGCATGAACCAATGACAATCGAGCAAGATCCTCATATCTGCCTGACTCGTCCCTCTTCTGCCCCACTGTCGGGCAGAACCCATCCAGCTCGAGAAGCTCCTCTGACCTCCCTCACGTTCTCAATGTGTCCCATACACGGAGACACATTATCATATAACTATCTATGCCCTGATTATTCGGCCTTCCACCTTCCGAATAGCACAAAACAGTTACACTAGGGCGAAGACCACATGTTGGTCTTCACGACGCCACGTCAGCCCTAACAGTTAACCAGTGTTGGGCTTGGCAGCACAACCCAATGCATAGTAACCGCTGGCCCTGTGTTGGGTGCTTATTATAAATACCCTATTCCACTAAAGGGTCAGGTACTCTGATTCTTACTCCTTTATTTATGTACTTGTTATCACTCTGCTCGACCCTTACTTTGGCATCAGAGTGTGTTTCAGGTACACCTCCTCCTCCTCCCTACCTCCGATGAGCAGCTTTCAGATCGACGACGCATGGCGGTCAACAATCTTTTCATTTTAAAGCAATTGATGGATTTAATGATAGGAGACTGTTACTAATTTGTTATAGGAACATTGGAAAGAAGAATAGTCAAGATTCAACTATTCAAAAATGAAAAAAAAAACGAAATACTCCATTTTTTTCTAGGCCTTAATAATCAATTTACATTTAATTAATTTACATTAGTTACTTTGATAAAAATATATATTTAGGGGGCCTAAAGTCCTAACTTTACTCGCTTCACCCAATGGTTGTTTCTGATTAGAAGTATGTTGTGAAGATTGATTGCCATTGGAAATTCTAGATGGATATGGAGTGTCAAGCTCAAGGCAATCTAAGAAAAAAAGTATTTCCATAAAAGAATATGTTCATGTGTTATGTTATTAGTAAAAGGGGGAGGAATAAAGAAATTGACATTCATACAAGAATATCATTTCGATTTAGGCATCTTGTGTAACCCAAATTTAGTCAATTAAAGGGTTCATTACTTTAGTCTCTTCATTTTTTGTTTATTTTATTTTTGGTTTAAGTGTATACTAATATCCCTCCATTAACATATATTTTATACGAAAAATCTGCTACGTCGTGAGATTTTTATCAAACTACTATTTAAAAAAGAAATTTTTTAAAATTTGTATTTTTAGAAACAATTTATTCAACCCTCTTCCCCCTTTTAGACCAAGTGAGTCCATATTCTCTCTTAACATCATATTGTGAAGATTATTATAAGTATTGTTGTGTACAACTCATATTGTAGAGATTATTATTGGTAGGTAACTAGGGGTGTGGGGTATTTAGGGTATTATTTTGAAACGAGCCTTATTATTATATATTGCTCGTAAAATTATAACTCAAATTCATTAGATAAAAATAAAGTAAACAACACTTGCTCTATAGTCGCAAGCATAATTAGGGGTGACAAGCCGACATGTTCGTCCCCAGCTCGCAAAAGTCCACAAAAAAATAGGATAGGGCAGACTGACATACTCGAAGATGTAGACCTAAAACCTTGACTTGTCATACACTAAAAGTTATGGTGGGGTGGGGCCAAGGACACTGCACCTTTTAAGTCGACGAATACAAAAATTCTTGTAAATGTTCATGTCTGCAAAAATCCGCAAAAAAATAGAGTGGGGCATAACAAACACATTAGATGTAGCAAGCTTAAACTTTTAGTCTGCTCCGCGCTAAAGTGCGATGTCCAACAGGTTGGATCCGTTTTACCACCTCTAAAAATAAATAAATATCAGTAGTTAAATTATATTAACAAAGATCAATATAATTTATTATTTATTATTTTTCATTTCTCTTTAATCTTTTATATTTATTGTTGTTATAATATTTTTTTTATTAACTAAAGTATTTTTATTATTAAAGAACAATAAAGACTAATCTCTCCAAAATTCTAAGTTACATTTAAAAACGAATTTTCTAAATAATAAATGAATTAAACTAATGACCATATTTTTACTAGATTCGAGCTACTTAACATTGATATGATGCCAATTTAGTATTTTACAAATATATCAACTAAATATAAAATAAAGCCACTAGAATAGAATAGTAGGATAATAATAAGAAAAAGATAAGGCTGAAAGGAAAGACCCTACCATACCCCTACAAAAAGCAACAAATAAAGAAAAGGGTTGGAAGTTGGAAGCATTTGAACATCATCATAGTAGTTCCCACTTGCACATAATCTAACCACAATCCATTGCTGTGTCAGGTCAACCCCGTTATGGTTTTGTCCTTCTCTCCAAAAAGTCAAAAGTCAATAACCAATAACTTTCTCTCATGCATTCACATTCACACACACTCTCTAGAACCAAAAAAACATAATGGGACACATTTAGTATATATTAACATCTCTTAACTTTTTTTTTTTATGAATATATATTGACAAAATCGTAATAATTATTAAAAATTCACAACCACAATCGCGAGTCTTAGAATTTGAATTTTAAATTCACAAATACAATCGCGAGTCTTAAAATTTAAATTTTGATTGTGAGACTTAGAATTCGAACCCTGATAATAACATCTAATTTAGCAATAATTTACGTATTTGTGCATGGAATATTTGTTTACTATTAAAAGTAAACAAACTTTTGCTTTTAAAAGAGTTGTATATTTTATATAATTAGTGAAGTATTTTTGTGACTTTTATTCATGAGTTTTCAAAACAACTAGTCTTTGTAACTGGAAGACATACGTGCATTGAATATTGGCGGTTTTGAGTCATAACTTGACAGCTAACAATTCATGTGGAATTTACAATTGCTTTCACACTTTCATATGTGTCTTTATTTTTTAATCCCTTTGCTTAAACTTCATTAAACTCTTCAACTTTTGCAACTTCAACTTGTTTTGTTCCTTTTCTCTCTTTAGCTGTTCTTGCTTCTTTGTTCTTCAGCTAAATCTGTCTTCATGGGCTGTTGCTTTAGTGCCAGAATCAAAGCTGAAAGCCCTCCACGCAATGGTATGTATGATATCTTTGTTGCATGTATACTTTTTATGCTAAAAAATGGATCTTTTTGTTCTTTTCTCACGGCCCTTTTGCTTGAAACTTTTGATCTTGATCAACTTTTTGTTTTTGATTACTTTAATTGGGTTTTGAATGAAACCAAGTTTTTGTTGTTTGTGATTTGAGTTGAGGTTATGAAAATGGATGCTTGATTTGAAGGTTGATTGTTACTGTGAAAGAGGAGTTGCTTTGATTGATTATGAGTTATGTGGTTTTTGAGGAAGAGATAACAAGGGTTTGTGGTTTTTGTTGATGATGATTTTGGTTACAAGATTGTAGAAGTTGTTTGTTTTGGAAATTTGCATGAAAAGTGAATCTGTTTTTCTTTTGAGATATGCAGGTTCGAATTCGAAGGATGGTGGCAAAGAAAATGGCTTGAGTGGGCGGAGCAGCGGCAAGGCCTCTGCTCCGCCTACTGCGCCTCCGACTCCTCGGACTCAGGGCGAGATATTGAAGTCTTCTAATATGAAGAGCTTCACTTTTAGTGAGCTGAAAACTGCTACGAGAAACTTTCGTCCTGATAGTGTGGTTGGGGAAGGTGGATTTGGAGCTGTATTCAAGGGGTGGATTGATGAGCACTCGCTTGCACCGGTTAGACCGGGGACTGGAGTGGTCATTGCTGTCAAGAGGCTTAACCAAGAAGGTTTGCAAGGACATAGTGAATGGTTGGTGAGTGTCTTCTATTTTGAAGTTTAGAAATATGTCAAATTAGTTTCTTCAGATGTTTTTCGGAATTCCTCATTTTGAAATATTCATACCCGCTCTGGTCTTATTTATAAGAAAAAATTTACTTTTTAAATTCATTTCATTGAATTATACTGTCAGATAATTCGATGTATCTGGTCTGGTCTATATATTGTCAGATACATTAGTTATTCAATGTATCTGACCTGAATGTTTTAGACGAGTTCTTCTTTAGATGTAACTATTTGTTCTTGTTCTATAGACAGAAATCAATTACCTGGGCCAGCTGCATCATCCTAATCTTGTGAAACTTATTGGTTACTGCTTGGAGGACGAACATCGGCTTTTGGTTTACGAGTTTTTGACTAAGGGCAGTTTGGATAATCATTTATTTAGGAGTAAGTTATTGATTTTCCTTCAAGTTTGTCTCATGCTTGACACTATTGAATGCTTAAAACTAACTTATCTACTCTTTTTGGAACAGGAGCTTCTTACTTTCAACCGCTTTCTTGGACAATCCGAATGAAGGTTGCTCTTGACGCTGCTAAGGGTCTTGCATATCTTCACAGCGACGAAGCAAAAGTGATATATCGAGACTTTAAAACTGCAAATATATTGCTCGACTCGGTAAGTAAATCTCATTGCTCTTAAAACTCATTTGTCGAAATGGGCTATTCTTACATTCTGTTTGGTTGATGACAGTCTTATAATGCAAAACTTTCCGATTTCGGCTTGGCAAAGGACGGTCCCGCAGGTGATAATAGCCATGTCTCTACAAGGGTAATGGGCACATATGGCTATGCCGCGCCTGAATATATGGCCACAGGTACAAAACTTTACGAAGTACTTACACCGTGATTCTGTCAATATCGCCACAAATTCAAACGGGCTCAATGACTATCACTTGTCACTTTTGACATGTTTTCATGTCTTTTTGTGTAGGACATTTGACCAAAAAGAGTGATGTGTACAGCTTCGGCGTTGTACTCCTTGAAATCATGTCAGGCAAACGCGCACTCGACAACAACAGACCATCCGGAGAACACAATTTAATCGAATGGGCCAAACCTTATCTCAACAGCAAACGGCGGATCTTCCAAGTCATGGACGCTCGCATTGAAGGGCAATACACGGTGCGTCAAGCAATGAAAGTAGCTAACCTCGCGATCCAATGCCTGTCTGTTGAACCAAGATTCAGACCGAAAATGGACGAGGTTGTTATAGCATTAGAGGAACTTCAGGGTTCCTCTGAAGTTCCGGCCGGAGAAGCGGGAACCTCTCGAGATCATCAAAATGTTAAAAGGAGTAGTCATAGCTCAAGGAGCAATGGTCCTAGACAACATAGAAGTAATAAACAAAGTGAAACAATACTCAATGAAAAATGAATGATGAAGTTAACTATATGCTTCTGGTTTTGAGTTGCATATTTGTAGATTGTGGTGAACTTGAGTATGTGTCTTGAGATATCTGTGATTGTTGTACAGATTTTTGATTCAGTTCTTTTATTGAAATTTTCATTTCTTATTTTCAAAAACTTCTGAATTCTTATTTTCATTCAAATCGAATAGCAACACGGATGAACAAATGATGAAGGCACATTAGACTTTCCCAACATGCACATGCTATGGCTCCCACGTCAGAAGGATATCATGGGAGGCTATCAAACTTATCAGGCTTATGCTCTATTCGAACCATGTTGCTCTTTGCATATGCTTTGGTTTCACAAGCGAAATATAACGAAGGGCGTAATGAAGAGTGTACACTTTATCTCTAGGATTTAAAAAATTGACGAGTATGTATAAAGATCATGAATTCGATCTTCAGAGAGACTTTTTAGTAATTATGAAATGACGAAAACACACGTTCTCTCAGTTTTGACATTTCATCAACGAATATATCACATTTTCACCTCGGTTGTCTCATAAAACCGATAGGTAAAACAATTTTGAGTTTATTAAATCTAACGTGCTTTGCTTTATTTCACTAAACATATAACTTTTCAAAATTGGTTAGGGAAATAGTTATATGAACAATTGTGTTATATTTGAAAAATAACTTACATTAATTAGTGATTTTGAAGCATCCAACAACTCATCATTTATCTCACGTTATTTTATGGTTAAAATATATTCAATATTTTAAGTTCTTTATTCAACACTTCTTTTTCTACTAAGTTGTTCTTAAAAGCATAAAATTTGATGTTTTGAAAAATGAACAAATATGGAAGAAAGTTGAATGAAAACTAGAAGTATTTGAAAGATTTTAATAATAAAACAACATGAGATAAATGATGAGTTACAAAATGCTAGAAAATCATTAATCAACGAAAGATGAGAGTTGCACAAAGAATCACAAAAAACATAATTCAAATATCAATATCAATCTTAAACTCAAACACAATAACAACAACTAAAATACAACATATATAACTCAAATAGAAAACAACAACTTATATTATATAACAACAACAAAAAACAATCAACAATAACGTCAATAAACAAACTCTAGGGTATAGGGTCTCGACAAAAACAATATTAATAACAAAAACAAAAACAACAAGAAAACCTCTAAGGTTTCGGATTTCAACAACACAACAACAACAACAATATGACAACAATATGAGCAGTGATGTTTGACGTACCAAATTTCTGAAGAAGAGGTAAAAGAAAATGATTTGGATCTCTGAATAATAAACAAGAGCATTAAACACATAACATCTTCGTATTGAAGATGATATGTGTTTATGGCTCTGATTGTTTAGGGTTCTTCGTAAGATTTTGTTTGTGTTGTTTAGATAAGTGAAACTTAATGCTACAAGTTAAAGTTATATACATATCAGAGAAACATATTCACCTCGGTTGGAAAGAAAACCGAAGTGAAAAGTGATGTATTTTTAGATTAAAAATAAAATATTCAAGAAAGCACCACATTTAGTGAGATAAAAACATAAATTGAGGTTGTTGAGATTTGAAGCATGTACACTGAATAAGTTTACCCCTCGGTTTTCAAAATAATTGACGAAATATATTGTATATTTAAAAAAAAAACAGGGTGTGTTCAAGAATTGTACCTTGATTTTTTGATACATGAGGTGAAATCGTTGTTATAAAATGTATTATTTGTAGTGGTGATTATTTAATTTAATTATTATTTATCAATATTTTAATTACAACAAAAATACATATTAATTATGTGCACATTGTTTTTTAGTACCATGAGACGTTGAAATGTGTCAATCACGGCCCAGAAGATGTTAACATTAATGCAAGAAGATGAGGCATGGTCCAAGATATATTAGTGGCATAGTTAACATTAATGCAAGAAGATGAGGCATGGTCCAAGATATATTAGTGGCATATGGGCTGAAAGATGTTGTGAGGACTTGTTACACCTTTATATACCATGGATTGTTGTCAATGTTTGTTAATAGATGATATTTTGAGACATCATCTACTCATTAGTGAGCTAAACCTTATAAGATATATCATGTCTTCTCCATCTACTTATCAGAATCTGACTACTACATCACCCAACGACTCAAATAATTTAAAACATTAGACTTGATGGTTCATCACTTAGGAGCTAATTATGATAAGAATTAAATCGAGATTACACATACCTGAGGATGTCATGCTTGATTTTGATGGCTGGAAAAGATTTACAAAAGTTATTTAGCTGACTTTATTACTCATCACGAAGATGATGCACTCTGAGAGTATCTTCAACTGTGTGCCATCACGACGTCGATCGCAATGTTTTTTACACAATCAATTTCTCAAACCATTTCACGCATGACCCTATTTTATATTTCCCTAAAGCCTCTGAAAAGTTATTTCATTCTTATTCAATTATTGCATTTGGTAACACAATTAAATGGTATTTTGACATCATAAACATTATAATTGTCATAAATTACAACTAATGTACATCTATATCTCTACTCGTTGATTCATAATCTATTTTTTTATGCATTGAGTAAGTTGTCTCGAGGATATCCTCCTAAAAGCCTTTAATCTTTTTTTGGATGTTAACTTTTGGACATTTGAAATAATTGCTTAAATTATGTTTTTTTAAATGGTTATAGATATGATGCACCCTGATGTTTTCAACCCAACTAGTACATCAGAGGATGATTATTTGAGCAAGATTCTATTTTACGTGACCATATGCTTAAAAGGATTCATGCAGATATTGATAAATTAAGTTTTGGGATAATATTTTGGTGGTATGATTCTTATTCAGATAGAAGATCGTCATTTACTATGATAAGATGTGAAAGAAGTAGTTTGTATAGAGAATATATCCAGAAGTTGAAATATGATGACATCGGGATAAGGAAATATGGATATCTCTTTAAGTTATGCGGGTACCACACGACAAAAGTATGCATATTTAATATGTTGTGCAGTGTTATTGTTGTGCGAACTATTGATATTTGCAAGTATACATAGTCAAATAGTATCAAGTGATATAAAAGTAAAATTATCGATCGCACAAAGATTGTAATAATTTAAATTGATTCTCACATTAAAATCTTGGGAATAGCCATGAGTAGAAAGGTAACAATAATATTGGGTTGCCACAGATTCAAATTGAAATACAATAAATGATAAGGGAAGATGAATAGGTTAAATCAATAGTAAAAGGCATGTCAGACAATGATTCATCTAATAAAGTTCATATTGTGTGTCTAATGAGATTTTTCATAATAGATGAGATAGAAGGTGATTTGGTGGTGTGTGTCTACAACGTCGAGAAATATGTATTAAGTTAATGGAACAACTCTCGTGGTCTTAAAATATCATTAAAGAATGTCTATTTACATCTTCTGATTTCTCCCTATGGTTGTAGTCCTTTATCTCTAAAGTGACTAATATAGTGAAAAAGTCTATCCTACTATTTTTAATTGTATTTACTTATGAAGTCCGTTAGTTAATAGATCTTACAACCCTTAACTAAATTTTACATATTTTTAAGGTGATCAAGTAAATAAAAAAATATATAACATCATTTCACATAGTAAAATGCATCATTTCAAACCACATCATGTTAATACAAAATAGTCATTTTATTAAACTTCACATTGCTCAATATAAAGAGGTTTAGCTCATGATCAGCAAAAGAAATACAATAACACAAGTTCTTACCTTCAACATTTTTTAACACAGATGAAAAGAAAATGAAAATCTAAGTATGACACTCTTCTCCTTGCAATCTTTCAGTCAAAAAGAGGCAAGTTATGTCACGTTAGGATGGTCATCACTTCTTCAATTAAGGGAGAATGAAAGGAACTTTTCACTACTGGTTCAAACTTCTTCTTCTTCTTCAGTAAGATATTTTTCAAAGTAATTTCTCAAGTTTTCAACTTCTGAACCTCTCTTCATTTCATCAAAGAGGTTCCTTTTATACCCTCTAACTTTTAGGAATTTGTCTTCACTACTAAAAACTCCACGTTTAGTGATCGAATTAGAGACCGAAAAAGCTTAATAATCGATCACTATAATGTTTAATGACCAATAAAGCGACTATAATTTTTCAGTTGAAAAATGTTAGTCGCTAACCTTTAGCAACATATTCAGTGACCGAATTAGTGACCAATTTAACCACCGCTTTTAGTGTGTTAAAGAAATTAAAATAAATGAAAATAATTGTCACATACAAATATCAAACTTATGACCTACAAATATCAAACTTGTGACCTTGAGTTGTATAGTACACACATTACCACTAAGACACATCATAACAATTGTCAATTTCATATTTAAACATATTAACACTATCCAATTTTAATTATTATTAAAAACAAAATTAAAATTAAAATTAAAATTAAAATTTTTTTATTTTTTAAATTAATAAATAATTAATATTCTAATCTACATATAAATAAATCAGATAGATTAATTATTTAATAAATATAAAAAAAATTATAATATGAAATTGAGGGAGTAGTACCTGCCTAAAGGGTTTAAGGGGTTTGGTTCCTAACTTCTCTTCGTTATCTCCTTTCTGTAAGAGATATAATGATGGCGATGCTTCACCACTGTTCCATACCCCTCGCACGTGTGGTCGTGCGCCCTTCCCCTCGCACACGTGCCGCCATCTCCTTCGCAACTTCTTCTTCCCCTAGTCCAATTCCTCCGTCTCAGGTTCTCCTTGGCTTATCCGAGAGCGACCTTCAAAAACTCGCCATTGATTTTGGTCAGGTAAATTTCTTCTCCTTTTCCATTTCTATTCATTGTCGCATTATTCAATTCAATTCAACTGGTTTTGAATTATTTGTTGAATTTTTCATAGCAAGGTTTTAGGGGGAAGCAACTCTATCATCTTATATACAAAAGAAAAGTTAGAGATATTCAGGAATTCGTTCAGGGTGAGACTCTATTTTTTTACCCTTATTTTCTGTTTTTTCTTTAATTTGGTCCATGTGAATGTGATTACATTCAATAGTTTCCATTTTGTTAAATTACTACCGGTGTCGATACTGTCGTTGTCGTTTGTGTCAGTGTAGTGTTGTGTGTTTGACGATGAATGTATTAACTTTTCAATGTGGTGCTGTTGTGGTTTTGCTTGCATTGCAGTGCCTTTGGCATTTAGGAATGAGCTTGAGGAAGCTGGATGGAAGGTGGGAAGGTCTCCTATTTTCAACAAGGTTGTTGCAACTGATGGGACTATTAAGGTAGTAAAACATACTATAATCGTGGTTCAGCAACCCTATTGGTGTTGTTTTTAATTTATGGTTCCTGCTAACTGCTTCTACCCAGGTTATGAAGTCAAGAAATTGTAAATTTTTATGGGAAGTTAGAGCGAGTGTTGGGGTATTTATCACCCGTAGTAGAGAAGAGGGTGGAAAATAGACTTAGGTGGTTTGGGCATGTAGAGAGAAGATCTGTAGATTTTATGGTAAGAAGAATAGATCAGATGGAGAGAAGTCAAACAGCATGGTCCGGAATAAAACATTATGTCGAAAGTTGATCCATGTAGTTGACCTCACTTAGTGGGATAAGGCTTAGTTGTTGTTGTAGACATTATTTATTTCTATAGCTATTCTCTCAATAAGAAAAACTTTTTATTTTTTTAACATGTGTGACCCTGGTTAGCATTTACCTGATTTATTGTTGTGTGTAGTTGCTTTTATTTTTTTAAATGGTTTATTGCTGTTTTAGTCCAGTGACAACTATATATGTTGAGATGTCTACTACACATAAATGATTTGATTTCATGGACCATGGTCTGATTTTTTTTTGGCAATGATTCAAGTTGTTTTTACTTGGTATTAGTAGGGTAGGATATTTAACTTGCTTGTTAAATGATGCAGTCATTGATGTTTCCTTTATTTCTTGCTTTTTTTTGTTGGAATTTGACTTTGCAGCTGCTGTTAAAGTTGGAGGACAACAGATTGATTGAAACTGTTGGTATTCCGGTTGAAGATGATAAGGGTTCAGTTCGCTTGACAGCGTGTGTTTCATCACAGGTGTTTGACTTACTTGTCCTGAATCATCAAACAAAGAGTTTTTTTTGTTCTTCTTTGCTGTAATGTTTGCATAGTTGATCAGGAAACTGATTTTTGTTTTATGTGATAATGTGTACTGATGTTTTCCATTTTCTTTGTCATGGCCGTCTGTTATTTCAATATTTAGGTAGGTTGCCCTCTACGATGCTCTTTTTGTGCAACTGGAAAAGGGGGCTTTTCAAGGAATCTTCGGAGCCATGAAATTGTAGAGCAGGTTTGTGTCATACCCAGTTCGAGTCCATACATACATTGAAAGCAGTTTGATGTTAGATTTCGCACTAGGGAAATTTTGATTAATTTAAAAGAAATAAAAATGTCAGAAAGGAAATGAAAATGATCAAATAAGCAATGTCACAATTTTTTGGATTGCAAACCTTCTTATGCAAGCTCGATTGTTTTCACTGCAAAACAAGATAACACCCGCATCTTATGTAAACAGGTCTTAGCCATTGAGGAGGTTTTCAAGCGCAGGGTGTCAAATGTAGTCTTTATGGGAATGGGTGAACCAATGTTAAACCTGAAAGCAGTACTTGAAGCACACCATTGCTTGAATAAGGTGAATGAATGCATATGATATGTGTAATTATTTCCTTATTAGATGCTTACATGTAATTGTAACAGTACTCTTTGATGTTGAGAGTTTAAGACTCCATCTATGCTCTTAACTTGGTAAACATTATCATTTAAACTCTGGGACTGACTGGTCATTACATTATTTGATGCATCTTAATAATTGTTAGATTCTCTTTCTACTTTGATCAATTGTTTTAAGTAATTTTATATTTTCATGATTTCGTGCATGGGAGGGACATGTTTTTTTTTTTGTTGGGATTTTTCAGAAATTCTTTAGAAATTAAAACAGAACAGAACATGCAAGTTATGTTTTATGTTTGGTACATGTTCAAAGTAAAACAGATTAGGATATAAGGTAAAAAAGTGATACATTTTAGTTCCACAGGATAAGATGAAACCAAAGAGAACAGAACAGACTGTGTCACATGCATAAAAGATGTATTCATATATATGCTCGCTCTGTCAAAAGAAAATCGTTTTATCATCATAATGCTTTGCTTGGTCTTATTTCATTTTATTATGATAGAGAGCATATAATAAATTTTGAATGTAAGAGTGCTAATGTTGGATTTTGGTAAATTTTGCATGTAAGAGTGCTAATGTTGGATTTTGGATGGACTTGTAGGATATACAAATTGGGCAAAGAATGATGACTATCTCCACTGTGGGGGTTCCAAATACAATAAAGAAGCTAGCTTCTCACAAACTTCAATCCACGTTAGCTGTGAGGTAATCGTCCTTGATTTTGATTTCGTTGGTCAAGGATTACAATCTCATAGTGAATTGTCAATATACTTTTTATCTTATGTCTTTCTTTGTTTACTTTTTGATACTTTGGTGTTTGGTCTGGGTTTGTTGCTGCTATATATATCATTCGGTGGATTCTTTCTTAATAATATGTCTATAATTTTCTTTCGTAACTTGTATCAGCCTACATGCTCCTAACCAGAAACTAAGGGAGACAATTGTTCCAAGTGCAAAGTCCTACCCATTGGATGCACTTATGAAAGACTGCAAGGAATACTTCCAGGAAACAAATAGACGTGTTTCTTTTGAATATGCACTTTTAGGTACACAAAATTTCCAATACATTCTTGCTCCTCCCCGTACTATAATATTAGTAAAATTCTTATATGTACTTGCTACTTTCCCGGCATTATGTTTGAACAGCTGGAATCAATGACTCGGTAGACAATGCAGTAGAACTTGCTAAACTACTACACGAATATGGCAGTGGTTATCATGTCAACCTGATACCTTTTAATCCAATAGAAGGCTCTGAGTTTCGCCGTCCTTACAGGAAAGCAGTATGATAGTTTCCTTATGTTTCAGTTTCATTCTAAACACGATTTACTTCATCGTTTGGTTTATTCAAGTAAATTGAGTATTGAATTGAAACTTCTCATTTCATAGGTGCAAGCATTTGTTAATGCTTTGGAGTCATCTAAAATAACCACTAGTGTACGCCAAACCAGAGGACTGGACGCAAATGCAGCTTGTGGTCAGCTACGTAACAATTTCCAGAAAAATCCTTTAGTCACAGACTCTGACAATCTTGAATCCCAGCTGCCAAATATGGATCTTGCAGTTACAGGTTGATTGCACTGTGTGTCAGTTTCGTGGCTGCTTATTGTTATCAACATTCTACTTATAGGTCATAAATCCACAAATTTGGAGTAAACATCGAGAGGTTTGATGTACCAATCGTGAAGTGATAGAGGTGTTTGTTGTTAATGCTTGAGTTGTGGTGTCAACTTTCTTGCTATAAGAGAATTACGTAGAGACATTCATTTGGTTGTTGGCAATATTGCTGAAGCATTCAGGCCTGGGAAAATTCGAAGTCTTTAGATTCTTTGGCATTTTTGGCTGTATTACTGAGGCAGTAGGTCCTACTGGAGAATTATTTACTACAAGTAAATATTGTTGTCAATAAGTGATTAGGGTTTTGAAGTTCATAGGGGGGACTTGGGAGATAGTTTATTGAACCCCTTTTGCATGATATTTATTTATGTGCGATTGCTGATCCTGTTTGTAAAAATCTGACTATTAAAACTGATTCTATTTGCATGTTTGATATAAGGTGTGGGTGAGGCCTCCACATGTTTCTTAAAATTAAATATTGATGTATGTTTTTCTCTTTCGATACCTACTACAACAGCGTGTTTTAGGAAATAAATGGGTGATTTCTTCTTGCTAGAAGAAAGGTGAGGTTATTGAACTTCCTCAAGCTCTTCAATGAACTAAAGTGTTTGAGTTGCATAGTTTTATCATCGACATGAATGCTCAAAATAGTAATCAAACTCTATCATTGAAACTCAGTAGCAACAAAAATCTGCCTAAATGACAATATGGCTGTTGATGCCTTGTTTAGGTCTTTTTTTATGGCAGCTTCAGGACCTCAAAACTCTCTACCCACTCATTACCTCTGTCGTTAATGCCAAGTCCATAATTATCTGCTATCAAACAACAATGTACCCAAGGCAGCAGTTTTGACCCGTTGTATCAGGTTGAAAGTAATGTTTTACCATGGAAAAATCCAGCAGTTGTGCCTCCACTGCCCAAGCTCATTACCACTATCTTAGAAGAGTTGCATTCTTCTTGCTAGGACTGACTTTGTACGCCTAAAGGATATTAGACAATGAGAGTTTTTTAATCCACTCTTTGATACTCTTAACTACCCAGTGTATTTCCTTTTATGTCCCTTACTTTCGAAGTTGTATCTCTGAACGCATATTTTTTTCTTTTATGCTAAATGCTTCCGGAGACACATCTACGAAAAAAGTTTCGTAGATGCATCTCTGAAATCTTATCCTAACAGATTTATTTTATAAAAAATTCAGTTTTGTTGGTCGCATATGAAAATTAACTGTTGCAGATGAATATAAAATAACATACAACCGTAAATAAAATAATATGATATATATATATATATATATATATATATATATATATATATATATATATATATATATATATATATATATATATATATATATATATATATATATATATATATATATATATATATATATATATATATATATATATAAGAAGTCATATGTCGTAAACATCATAAAAAAATAGTACATCAATGTCATTAAAATATAGTACATAAAAACACAACAGTCACTACTGTGTGTACCTAACAACATTTTCATCTCCTCTGCCTCGACCGTCCGGTATGCGTCCTCTGCCATCGATCCCACCCGTCCTGGCGCGATGTCTGCGGTACATAAGTGTCCCCTCTGCCACCGCAATCATCACATCCAATATACTCCTGTGGTCAGACCCCTCAGGGAAGAAACTGACCTCAATGCCTGTCCGCCCCATCTGCACTATCTGACGACAACGAGGCAGGACATCCTGAGTGTGGTCCAACTGAGATTGCTGCTACTCTAAAATCTCCTGATGAGCTGGTATGGACGATGATCCTTCTGTAGTGGACACCATGTAGGGGTGTGAGACGGTGAAGAGCCACATGATGTAGCCATCAACGCAGCTCTAGTCTCTCGGCGCTCTGGTCGCCCGAGCCTCGTCCAGTACCATGTGTGTACCCGAACTTTCGCATGACGCAATCAGCCAAATATGGAACAATGATGGTCGAACTGCATGTCAAGCATCCTGAGAATAGTGAGATGTCATCAAATGGGCGCGTCACATGGTGATCAGCATAGACGTCGTAGCGGATGTCCTCGGCGGCCAGGCGATCGAGATAGACTCTGTAAGGATCGACCGCCTGGTTCCCCCTGAGCGGGAGAAAGGCACGGGCATGCGGCATCAGCTCTGTGTAATCAGGCGCACTCCCCCACCCGACGATCATGGGAAAGCGCTGGAATATCCAAGCCTAAAATGAAAATAAAAAATATCAGGATCAATCATTATCACGAATATAAAATGAAAAGAAATGAAAAAAAGTCGAATAATATAAGATTGTTACCACAAGTAGTGACACGCTGCCTGCCATAGTCCTGGTCTTCCACAAGCATCCCTCAACCAACCTCGAATACGTGTACACCAGTGTAGCCGCCCCTAGTTGTACTCATGGATTCATGTGGAATCCAAAATGTATTTGAGGTAAGCGACATCGGTATATGTGGAGCTCGTGTCCACAAACAGCTGAGTGTCGACTAAAAATAGAAAATAACACCTCAGCACATGTTGCCTGTGTATCTCAACCTCAGCTGGATCACCATCTGCATACCATGCAGCAGCGAGCTCCTCACTAAATTTATGCGTCAGAAAGGAGAATCTCAAATGAGCCATGTGGTCTTATCCACCTCCTCAAGCGCATTTAATGGATCAGTCCCAAGCTCTTTCACCAACATCTCTCTCGCGTTCTCCTTTGTCATCTTACTGTGACGGAGGAGGGTACCCCTGATCGGTCTTCTTCATCTTCTTGTGCTCCCGTTGCACTCGCAATTTCATAGAATTTTGTGAGATGCGTGAAAGGATCCTCATGATCCATACCGATGAAAGTGTTTTGATATAAAAGTGCAAGAATTCTGGTCTTCATCTTAGAATGCCTCCCATTTTGGGTGTTGCGTGCAAACTGAGCATTATGTCTCAGGCTGTTGGTGCGTGGTACTGAAGCAGGAGGTGGTAGTGGTGGTGGAGCTGCCATGATCAGCGTAAAAATGGTGTGGATGAAGAAGATTCTCCTTACTCTTGTACTTCCCTAGCACGTTGTCATCTCCGCCTTGTTCTTCTATTGAGTCTACGAGCAGTTCTTTCAATCTCCGGATAAAAAAGAAGTTCTTCTGCAGGTACTCTCCCTCGCATAAACGGATTCTGCACACTAGCCAAACAAATAAAAAAGCATAAGAGAATTACAGAGATAAGAGATTCACAATACAAATATCTTAAAATCACTAAACTATTGCAATGCTTGCAATATCTCACTTAACAATCTCCCGCAACGACGCAATTTTGTTGAGTTGTATTTTTTGGGGGTGTTTTATCGTATCCACAGAGATTGTATGCGAGATATGTCGATGCCAGCCGTTCAATAGTTTAACGTTCTAAGTAAGAGTTTTCAAAAGATCGTTTGTTTTGTAACATAAGTCGGTTGCAAAGAGTAAATTAGGGCAAAAATGTTTTATTTCAAAGAAAAACATGTCAATATTAGATTTCGTTAATCCTTTTTTTAAACGTATCTGATTAATCAAGCATGCGAACTTAGTTTCAATCAATACAATCATGTATCCTCACGAATCCATTCATTTCTAAAGCGTGTCCGTGAATATTATTGTTTTAATCGTTAGATAATTTCTCTAAATAGCAACTAAAACAATAAACATAAAGATCGATACAAAACGAATATTAACTTCCAAATCTATGTCTAAAGTTTGTTGGTTAATAGATGAAGAAATTAGATCAAGACTTGGAAAATCTATGTCTAGAGTGATTCAAACCATAAATACATAATTAAAAACAAATATCTTCATCATCTATTGATTATAACCTTGTTCGCAAACAAATGGTCAAAAGAAATACATAAAAGCAAGCTTAACTACCTCTAATCTTGACATAAAAGTGTTTAGCTACCCATCACCATGGTAGCTTGATCAATAAGTAAGAAAAGAAGCTTTGCTAGCATCAAAGTCGAAGAATCGAGGATCGATGTTCCAAAGATTTTATTCTCACTTCTCCAAGAATTTCTATGGTTTTTGACCTAGAAAATCCTTTCTCTCTCTCAAATGCTGAAAAGTGTGAAAAAAGTACAAGTTGGTGAAAATATCTTCTAAGAGAGATATTTATAGACAATGTCACTTAGTGCAGTAAGCGGCACCACGCTAAGCGCACTCAGAGGCGTGCTATGCGCGATCAGAAGAACATAGCTAGAATCCAGGAAGCACGTTAAGCGCGGCTGGAGCCCGCTTAGCGTGTTTTGATCCTTTAGCTACTGGAATTTGCATGAGCGCGTTGGTCTCGCGTTGAAAAGCTTGCTTAGCGCGATATGCCGAAACGAAAACTTCAAAACTTTCTTTTCAGTCCTTCTTTCCTTCACCAATTGTTCCTATCACAAAGATTCCCGCGAAGGCAGGCTCGCCGCAAACTGGGAAAGAACCTACCGCGTTAGAGCAAAAACGGAGAACGGGGCCTACTACCTAGAATAACTTACCAGGAAAGAATTAGCTCGACCATGGAACGCCGAAAAGCTGAAACAATATTACAGCTAAGGCCATCACTATCGATGTGTCTCGCCCAGGCGGCGGGCACAGTCACCGACCATGGGTGCGTGCTCAGGTACAAGCGTTGTGCCATCAACACGAGTCTAAGCAAAATTTATCAAAGAGAGACTTAATCTATGCTCGAAGCTGATTCCTCGACCGAGCCCGTCATCGTCAAAGTACCATGAACAAAAGAACCCCCAGCTCGCGACGGGAAGTTCACGCCGCGAACTCATGCCATAATCGTGGCCTGAGCTCCGCTCCCCTGCCAAGAAATAACTCAGGCCTTTCAACCAGTTCTCCACATTGTTGAATATCACTTGTCGAGCATACCCAAAACATAACAATCAATCGCTAAAGTGCATCATTAGACCGTGTTGGGCGGTGCAGGACACTTAGAAAAATTACGCAAAGTATAAATAAGCATACAAATACATATTAACATAAGGCGGCCACAAAGGGCCGCAAGTGTGCATGTTACAATAAAACGGGGCCAAGCCCCACAAAATAAAATTACCTATTAATCAAGAGGCACGCAAGCCAGAATATCAATCGAGGAAGATTCACTGCTTCGCTTACTAGGTCTCCTCTTGGGTCACCTGCCCGTGTCCTTCACCGCCTTCGTCGAACAGGAGGAACTCGGGGACGACTCTCTTGCCATCCTTAACTAAATAGAAGAACCATGTACCTTAGGTAGTTAGCTGGACACCAGGGTTCACCAGCTTCAATTGATCCATAAAATTTTGAAAAGCCTCCTCGCTGATGGCCAGAAGGTCGTCATTAGCCTGAGTGATCCGGGAAACCAGCTATGCCCGAGTCGACAACTTCTTCATCTCATCGGTCTTGTCCTCAGCATGAGTAGCAGTGGCCTTCAGCTTCTCTACCAAGTCTTCAGCGACTTTCTTCTGGGCAGCCAGGGCATCCCTTTCCATAGTCATCTCCTTGCGACCCTTCAGCGCAGCTTCTTCGAGCTCCCTATCCCGCTCCTCTTGAAGTTTCTTAACCTTTTCTTCCAGGGTCGCTACCGCATTCTGGGATTTCTTCAGCTCAAGCTCAAGAGGAGAGCCGTCCTCGGTGTACACCATAGCCATCTCCAGGATCCTCATCAAGGCAGAGGCATCATGCACAAGCATGGCCCACTTGCTGGGACGATCCATCTCCTCGAGCTTTAGATATTCTGCCCGAGGAATGGACAAGTAGGACCCCTTGAAGAACTTCTTATTATGCTGGTAGGGAGGCAACTCGGACTTGCTTTTGACGAACTCCCAGTTGAGGTCCACGATTTCATTAGAACGGGCGCGCTTGAGCCTCGAACTCATGGGCAGGGGGGACATCTGAGTGGCTAGCGGGGTAGACGAGGAAGTCTTTGATCCTGTCTGGGAAGGAGCCATTCGTTGATCAAGGCGACTTCTTCCTAGGGTCGTTCCGCCTTTCATCTTTCCATGGGCATTCTTTACCAACATCTCCTGCGCCGAAGACATATTACCTACAAAAACAACGAACACATCAGCGTGCGGAAAGAGAAACATCTCGGATAAAATAAGAAGAAGCGAGAAGCTACCCAAGAGTTTAAGAGCCTCCTCGCGAGTGCTACACTCGAGGAGCTCTTTATTATTGATATACCGGGCTTCCACCTGTAGCCCTCCATCTTCTTCAAAAAGCACCTGCCCTGCGCGAGTCACGCACTGGGCGGGGAGGAAACCATACACAAAGGCCACCACCTTAGCATAGTTGGCCCGATCATCGTTAACCAACTGATAAGGAGTAATGATGTACTCATCAGCCGAACGGGTAAAGTGAGTCCCACTCCAACAGAAAGGGAACATGAACAACCTCCGGGCAACTATTTTGCCTTTTTCGTCTATCAGATCCTCCCCATTTTTGTCCGTAGAAACCTCCCACATGAAGTTCGAGTCGATAGCTTTCTCTGACACAGGCTCGATTACATAAAATCTCTCTTTGAAGGTCCGAATAGACTTAGAGAAGGGTTTGAATAATTTCCTCCCATGCTTCAAAGAAACCCAACCGAACTTTCTCCCTGACACCTACCGTTGAAGATGGAAGACAATGAAGAAGAATGGAAGAGTGTCCCTGATCTGCAAGTACTCGTACACCAATTCATATGCCCGAATGAAGGCAATATAATTTGAATGCAGTTGGGAGGGCGCCAAGTCCAAATGTACAAAGACTTCCCGTTGGAAGTATGTGAAGGGAAGCCTCAGTCCTATCTCTTGAAAACATACTCGTCATAGGCAATCTCTCCCTGTATGTCAAGCATATACATTCATCCTCTGAAGGGAAGTGGACTCTCCACTCTCCTTTTGGCCCTACCGTGGTAAACGCATCCCCGATGTATGAAGCGAAAAGCTAGACATGCTCCATTGGCTCGACCACAGTCCACTCCTCGGCCGAGGTCCTCGCAGCAGTCACCCTTTCAGCCTTAGGGGACGAGGAGTCATCATCCGTTTCGATATCTTCCTAAGAGCTATCCTCGGACAAATCTCTAAGGTGTTCTTCTTCATCAGCCTTATGCGACATCACCTTTACCTAAAAAGTAGAGGATAAAAGTGAATTCAATGACAAAATCAAATCCACCATTCCACTGCTAGTCAAGTGAAAGGGCGCGCAAAGGGTAAGGACAATATCCTCGACCTAAGCCTTACTCAAATGGCACAACTAAACAAACGAGGAAGTGCCCAGGAGTTCTCCCTAACACATCCAGAGAAGACTCCCCGCGCATAAAACCCAAAATTCTCATGAAGGAACCACCTAAATCCACGGTTCCCTCCAGCAACAAACACCGTCGTGTCATCACTACTCCGGGATCAACAAAAAACCTATGGCTTGTTAAATTGCTCTTTCCTAAAAATGACCACTACGGCGCCGACAACAGAGAAAATGGACGCGCCACCGTCTGCCACCAACAATCACCACATAAACGTCCTAGAACTACCCTGTTTTAGCCCTAACCATATGCATTCTAAAACATAAAACCGAAAAAATAGATAGGAAGCAAAGAATCGACATACTTACTTGGTCATGGAAGGAACTTTTGGGTTTGAGTAGCTCTGGTTGGACGTTGTACGGTGGCCGGAATGAAACTGGACGGCGACGAGCGGCAGAGAATGAGGAACAAAGAACAGGAGGGGAGAGAAGCGAAAGTTCTGAATGAACAAACATTCTCACTATTTATAGGCAAACTCCAGGAACGTGCACGAGCACACGCGGGGTAGGGCATCATCATGACCCTAGCCTAGCCATCATCACACATTTAATGCAGTACACGGCTCGAGGCACACGTGGCACCCCCACTATTCAGATCCCATCAACCGTTGGGCTCCCCGGACCTTAAGCTCCCCAACAACAATGTTTCAGATGCCTAGGCACAGATTCCTTCGGACACAAGGAAGCTTACACCGACTATGCCCAAAAAATGGACTGTCCTTAAGTCATCATTACTATGCTTGGTAACAACGACTTGGGGGGATACTGTTCCGGACTGGCTGAATGGCTAGGCATGACTCAATCCACTTCTGCACCCAGAACGACCGAATTGCCTAAGTCCAATCATTTTGAGGGAAAATTTACCTTTTTGCTCTTCCAACAGGGGAGGCTGACCAGTTTACCCTTGGTTGCAACACTTCTCCTCGGCAGTCCTTTCCCGTCATGCACAGTTCCACCATCCAGAAATGACCAAGACGCTTGTACTCGTAACTACGCATCTGCCTGTATCAACGACTAGTTATGGGCACGTCTGCCCGTTCCAACAGCTAGTTCTGACAGTTACATATTCTTCGGGAAACGGTTATCTCACCCCGAAAATAGGGACCAATGGCTAAGCGTTGCGGGCACTATAAAAACCCTCTCACTTGAGAGGGTCAGATACTCAATATTCACCCTAATATACTCATATTTTGTACTTGGTCTCTCTCTTGCCCGATTCTTACTTTAGCATCGGAGTGCATTGCAGGTACACCCCCTCCTCCTCTTTTATACCCAGCATCACAAACGATTGTCTTGTACCACCTCAGATTCTGATCAACCGATAAGTTCAGTTATAATCGTTAAGAAAAAATTGAATTGTTTTTGTAAAACTTGTTATAAATTTACTTGCTCATTAAAAAAATACTCAATCTTTTTTGCAAAACTAATAATGTTAGAATCGTTTGAAAGATAAAGAAAATTTATCGAATCTTGTGGACACATAACACGTATAATCCTCTGCGCATACCCCAATGAGTTTTCTATGTTCATCTTAACAAATAATATTATATAGTATATAAGTTACAATTTATTATAATAATTTAGTGCAGTTAAAAAGACAAATAGCATGTTAACACAATGCATCAAATAAACTGATTTTGTTCATAGTTAAAAAAAATTAATATATCTATAAATGAGATTATATTTTATAAACAATTTTAGTGTTACATAAAAAGTACATTACCTTGAAAAATGGCACAACAAAAAAAAAGATTGAAATTCGCAAAAAAGAAAAACAAAAAATTATCAGTTTATAGTAGAATCATTAGGAATATAATTACTTTTTGTTTTCTTCTCCCCAAAACCTCCAATGTACTTTTTCTTTAATCATCAGCCATTTATACTTACATCCCCACCACAAATAAATAAATAGTGAATAATTAATCTCAAAACCAAAATTATAATAACTCTTAAAAAAATTGATAGGTCGATAGTTTTGTAAAAGAAGGATGAAACACCTTTACCGGTAACAAATAATCATTTGTTGCTATTTTTTTATCAAACGAATAATTTTGTATCGTTTAATAGCTCTAAAGTATTTGCATTAGCCATGAACATGCTACAAATAAGGTATAGTTCTATCTTATTCAAATCAATTTGTAGCAAGTTTTGGATACCCTTATATTTAATATTTAATTCTTATAAAGGAAACCTCAAGTTCAACAACACCCTCATTCACTATTTTAAAATTAGGCAAAAAATAATAAATATATAAAAACAAAAATGTTAATAATTAAAAAATAGATTTTTTAGATTTGCGAGAAAATAGAAATAATCAAAATAAGCATGTTTTGAAATGAAGAGAAAACATGTTTTACTCTTCTATCATGAAAATATTTTTTTCATCATAAATTTTTAGATCTGAAAAAAAAAAATACACAGCAGATCCATCAAAATCTATTCAAAAATAAAAAATCATATGGATAGTAAAAAATCATAAAAATCATCTATGCAAATTGACATATCTATCATAATACCTTTAACAGAAAAAGATCATAACTATTTGTTATCCAACACAATGAAAAATCAAAATTATCCTATTAGAGAAAGACTCGAACATATCCTACACAACAATTTTTTTTTATAAATTTTCAGATCTGAAAAAGAAATATAAATCGAAAAAGAAAACAATAAAAATGACAATAACAATAATGAAAATAAATGGGTATGAACATATTGCTTTTTACCCGATTCAACTTTGAGATCTGAAACGAAATAAAACAATCACAAAAACAATGTTAAATGTTCAAAATTTAGCCCCAAAATAAAGAGTTTTGTAAAAGAAGTTGAAAAAGAAAAAGAAAACGAAGCTAAAACAAAAATTAGAGGAAAATGAGTTTAAAGTTTATAATGATGAAATATTTGTTGAAAATTTAAAATTGATTAGGTAAATAGCCGAAGCAATAGAGAAAAATGGGTTTGGGATGAAATTGATAAATATGATAGAAGGAAATATCCGAAGCAGTGAGCCTTTGTACTTAATATGAGCAAATTTCATCTAAGTTGACATATTCACTTCTACTTTTTGACATGTATAGTTGACTATGCTCATAATCTTTCCCACACAATGCTTCCACAATCTTCATCTTTTTAGATTAATGATGCTATAAATATGGACTTGATTAAGTTCAGACCCTTAACAATTTAATATAATTTAATAAAAATTTAGTTGACTAAAATCAATCGTGTCTGTATTCATTTGATCTAAAACTTTACTAAAATATAAGAAATTTTTTCTCAAAATTTAATTTATTAAATAAATCATCCAAATTAAAAAATTGAATTCCAAAATATATATTTTTAAAATACTAATTAAATACAATTTTATAAATTACTTGATCAAATAGGTAATATGAAAAATACTAACTTGTGTCATTAAAAAGTTTTAAAGAGGTAAACTTAAATATATTTTAAAAAATTATAAATATTTTTTTGATACAAAGTAAATATAATTTGTATATTTAAAAATTAGTTTAACATGAGAAATATGGGTTTAGATTGTAAAAATTGTATATTTAAAAATTAGTTTAACATGAGAAATATGGGTTTAGATTGTAAATTTATCTTTGTAATCATTAAATTTTCTTAGGCACAAGTTAGTATGAGTTTTTAAATATTTATTCATGTACTAATAAAACGGTGCGTTTGGGTTGGGCTCTCGAAAACTAGTCTAGGGTTTAAAATAGGTTTGATCTCTCTCCGACGAAGAAACAACCACGTTCTTCACGCTTTCTATTCTACAAACTTTTTGGGAACTTTTTTTCTCTCTCTATCTATTCAATCAAGGTAACAAATTTCTCAATTCCGATCAATTTTTTCATGTTTTCAATCTTTCATTAGCTTCAAACAATGTCAACCCCATTCTAATTTACGGTAATTTGGAATACTTGTTTGTTAATGTTGATATTAGGGTTAGGGTAAAAAATGCGGAGGAACAGTCCGGGTTACTACAGTCCTCCACGGAGAGGATACGGCGGAAGGGGACCTAGTAGAAGAGGTTACGGTGGTGGTGGCGGTGGTGGCGGAGGAGGTGGTGGTAGGCGCAGGGAAAGCAACAATGGAAGCCTTTTAGTGAGGAATATTCCTTTGGACTGTAGAGCTGAGGAACTTCGAGCTCCTTTTGAACGATTTGGACCTGTTCGTGATGTCTATATACCGAAGGATTATTACTCTGGGTGAGCTAACCTCTGTGATCAACACTGTGATTATCATTTTTGTTTTGTCGCATGTGGTTGTCGTTGTTATGTCTGTTTTTTGTGATTGGTGTGAGGTAGATTGACTTGTTTATTGTTTCAGGGTATCAAAGTGTGATGGGTTGGGGTGGTCTAATCTGCCCTGATTTTCGTATAAAATACTGGGCTTAAAAATGTAGTTTTGGTCGCCTTATTTTCTTAAATTTGCGGTTTTGATTCACTACTTCCTTTTTCACGAATTTGGTCCTGAAACAGATTATTGTTTGCAGATTTAGTTTCTGCAATTCTTTAGTTCTGCTTTTAGTCTCTCAGTATTGAGTTTTTTTTGAAACTTTTGGTCCCTCAATAGTCATGTTCGGGACCAAAAACACCCAAAATCCTCAAAATTGAAGGACTAAAGTCTGATAGTGCAGGGACTAAAACTGTTAAAGATGATATACAAGGAGACCAAATAAGTGAAAATAAGTGAAAAGTGAATTTGAAGGACCAAAACTGTGAATTTGAAAATATAAGGGACCAAGACTGTAACTTAATTTTTTTTTAGGTGTATAAGTATTTTAAATTTTTGCTTTATGAATTAATTTTGACTGGTTTGTCAGGGGGTATGTTGGTTTGAAATTGAAGTTAAAACAAGCCCAAGCCCCACATTTGAAGAGAACTACTCCCTCTTTAACATATTGGTTTCCAAGTATGTTAATACCAAGATAGAGAATCTATATAATTACGCAACTCAATGAATACGAGTTTCATGCAAGTTGGTTGGTTGTCCTATTGAAGACTTTGTCAGGAGGTTTTTTTTAGTTTGTGGTTGTAAGGAGCTTTGAATTCAAGTGCTCATTAATAGAACAAGAATGATTGAAGAATTTTGCAAGCCACTTTACTACTTGAATGTAAAGAAAAGGCCCGGTTCACAACTAAGCTTTGGATTTTAGAGGGTTTAGTAATTCATCGTCCACATCTGTGTACATGTCTCAAAGACCCCTTAATAGTTTGTCTAAAGAAAGATATACTATGTAATGTGATTTGAGGTGGTTGCTGTGGTATGCAAAGTCTGCCTAATCAGCATTTCTACAGTTTGTCTCTGCCAATATTTTTCTTGAAGTGTTAGAATGAAGCTCTGTTTTTTCCCATACAGAGAACCTCGAGGCTTTGCATTCGTTCAGTTTGTGGATTCATATGATGCCTCTGAGGCGCAGTACCATATGGACAGACAAATTTTTGCTGGAAGGGAAATATCTGTAGTTGTGGCTGCAGAGACAAGAAAAAGGCCAGAGGAGATGAGGCATAGGACCGGTAGGCCCAGGTATTTCTTTTTATTTATCTGCTTTGTCTGCCCCTATGTAACAGATTACGAAACTGTATTTCAGCTATACTTTGTCCCATTTAAATGTCATCTGCCAAAAAAAGTCCCCTTATATATATTTGCATGATTTTGTATTTTACAGAGGACCAGGGAGCTATGGGGGGCAAAGGTCTTCCTACCATGGTATTATTACTTTTTTCAATTTTTAATAACTTCTAGAAATCTATACTGAGCACACCTAATACTATCTATAACTGTGCTGAAGCATTTTTTTCTGCGCTAGATATGAAATTTGTTCCAGCTGCACTTGTAATGTATATATTGATCTTCTGCTACATTTGAACTTGTGTCCCTCTGTGTTTGTGGCTTAGCAAAAAATTAAAAAAAAAAACCAACACTGCTCTGGTAAATTGGACAATAGGTTGATAGTATGTGATATGGAGGCTCTATCTGAATGAATTGATACTTTGATAATGATTTGTTTGTTGCTCAAGAAATTTTTACTGAATTTTTTTACTGCCATACCCTTGTACTGTCCTCATAATTAGGCTAAACATGTTCTTCCAGAAGTATTTACCATCATGGCTTATTTTAGTTGAAAATAGAATTGTTTCATTTGAGCCTTTTTTTTTTTGTATTTATCCATAGAAACAGTGGTATATTTGTTTTCTATAATATAATAATACCATATCCATGTATTTCATCAGTGGAAAATAGTTTTTGCTGTACTTTTCCTGACTCTCTATCCTTGAAATTATTATCAGAATTATAATATTGATACTCCAGATATTTATTGTTAGGAACTAGGCTTGCTGGTCCTTTACGAAGCCTTTCTATGTTTCTAAAAGTTAATTAATTAATTGGTTTAGTTAACTAACTGAACCATACTTGATTTATTAGATATATAATAAGGACTGCAAGACTAGTTTTTCTGATTGTTGTGACGGGGATGCAAATACTCTTAATTTGTTTAGGTGTATTTTTGAGACGTCTAATTTTTCACAATGCTCTTTTAGCAAATTTTTGCAAGTCCGTGACTCATGACTCATCATAGGCTTATATTGCTGCTTTACTAACTATTTGGTAGCCTTGCTTGAGGACATGCTAGTGAAACAATTTTCGTTCATCTTGTTAAATGTGAATTTAATAACTTTTTGTCACTGGATGTTTAATATTATTTAAAGGATTGCTCATATAAAGAGTTTTGACCTAAAAGTTAATAATCATGTCAAATCCTCAGGGCGTTCTCGATCTCGCTCAATTTCCCGATCAAGATCACCTCCTTATCATTCTGGGTCTAGAAGTCGCTATCGGTCAAGGCTAGTTTCTTTTAGTAACTTCATTTTATAGTTAATTGAAGGACAAAGTCATGGTTTTGAATTGACATATATGCCAGGTCCAGGTCCTTCTCTCCTCCCCCAAGACGGCAAGGTGACTACTCTGTTTCCCCTAGAAGGCATGTAGAACGCCCTAGATCACCTAGAAGCCCTCCCAGAAGTCCTCCTGTGGAGCGAGATGGGGATCATAAACACAGGTCGTATTCTCCAGCTTTTGACAATGGTGCTGATCAGGATCATAGCAATGGATATGCAGAGTGAGTCCATTTGTTTTCTGTTTAGCTTCTTTACTTGAAAGTGCAAGGTTCCGTTCTCTTGGGTTACATTTTTATACTTTATTCTGTTTAAAGGAAATCTATGTACAAATCTGAGGCTGATCGAGGTCAGTGGAAGTCATCCGGACAAAGAACATCAAGATCACCCCCTGGATCTAGATCAAGATCTGCTGAATTGTCACCTAGACGTGGAAGATGAGGTAAAATGTGATATTCAGATTTTATTTATTAGGATATCAGTTCCTCTGTTTTGAATCTGTTTTGATGGTTTATATTTGCAGGTTGCACTTGAGGTTTGTTGGCAATGTGCTACTGGAATTATGTACATTTCCTTCAATTTACCTAGATATTTATAAAAACCTGTAGACTGCTTAAAAGTTTGCGTATTGTGATGGATGAATGTATAATCTTTAAGCTTATTGGTGTGGGGCTTTTTGGAATTCTGAACTTTTATGTGGTAAAACTTCAACCAGAATGATTTTTTTTTAAGGATTTGTGCCTTTATTTTTCATTTGTGAACTTTCTTAGAATGATTTCAACTTAACTGCTGCAATGTATCAGCCCTGCTCCAAGTGATTGTGATGAATGTTTTAGGTACTTTTGATACCTTCATTTCATCATATTTTCACACAATAGTTTTTTTCAACAATATTGTTGGACCAAAAACGGCCCTATCAATGCAACCAAAATGGAGTTGGTTAACACTTGTAATGACTTTTTTCAGGTGTCATCAAGTTCAACAATTTTAGCAACTCCTACATTTCACAGGAAAATGATACAAATCAGAAATTAAATATTTAATTGTTATGAGCTTGAAAAAATGTGGCATTTCTGTGTTTGGCAAAAGTTATTTAAAATCTTCGAGTATTATTGTTCAGACATAATTTATCAAAGTTATTTAAGTTATAATACTTTTCTTGAGAATATAACCACGTTGCTTGAAACAAATGTTACCAAAGTTAATGAAGAAATTTAACCGGTTTATGAATAAAGAGATAACGAAAACAAGTTTGATGACATTTTGGAGAAAAAAATTGAATTTATTTTTATTTCTTATTAGTTATTCAAGTTTGATGACATTTTGGAAAGAGAAAAAATTGAATTTATTTTTATTAGTCATTAGTTATTCAAGTTAGATTATTAAAACAACAAATACCAATACAAACAACTAAACATTATCCTACTGAATGGAGTTTGCTGCAAGCTGCATTGAGCGCTTGTTTTATCTAAAGACTATGTCCTTTATCCAAATTGTTAATTTTGAATTTTTTTAATAACTTTTATTACTGTGTTTTTAAGTCTTATAGTTATTTTTTCTAATTGTCTATTTGTGTCCGTTTAATTTATTCTTTTTAATATATAATCTAAAGATTGTCTTTCAACTTAAATCACCTTAGTTTATTTTTTATCATCTATTTTATTATAGGTAACACTAATATTTTTATTTATAATTTTATATTTAATTTATTTTTGTATTGATTTTTAACTGCATATAACATTCTATTTCGTAGCATCAAAACCTACCTTTATTAGATAAAATTTTCCAATCAACTTGATCGATATTTTTGTTCGTATAATGCCCCTGAAATTCTCTTCCATTTCAACCATCTATTTTTATTATATAAAAATGAATTATATGAGCTTATTTTTAATAAATAAGTTCACATAATTTTTATTATATAAAAATAAATTATCTGAGGTTATTTAAATAAATACATCAATTAAGCATATAAACCACAAATAAGCTGTAAATGGTTATAGACTCATACCCCTACATTACAAATAGATAAGACACGTTCCAACTTCCAAGGTAGTTGTAATAAACGGGCATCTCAAATATAGAAAGTGATTATTGCACAAGGCATCCTCGGAAACCAACAGGAAAATGGAAAACGCGGAATAACACGCCAACGACTTTGTAACAAACGTGTCCAGCTTAACAAGAATTTCTTTTTTTACATTTTGTTTTTTGTTATAGACACTTTTTGTTTCATATTCACTCGTTTTTATGGTTGCTTTGTCGTATCTTCTAGTTACCCACCTAATCATCATATTATAGAATAGAATGCTCATGCATATTTATTCACATTCAACTTTTCTTCATTCAACAAAATCAAACCAAACAAGATTCTAATTCATTTCATTTCATCTCCAACCTTGAGAAAAATTATCACCACAAAAATATGACAATTGGATTCATGGAGGTTCATCTTCTCAAAGCAAAGGGTCTCCAAGAATCGGATATCTTCGGTATGCTACATTTAATTCATTTTCCTCAGACTTATAACATTTTTTCGTTTACATTCAATTCTGGTATGTTTTTCTGATTGAGTCCGATAATTGATAGCGCGCATGGATCCGTATGTTGTGTTACAATACAAAAGTCAAGAGAAAAAGAGCAGTGTAGTTCATGGTTAGTCCTTTTCCCTCATTCTCTCTTTCGAATTCATATTACCTAGATAAATTTTTCACTAGTTTCAAATTCAATGATGCAGAGGGAGGTAGCAATCTTGAATGGAATGAGAAATTTGTATTCAGAGTAGAATACCCTGGATCCGGTGACCAATACAAGCTCAGCCTTAAAATCATGGACAAAGATGTTTTTACTGCAGATGACTTTGTCGGCCAGGCCATGTAAGACTTTAACTGCACTATTGCATAGCAGATTTCTAACAAATTTCTACTTGTATAACATGTTGATTAGGGCTATAAAATTTGAACAAATTGCTATTTTCTGCTATCCTAATTGACAACATTGCGTCAATGAATAAGGGTAACAGAAAACACAAAAATGATTTGGACTTTACACCGAAATCATGTCTGATGAGAATAAGATCATATAGTATATATTAGTACTTTTCATTTCTTATTCTGATTATTGATAAAGGATATATTTTTTTACTATATTCAGAATCTACGTAAAAGATTTATTAGCGGAAGGAGCTGAGAAAGGATCGGCTGTGCTTCGTCCTCACAAGTATAGTGTCGTTCGAGCGGACAATTCTTATCACGGCGAGATAGAAGTTGGTATAAATTTCACTAGAAAGGTAAATAAATCATTTTCATATTAATAGGTTGAAAGTAGTCATGTTTCTTGTGATGCAAGCAAATGGAAAATATAAAAAGCATGCTAGTTTTGATTGCACAATGATAAATTTTGTTCTGTGAAATCATCACAGGATGAGGATAATACTGACGGCGAATATGGAGGATGGAAGGATAGTGAGTGTTAGTTCATTGTGCATCTCTGATGTAGGATTTGGAATGGAAGATGAAGATGAAAACAACTTAGTACTTTCTGTATACATTTGAATTATGTGTATAGAAATGATGAAAGTACTTGAAATTTAATTGAGATTGTTGTTAATGAGTTTCTTCATTCAATGTGTAATCATGAAATGAATTAATTAAATGAGCATTAATTGGAATTTTGGATTTTTGGATTTTTGATTATGAGTCTGAAATTGTGTTTTATGATGTGAGTTTGTTAACATTGGTTTGGTGGAATGTAATGGTTAAAACATTGGAATTATCTATCTACTTTAAAATCATCTATAAGATGGTGAAGTGAAGTGTTAGTATTCTATTTCTATAATAATGGACCATTTTAAAACTTTGTAATCATCTACTAGGAATGATTATATTTAATTTCAATTAAAAAAAATTGCAAACTATGGTAAAAAATTCTAAAAGTAGTAACAACAATGGTAAAAAAAATCTATCAACAACAATAACAGCAGCAAAAAGTCTAACAACACAACAGTTACAGATCTAACAAAAACAGAAATAAAAAATGAAGTTAATAAGAGTAATAACAACAATAACAACCCATTTTGTCACCCTTTCAAATTATGATTCAACTTGTTCTCTCACAGTCTGTGCAAGAGTGATACATTTTTAAACTATATGAGAGTGGAAGTGCAAACTATAATTTGAAAGAGTGACGAAATGTGAGAGTCAAGGGAGCACAGACTGAAAAAAAGAGTGATGAATGTTTGAGATTTGACGGGCCATAATGAAAAATTAAGTTTAAGTGTTCTAATCTTTACAAATATAGACTCATTTTTATTTAAAATAAATAATAATAATAATTTTTAATGCCATCCAAACCTCAAATCCAATAATCAAACCAAATTTATATGGATTGTCACAAGTTGAATTAACTATACCCATAAATGAACGAATTCGGATAATTAATAAATTTGTTAGATTCGAATATGCAGATTCTCGTATAGACTCGCATTCATGAAGACTACTAGTTTTATAAGAAAAATCCGATTGATTTTAAGTTAAATTGTCAAATACAACAAAATATCTTGCTAAATTGGACCCTAAAGTTACAAGTAAAGAAATCCAGAAGTGAAAATTAATCATTAAATTGTACAATATTGACTTTTAAAACAATTACACATTTAATTCCTTAGCTTAACTTGTGTCCTAAATTAGCCTACAACAAATATTGTAGGGTGGAAAGAATAATTACTCTTTTGTCCTAAATTAGCCTACAACAAATATTGTAGGGTGGAAAGAATAATTACTCTTTTGCGTTAAACTTTATCTACTTAGGGTCTGTTTGGTTCAAATGAGGGGGAGGAGAGGGATTTTAATGAAGGGGAGTGGAGGGGAAGTGAGTGATTTTTTTAATAAAATAAGTGTTTGGTTCAAAAGAGAGGAGGGGAGGGGAAGAGAGAGATTTTAATTAAAAATGTGTTTGATTTAGAAGGGGAGGCGAAGAGTTTTATTAATAATTTACATTTTTATCCTTATAATCTTATATAAGCCATATGATATTAAAATGTGAAAAATTCATGCATATTTTTATTGGTAATAAAATTTATAATATCAAGTGATTAAAAACATATTTATTTGTCACATAAAATTAAAAAATTGAGTACAATTGATTTGACTTATAACTTTCTAACATAAATTAAACTATACGCTAATAACATCGTTTAAATTGTTATGAATCAAATAACAAAACAAATATATAAAATAACTTATTATTAAATATTAATTAGTTCAAAATATTTAATAAAATGAATAAAAATAAATAAATAAAATGACTGGTTTACAATTTGATACAAAAGAAAATATGATAGAATACATAATAAAATAAAATAAAAAAACGAATATAACTAAACATAATTTTTTTTAATAAAAAAAAGACAATGATTATAATTTATATTAAGTATAGAAATTATAAAATAATTTAAAGATGAAGAACCATTATAATAAGTTGATGGAAACAATCGAGAAAAAGTAATAACAAGAAAAAGTAATAACAAGAAAAAGTAATAACACGAAAGAAAACAAATAATTTTGAAATACTGAAATTAAACTGAAGATATTTTAGTAAATATAATAATTTTTAAATATCAAAACTCATATTCCCTTCCCTCCCCCTCCCCCTCCCCCTCCCCCTCCCCTCCAAATCCCCCCAATTCGGAGGGAACCAAAAAGTATGTTTTGGAGAGATTTTGCTCCCCTCCCCTCCCCTCTTTAGATTTGAACCAAACATATTTAATTAAAAATTTTCTCTCTCCTCCCCTCCATCTACCCCGAACCAAACACACCCTTAAATTCAACCGTTGAACAAATCAATTTTACCATTAATAATCGGTGTAGTTCACACAGAGGGTATATAAATGACATGATGCAATTTATAATTATGTAACGAGATATAATTCCCCAACACCATTAATTTCTTATATCATACTCTATATACACCCCAACACCATTAATTTCTTATATCATACTCTATATACACCCCAACACCATTAATTTCTTATATCATACTCTATATACAGTAACATGTTAATGATCCATCTTAAGTGACATTAGTATATAGTTAATCAGCAATAAAATTGACAATCCTCTCTACACAAAATTGCTGATAGCTCCACAATAAGCCACAAAAGTATATATACCAAACCACACTATTGCTGATAGCTCCATAATAAGCCACAAAAGTAAACCAAATTAGCCAGAGTACTTGGAAGAGAGTATAAACCTAAAACTTCAGCAACTTGTGCAATAGTCCACCTTCAGCAAAAGTTGGATTTCTCCCTAAATAATAAAAATTTTGAATAGTCAGAGATGATACAACCTGGACAAGTAAACAACTATTCAAAATAGCTAATCATGATTTTTCCAACAGAGTATGATATACTTATAGTAATATTACATGTTTTAATATTAAATTTTGAATAATGAATATTGTTTAAGCACTGAAATAAGCATGAAAAGAGAGAGAAGCCATGAATTTTTTTTTAATCTATAATCGACAAGAGATTTAAATTTAAAGTCAATAAGATAAACTTCTCGACCAACACTTGCATAAAAACAATGTAATTCATTCTATTAGTTGAAATTAGCTTAACTCATTCTACATTTTTTTAGAAGTTCTCTCGTTAAGTAATTCATAAACACCTACTTATAAGTATTTTTATTGAGAAGGTCCTATGAGCTAAAATTAAACCCATACCAATCCTTATTTTAGAAATGTACAGTATATCTGACAAGAAACTAAATAAGTAACTGTAGAAAATCAATACCTATGCCTTCACTAGTGTTCGGATTTGGCTGTCCAGTGCCTCTCAACACCATAACTTCTCCCCCAACTTGCTCTACCACCATAGTCTCCTCCACCCCTTCCACCGGCGTGATAGCCACCTCTGCCAGCACCCATACCTTGATTATCACGTCTATAGTTTGCTCCATTCCTTCCACTGACGTGATAACCACCTGCACCACCTATACCCTGATTATCACGTCTATAATTCGATCCATCCCTTCCACCGTGATAGCCACCACCTATACCTTGATTATCACGTCTATAATTTGATCCATCCCTTCCACTGACGTGATAGCCAGATCTGCCACCACCTATATCCTGATTATCACGTCTATGCTTTGGCTCTGCTTTTACAACCGACACCCAATAACCTCCTATCGTAGTTTGATTAAGTTGGAGTGCCTTCTTATAGCCATCAATATCCTTGAAATCCAAATGAGCATACCTGCAAACTTTGCAATTTGAGATTGGAATGCCATACACTAATTATTGCATACATTATATTTGAGATATTTCCTTAAAGCAACTTATCAATCATGTTTAAACACATTTATGTATATTTTCCAGCTCAATGGGAGAAACATAACCAGGTCACATGAGAGTTTTAAGAGCAATAGCCTTATTACAATTTCTCTAGATAACTTCCAAAATGTGACCTACCCCAGACCAAACAATAGATGCTGCTGTGCATAGCATTGAGCCAATTTAATGTGTGAAAAGTCAACAGAATAGTTGTGTGAAATAGGTAAATTTATCCAGCCAAGGCATGCCATTAAGAAAAGAAAAGATTCCCTCCATGCAGTCAGTCTCTTAACTCTACCAAACATGTAAATAATATCCTTAGTGTAACTAGTGATCTAAATTAGTTACAGTAAGCCATGGTTGATTATTCGTCATCTAAAAGCATGAAAAGTCTTTCTCGTGCCCGTTACATATATAATATTGATATAAAAATATTACATTTTTGCTCAAGTTGCAGCTATTGGGTTAAATATAACCACAAATAAATGAAAGTACAATCCAGTTAGAAGATAAAAAGAAAATGGCGTTGAAAAAATGAAGTATGAGTTCAGATATCTAAAATATTCAATAGTGCATCACAACTTCCAGTAGAACAATAGTCATACCTAATAGCACCAAAATCACGATTTCTTGGTAATGTGATCCTTGCAATCTCTCCACAAGATTTGAAATGATTGTGCAGGCTAGCTTTTATCTGAAAGGCCAAAGTAGGTAATAATTACAGACCAATACAATGCAAATATGCAATGCGAGAGATCAAAGAAATCTATTGCAGGGACAGATGCAACCAAATAATAAGAAAAGAAAATTACTACCTTCTCTTCGGCAAGGGATGTATTAAATCCACTCACAAATACAGTTAGAGGCTGAAAACTTTCGCACTTCTGGAATTGGATGCTCGAGCTGCTTACAGTATTATCAAGAAAACAGAAAAGATATATAGATATAAGACAATATATTCAAATGAATCAACATAAGAAAATAACTACTTGTTTGCTTGTGCCAGAAATTTTTTTTTAATTGAAAACATAAAAAGATTGTGCATAAAAATACAACACTAAAAGAAAAGTTATTAAATAAAAATAAAAAACAGTAAAGAGTAACACGTGAAAAAAGATATATAGAAGTAAAACAAACATTATTATACTTAAGTAATGTCGTTAAATTGAAGCTATAGCTGTGCCATACATCTATAGTGTAGCAGAACTTGAACAAACCACTATTGTTCTGCGATACGCTATTCGATACAAAATGTTATCAAATAGCCATAGTGGCACTACTAGCATTGACTATTGCATAGCGGAATTTTAAAAATCTGCTATTTTTCACAATCCAGAACACTGTTCTTAAGATTGACTAATATTATATTTCTTGTATAGAAGATAAAAAACGCAATGCATATACATGAGGCTTACCGCTATTAGCGAATAGAATCAATTAAAAAGGGCAATCTAAAAAAAGTAGTACTATATCCCAACACTCCTCAAGGTGGAGAATATACAACATACGCATCCAACTTGTCACATATGTAAGTCCTTCAAAATTATAACGACTTCCGAGAGAATCCTTTCTAATTAAACGACAATCAGCTCTATATGCATTGTCCTCTCCTGAAAAACTGTATAGGAGGTGCAAGGCTGGCTAGTGTAAACATACGAGTTCCATAGGATCAACCACACAAAAGTGTAGTTCTTGCAATACATGCTTCAACCATAAAAGTTCGCATGCGGCATGATCTATAGCCCGATACTCGGCTTCTATGCTAAACCAGGCAATATCAGTTTATTTTTTTGCTTTTCCATTTAATCAGATTTCCAACCATGATTATGCCACAACAAGTAGACCTCCTAGCACTCGCATCTTCTTCCCAAATGGCATCTGTATACCCAACATATCAGCGCAACCCCCATCACTAAAACAAGACCCTTACAAAGTGACTTTTTCATATACTGAAGAATTCTAACAATTACATTCCAATGACTACCAATAACTATAACAAGGAGAGTTAAGGAACTGACTTTTTTCGCTGACTAGAAAAGATATGCCTGGTCTGGTCTGGTCATGATAAGATAATTTAATTTTCACAGTAGTCATCAGTATATACCTGGATCAAGATAAGGCTCCCCTTGTTCAGGAAAGAGCTTAACATTAGGATTCATAGGGTGTCGACTTGTTTACAATCTATATGACATGTCCCCTCTTAAATATTAAGAGCATACTCCCTCTGAGAAATAACAAAACTGGCTTCAATTGAGCTACCTCAACCCCAAGAAAGTAACATAGAGGACACAAGTTCTTACCCTGAAAATTTTTAACAAGGTTTGTTTCAATGCCTTGATACCCTCATAATCATCAACTGGATTCATGTTGACATCAACAACTAGGAATATTTACTAGATGATAAGTATTTGAGAAAAACAGAGTGATCAAACCCACAACAGAACACCCCTCATAATCATCAATTGTTATCACATTGACATTAACATAAACTACTAGGAACATTTACTAGATGATAAGTATTTGGGAAAAACAGAGGGATCAAACTCACAACAGAACACTCCAAAGTGTAACTAAACTCTGCTGACATACTTGAAGTGATTGTTTTATACCATAAAGACTTGTGCAATTTGCATACCAGAGTATGCCCCCTGGGCAACAAAACCATGAGGTTAATCCATATAACTCTTGTCCTCTAAGTCACCATGCAAGAAGGCATCCTCGACATCCAATTGATATAATATAAGGGTTAATGTTCCATGGTAACCATCATTATAAAACAGACTTACTAAGTGGCAGGTGACACCTTATAGTCTCTTTACAGGCCTTTTCTCTTTTCAATGTGGACCTGTGTCTTTTCCAATACATTTCCGCTTGCTTAGCACAATTAAGTTCTGATACCATCTTAAGATTGAATAAGAGTGTATTTCTTGCATAAAAGAGAGGAGACACACACACATCACATATGCAGCCTAACCTACTCAATCCCTAAGATTCAGAATAGAATAAATAAAAAAGGAGATAGTATACAAACAATGCTACAACATCTCAACAATTAAAAAAGCTTTTTTTTTCAAAACTTGTCCAATTGCATCATAATTCGTAACAAAAAGTGACAACAATTACCTTCTATTCCGGAAACGTTCACCCTCTCCTGGAGCTATCAATCTAGTGTAATCCAACTCAAGAGCCTGTGATAAGAAAAGCAAATTGATAATTAGCTTAATTTGACTTTGCATGAAAAAATGAATTCAACGTTATAAGAAAAGAGCATGCAAGAGTTCATAAAAACTATATAAGAGAACCTAAACATACGAAATGTCAAGCCTCCATTACATTAAAATTAATTACTATGCAAAATCATGGGGTTGAATGGTGCATGTAGCGATAGGCACCAAGTGAGAAAACGCTTGGTTGCTATTGTTTTATGCACATATAAAGAGATCAGGTTCAGGATAAGAAGCCATATTGCATATTTGAACCAGTTAACACAACTTGATCATTCCACTAACGACCAAACAATATAATTACAAATCACAAGCAAACAAATATTTTAAAAAACCATGGAAATCATACATTATGGATCCTTTTTATTTGAGGTATAATACAATTTTTACAGAACTGGGAACATCCCCTTTTTCTTTGAATATTTATGCATTTTCCCTTTAACATGGTATATAACCACACGATGATGCCAATCCACATTAGATTCCAATGATAGGAATATACTTGAACAAAACCATGTTCTGATACCATGCCTTTAGCTACATCAATAATAATAAAGTCCCAACTACAGCTAAATATAGGGTAGCAGTTTGTTTCAAGAATCGAAAATCAATAAATTCTAAAGAAAATACTAGGAATGAGAAAGACATTACAAGTCAACATAGTCAAATTTAAACCCGTACTAAACTGGAAAAATATAGCTTCCAAAGGTACAAGTAACCGAGGAATGCTATTAGGAGTTCTAAAATGATTTGTACAGACTACACAAGGTCAAGGGCTTGCCTTTTCTGTTGCCTCTCCGGTTGCAAAGTCGACATCCACATGGAGACGGACATCAACAACTACTCCACAATCTTTGAAAATACTTTCACTAAAAACATTTGAAATTAGAAAAATAAAACCGATAATAATCAACAAGAACTAGAAAGAAAATGAATACATACATTTCAGCCCGTTCCACATCGAATGACAAGTTTCTAACACATACTGTTTTTGATGCAGCATTTTTCTCTCTTTGGGTAGTAGCTGGGGTTTCAGGCTGCAAAATTCAAGAAATAAAAATAAAATAAAATTATTGATCAATTACAACCTTATTTTCAGCGGAGGAAGCATCAAACATCTCTACATCCTTAATCTCCTTTGCACAACTCAACTATAATCAATAAAGAAGTGAACTCGTCAGCAGCACTGGCGTAGATATATACAGATTAAAAACACCAATCAACCCATATAAAGAAGTGATTCGCCCAATCTTGTTCAGAAACTGATGCAATAAACTAATATTATAGAGAGAAAAACTACCTTGCCTTCTGCAAGAGATGTATCTAAACACTTCGCAGGTAAAGTTTGAGACTGAAATCTTTCATCCTTATTGAATGAGCTGCTCCAGGCCCAGCTGCTTAAATTATTAAGGAAAGAGAAATAGGAAGATGTTGGCATAAGAGAAGATATTGAAATGTGTTGGAATTTCCGCTTAATTGTGGCCCGCCCCTAGTCGCCTTAATTGCGGCACTTCAACTAACCTTCATTGCAGCTCCCAACACCTTAATTGTGTTGGATTTAAGGGGTGGATTTAGTCTGACATTGCTAAGATATATGGCTTGTTGTGTTATAAGTGGGGGCAATCCTCACCTTACAAGCCGGTTTTGTAGGGATGAGTTAGGCCCAACCCAAATTCTGAGATGGTATCAGAGTCTATCCTAAGATCACTTGTTGGGCTTCCCGCATCATCCACGCTTCGGACTCATTAAGGCCCAAGCATGAGGAGGAAGTGTGTTGGAATTTCCGGCTTAATTACAGTCCGCCCCTAGTCGCCTTAACTGCGGCACTTTAGCTTGCCTTCATTCAACCCCCAACACCTTAATTGTGTTCAGTTTAAGGGGTGGGTTTAGTCCCACATTGCTAAGAGATATGGCATGTGTTGTATTTATAAGTGGGAGCAATCCTCACGTTACACGCCGGTTTTGTAGGAATGAGTTAGGCCCAACCCAAATTCTGAGAAAATGAATCAGTAGAAGATAGTAAAGGCTCTCTTGATTATTCTTAAAAAAAATCCTTAAAAATAAAAGATATGCATATAAGATTTTACAATTAGATGATTCTAAATAAAATACAAATACTTGAGAAAAAGAAGTTTTAGTGTTCATCAAAAAACAATAATAATTTAAACGGCTAACTCATCATAAAGGTGTTATATTCACTCAAAGCTTATAGACACACACTATGAGTAAAAAAGACTACATTAATAATTACCTTTCATTGGGGGAATATTTACGCTTTTCCAAAGCTAAATTAACAACCATGGGACGGTTAAAAAATTCTTTCCTATTCAACACAAGAGCCTACAATTAGAAAAGCAAATTGATTCTAAGTCAAAAAGTTTGAGTGGAAGAAAAATTTAACAAGCTGAAGTATAGAATAGATGATGCAATTGGCATAGCAATACAAGAACTACACACACATACATATACATATAATTAAACACAAATTCCCATTGTAAGGCTCTGATACCATGTTCAAGTTATGAGACTTGATAGCAACTTGGTATTGACTTGAAACAAAAAATTAAACTGATATACTACTAAATAGCAGTATATAAATGAGGTATGACAAATATAAGTAGATGGATTATTGATGTGGATTAGAAACCATTACAATGGATGGAGATAATTCTCCTTGGAGGAAATGGACATAGACTCGCTATGATTTTCAAGAGCACCCTATTGATGTGAGAAAAACCTCACCTCAGTCCCACATTTCCATACTCACCAATTGCCTAAATTTCTCCTTACTGCCTTCCGCTAATTATGCATTCTAATATGCTGAACATTTCAAACATTCCTCCACTTCTTCTATTGCCATCTGTCCCTCTTGTCCATGTGCATCACCATTCCTTTTTCCTATTTTACCCCTTCTTCTATTGCCATCTGTCCCTCTTGTCTAGGACAGTAGCTTCTCTCAAAGCTATGATCAAGGAGTTTCAGAAGGGTGATGAGGCTTTCTATGTAGAATTAGGGATGATAAATTTGTATTCCCAAGAGGTGAAAGGAGAAGTGCCAGGTCTTGGGAAGGTATTGGAAGATTATGTTGATTTATGTGAAGTAGCTGAATTGCCTCCACATAGGCACTGTGATTATGCTATTGAGATCAAGGAGGGTTCACAAATACCTAATATCAGGCCCTATAGGTATCCACACCATCAAAAGCTATTGAAGGTTTTGTCGAAGGTATGATGGCGGCAGGTCTCATTAGGCCAAGTGTCAGTCCTTATGCTAGCCCTTTAATTCTTGTTAAGAAAAAGGATGGCAGTTGGAGGTTTTGTACGGATTATAGGGCTTTAAATAATATCACAGTTCCAAACAAATTTCCAATTCCAGTCATTGAAGAGTTGTTAGATGAATTATTAGGTGCTGCGATATTTTCGAAACTGGACTTAAAATCAGGGTATCATCAAATTAGGATGAAGGAAGTGACATTCCGAAGACAGCTTTTCGAACCCACGAAGGCCGTTATGAATACTTGGTGATGCCCTTTGGGCTAACCAATGCACCTTCTACTTTCCAAACATTAATGAATGACATTTTTAAACCTTACTTGAGAAAAATCTCACCCCAGTTCCACATTTCCCTACTCACCAATTGCCTAATTTCTCCTTACTGCCTTCCCCTAATTACGCATTCTGATATGCTTGAACATTTCACACATTCCTCCACTTCTTCTATGGCCAGATGTTCCTGTTGTCCACGTGCATCATCATTCCTTTGTCCTATTTGTTTAAATGGCTTATCAATAACACAAATCTTCATAGTTATAGGGATACAAGATTCCTAAATCCTAATCCTAAATAAATAGACAAATTGATAAAATCATGATGATACCTAAGTAATGGGGAAACTAGTCTTGGGAGATACTATAAGACAAAACCTGACCCTACAAGAAAATAAAAATTCTAGATAATTTAAATGATCAGCGTCAAGTAATATAAAAGACATAGGAATTTTGTCAAAGGACAAAACTGTGATGGCTTTACACAAGACCCAGAGCGGACAATATTACGGCATATGGTATCATGGACTTAAGGTCAGAAATGCAACCAAATGAAATTAATAAATTCCATCAAAAATTCTAGGAAAGAAAAGAAGTGTTATAATAAAATCAGACTGCTAAAATTTAGCCCAAGTATATGCTATTATTGCTTTTTGGCAGTTCTAAGATCAATTGCACGGTCACAAGTCTTACCTTTTGTGCTGCTGCTTCTGTAGCAAACTGAACATGTGCATGGCCTCTAAACTTCCCTTGGTGGTCTGTATGGAGACGTACATCAACGATTTCCCCATAATCTTTGAAAAGTTTTTCTCTGAACAGTAGTTAAATGAAAATAATGAAAAAGAAAATAATTCATTAGCACCAGCATAAAAAGATTTAAAAAAAAAAAAAAAACATACATATCAGCTCGTTCTACGGTGTATGACAAGTTTCCGACATATACTGTCTTTGATGTACCCTTTGTTTCATTTGGTGTAATTGGGCTTTTAGGCTGCAAAATTCCAGAAAACAACTAACAACTGATTAGCAAATTGAAGTTGCATGAAGATCGGATATTGGTCATTTACTACTCTCGTGAAGCAACATCAAACATCTTCATGCAAATGCAATTTTTACCGACAAAAACACTAATTAACCATGAAAATATGAAATAATGAGATGTCAATGAATCTTGTGCAGGAATATATGCAACAAATCAATATGATTGAGAAAAAATCACCTTGTTTTCTACCAGAGATGCGTCAAAACCCTTTACAGTGTGAGAATGAAGATTTCCACCCGTATGAAATGAACTGTTCAAGTTGATAAAATTATTAATGAGGAAATCGGAAGATGTTGCATAAGGCAAGTTATTCAAAACGAATCATAAAACATAATTGGGGCTTGTTTGTTTCTGCTTTGAAAATTGCCATTTTAATTTCAAACTGAACGCAATATATCGAAGGAAGGATCGGACCGCACAGGCCTATTGTAGGGAGTTTTGCCATACATTTGTAATTAACTAAACTTGTTCCAAAATTTTAAAAAGAAAAAACATGTTCCAAAATTTTATGGCAATTAACTAAACTTGTTGGTTAAAAAAAATAAAAACATAATCTTAAAAGGAGTTTCTAGTGCTTAAACAACTATATCATTATAAAATCATTGTTTTACTTAAAGCATAATCAAACACACCATATACAAAAATTACCTTATATAGGGGGGACATTCACTCTTTTCCCAAGCTATTTCAACTTTTATGTTGCGATTCAATAATTCTGTATCATGCAATTTGAGGGCCTATGATAGAAAGAAAAGAAAAAACAAAAAAAAATGATTCTCAACTCAATATGTCTTTTGGGTAGAGCACTGCTACAACAAACACACCTATAGATGATGCAAGCGCTATATCAACACAAGCAACATGTCAGAGCATAAAAGAAAACCCAGACATATCAATGTCAAAACCCCCAAAAAACTAAATGCTACGCAAAGACATGGGGTTGGATGATGCATATAGCCAACAGCATCCACTAAGAGAACACTCGGTGGTTAGTGCATTATGGACAAATATAGAGGATAGCATACAAAAATGTTAACATGAAGTTATATGACAACATTTGCTAATTTGACGAGTCATCTATGGTACCATAATATTAAAATCAAAATTAAAATACATAACATTGCATTACTTAGTAATAGTATAAACAAGAGTAATATTTACAAGATGTCCAACAATGTGTTCTAATAAGATCATGACATTGTTGCTTCCAAAGGTAAAACTATCTTTGAATTATATTACTTCTGTAAAATGATTTACAGACTACATATGGGCACAAACTTACTTTTTCTACTGCTTCTACTGTTCCAAATTTGACATATCCAAAACCTTTAAACCTCCCTTCGCAATCTGTTATGAATTGGATATCAACAACTTCACCACAATCTTTGAAAATATCTTCCCTGAATAATCTTGAAATTAGAAAAATAATCCAGCAAATAATCGGCAGCAAGATGTGCGAAAAATAATACATACATATCAGCCCGTTCCACACTATATGACAAGTTTCTAACACATATTGTTTTCAATGCAGCATATTTTTTGTTTAGAGTGACTGGAATTCCATGCTGCAAAAAATGCAGGAAATAACATCACATAACTGATTTGATGATTTACATTGCAGGAAGAAAATAAATCAGTCAATTAAGACTCGTGTTTCAATGGAGGCAGCATCAAACATTTTATACATCCTTAACTTCTTTCATGTCTGCTATTCCTATATAAGCATAACAAAGGGAAATTGTATTATAGAATGTGTACCCTTTCCTGAGGTGTTTTAGAGACTTTTCCCTCTACTTCTTCCTCGTTGCCCTCAGGACTCTCCAAATCTTTGGGCTGCAATTAAAACAAAAGTGCCAAAATAGTAAACATTCTGCTAAAAACAACTATATGCACATCCTCATTGTACAAGATACTAACTTTTTAAACCATGTGGCCCTTTTCAACATCATTAAAACTATCAATACCACTAGAAATATCCATTTTCTAATGGTTTTTAAATCATGTTTTTCAGCAGATGCAGCATTGATCTTCAAAAGAAAAACTAAGATTGAAAAGTAAATAAAAGATAAGAACAAATAACAAAAATTTACACCTACAACTTCCATCTTTCTCTTTTGCGCCTTTTCATCCCTAAATTCAAAGGCATCACACCCTTACGACAAATAACAAAGACAAAACACTAACTTTGCCAACCCTCAGCATATAATTGTTCGGTTTGTAATTTCCAGTTTACAAGTAGCAATTAAAACAAAAGTGCCAAAATAGTAAACATTCTGCTAAAAACAACTATATGCACATCCTCATTGTACAAGATACTAACTTTTTAAACCATGTGGCCCTTTTCAACATCATTAAAACTATCAATACCACTAGAAATATCCATTTTCTAATGGTTTTTAAATCATGTTTTTCAGCAGATGCAGCATTGATCTTCAAAAGAAAAACTAAGATTGAAAAGTAAATAAAAGATAAGAACAAATAACAAAAATTTACACCTACAACTTCCATCTTTCTCTTTTGCGCCTTTTCATCCCTAAATTCAAAGGCATCACACCCTTACGACAAATAACAAAGACAAAACACTAACTTTGCCAACCCTCAGCATATAATTGTTCGGTTTGTAATTTCCAGTTTACATGTAGCAACTCAATACATCAAAACACACTGTCTATCATCATATTCAACCCCCCCCCCCCCCCCCCAAAATGCCCGACCTACAAACGAATGAGTCTCGCTGAAGTCGGATTGTTTCAAGTAGCACAGAGTGCCCTAATATTTCCTTCTAACTGAACTATACATGAACAGAGAAAATCATTGATTTTTCAAGAAACAATGTATGCTTCTCAATACATATATTATAGCAATAGAATCAACCACTAACATTAGTCAATAAATCAGTATTTACATTGTCTTCGTTCAAGTTAGGATCTGAGACACCATCATCGAATGATTTCAAATATCCATGACCGGTATCAGATTCGATTTTAGCTTTAAGTTTCTGAACACAAGAAAAAAAATAAACCATAACAAGAATCAATAAAACAATAGTAAGAAAGAAAAATCTAAAAAATTAAAAAACATATCACTATACAAATATTGGTATGATATCAAACCTTTTTAATGCATAAATTGAGAAGCTAAATACTCAAGTAAAAAAAACCTTGTCATGTTCATAACAATCTGAATTACTTTCATCCTTATCCTCTAGGATTTCAAAAACCTCGTCTGTCTTCTTCTTCTTTGTAATAACTTCCTTCTGATCATCATCTTCATACTCCCTCTTGTTGCCTGTATAAAATTTAGTTTAATTTTAAATTAAAAGTACATAAAGTAAAACACTTCGGCAAAAGATCAAAAAGCTAAAACCAAATTGACAAAACAAAAGCAAGCAAATAAAAGAGGGGAAAATCACCAGTTTTCTGTGGCGGAATTGCATCTTCAAAGACCTACAAAATAAAGTGAAATTGAGTTTACATTAATCATACGGAGAGAAATCAAAAAATTCACAATGAAAATGAAAGTAGTTGAAGAAAAAACGCAGTACGGGTTCAGATTCATTGTCCATTCCGGCTTGAATTTGGGGAATTGGAGGAGAGAAGAGAGTTTTGGGGGAGATTATAGCCGTATGAGTTAGGGTTTTGTGGTTGTGAGCGAGAACAACAACTCGCGCCAATGCTCTCTACTTGGTGCGTTTTTTCTCCTCTGGTTCACTGATTTTGTAACTTGTGTTGTGAAAATGGATCGTCATTCAAAAGCTTTTAACCCAATAATTATTAAATTTTTAGTAATAAAAGATTTAAAACTTTATATTTGATAATGATATAATAATATCTCTAATTTTGAATTTCCTATCAAATTTTATTTTGAATAAAAAAAATATGAAAAATATGGAGGGAAAATATCGGAAATGATTAAAAACTTAGATTTGTTTCTCATAAATTTAAAGGTTCTTTTCAATTATGTTTCTGTTCAGTTTTTTCAACTTTAAAAAATAGATTTTTTTTTATATTTTTAAAAATGGATTCTACAAAAATATATTTTAAAATATTATTAAATTTTTTTTATAATTAGATTAAATAAATATATTTGTATTCCTTCTAAATATTTCAAATTTCGTTTTTAATTTCTCAAAATATTTTTTTCAAAAAATAATTTTTCTAAAATTTTTCATCCACACTTTTGGTCCATAATATTAAAAACGTCGCTAAAATTGTCGTTAATTTAGTCGATAAGTAATAAATCGTCGCTAAAATCGCTAAGTTGTAAAAATTGTCGCCTAGTTGAAGAAGGGACCAAAAGTATGGATGAAAAATTTTAGAAGGATCATTCTTTGAAGGAAATGTTTTGAGGATCTATAAACGAAATTTGAGATATTTATGAGAACTTGTCATACCCCAAATTTGTCCAACTCTTTTCTTTTTCTTGTCCCAAGCATGTGGGCAGTGATAGTTGAAGTTCAGTGAGAATTTGAGTGGTTTGCTTCATTATCAATTTACAAAGGCTATGTCAGCTTCATAATGCTTCATGGTTCACTTTCAGTTAGGGTTTTTTTGTGCAGCATATTGAAGTTCACATATCAAATCATAATGCTCTGATTTCAAGGTGTTCATACTCAATAAGGTTTAATGTGAGAGTTTGGTATCATGATTCAAGTGGCAAAATTCAGAGATTGATTCATTGGTGGTTCAGGATTTTAATTCATTGATTCATAGGTAGATTTATTTTGATTCAAGGTTTAGATTCATTTTAAGTGAGAATTCAACAAAGGGTGAAAATTGGCTAATGAGATTTTTGGTTCATATGGAAATTCAAGTTTTGATGGTCATGTTTTTTGGCCAAAGGTTCCAACATGAAGGGAGGTGCATTGGATCCAATTGAATTGTTAAAGACAATTTAATTTGCAAGAGTTTTAGCAAATACAAAAGGAAAATTCAAATATAAGCCAAATTGTCAAATTCTACTAATGAAGAATGTCATAAAAAACATATGTAAGGCCCGTTATGATATCACAAAGTCCATTACAACATTCAAAGGCCCAATCACATTATTCAACAAAAAGCTCATACATGTATAAGTCCATATTACAAAAAAAAATTGCAAAAAAAAAAAATATAGTAAAGAAATGAAACAACAATAGTGTTTCACGTTGGACCACTTTCAACCAAAGAGCCAAAACATCATGAGCCACCAACCTTCAATGCATCATGCTTTAAGCCAAACAAAACTAAAACCTCCAAGCCATCCAAATGAGCCAACACAAATACATTACAAATCATCACACTGCTACAAAATTTCAAGCTTGAGCCAATATTGTGCATCCTTCATTGATTCTCACAAAAACACACGTCCAACCAATACAACCAAGTCAAGCCGCTGCACATGATGATGCAAGCCTCCACTAAAGGCATGTGCATAAATCACAAGCAACAATACACCAAAACAAGCAGCTATACAACACGCCAAATACACATATCAGCTGATTAAAACTTTTTCACATCCATAAAGCGAGCCTACCACCACTTCAAGCCATGACATACGCAACAATCCCAACCCAAAACTCGTTCCTAGATACTACATACTACATCAACCTACACCTTCAACCAAATAACCAAAGCTGCAATTTCCATTTTTTCAGCTACTTACAATTCAATGTTACCAAGCCGACCCCACAGCACGATTCATACGCACATCCACAAGTTTGAGTGCAAAACAATAAGTCAATTTCTTTCCATCCAAAAAATCTTCCACAAACGTCACAGACCCCACACAAAATCGCAATGCACCGCACAACAACCTGAACACAAACTTTTAACAATGAGAAATACGCAGCAAACGACATTCACAAAATACCACACAACAATTCCAAAAACAAATGCAGCAAAATGACATAAACCAATTCAATCCACTCACCTCATTATAAATAAGAAGTCACTCTTCATTCTTTCCTTCAAGCTCCTGAGCCAAAATAATGCTGCACAAAATTCCTCCAAATCTTCCTTCGACTTTCAAAATGTACACACGAACCTTCAAACACATATCCTTCCAAATCTATTTTTGAAATGGAGAAACAAAAGAGGATGAGTTGAAACTAAAATCGAAACAATAAACAAAGAGAACAAAAACAAGACGAGGAGAGGGTGAAATTGAAAGGAGAAGAGACGAGATTGAGGTAGTCGTCCGTGCGAGGTACAAAATAGAGGGAGATGGGCGTGAGAAGAGTTTGGTGAGAGGAAGAACACGTTTTACTTTTGATTATGATCTGAGTTCTTTTTCTTTCATACGAGTTTAATATGGGTTCAACCCATTAGCCATTTCTTTACACACACTGAATTTACGCCCCTCTTATCCTTATTCTTTTATTTTTTGATTTCTTCCTTTTATTTTATTTGTTTTTTTGGATTGTATTTTTTTTCACGGTTTGAAATTTTATTTTTAATATTAATTTAACATATTACATGTGTTTCCTCATAATTTTTTTCCTTTGTGATTTCATTTTTCATATTTTCATCTTGATTTATTTCTTTTTATTTTTCTTTTTTGGTCAATGAGGTCTAAATATCATGAATGTTGGTTTTTAAAGTTGATTGAACCTTCATCGTTTCAAACATGTTGATGAATGATCATTTGGATCATTCTCTACACTTTGAGATGATGATAGTTTACATTTGATTAATTGATGAAATTCTTGATTAAAATAAGATCATTCTCTTTTTCTTTTCGTGTGGCATGGCTTTAGAACAATGATCTACATATCATTCCTCTAGCATGTTTTGATACAAACATTGTTATTGACCAACCTCTCATAGTATGATCTTCCTCATAGATTGTGTTATGATTGCTTAACATAGCGCTAAATTGGTCCCGATTCGAGAAAGTGATTATCTGATCAATAACAATTAACAACTAACATCTAACTTTTACATTCCCGCTCTTTACTTTCTTGCTATTTACTTTATTCCATTTACTTTGTCGCAACTTATATCGTTGTTCATTTATTCATTGTCCATTTATCTCATTGCTTATTATGTCATATTTATCTTATTCATCTTTGTTAAATCAGTGATTTTTGACATAGGGTAAGCCTCACCGTGATTATATTGAGCTCAGCCACGGTAATGCTGACATCAATAGAAATTAATCCAGCTAACTTTATAGATGTAAACACAAACAACTAATAAGAATAATGTAATTGATTACTAAAATCAAATCGATTATAAAATAGAAACAAAGAATTCATATCTTACTCAATCTTTTCCAATTCAACCAACTCGTTTCTAAACCAATGACCTTAGGAGGTTTGATACAATTGAGTACAAATCAAAGCTTCAACAGTAGAGGGATTTAAAGAACTACGTGTAATACCCCAAATTTTACCCTTTCTTTTTTATTTTTATTTTAAATTCTTATTAACTTAATAAATTAACCTTTTTTTAAATCTTGTTTTTTTAACTAATAATAATTTAATTAACCTTTTTTATAACTTTACTAATGTTTTTTATTAACTTTTTTTTTTTTTTCTATTTAGTTTATTTATTTAAGTCATTTTAAGCTCTTCTTACTAACTTTTAGGATTTAGATTAAAATTTAACTTTTTTTTTTCTTTTCTTTAAAGAGTAAATTTTTTATAACCTTTTTTAAATTAATTTCTAACACTTTTTTTTTAATCAAATTCTAATATTTTTTTTAAATAAAAATCTAATACTTTTTTTTTAAAAATTAAATCTTTTTCTAACTTTTTTTAAAACTAAATCTTTTTTTCTAACTTTTTTAAAGTTAAATATTTTTTTTCTAACTTTTTTTTAAAACTAAATCTTTTTTCTTCTAACTTTTTTAAAGTTAAATATTTTTTTCTAACTTCTTTTTAAAATTAAATCTTTTTTCTAACTTTTTTTAAATCTTTTTCTAACTACTCTTTAAAGTTAAATCTTTTTCTATCTTTTTTAAAATTAAATCTTTTTTTCTAACTATTTTTAAAGCTAAATCTTGTTTTCTAACTTTAAATCTTTTTTTTCTAACTTTTTAAAATTAAATCTTTTTTTCTAACTTTTTTAAAATTAAATATTTTTTTCTAACCTTTTTAAAACTATTTTTTTTTTTTTTTTTTTTTTTTTAAATTAAATCTTTTTTTTTCTAACTCTTTTTAAAAATTAAATCTTTTTTTCCTCTAAATTCTTTTTTAAAATTAAATCTTTTTTTTTCTAACTATTTTAAAAATTAAATCTCACCTTTGTCACTTTTTTTGTTCTTTATTATTTTTACTCTAAATTTTTCTATCTTTCATTAAAAAATAACAAAAATAGTTTTTTATTATTATTTAATTATTATTTTCGTATTTTAATTAAATCATTTTTTATAAATATTATTTTTTTCACTTTTTTTCTAAATTATTCATAAAAATATCCAAAAAAATCATAAAATAAAAAAATATTGAAAAATTTTGTTCCTTTTATAATATTTTTTATTTTAGGAATCAATAGGATTATTAGTTTTTATTTTAAGTTTATTTTAATTATTTTAAATTATTTAAATTTTATTTTTTCTTAACTAATTATTTAGTTTGGGCTTTAAAATGGGCTTTAGGGACATTATTGACAATTTGGTGTTAACCCTAATTTGTTCCCTATATATACATGTGTTGCCTTGTTGGAAAAGAGGAGAGAATGAAAAAAAACCTAAGAGAGGTCAGAAGGTTTTCTTCAGAAAAGAGGAGAGAGAGAGGAAGAAACAAAGGAGATCCCCAGAGAAGAAAGGCGGTCGTTCCCACAACTCGTTAGAAGGATTGGAGCTCTCCAGTGTTCCCTTATTCAAACCTTTTTCACATTTACCGAAGCAAACCTCCGCTTCGTAGGTTAAATTACTAAACCTTTTGCCTTTTCATGTTTATGTGCATATTTTGCCATGTTAATGTGTTTAGGTCCGTTAAATTACTAAGTCCTTTGCATTTTTCATATTTATTTGCATCCTTGCCATGTTAACCTTCATTGTTGTTTAGATCCGTAGATTTTGATCTGTATGAACCATGATTGTGTCGTATAGGATTGTTTGCATGTCCATTAATTGTCTGTTTGCATTTGCAATTCTATTGTTATTTTTTTTTTTATCAAAACCTTTTTCAAAATCAAAACCTTTTTTATTAAAACTAAAACATTTTTTCCCAAAAAAAACCTTTTTTTTGTTCCCGTAAATATTTTTTCCCAAAAAAAACCTTTTTTTATTCCCAATTGTTCCCGTAAACATTTTTCCCAAAAAAAAAACCTTTTTTTTGTTCCCGTAAACATTTTTTCCCAAAAAAAAAACCTTTTTTTTTGTTCCCGTAAACATTTTTTCCCAAAAAAAAAACCTTTTTTTTGTTCCCGTAAACATTTTTTTCCAAAAAGCCTTTTTTTGTTCCCGTAAACATTTTTTTCTAAAAAAACCTTTTTGTTCCCAAAAACATTTTTTTATATATAATTTAAACTTAACATTTTTTTTATAATTTAAACTTAAATTTTTTTAACTAAGTAATTCCATTTTAAAATTAAAACCTTTTTTTATATATATAATTAAAATATTAAAAAAATTAAAACATTTTTTTACATAATTAAAATATTAAAAAATTAAAACCTTTTCGTAAGGAACTCCTTATGTTTGCCGTGTCATTTTGTGTACCTTTTATTTTTTTTTATTCCTGCATTTCATTTGCATGCTTGAGGTTGAGATGTGCTTGTGGTGGCCACAGCCCCACACTATTTTCCTCCCTCACTTCATTCTAAGTGTCATTACATATTTTCATATTCTTCATGTTTTCAGAAATGTTTCTTTGTTTCTTTATACCCTCTGCCTTTATTACTTTTCTTATTTTTGTACCTTAATTATTCCTCCATATAATGATTTGTCATATTTTCACATTTTTTTATAGTTTTATCCATCCGAAGGTTAGGTCTAACTGTTTGGCCGCCGCGCCAATAGTCCGTAAAACTTCACACATTCAATTTCAAATCCTCAAAACTACAAACTACAAACCCTAATTTTCACAAATGCCTCGCCGCAGGCAAAATTACAATTTTACCCCTAGCATTAGGTCAAAGAGCCGCCGCGCTCATTTTAGGGTTTCTCGCCGTGGAATCCCTAATTTAACCCTAATTACCACTCAACATTTCAACGTAGAGATTTGGAGTTTCTACACTCCACGTAAGCGTGTCCTTAAGATGCGTTTATTCCCCTTGAGACCTTGACCACAGTCAAGAAGTTTCTAACCTCCCTATTGAGGGGAACTACGATTACTCTGATTCCACTCCCGTAAGGATACGTAGGCACAAGATGCGATGTCTTGCCGAGTAAACTTAGAATTAACCCCTTAGGTCTCTTTTCTCACTTGTAATCCTTATGTACATATACCTTAAGCAAATAAATAAAGCAAATAGTAAACATCTGAACAAAAGGTTCCTGTAGAGTACTACAGAAGTTTAGGGTGCTAATACCTTCCCTAAATTTAACCAACCCCCGAACCCTAGATCTTTCCCCGCATTGTGTTTACGATGCAAAATAGGTTTTCCCTCTTTTGACCTTTTCCTTCGGATAAATCAAAGAGCGGTTGTGAATTGAATTGCGATTCAAACTCATTAATAGTTTGTGATCCTATTTCCACCGCAACAGAAAATGGCGACTTCACTGGGGAATAACTTTTGAGGGTTATCCCTAACTTGTTCATATTTATTACTATCTGTGACATTATTCATTTGCATGTATATATTTGTGCTTTGATTGTGGGACTGTTCCTTGTGCTGTGAGATAGGTCCTACACCCGGATCTAGTGTACCTTAGGTAAATGGCAATAGACCAAGGAAACTGTACGACGTATATCGATACGGTTGATCTGGTGGCCATGGTTAGTGCGACTTCTTGGTTGGTGCTTATATTCCTTAAGTCAAGTTGAGGATAATATTGAGGCTGCCATATGTTGTCAACGCACTAACTGACTTTTAGAACCCTAGTTAACTCATCTTGGCCTTTAGAAAGTAGTGAGGTAACCGGCTTTGGTGCAGACTAAAGTTGGTTGACACTCGATACTACGCTCATTGAGATCTTAAACTTGGAGGGTTTTGGTTGGCAAGTAAGTTGCCTTCTGAACAACCACCCTTGTGAAGGATCAATGATATTGAGATCCCTTAGAACCTGGTTACTTTTGTAGGACAGGATGAACCATCTAACTTCAGGGGAGGGTATTTGCCTTTGAACCTCATGCAAGCCTTTAACCTAGGACTTTGTGTGTTTTCATGCATTGCATCCATAAAGCATCTCATCGCATTGTATTTCATGGAGTTCAAACATCATTAATGGATATCGCGGGATACCATAAATAAAAAAAATATAAAATGAAAAAACAAGAAAAAGATTTCCTTGGTACCCCACGACATTCGTCAATGATTGAATCCCATGAAATCTTCATCCACATTTTAGCATCATTTACTTTCTTGCATTGCATGTGTCTCCCGATTTCTCACACTCGGTTCTCTCACCTTCCAGTTTTGTCACCCTGAGTTCTCGGCACCAATACAACACCAGAGCTCAAACTCGGAAAAGAATGGAGGATCAGGCAAAAGAGATTGATCGCCTTAGCAATGAACTCGAAGACCTTCGAGGGGGTATGGGGCGTATGATGGAATTGTTACATGTCATGAATGCTAAGATGGATACCCAGCCCACTGTTGTTTCTGAGATTACCGGCGTTACTGTGGACCCTCCACCAAGTGTGACCGTAGCGAGGGACCCACCTTATGGTCTTGCTCCCGGTTTTGTGCCTCCTCAAGCCACTGTTCCCGATTAATCAACCTGTTCAGCAAGTCGTGCCCTTGTTTTCTGAAGTTTCTAGGGGGGCTCCTATCTTTGCACCACCTGTTGTACACACTCGTGCGCAACCGTACTTCAATGAGACAGCTTTTGATAATCTTGATGAGAATGTTGAGGGTTATGAGAAACATGATAAGCTTCGTGAGGAAGTAAACACTATCGTCCAGAGATTGAAAAAGGTAGAGGGTGATCAAATTTTTGGGACCGCTGCAAGGGATGTTTGTTTGGTCTCAGGTTTGGTTATTCCCCCGAAGTTCAAAACTCCGAACTTTGATCGTTATGAAGGTGCCACCTGTCCTAAGAGTCATTTGATCATGTATTATCGCAAAATGGCTGCCCATGTTGAGAATGATAAACTGATGATTCATTGCTTCCAAGACAGTTTGAAGGGTGCTTCTTCCAAGTGGTATTTAACTTTGGACCAATCCCGCGTTAAGAGCTTTCAAGATTTATCTGACGCTTTCATCAAACACTACAAGTACAATATGGATCTGGCTCCTGACAGAAGACAATTGCTGAGTATGTCACAAAAGAATTCTGAGTCATTCAAAGAGTATGCTCAAAGGTGGAGAGAGACTGCTTCGCAGGTAGAACCTCCTTTGACCGAGAAAGAGTTAGCTGATTGGTTTGTCGACACAGTCCGTCCAGAATTTTACGAGAGAATGGTGGGTAGTGTGACTTCAAATTTCTCCGACATCGTTGCTGTGGGTGTCAAGATTGAATTGGGTATGAAGAGTGGTAAAATGACAAATAATCATGGCGCTTCTAAGGATCAGCCGAAGAAACCTCCGTATAGCTCCCAGAAAAAGAAGGAGAGTGAGACTAATGCTATATCCTCTGGTAGACCAAGGGAACGTTTTTATCGACATCCGCAAGGTTATGCTCAACCTCAAGGGTACCCGGTCCAATATGCTCAACAACCCTATGTGGCAGCTATTACACCTTCTTTCAATCAACAGGTTCCCATGTATCAACCTATGCAACAACCTCCTGTTTAGCCGCCTCCTGTCAACTACCTACAGGCACCCATTACTCCTGCTCCTCAACAGCCAAAGAGTCCGGCTCCTCGCCAGAATATGCCGAATAGAAGAACGTATAAGCCTTGTCCGCCGATTCCAATGACTTTTACCGAGTTGTATCCCTCTTTGGTCAAGCAGGGTCTCATCACCACTCGGGCTTTGGGTCCGCCTCCTAATCCTCTACCCGCCAATTACAACGCCGCCGCTCATTGTTTATTTCATGAGGGTGCGCCTGGTCATGATCTGGAGAATTGTTACGCTCTCAAAAATATTGTCAGGGATCTATTGGAAAAGAAGATTTTGTCATTTGAAGATCCTCAACCAAATATTAAAAAGAACCCTTTCCCTAACCATGAGGGTGTCAATGCCGTTAGTGTTGATTCGGGGGATGGTTATGCCCTTGACGTTGAACAGATTAAGACTCCTCTCAAAATGTTCCATTCGAAACTGTTTGAAGCTGGTTTAGTAGATACTTCCCACGTTGCATGTGTAAGTTGTGAAGCCAGTACTAAGGGTTGTGTGTTAGTTCAGAACGATGTTCAGAGGCTGATTAATGAGGGTGTTTTACAAGTGACAAGCCAAGCCAAGAAGGATGTAGTCGCTGTGGTTGAGCCTGTTTTCCATCAGCCTGAATCAAAGGGTAAGGTACCAGTGTTTAATTTATCAGGGGCAGGCTCCGCCAACCTCGTGTTCGATATACCAAGGTCGTATATCCCTGAAGTGAATCAGCCTAAGCCTATAGTTATTCGAAGACCGAGTCCGTTTCCTTTCAGTGATCCTAAAGCTGTGCCTTGGAAATATGACGTGACTATGATCAACGAAGAATCTGGGAAAATTATTTTGAAGCAACGACTGAAAACTGTTGAAGATGTGACCAGCGTAACTGGGGCAAGCCATGACGACTCACAATGATCATAAACCAGACGTTCTTTCCATTGAGGCTCCGCCAAAGGAAACTGTTGCTCTTAGATTTCATAAACATTTAGAAGGATTTTTCCGACAGTTCATTTGTTTATTTATATGCATTTCTCTTTGATTAAGCATATTTAGCATGTACGAACTTGTTTATCTTTGATTAATTAATGCAACGCATATGTTTGTCTTGAATAAATCCATTCGTTTCACTCATTCAAACAACGTTTTCATAAATCATAATGCCAACTTTACCCGATCTCTTGTTCTGATGGAGAATTGGGGGGAGGATGACGAACCCAAAACGTCAGATTTCTTGTCGTATGCTTTCGATTGAAACCCGCTGATGATGTAAGGCATTGTTTCAAATCCCAAACACTGGAGATATAAGGATGTTAATCCCTAGTCAACCCTTTGAGCCTTGAAGTAGGAGTTTTTCTTTCTTTTTAAGAACCTTCATCCTAACCTGGGGCAGGGTAGGTTTCAGTTAAACCGATCGAGCGCTTAGACTCTTAAAAAGGAAGAGCCAACCTTCGAGAATTTATCCTTAGCATCTTAAGAAGTCCAATACAATGGCTATCCCTCGGTTACCTAAGGAGTGGGGCAGTCACGAGTCTTTCAAAAGATTTACACGACTTGTGCATAAAAGAATATTAAAAAAAATAAGAGCCCGCTAAGTCAAAACCTATGAAGGAGACTTAGGCAAAACTGGGGCATCCCGCTGGACTCCAAAGTCAGATCAAAAGACGTTGTCCAGGCAAAAGTTAGGGAATAAAAGCAAAACTAGAGGGTACAATAAATAATCCCTAGTAAAGAACAAAATCGTGTGAACAATTGCCATTAGAAATAGGTGAGTGACTGCCATGTCCAAAGCCTTGATAAGTTCTCGACCATAGCAAATCCGCTTGAGATATGAGCGTTCGTATCCGGTTAACTGAATTAGGATTGGAGAACATCACGAAGAATGGGTGGGTACAAATATAACTTTGAGCCTTTATCCTTTGTTTCTTAAACCGTGAACCGAGCCACGATACAACCTTTAAAAGACCTAATTGAAGTAGGACTTCGGTTGAAAGCATACTTGACAAGATCACGTTTCCTGACTCCTACGAGCTATGCTCAAAAATTCATGTTGGCATTATAATTCAAACTTATATCCTAACCAGTGATCTCGGTCACGAGTTGTTGAGGTATCTTTTTCAAAACAAAAAAACAAAAAATTCAAGACAAATATACGCGTACATTGATAAGCTCAGGATAGGCATTTCAGGCATGATGACTTTGCTTGATATCTTAGAGATTTACATATGGACATAACCCGTGGAACTTGATGATCCTGCTAAACAGGGGCAGGCAGTTTCCCAATTCGCTTACCAACGCGAGTCTGACGTTCTTAAGAGCTATTTCCCAAAGATTTCATCGTAACACGATTAATTTGTGCCAGTTACGTCGAGACCTGACAAATCTCTCAAAGAGTTTGAAAACAGTGGGGCAACCAGACTCCATGTTTCTCTATAAAATCCTCTTGAGATGACCATACCTCACAACACAAGTATTCTGGGGCACCATGTTTTTAAAGGAAACAAATGGCGGCTACTATAAGGTCCTGCAAGATCAAAACCATGGGATTTCACAATTTTTTCATGCACCCGATGGATTTTACTCACAGCGGCCTTCATACCCCAGTAAGCCTCAGTGTTGCAACAGACTCCTAAACTATTGCCTCATCACAGTCCCCAGAGAGACTATAAGCTGACAATTTTTTTTCTTGGGTAACTCGAAAGTGTCCCTCAGGTTTTCTTCTCCCCATGCGAAGACGTGGTACTATGCACCCAAGCAGATTACCTTCTCCCCAGCAGAGAATTCAGAACTTTAAAACCAGATTTGGTTCTACCATTGATCTTTCTTACCCATGATGGACGTATTGATTGCCGGGAACGCAGGGTCTTTCCGTCGAGATGTTTATTTCATCTCTCGTCTCGTCTCTAGTCTGTTTCGTCAGTATACGCAAGGGCATAAGCATCACATGCCTATTTCATTTCATATTCATTACATACTCATTACATACTCATTTCATAACATCTTGCATAGTTACATACATAGACATCAACATACATTCATATTAACATATCCATTAACATACGCGATAACATGCACAGGTTCATCGTGTCTCCATCATTGGTCGTTACCACCGAGTAATTGGGGTTTGTCCATTCTCTCCAAATAGATTGTCAGCCCTAAGCATAAAATGCTTACTTGTTTCCAGTTTCCCCACAGAGCTCGATCCTCGTGGATGACGGTTACTTCAGCTATCTTTCCTCGCCAGGATTAGATATTTACCCTTCGAGATCATTCCCTCGATGGAGTTTTGATTTCCAGTCTTCTTTCTAGCTCGATCCTAGATTGAATCTCAGTCTTGTCGGTCGTCAATCCCAACCGGACGTGCATTTATTTTGCACCATCTAAAATTTTCACCATACATTGGCAGATACGCGACTATCTCGCTTGAGAAGTTTATCACTGTACCCGGACGTGCATTTATTTTGCACTATCTTTCAAGAAAATCAACTACAATCCTTTACAGATACACGCCAGTTCGCGCCTGGAAAATATATCAGTACAACACTTTACAATCCTACATGTTACAACCTTTTACACTTTACATCTTACAACATCAACATACGACATTTCTCATCTAAGAAGTCGATCATATCCTCGTTATGACTCGCAGCAAATGGCCATCTCCATGGAGCAGTTGGGCTTCCATTTACCTGCCGTCTTGAGGTTTGAACCAAATCGTATTCAGGAGAGCACGATCTTGAGTTACGGGGAGGTTTGAGCAGTTTCATATTCAGGAGAGCACGATTCTGAAGTTATGAAGAAGTTCGTTTATCCCTTAGTAAAAGAAGGAGCGGAATCATATTCAGGAGAGCACGATTCTGAGTTATGAGGAAGTTCGATTACCCAGTTTCGTATTCAGGAGAGCACGATTCTGAAATATGAAGAAATTCAGTCATCCAGTTTCATATTCAGGAGAGCACGATTCTGAAATATGAAGAAATTCAGTCATCCAGTTTCATATTCAGGAGAGCACGATTCTGAAATATGAAGAAATTCAGTCATCCAGTTTCATATTCAGGAGAGCACGATTCTGAAATATGAGAAAATTCAGTCATCCAGTTTCATATTCAGGAGAGCACGATTCTGAAATATGAAGAAATTCAGTCATCCAGTTTCATATTCAGGAGAGCACGATTCTGAAATATGAGTATATTCAGTCATCCAGTTTCATATTCAGGAGAGCACGATTCTGAAGTATGAGGAAGTTCAGTTTACCCTTTTCATGTGCAGGAGAACATAATCTTGAAGCATGAAGAAGTTTATTTATCCTTCAGTAAGAGAAGAATCAGAATCGTATTCCAGGCGCCGACCTTAAATGCGAGAAGATTTATTTATCAGATAAGCAGCAACCTCTTTATTTGAGTGCTTATCCATTTTGGCACATAAGTCCCTTCCAACGATAAGTGACAGTTCTCCCTCGAGAAGCTTATCAGGGCAATTCCCATCAAAGTCCAGTTATTTTGGCATACAGTCGGTCTTTACCTTGTATATTTGCTACGGATTCCCGAAAAGTCCGTTTGATCCTGTCACGAGGGATAGGTTACAGAAGCTTGGATGTTATTCCTTGCTCAATGCTCCAGCATTCTGTAATCGATCTTACAATCGTACGTGATCCAGTTTTATTTTTAGATTCCCCAGTGGAGGCCGTCTCATAGGTACCATCTCCATTCGAGGATCTCGTTCCTTTTCTAAAAGTGACAATTGGTCATTCGCACCAGTTGACTATCATTTTTAGAATTCCCCAGTGACGTACTGTGTCTCAGCGCGTCGTTTTCCCCAGTGTGTTCTTCTCGTAGCATCTGTGTCGTCGTATTCGTCAGCATTTTCGCATTCATCATTCCAGCATACGCATCACATCATATTCACGGCATCATCTGCATTAATCTGTTCTCGCTTTGTCCATAGCATTGCATATCGCCGCATATAAGGGCAAAATTTTCGGTTATCTATATTTAAATCCCTCCACCATGATTCCTTGAGTCTCCGTCACTCAAATCATCTGGTGTAGCTATTTAAATAGGGGCAACTGTAATACCCCAAATTTTACCCTTTCTTTTTTATTTTTATTTTAAATTCTTATTAACTTAATAAATTAACCTTTTTTTAAATCTTGTTTTTTTAACTAATAATAATTTAATTAACCTTTTTTATAACTTTACTAATGTTTTTTATTAACTTTTTTTTTTTTTTTTTTTTCTATTTAGTTTATTTATTTAAGTCATTTTAAGCTCTTCTTACTAACTTTTAGGATTTAGATTAAAATTTAACTTTTTTTTTTCTTTTCTTTAAAGAGTAAATTTTTTATAACCTTTTTTAAATTAATTTCTAACACTTTTTTTTTAATCAAATTCTAATATTTTTTTTAAATAAAAATCTAATACTTTTTTTTTAAAAATTAAATCTTTTTCTAACTTTTTTTAAAACTAAATCTTTTTTTCTAACTTTTTTAAAGTTAAATATTTTTTTTCTAACTTTTTTTTAAAACTAAATCTTTTTTCTTCTAACTTTTTTAAAGTTAAATATTTTTTTCTAACTTCTTTTTAAAATTAAATCTTTTTTCTAACTTTTTTTAAATCTTTTTCTAACTACTCTTTAAAGTTAAATCTTTTTCTATCTTTTTTAAAATTAAATCTTTTTTTCTAACTATTTTTAAAGCTAAATCTTGTTTTCTAACTTTAAATCTTTTTTTTCTAACTTTTTAAAATTAAATCTTTTTTTCTAACTTTTTTAAAATTAAATATTTTTTTCTAACCTTTTTAAAACTAATTTTTTTTTTTTTTTTTTTTTTTTTAAATTAAATCTTTTTTTTTCTAACTCTTTTTAAAAATTAAATCTTTTTTTCCTCTAAATTCTTTTTTAAAATTAAATCTTTTTTTTTCTAACTATTTTAAAAATTAAATCTCACCTTTGTCACTTTTTTTGTTCTTTATTATTTTTACTCTAAATTTTTCTATCTTTCATTAAAAAATAACAAAAATAGTTTTTTATTATTATTTAATTATTATTTTCGTATTTTAATTAAATCATTTTTTATAAATATTATTTTTTTCACTTTTTTCTAAATTATTCATAAAAATATCCAAAAAATCATAAAATAAAAAAATATTGAAAAATTTTGTTCCTTTTATAATATTTTTTATTTTAGGAATCAATAGGATTATTAGTTTTTATTTTAAGTTTATTTTAATTATTTTAAATTATTTAAATTTTATTTTTTCTTAACTAATTATTTAGTTTGGGCTTTAAAATGGGCTTTAGGGACATTATTGACAATTTGGTGTTAACCCTAATTTGTTCCCTATATATACATGTGTTGCCTTGTTGGAAAAGAGGAGAGAATGAAAAAAAACCTAAGAGAGGTCAGAAGGTTTTCTTCAGAAAAGAGGAGAGAGAGAGGAAGAAACAAAGGAGATCCCCAGAGAAGAAAGGCGGTCGTTCCCACAACTCGTTAGAAGGATTGGAGCTCTCCAGTGTTCCCTTATTCAAACCTTTTTCACATTTACCGAAGCAAACCTCCGCTTCGTAGGTTAAATTACTAAACCTTTTGCCTTTTCATGTTTATGTGCATATTTTGCCATGTTAATGTGTTTAGGTCCGTTAAATTACTAAGTCCTTTGCATTTTTCATATTTATTTGCATCCTTGCCATGTTAACCTTCATTGTTGTTTAGATCCGTAGATTTTGATCTGTATGAACCATGATTGTGTCGTATAGGATTGTTTGCATGTCCATTAATTGTCTGTTTGCATTTGCAATTCTATTGTTATTTTTTTTTTATCAAAACCTTTTTCAAAATCAAAACCTTTTTTATTAAAACTAAAACATTTTTTCCCAAAAAAAACCTTTTTTTGTTCCCGTAAATATTTTTTCCCAAAAAAAACCTTTTTTTATTCCCAATTGTTCCCGTAAACATTTTTCCCAAAAAAAAACCTTTTTTTTGTTCCCGTAAACATTTTTTCCCAAAAAAAAAACCTTTTTTTTGTTCCCGTAAACATTTTTTCCCAAAAAAAAAACCTTTTTTTTGTTCCCGTAAACATTTTTTTCCAAAAAGCCTTTTTTTGTTCCCGTAAACATTTTTTTCTAAAAAAACCTTTTTGTTCCCAAAAACATTTTTTTATATATAATTTAAACTTAACATTTTTTTTATAATTTAAACTTAAATTTTTTTAACTAAGTAATTCCATTTTAAAATTAAAACCTTTTTTTATATATATAATTAAAATATTAAAAAAATTAAAACATTTTTTTACATAATTAAAATATTAAAAAATTAAAACCTTTTCGTAAGGAACTCCTTATGTTTGCCGTGTCATTTTGTGTACCTTTTATTTTTTTTTATTCCTGCATTTCATTTGCATGCTTGAGGTTGAGATGTGCTTGTGGTGGCCACAGCCCCACACTATTTTCCTCCCTCACTTCATTCTAAGTGTCATTACATATTTTCATATTCTTCATGTTTTCAGAAATGTTTCTTTGTTTCTTTATACCCTCTGCCTTTATTACTTTTCTTATTTTTGTACCTTAATTATTCCTCCATATAATGATTTGTCATATTTTCACATTTTTTTATAGTTTTATCCATCCGAAGGTTAGGTCTAACTGTTTGGCCGCCGCGCCAATAGTCCGTAAAACTTCACACATTCAATTTCAAATCCTCAAAACTACAAACTACAAACCCTAATTTTCACAAATGCCTCGCCGCAGGCAAAATTACAATTTTACCCCTAGCATTAGGTCAAAGAGCCGCCGCGCTCATTTTAGGGTTTCTCGCCGTGGAATCCCTAATTTAACCCTAATTACCACTCAACATTTCAACGTAGAGATTTGGAGTTTCTACACTCCACGTAAGCGTGTCCTTAAGATGCGTTTATTCCCCTTGAGACCTTGACCACAGTCAAGAAGTTTCTAACCTCCCTATTGAGGGGAACTACGATTACTCTGATTCCACTCCCGTAAGGATACGTAGGCACAAGATGCGATGTCTTGCCGAGTAAACTTAGAATTAACCCCTTAGGTCTCTTTTCTCACTTGTAATCCTTATGTACATATACCTTAAGCAAATAAATAAAGCAAATAGTAAACATCTGAACAAAAGGTTCCTGTAGAGTACTACAGAAGTTTAGGGTGCTAATACCTTCCCTAAATTTAACCAACCCCCGAACCCTAGATCTTTCCCCGCATTGTGTTTACGATGCAAAATAAGTTTTCCCTCTTTTGACCTTTTCCTTCGGATAAATCAAAGAGCGGTTGTGAATTGAATTGCGATTCAAACTCATTAATAGTTTGTGATCCTATTTCCACCGCAACACTACGGAATGAATCAAGGACTCGACCTCTTATACTAAAAGTCGATTCTGAAGATACTGTGGATACAGGGAAAAAATGATATTTATTTGTGTTTCCTTTCCACCAAGTGAGAATGTTAAATGTTGGAGAATCATCTTCAACACCATCCTCTAAATACTTATCCAACTCATTTACTTGCACTTTTTTCTTCATATTCATTCTGAACAAATTGTCTCAATCTTCATCCTCTTCACTATTTTCAGTTATAGAATGAGAGACAATGTTTTAAAGACGAGACACTAGAACCATCATTATGAGAAACAGGATACAAATTCACAATATTAATAAGAATCAAATAGCATCCTTTTTTATCTAAGCAATCTTTTAAACTCACACCAACATATTGAATTATGAGAAAAGGGAAGATGCACTGACAGTATAAATTAATTTTACACTGTCAACTAATAACGATCATGTATCCCGCCAAGTCAATTGAAAATTTTAAATTATTTTATGACATGACAGAGTGATATATTCTTATTAGACGACAGTGTAAAATTATCAGTGCATCTCTATTAAACTCTTAAATTATACCTGAAAAAAAGCCTTGCATTGATATCTAAAACATAATATTAATTATTAAAGGGACAATGAAACACACAAAAAAAGTTATTGATATCTAAACATGATATTAAACATACAAAAAGCCTTATATAGATAAAATTCAAGAGAAAGAGAAACGAATGAGGGAGTCGGTTATACGAGGGGAAGGTATTAGCACTCCTCACATCTGTCGTACTTGACGGAAACCATTTTACTTGTTCTTTGCATTAACGGGTGTTATTATCTAAAGGTTACTTGCGAAATGGAATAAGAAAGGTTTATAGTTACTGTGCTCATGGAGGATTAGGGTCTTCGTGCCTACGTATCCTCATAATGCAATGAGGAAATCAGAGCTCTGTAGTTCGGAGGAAAAATAAAAAAGGGTGAAAGCAAAGGAAGGTTGTTCGCCAAGATCTCGCAATCTTGTGCCTACGTATCTTGATAGTGCAATGGGGAAGTCAGAGCTCCGTAATTTGTGGAACTAAAGATGAATGAAAGGTTTAGTGTTTAAACCGTTGAGGAGATGAAGCTGGTAGAAATGATGTTTGAACCAAATGAGAGATAGAAGTGTTTGTATCAAAAGGATAATAGAAGTGATGAGAGCAGTGTTTAAACGAAATAAGAGGTAAAAATGGTGTTTAAACCAAAGAAGAAATATAAGTGGTGTTAAAACCAATAGAGTGGTGTTTAAATCAAAGAAAGAAATTGAAGCGCCGTTTAAACCAAAGAAAAGATATCAGTGGTATTTAAAACAAAGGAGAGAAAAAAGTGGCGCCTAAACCAAAAGAAGTGATATAAGTGGTGTTTAAATCAAGAAGGATAATATAAATTATATGAGTGGTGTTTAAACCTAGAAATAAGTAAAGTGGTGTTTAAACCAAACAGGAGAGAAAAATGGTGTTTAAACCAAAGCGTTTGATACAAGTGGTGTTTAAACCAAAGAGAGACAGACGTGGTGTTTAAACCAATGAGAGATAGAAGTGGTGTTTAAACCAAGGTAGCGGTATTTAAACCAGAGAAGAAACATGGGTGGTGTTTAAACCAGGCAGAGAGAAGGGTATGTTAACCATAAGATAGTGATTAACCTAAAGAAATAAGTTGTAGGGTTTGTTAGTCAAGAAATGGTGATTAACCCTAAGAAGGAAATTTTGGTATTTTAACTGAGAATTAGTGATTAACCAAAAGAAAGGAGATATTGGTCTTTTAACGGAGAATTAGTGATTAATCCTAATAAGGAGAATATTCAAAGAGGAAAGTGTTTGGTCCAAGAAGAAGCTTGTTGTTGATGTTGATTTTAGGTTTTGAAAAGAAGATTGTTTTGATTTGAATTGTACTAAAGTCTATAAGTGAAGGTGAATACTTCAAACAACTAAGCCACACGTCCTATGTTTGAAACATTCAGAATGAGGGTAAGAATGTTTCATTCTCATTCCTTCTCCACTGCTTAAGGTTCGTGACGTACAATCCTAATCGAATTTTAAAGGTTTTTTAGAATGTGTTTGCAAAATGATTTGATTGGGTCAAGTATTTGGAGTTTGAAAGGTGAACTTGGTGTGAAATGAAATGAATGGGTGAGAATGAGAATGGAGTGGATGAGATGTTTAACGTTGGATTAAGCACTCGAGTTGCTTTCAAATGAATTTGATTTTGAAAAGCATTTGACGTTGGATCAAGTGTATTTTTTATTCTTTTGAAAATAATATTTTTATCGTTTTGGTTTTATCTTGTTAGTTAGTATGCAAAGGAAAGCGATAAATAAAATAAATCCTACGTTATTACATGTGCATGGGAGTGAGGGACATTTTTTCCATAATGAAGGGATAGATCACAGACCAATACATTGTCATGGGGATTGTGTAAAAATTTTCCCACAATGGGGGATGAATCACATGCCACAAATAAAAGCTAAGTCCATACAAGCTGCAAAGCACAAACAACCATAAAGGCATATAAATACTAAGGGAATTAGCACACAATACAATCATATCGAATAGAAACAAATGAACGCGGATATTGTAACACCATCTATTTTGTTAATTAAACAGAATCTTGTTTTAATTTAATTATTTGAAGTAGCTGATTTAGTGTGACTTTGATAATAAAAAATAGAATCCCATATTTTAATTATTTAAAGTATTAATTTATAGTGATCAAAATAAATAAAAATAATAATAATTAATTTATGGGAAAACAAATAATTTTAAATGGGAGAATATGCATGTATTGTTGTTACTTTTAAATCAAGTTTAATAAATATATTAAGTACTATAAAATACAAGTTTGTGTGTGGTGGTTATTTTATAAAACTAAGTTGAGTGATTATATTAAATTTAAACTAAAACTTAATAATATATAAAAGTGGTGATTATTATTAGGTTACTGTATGGTTGGATTTATATGTGTGGAAGTAGGATAAAAGCATATAAGGCTACTGATGTGATATAGAAATTGAGGGTCTGTATAATGGTTTGGAAATAATTATATACTTTAATTATAAGGATTATTAATCTTGGTAATTTAATAGAGATATCACTCATGCAGTCACTTCACTTGTAATGAATTTTAAATTTCCATAGACCTATTCTTTCCACAAATTGTAGAGTCAAACTCTCTCTCCTAATATATCAATTTGTTCCACAAATCAAGCTTATCCCAATCTACTATTTATCTAATATTAAATAATTGAATGGTTTGCCTAAACTGCCCTTTAAGCAACAAAAAAAAATTCACTTCAAACAAGGTTATTCAGTAATTAACAAAAGACTCAATTTATTAACTTCCTCTTTGATGTCCACGTGTCACCAAATGGTTTGTCTAATGGATACTAGATTTTTTTCTCCCCAAAATCCATATGCATCGGATAATGGATATCATTTTGAAACTTTCTTCCCTCTCTCTCCTTTAATCTTTCTATACTTCTCTCTCCAAGTTTGCTATTTTCTTCTATCTTTCCCGTCAATCCCTAGCACCGTCGTCACCGTCCATTTTTTTCACATCTATTGTTAATTGATGGTTTTTGTGTGTTTTGTCACTATGCCAAAAAAGACCTTTAGCAGCGCTTTTTTTGCCCTTTAGCAGCGCTTTAAAGCGCTGCTAAAGGTAAAGGCAACGCTTTTTTTATGGAAAAAGCGCTGCTAAAGGCTCCCTTCAGCAGCACTTTTAGCCGCGCTTTTATAGCCCTTTAGCAGCGCTTTCATAAACGCTGCATATTCCCCCAACCATCCCCCCCTTTAGCAGCGCTTTCACAAAGTGTTGTCTTAGAGCCCACCTTTAGCAGCGCTTTTACAAAGCGCTGCCATAGCCCCCCCTTTAGCAGCACTTTTTACAAGCACTGTCTTAGACCCCCCCCCCCCTTCCAAACCTATAGCAGCGCTTTTGTAGCGCAATGTTTGTGACCTTTAGCTGCGTTTTTTTGTAAAAGCGTTGTCTAATGTCCTAGATTTTAAAATTTTTTTATTTAAAATATTCACCCTATTTTGTATATTTACCAACAACCTGCTTATATTACACAAATCTGCTTATAATTCAGACCTTTATTTCAACACTTTGGCCTTATATATACAATTCAAAACTTTGGCCTTAAATATACAATTCAAAACTTTGGCCTTATATATACAATTCAAAACTTTGGATACATTGTAACTCATCACTTTGTTCATAAACATTTTAATATACACATAAACCTGTTTAAATATGTTACAACAAAATTCGATCCTTAGAATTACAACAACACAAATACATTCAATTTACATATAATTACAATTCTTCCAATCCGATAACTCTATACAATTCTCAACCCAAGAATAAATTGACACCATTCCTCTTTAATTTCTTCCAATTTTGCTTTCGTGTAAGTAGCGCACTTGAATTCATCAAAATACTACATAATATAACAGATCGAATAAGATTTAAATTTAAAACTAATTACTCAGATGAAGTATCGGATAATTATCAAAATGAATCATATAACTTATATAATGAATTGATCCATACCATGACTGGAATCTCAAGTTGACCAGAAAGAATAATTTCCCTCATAAAGCGCAATACAAAATATCCACAGTCAATACCATTGCGCTGCCGAGGACACTGTAAATGGAAAAAACAAACGAACATTTATCAGGATATATAGTTTAAATAGTTTTATCAAGTAGAACCACTATAACAGTCAAACATGCGAAAATATACCTCCACTCTGATCCAGTTGATGTTGTTAGCCTTGCTTTTTGGCACTGTTGCATCTTTTTGTACTCTGAATATTTGTATAACTCTAACATAATATAAACGCATATTTAGAACAATGTCACATAATAAATAAAGATATATAATTAAAGACAACAATATATCTCATCACTTACGTATCAACAAAGTTCCTCTGATTTTTATATTTTGTTGTATCGCCATCCAATGAATTTATATAATACACTATTTCTTTCGTCGGATTAATCGCGATCAACAACCAATGTCCACTATAAAATAAGACAACAGTTTAGACGGAAATGTTATATAGAAAGGGAAAAATCGAACAATTATAATAAATGAATTTAGAATAAAATCTAACCCATGGCCAATATTATATGGCAACAAGAACAACTTCTCCGTAGTCGCGCGCATAAATCTTTGCACTGTGTACTCTTTGACTGTATCTGGTGTCTGGTCTATTATACGTGAGTTGACACAGCTAGCAGATAAGAATGCGAATACTGAAGTCATTTCATTCGGGACCAATAACTTGTCATACAAGAACCTAAAAAAACATAATCAACATTAGAATATTCAGTTAAACGAGCAAATTTTAAAATGTTCAATTATTTAATTAAAATGGATCGAAGTACCTGATGTATGAATGCATAACACCGACCCCCAATTCAGAATGGTTGAAAACCTGATCAAAATCCTCCTTAGCAATTGTTTCGGGATATTTGTTGTACCCCAAATTTTGACCCCTTAGATTCTCATTATCATTGTAGAAGCATGATCATGCATTATTTAACCCTAATCCAGTGCAAGTTTTTGTTTGTCAAAGTTACAGGTGAATTAGGGTTTCCGCGCCGACAAATTCAAGACAACAAAGGAATGATCAATCAAAATTTTGGGCTAGGTAAATCATGGAATGAAATCAAACATAAATATCAAATTCAAGTAAGAAGCCAATTTGAGTAAATCAGTTCAGAGTCAAAGACAGTGCAGTCGGGAGGCCCCAATTAGGGTTTTTAACTAGTGAAAAGTCAACTGTGGTTTGACTTTGATGTTGGAAGGTGTTGTAATGGTGGTATTGAGATCCATGGAGTTCATATAGTCTATTGAAGTCTGTTCAAGAAGTGTCAAAGTCTCGGGATGTCCGGAATGTCAACAGACGACTCAATCGGCACCGATTGATCGTACGGTTGACCGAAAAGTCAACTCTCCAAATTTTGAGAATTGGCCTTCAAGTTGTGAAGCAAAGTTGTTCCTTATGTCATAATGGACTTGCATATCAATTTTCATGATCATTGAATCAAGGATGTGAGAGTAATCAAAAAATCGGGAAATTAGGGTTTCGAAAGGGGCTAAACCCTAACTCCTTAACCACACACTCAAATGAGATGGTTCCAAACTCATTGAAAATATCTTGACAAGTCCTACAAAAGTCCCATACTAGTCCACAACCAGAAAATGCATACTTTTTGAGATAGAAGCAAAAACATTCCTAGAAGGGAAAATAACTTAGAAAATTTCTAAGTTATTTTCACTTGAAAAGCTTGTGTGCAGCCAACTTTGAGAGGATTTGTCACCTAGTTCCAATTGGAGTTTGATTTCTTGGCAAACATGAATGTTGTAGAGCTACATGAGGGATTTCCAAAAAGTATTAGAAGTCCCCAAAAGGAGTTATGAGCAGAAAGTTACATAGGTGCAAAGTTGGAGGTTTCACACTTTAGTCCCACATTGGCTGAATTTTCAAGATTGATTTCTTTCACCAATTTTGCCAAATATTCTTGATCCAACTTGTTGTATCTGATGTATGAGATGTATGTAGCATGAAACAAAAGAGAATTATGCAGAATAGCCCAAAATCAAAGGCTTGAGTCCATTGCCTTGCAAGTGGAGCAAGTGGACAAGTTACACTTCCAAGCATGAGGTGTAAAGTGGGAAGGTTGTACCAGCCCCTTCCCTATGATCTATAGGCTGCAAAACACATCAGAAATCATTAAGGAACTTTTAAAAAATGGTCTTTCAGCAGAGCAAGTGGAAAACCCTCCAAGGGAGGTTTGTTTCAAAATATCTCCAAGCTTGCTTCATGATGAAGTAAAGTCTCTAGCAAGCACCTCAACCTATTTCTCTATAAAAGGAGGGCTCATTTACCTCATTTAATACACAATTCATCTGATAAAACCTATAGAGAAGCTATGTCATTACAATTCCTTCACCTTGCTTCAAAATCTCAAAAGTCACAAAATCCATGAAAACACCAAAATATGTCATGAAGTGAAATTTGCTCAAAATCATTTCTACTCTTTCCAACACTTCAAACACCCTTCACACAACTTCTAAATACCATATAGAAGGTGTGATCCCTTAAACCACCAAGAAACCTCAAAGATCAAAAAGTCAAACTTCTACCTTTCATACTTTGACCAAAGCTACAAAAATCTCCAAATTTTGCTCCAAGCCTTTTCTTGAGGGTTTGATCACTCATACACCTCACAAATAACATCTCTCAACTGTTCAAGCACCTATCAACCATTAGAAACTCACATCTTTTCATTTAGCATGAAAAGTGCATTATTACTTAAAGTTGAAGCAAGAACCAAGGCCAAGAAGTGAAGTAAAGAATCTCTGGTTTTCTCAACCATTCTAGCTCACTTATAAGAATCTACAAGAGGTATGTGACTGGCCCCTATGAACTTTCACCTCATTTTCATATTTTTTGCATTTGTATGTGAAATTTGAAGTTGTGGTTGTTAATGATTCAACATGGCATTTTGCTGTTTAATGAATATAAGCTTCCATTGATTCTGAAGGTGTACATTGGATTTGTTCTTGTCATATGAATGTATTATGAGTTATTGATATACTGTCAGAAACAGTTTTGGTGCATTCTCATGGATTACTCTTGTAGCTTACTCCTCTTTTCTATGACAGTTATGTTAGAACAACTTAGGTACCCCAAAGTCATTGGTTGGCATACTTGTGACTTATAAGCATATGTGTTCAATTTGCCTTGATGTTTTGATGCAGTCCTATACCATATTCTGTTTGAGGCTATCCTTGTCAATTAGTTAATTGCTGCAGATTTAGTAGAGTTCATGTTCAATTACAAAACTGATGTGGAGAGGTTTTGTTTCAATTTGTAAATTACATTCCAGTTGTGTGTATTGGTATGTTTGCCTACTGTTTCATCACCTGTTGCAAGCATGAGCTCTGTTAAGATTTGTGTGTTGGTTGTGGTTTCTAATTTGTCTTGCTGTCATGAAATTAAACTTTGGTATTGAAGATCATTTAGATTGATTCATTGGTGTTTTGCTGCTAGTAAAAGGAAAGTGTTGCTACTGCCAAAACATACCCTAGCAGTTGAACTTCACTTTTTGCATAAAGCATTAAAACTTGGATTTTAGCATCAAGACAAGTTTCAATGTGCAGTAGGAGTATGTTTGTGTATTTACTTGCTTTGTTTGCACACAAATTCATGATTCACATATTGTACACAAATGTATCAAACTCATCAAACCACACAAATGTCAATTTCTGCCACAATTTGGTTTTTTGCATCAAGATTACATTGAAACATCTCATGAATACCATTTGGAATATGCTAGTCTCACTGCTTTACATTAAAAATAATCTGTTGTGAATTTCATGTTTCAAAGGCCATTTTTCATACACATTCATGCAACTTAAGTGCTACTTTTGCATAGAACTTGTTTTTCACTCAAACCACTTCAGACACACTTCATATTGATCATTGTTGAGGTGTTAGCATGATCATTTTGCACAAAAACTCACTGTCATGGAAACTCACCCTTCAAGATGCATTTTCTTCACAAAAATGACATATCACACATCACTTCTTGCATCAGTGTATTTTCCATTGAAATGATTGATCTAACACTCCATACTCATCAATTGTAAAGTGTTTGCATAGTTGTTTGAAGTTAAAACTGCTTGAAACAAAAATCACACATTGAAATGCATGTTCACACACAAGAGAATGCACTTTGATTACCAAAATCCACACTGTCAGTGCAACCCTCTATTTTTCAATCAATCATTCTTTAACTTACATTAGAGGTGTACAGAAGGTGGAATTGATCAATGTTTGCCTTAAGCTTGAAATTCCACATTTCATGCATGATCTTATGTCATTCTTTTGCATTTTGCATGTGACTTATCATGACAGTTCAGTTTTAACTACAAAGATAGTTTAGAATCACTCCTTTGTACTTACCTGAGGTGTGTGTAACCTTGTTGTAGATAATGTTTGCCTTAAGCTGAAATTCCACATGTTCATGCATAATCCATGTCATCTTTGCATTTTGTGTGTGACTTTTCATAACAGACCAGTTTCAGCCCCAAGGATGAGTTGCATTCATTCATTACCATTTATATATGATGTGTGTACATTTGTTATGGTTTGAGCATGAGTGTGTGAGGCTACCCATGAGAAAATGCAACTTTGAACCTAAAACAAAAGCACTATAGGGTTTTTCACTAGAGGGATAAGTTGAGAAAACTAAGACCACCATTGGATTCCTTGTTCAATTCTACCCCAAATCCATATAAAGTTTGTGAAAAAAGGATAAGCGGTTAGTGAGATACGGTACAAAACGTAAATGCCCGGTTATGTGTGTTCTTGCCCAGCCATAGAACCAACTTACCCTTATAATTAATTAGGGGTGGCTTCATCAATGGATGTATAGCCACCCCAGTGGTATGACCATGCGCCCTTTCACCCCTTGTTCTTGAGTTTGACCCCTGAGGAGGGTAACTCTTTTGTTTAATTTTATGATTTTTCGTACAAATTTCAAAAATTCGTATCTCACTCGTTTTTCATCTGTTCTTTTTTTGTTGTGCTCGTATTAATGTGTACTTTCATGCCATGTTTTTATTTTTGATGTTTGCATATTTTATCACTTACTTTGTTTATGTACAAGTTGTGCGCATTTACGCGATCGTTTACCTAGTTTCAGATGAATGTTCATGTGATTCCTTTCAATATTTTTCTTGATACTTGTTTGAATCCATGCCTATACATGTTAGTTAACATGCTAGGATTTATTTCTTAGTTTTTACCATTTTTATCTGATGATTTCACCGAGTGCGAACTGCCGCCGCAGTACCCGTTATTTTCATCTGTTAAAGGTTATCATCATATTTCATTCTCACAATCTCTTAATATTTAATTGGTTGTAACCATGATTATGCTTTACCTTGATTGTCATCTTGTCTAGCATTCTATTTTCTTTTATCCCAAAGCGAAGAAACTCGTTAGTTCTCGTCCAAGTCGTCTCCCCGTTTTTCCTCCAAAGGAAGGTCTGTCCATTTGACCCTCGATGTCATGGATAACTTATTCAATCACACCCTTGACTTTGTTAAGTCATTTTCAACCTTAGATTAGAAGTCCCAGATTTTGCTTAAGTCTAAAAGACCCACCCGTACTAGGAGCGTTTTTCAACTAGAACCCTAGGAAAGAGTTCGTCAACTCTGTGTAAGAATCATCGTTATGATCTCTTACTTTCCACTTCTACAACTTAGAATAGGGAGTTTTGTCAAACTCCACACAAACATTGTCATGTTTGTTCCCCATTGAACCTTGATCGTCATCAAGTGTTCTTTCCCTTGTAAGGCGAACTACGATTGCTCTGATTCTATCCTAGTCAGGATACATAGGCAGAAGATGCGACGTCTTTGCGAGCAAACTTAGAAAACCACTTAGGCCTTTGTTTATTTTACCTTATCCCAAACCATAGTACAATTCACAAACTTAGCAATTAATCAAACAAAAGGTTCCTGTAGAATACTACAGATGCTTAGGGTGCTAACACCTTCCCTAGGTATAACTAACCCCCGACCCCCGAATCTCTTAAGCGTTGTTTACATCGCGAAGAAGGTTTTTCTTTCTTGAGACCTTTCCTTTGGATAAATTAAAGATCGGTTGTAAAAGAAATAAGATTCAAGTTAATTAATAGCTTGCTATCCAATTTTCACCGCAACAATATTCAAAACCGAAAATACCTGCCTCCATGTGTATTTGACGGATGCCACCCTCAGGCACATCTGATGTTCCGACATATGTTTCAAGGCACATCCTAAATCGAGGAACAAATGCTTTTCTAGGAACCTTGGAAGTTTCATGCATCTTACCCTTGCTGACTTGTTGCGACTGCTGATCATGAACCTAAAAGTCATATATAAGTTCAGTAATTAATGTATAACAAGATAGTCATGTAACTGTAGTAGTATCTGTTTCTTTGATGCAGTTGAATCGGTATCCCGCACAATAATTCTATCATCTTTTGATTTGGATTTTGTAGGAGTCTAAGATCATCATGTAAATAAGAAAATGTAGATGTAAGAATAACTTTCATGTATGGATCATAAAACATTTGAGTATTAAAAGGTTCAACCTACCTCATTATCTATGCAAATCAGATTTTCCGGCCATGCCACATACGCTCCTATTGCGTCTCCCACCACTGTTGCGCCTGAAATATCATATGGTATAGGCAACAACGCACTCCCCTCTAATGCAATATCAATATATACTTTCAAAAATCCAGAAGGGAGCGGTTTGTGGTGAAGTAAGTCTCCCAGAAAGTTATGCACCTTTCCCTTGCCAACCATTCGATGAGTAGGTGACGATAAATATAGCCGGCAAAGTGAAATGCCCTAAACTAATAATGATCAGTTAATGTGTCAATTAAGTAAACTGTGCTAAATTAATTTCAATGTAATATATACAATTACCTCTGGAAGCTTCTGCGGACAACCAATACTATCTTTGTCACTAGTAGCTTTACCCTCTGGAGCGCGTCTTTCTGACATGTATCTCTCCTTATCCTTCTGTAATTCACGGATTTGCGCTTTCAATTCCTCCAAAGTATCCATCACTTCTTTATTAGTTGGATTTTTTTTCTTTGGCTGCTTATACAGTTTGGATGGAGTGACACCAAATCCCTTACCCCTCACACGCCCATAATACTCAGGAATATTCAGCACCCGGCTCAGTAAGCTCCTGCAATCATCGTCCTCAGCGGGAGTTATGGTCTGGGATAGAGTCTCCTGAAATATAGATAAAAACATATATAAATATATTATACACTTTTGATCAGTTACTGACAAAGATAACGTTGTACTTACACATTGTTCAAAGACTTGTTGAACTTCTTCCTGAACGACTCCATCTCGTTCCACACGGGCAACCTTCCATACAACATGGTCCGGAAGAGATGTCGCATCACTCTTCTCCTCTTCCAACTACGCATTAAGACGAATAATAAAGCATTATATCCTATTATATATACTTACTATTTTTTGTAAATATATCATATTAAAGCATTTATATGTACTTACTATTTTTTGTTCTAATCGTGCATATCCCAAACGACCCTTTCTGTATGGATATGCAGGATTTGATGCCCGTTGACGATTTACGCCACTAACAACCTGAAAAAACAAGTTTATCAGAACTCTTGTGGAAGAAGTATATATACTATACATAGTTCATGATAAGTTGTACTTACTTCAAATTCTTTTGTTCTCCGCTTTGCAACAAACGTCTCCCATTCTTCCTCTGAAATCAAATCAGCGTACTTCATTGGACGCTCCGAGTCAACAAAGTTTCCTTCAGAATCTTTTAGAAACTTGTTTGTTAAAAACGCTCTAAATCCCCTCAAACGTTTTCCGGACAATTGAATACAATATTTTCTCCTACGATCTTCAATATTAAAAGATCTCTGCAAACAAACACACATACATATAACATGTTAGTATAGTTAATTTAAAGACGTAACTGTCAACATAATTAAAAATAATCAAATATCATACCTGAATCTCGGTCCAAATCTTATCTTTAGCCGGTTGTAATGAAACAATTCTCCAATTATCGCAAGTAATCGGAACTTTTGAACGTACAATGGCTCTGATGTAACTTGTTAGCAACGCACCGTTAGGCTCAACTAACTGATCTCTTTTATTCCAATGGACATCATACTTTACTCCTTTATCTCTCGCACATATGATTTTTTTCATAATTGTTATGCCTCTTTTAATATCGCCTTCCACGTCTTTTGTTGTTTGTTTTCCATCATGTGATGTTTCCTCGTTGCTGGCCATAATATATATACCTATAATTCAGAAAAACCAAAGTATCAAATGAATGACATGCAAATATGTAAATAACAAATATATACATAAGAAATGTGTAAATAAGAAAAACATGGTATAAATAAGAAATAATATGTTACAAGTACCTTTAACATCTCTTTCTTTTTTTCGTTGTAACGGAGTTTACTTGTCTCTTAACAACGGACAGATGGATTGATCCAAATTCCCTCGTTATGATCATTTCTAATATATGATTCGTCCGCTCTAATATTCTCATCTGGATCATCTATAATATAAGATTCATTCTCAACATCAACATCCCCCTTTTCTCCAATGTTATCATTGATTACTTTGTTGGAAAAAAGAACTATAGACCATTTCGTACTTGTCAGATCAGTGACATAGAACACTTGTTTAGCTTACATGGCTAGAATAAAAGGCTCATCTTTGTACCCCACCTTATTAAGATCCACGTTCAAAAAACCTGATTTATCCATTTGTATGCCACTATTATTTTCAACCCACTTGCATCCAAAGATAGGAATCTGAAACTTCTCATAATCAAACACCCAAATACGCTCGATAACCCCATAATACGAGGAAATGTGCATTGCTTCGGCAAGCACGGTGACACCACTATTTTGCATTGTACTTTTATCATCTTGTTCCTTGGTATAAAATGTGTATCCATTAATTGCGTATGCGCTATAAGAAAACACATGCAAACTTGGACCATATGCTAAACATCTCAACCTTTCTGTTATTGAAGCGGGATCAAAATAAAACTTTGAAAAAATATGCTCCTTGAACCATGTTATAAAACTTCGATTGTGCTCACGTACTATCCAATTTTCATTTCTATTCAGATTTAAACCTCGGAGAACGTCCTTGTGCATTTCAACATACGGCTCAACCTCAATGTCATTGTGCAGAACATACAAATGCACTTGCTCCCGTTCATCCCTTGAAACTGTCACAACTTTATTTCCAATTAACTGTTTACCATCTATTTTTTCAACAACATGAGATTTTGGGAGGCCAATGAATTAAACGTTGGATAAATATTCAGTACAAAACTTAATAGCTTCTTCAACAATGTATCGTTCAACAATACATCCTTCTGGTCGACTTCGGTTTTTCACATACCCTTTCAATATTTTCATATAACGTTCAACAGGGTACATCCATCTCATATAGGCAGGTCCACACAGTTGTGTCTCTTTCACAAGATGAACAACTAGATGTACCATTATGTCAAAAAATGATGGAGGAAAATACATTTCAAGCTCGCACAAAGTAATAACTATTTCTCTTTGCAATGTTGGTAAGATCGCATGATCTATCACCTTACTATAGATTGACCTAAAGAAAAAACACAATTTAGTTATTGCGCCTCTCACTTTTTCTGGCAAAATAGAACGTATACCTATTGGTAGAAAGTGTTCCAATATAACATGGAAATCATGTGTCTTTAAACTTGTTAACTTGAGGTCTTTCATAGAAACAAGTCTTCTAATATCTGAAGAGTATCCTTCTGGAACTTTAACTTCACTCAGAAACTTACACAGTATCTTTTTCTCCTTTCTAGATAAAGTATAAGCAGAAGGTGGTAGATATGTGCGGTTTCCTTTCTTCAAGGGTCCTAATTCATTTTTTATTCCCATTGCTACCAAGTCCTTTCTTGCTTTAAGGCCATCCTTAGACTTTCCTTGTATATTGAGCAACACACCAATAACACTTTCAAATACATTTTTTTCAATATGCATAACATCAAGAAAATGTCTTACATACAACGACTTCCAATATGGCAACTCAAACAAAATTTGTATGAGCAAAAGGCTTGCCAAACTTAGTACTCACATCTTTCACCTTTTCAAAAATTTGTTCGCCGGTCAATGTAGGTGGAGCTTTACGTTGTTCTGAATTTCCATTGAATGTTTTTCTCCACCCACGGTAGTGATGACTAGAATTTAAGAATCTACGATGACCAAGAAAGGCATTCTTCTGACCAAATTTCAACCGTGTCCAATCTGTGTTTTCTTCACAGATAGGACACACACATTGACCTTTAATGCTATACCCCGATAGATTTCCGTATGCTGGGAAATCATTAATTGTGCCAAACAACATTACATCAAATTGAAACTTTCTTTCCTATATCCATCATAAACCTCCACACCGTTCTCTCACAAACTCTTTAAGTCTTCGATTAGAGGTGTCAAGTATATGTCTATGTCATTCCCTGGTTGTTTAGAACCAGAAATTAACATAGATAACATCATGTACTTACGCTTCATACATAGCCATGGAGGTAGGTTATAAATCATAATAATTACAGGCCTGGTGGAATGTGAGATACTCTGCAGACCATGCGGATTCATTCCATCAGTCGATAATGCCAAGCGAAGGCTTCTAGCTTCTTCTCCAAAATCAGGATAATCATTATCAATTTTCATCCACTATGGTGAATCTGCCGGATGTCGATACTTTCCATCTACAATTCTATCATCTGCATGCTAAGTCAGGTGTTTTGCATCTGTTTCACTATGAAACATGCGTCTGAATCTCGGAATTATAGGAAAATACCATAATACTTTTGCTGGTGACAATTTTTTCTTATACTGAGATACACCGCATTTAGGACACTCGTTTAATGATGCATATTCATTTTGAAACAAAATGCAATCATTTGGACAAACATGTATCTTATCATAGCTCATGCCAATAGAGCATAACATTTTTTTAGCTTCATAGGTTTGATTGGGAAGAACATTATCCTCCAGAAGCATCTCTTAAAGTAGGGCTAACAACTATGTGAAACTTTTATCCGACCATCCATTACCCGCCTTTAAATTGTACAACTTTAATACCGCGGACAATCTTGTGAAAGTAGTGCAACCTTTATACAACGGTTTCTCTGCATCGCTTACCAACCTCTCAAACATCTTGGGACAATCTTGAAGATCTTCTTCAAGTGCTTCTGCAATCTCTTCGACTCGATCACAATCATATGTATCCCTGCCATTGTCCTTTGAAGCACATGTCGTATTATTCTGGGGTTCAACATTCTCGTTACTTATCTCACCATATAATGTCCAACATGTGTAACTTCGATCAATTCAATGTCTCATTAAATGAGATTCCAACTGAACAGCGTCAACTCGACGCCCATAACAGCATCCTAAGCAAGGACATGTGATCCTACTGGGGTCTTTGGCGTGTTCAACAACAAACTTAACGAACTTCGATACCCCATTCTCGTACTCTTTTGACAATCGATTACCAGACATCCATTTTTTATCCATACTAATTGAGTAATCTACACTAAACTATAAAAGTTAAACAAAACAGAGAATACCTGTAAGGAAATCACTAACTTCTAAGAATGCTACGCAATAGGATGCTTGGAAACGATCACAACTTTGCTCTTCACAGGTAACCCCTATAGCAGACAAAATATAAATTTTATTAAAATCATATTAATAATTAACCAAGACAAATCATATTAAAAATACTAGATAATCCACCAAAACAAATCATATTAAAATTACTAGATAATCCTTAAACCAAAATGACACCCTTACTAAACATTGAGAAATCCTAACTAAACATATAAAACCATAATAACATATCATATAAACATTGAGAAATCCATAATAGCATATCAACATATAAAACCATCAACATATAAAACCATAATAACATATAAAACCATATCATATAAAACCATATTCATGTTGGCTACTCTCTTAAAAAATACGAATTTCCAAACTATTAAAAAAAATGCTCTATCAAGTTACATTAATATTTTTAGCCATCATTATCTAATATTTTTGTTACATTCAAATTAGAAGAAAACTCATTTGTATGAGTGGTGCTAGATGAATTATCCATCTAAGTTCAAAATAGCAACAAAATAAAAACAACATCAATCTCAATCCCAAAATAACAATAGAAAAACAATAACACATAAAACATTTTGAGTTTAGGCTTTTAACAACAACAGCAACAAAAACAATAGTATACGTAACATATCTACACAAACCCAACAACATTAGTGTTAACATCATATCAAATATCATACTTGAACTCAAATTTACTTGCATGTCCTCAAACCTTCAATGCAAAACAACACTAAAAACCTTCACTAAACCTTCAATAACTCAATAAAAACAACAACAGCAACAATAATATTAAACCTTCAATGCCTCAATAACAACAAACCTTCGCATTGCAACAACTATATCAAACCTTCAATATCTCAATAACACAAAACCTTTAATATCTCAATAACAACAAAGAGACAATAACACATAAATGCTTAACTCAGCAAACCTTTAAAGAATTTGATCAATACATATACATAACTATCAGCAAACCACTATAACTCAGTAATGCCATATACATATACCTTCAATATCTTAATAACAACAAAGAGACAATAAAATAAAACCTTCAATATCTCAATAACACAAAACCATCTATATCATCATAACAGAAAAACCATCTATATCTTCAAATACCAACAATGGTGAAAAGATAAATAAACAAGAAAACCATAGTAAAACTTCACATACCGTAACAATGGTGGAAATGCAATGCAGACGGACGAATGCACTCGAAAACGGACGGTGAACGGCGGCGCAATCCAACGGAAGAGGGCGACGGTCGGACGGCGGATGACGGCAACAGAATGTTTGAATAGGGCAAGTTCGTTCGCCAGAGGAGAAAGAAAGAAGAAAAAAAATGTACGCGACTGTTCTATTTCTCTTAAAATTCTGGAGGGTATTTTAAAATTATAATACTAATACCTATAGCAACCCTTTTAAAGGCCTTTAGTAGCGCTTTTAAAAGCGCTTTCATAGGGTGCCTTAACAATGCCATATAACAGCGCTTTATAGAAAAAGCGCTGCTAAAGGGCCCCCCTTTAGCAGCGCTTTTTAAAAGCGCTTTCTTAGGGTACCCCTTTAGCAGCGCTTTTTAAAAAGCGCTTTCTTAGGGTCCCCCTTTAGCAGCGCTTTTTTAAAAGCGTTGTCTTTGGTAGGAAATTTTTTTTCTTTTTTTTTACTCACCCTTTAGCAGCGCTTTTTTAAAAAGCGTTGTCTTTGTGTGCGCTGCTAAAACTCATTTCTGGCGTAGTGTGTGTAGATCTATTTTCTGAGAACTAATACAAAGTCTTTTGTTGTTCAAATTTTTAGATGAGTGTGTTTGCTATCTTATTTCATATGTTAATGGTTTATTTTGGTTGTTTATAAGAAGGAGGTGACTTGGGCTTGGTTGCAAAAACTAGCAGATAGTTACCGTCTATGATTTGAGAGCTCGAACCTTTGACTGTTACAAAGGTGTTCACCATATTTCATCTTACTGCAATGATATTTTACTACTAAATTTTGAGTTTAAGTTATAGTAGATGCTTACTGTTGTTTATAGGAGTTTGGTAGACCTCTGAAATATGTTTATTGCAAAAATAGAAATTCTACTGTCTTTATGTTGTTGTTTTTGTTTTTGCTTTCTTTGTGTTTTTATTTTCTTTATATTGTTTTTAATTTGTATCCTGTCATGCCAGGGCAGTCAAGAAATTGCGAAGAAATGTTTGGAAAGGCACTAGAATGGTTTAAAAACTGTGTGAATCATGTCATTTGTTTATTAGATTTACATGTAATAGAATTCTTTAATTTTTTTTTGTTCATTGATGGTTCTACAGACAGTTGCCACATGGAACACACCACACCACACTATGGAGCTACTGCCCTTGGATGAAAACAATGAAGAAGAATTGGTAAGAAACAATTTTAGTCTTTTAATATCACTTGGCAGAAAAACTATGAGCAAAACATTATCCACAATTCGCTTTCCAAGTATATAGCTTTATGTGACAAAATGAAGAAATTAATTAGTTTTAGTGTTTCTCTAAGCTAACAAACTAAAATATTTAAAAGAATGATTTCTATATCATATTGTAGGTTCCATTTGAAACATTTGAGGTTGAGAAATTTGATAAACCATGCAAAATTTCACTTTAAATGACTGTAGAGAACATTAGCTCCATATTCGATATCACTTTTCTACTTTTTTTTGGTCAATTTCAGTTGCAGTCTGTACATGAACAAGAAAAACAATATCAGAGGGCTATTATTACTCTTACCAATCATATTGAACAACTTTGAAAAGACTGAAAATTTTGTCAATCGTCAGTTGGTAATATTCCGATCATTATTTCATGCTCGATTTGTTTATATTTTTTCATGATTACGTTTTTTTACATAAGAAAATTCTAATTAAAAAGACATAAGTTATGATGATAAGGGATTTTGCAGGCTAAAGGACTTATATATGAATATCAACCAAAATATAATAGTGCGAGGGCGGTTTATAGAGAACGGAAAAAGTATTTAGATGAAATTGATTGGAATATGCTTGTTGTACCACCTACAGGATCCTACAAGGAATTTTTTTGTTTTTTTGCAAATATTATTTACTATTGTTTGTAATCTATTAAATATTAAAATGTTCGTTTAATAAAAATGAAGAGTTAATAGTTTTATATCAATGAGGAGTCCTGACAAAATTATTTTATGCTTATAATTTTTAATTGTAGTCCCTGAATCAGAAATCCATACGAGGATTCTATAGAAAGGAATGCGTTTCTAGGACTATCACTTGATGCATTTTTGTCAGAGGTGCACAAGTTTTTTTTATCTTTCTCTCCACTCCCTCTTAAATTTTGTTAAATAATGTTTTGTAGAGACTGTTGAATTTCTACCGACAGTTTTATCACTCAATTTGGATAGTGTTTTCAAATTCAAGGTTTCCTCAATTTTACATGATATATGACTTCATGTCTGGTATCTGTATATTTTCAGTGCATATAACATTAAATTTACATCACCTTTGATTTGTTTTTAGACAGTGGGCACTCATGACAATGCTAAACTCAACCTTTAGCGTGGATAACTTAATATACCTTAGTTATCCTGGTGATCTATTATCTGTTGTCCGTGTGACTAGGAAGTGTCGCGCTGATCGTAAAAGACAACCTTCAGAAAGAAATGTATTGCAGTGCTTCGTTTTTGGGCCTATGAATGCTGGAAAATCTGCATTATTGAATTCTTTCATTGGAAGGTATGTTGTTGTGTTACCTTGAAGATTCCTGGTACATAACTTTCATTGGAAGGAACTTGGTTAACTATTACGGTCTTTTTTTGTGAATAAGGATCAACAAATAACTCATTCTTAGGAAATGCGTACTTCTTAATGGTTTTATGGTTTTATGAAATGTTAAGATTTTGAAGTAGCTTCCAAAATGATTTTGAGACCTTTTGTTCCTCACTCTCGTAACACGCCGTCTATTTTTCTTTCAGTACATCTCATAATTTGTAATTCACTGAAAAAAATCTTACAAATCTTCTGGTGCATCTTATCTATCTATATGCTGATGAATTGTTCCTACCAGGTGATTGATATAATGATGGCTTATGCAATCATGGGCCTTCGCCGTTAGCACCATCACATTTATATTTAATTTCTTTGTGTAGTGTTACTGTTTATCCTTTCATTCTCTGCTAATCAATTTCTTTTATGGAGCTTTTGCATAGTCTTAAGTTTAATCCTTGAAGTGGAGTTGGTGTTGCATATGTTGAACATTTGACATGCCTTCAATTTGAATTGTCTGTGCTATTCTCATTGTGCAGGTTTTGGCAATGGTTGTGGTAATATTTAGGGTATGGATGAAAATTCCTCATGATGTATTATGAAAATCTCTCATTATACTTGTGCTAAGCATTGAAGCTGTTATTTTCTTAATTTTAGTTTTTTACATTCTTAATGAATTTGGTACAGTTGATTATTTCCTGATCATGTTAACTTGTACTTAAAGTGTGACATTGGAATTATGGTACATTGATGTTTGGCTTGGAATTATAGCTTCATTATTTGCAATTATGGTACTTAAACTGTGTTGGCCTACACAATTTGCATAACCTGATTTGTATTGTGAAGCTGTTGTGTGGTACTTTGCTTCTAGAGAGGTAAGTTGAGCCATATATGACTATAACATGGAGCTTAAATGTTCTATGCTTGAATGCTTTGGTGTGCCTAATACCAAATTTTCCTATTTGAAATGAGAAATATATGACTTAATCTTTTCATGATTGGAGTATTATTACTTTATCTGTTGTGAGACATTGGATCGAACTCTAGTGTGGTCGAAGTCTGTTCGCAAGTAATGCGTGTTGTAGTCGAAGTTTGTTCTAACATGCATGAGTAAATATTGCTAAGGTTGTTAGCATGAGTAAATATTGCTAAGGTTGTTAGCATGAGTAAATATTGCTAAGGTTGTTAGCATGAGTAAATATTGCTAGGGTTGTTAGCATGTTGAATTGGGTCTTGCTTGTAAGCCCAATTGTTTAAGTTAGCTTGTACCCTAAGTTAGCTTGTAATGGGTAATTGTTAAAAAGCCCATTAGGTTAGTGTGCTATTTTATTATAAATAGGATGTTAGTTTCTCAATCTTGGCATAAGGAAAAATAGGAAGATAAAATCCTAATTTCAAGGGAGAGAGGTTATTTTGTTATTCTTGTATACTTGTAATCTTGTTCAAAGAGAAAGGAAAGAATAGCAGTTTAATAACCAATCCTTGTTGTTCCTTGTTATTTTACCTTGTCTTCTTTGTTAACCCTAACCCTTGTGTGTTTCTTGATCATTAAGAAACCGTTTATACTTTGTTATAAGGTATCTGATTCACAACAAATTGGTGCGGTGAGCGTGGAGAAGATGCCTTCAACAAAGTATGAGATTGAAAAGTTCACCGGAGTGAACGACTTTGGTCTGTGGCGCTTGAAGATGAAATCCCTATTGGTTCAGCAGGGTTGTTTGGAAGCGTTGAAGGGTGAGGCAGCCATGAACGCTGCGCTAACGGCAAAAGAAAAGACGGGCATGATCGAGAAATCCCACATCGCAATATTATTGAGCCTTGGTGATAAGGTTCTTCGACAGGTATCAAAGAAGACTACAGCATCGGGATTATGGGTGAAACTTGAAAGTTTGTACATGACCAAATCTATGGTGAATCGACTATACCTGAAGCAAGCTTTATATTCATTCAAGATGAGTGAAGACAAAGTGTTGGCTGAGCAGTTGGATATGTTCAACAAGATGATTCTTGATCTTGAAAATATTGATGTGAAGATCGATGATGAAGATCAAGCACTATTGCTGTTGTGTGCTTTGCCCAGAACACATGCTCACTTCAAAGAAACTCTCTTGTATGGAAGGGAGTCCCTGACCTTTGAAGAAGTTCAATCAGCCTTGTATTCTAAGGACTTGAACGAACGAAAGGAGCATAAAACCTTCGACGGTGGGCAAAGGTTTGGCCGTTAAGGGAAAATTCTTGCGAAAGGATGGTAAGTTCGACAAGAAAAAAGGTAAAAGTCAACAGAAGTCTTATAGTGGCGAAACATCTAGTATTCGATGTTACCACTGTAAGAAGGAGGGTCACATAAGAAAGTTGTGCCCTGAAAGCCTGAAAGATCATGGAGGTAATGACAATGCAGCCATTGTTCAAGATGACTTCGACTCATCTGATGTTCTTGTGGTTTTAAGTGGCGACTCGAGGAAAGAGTGGATTATGGATTCAGGTTGCACTTGGCACATGACTCCAAACAGAGAATTGTTCGAGGAGCTATGTGATCAAGATGGTGGATCTGTGCTGTTAGGAAACAACAAATCTTGCAAAATTGCAGGTATTGGATCTGTGAGATTCAAGCTCCATGATGAGTCAATAAGGTTATTGACTGAAGTCAGGTACGTACCTGACTTGAAGAGAAATTTGATTTCTCTTGGTGAATTCGACAGAAAAGGATATGTTTTTCAAGGAGAGAAAAGTATCCTAAGAGTCATGAAGGGGTCGAAGGAAGTCTTGAGAGGCGTGAAGAAACAAGGCTTGCATACCCTTGAGGCTGAGGTTGTAAGTGGTTCGACAAATGTTGCATCCACGAAATCTATGTCGAAGACAGAATTATGGCACATGAGATTGGGCCATGTCAGCGAAAGAGGCCTGGTCGAATTGGGGAAGCAGAACCTGCTAGGAGGTGACAAAGTTGAAAAGTTGGAATTTTGTGAATCTTGTGTAGTCGGTAAATCCTGTAGGGCGAAGTTTAACAAAGGCAAGCAAAGAACACATGGATCCCTGGATTACATTCATGTTGATCTTTGGGGGCCTGCAAGGAATCCTTCACACTCAGGTGCAAGGTATTTTCTATCCGTCGTTGATGACTATTCCAGAAAACTATGGGTATTCATTCAGAAGACGAAGGATGAAACTTTTGAGAATTTCAAAAGTTGGAAGATTCTATTCGAAACTCAGACTGGAAGAAAGGTTAAGAGGTTGAGAACCGACAATGGCCTTGAATTTTGCAACGAAGCTTTCGACAGTTACTGTGTTGGGTCTGGGATTGCAAGGCATAAGACTGTAGCAGGTACTCCTCAACAAAATGGCTTAGCTGAGAGATTCAATCGAACAATCCTTGAAAGGGTTAGATGCATGTTGGTTAGTGCTGGATTGAAGAAGGTGTTTTGGGCGGAAGCTGTTTCGACAACAGCTTACCTGATAAATAGATGTCCCTCGACTGCCTTGGGAATGAAGACACCTGAAGAAGTTTGGTTGGGACATCCACCTAGTCTCGACAGACTGAGAGTATTTGGTTGTGTGGCATATGCTCATATTAGGCAAGACAAGGTCGAACCTATAGCTCTGAAGTGCATGTTCATGGGATACCCTGAAGGAGTCAAAGCTTATAGGCTATGGTGCCTAGAGCCAGGTCACAGGAGGTGTATCACCAGTCAAGATGTAGTTTTCAACGAAGCAGAGATGGCTTTCAAGAAAACTGATGATGTTGACGAAGAGCTGGAACAGGGAGAGATTCCTGTTGAGGTGGAGCATGTTGATGCTGAATTGCTTACCCCAGATGAAGTCGAAGAAGACACAGAAGATGTTGTCGAAGATGAGGAGACTGATAATGACTACCTGCTAGCAAGAGACAGGTCGAGGAGAGTCATCAAGCCACCTCAGAGACTTGGGTTTTGATCGGCGAATTTTAGTTGTGTTTTCCAAACTATGTTTGTCGTTGGTTTCACATTGTTTTATCCGTTTTTCTAGTCTTTGGTTTGTTTTGTCGTAGTTATTTGCAGTGTTTTCGCATGAGTCTTAGTTTAATAACTTTATTGCTTTTGCCGCCGGTGCGTTTGATTTGGTTTCTTTTAGTGTATTTTTGGCAGGAATCGGTGGCCGGACATCCGTACTGTTTCGAAGACAAAGAAAAGCCGAAAAAGCACAAGTCAGAGGCCTGACACGGGTGCCCGTGTTGCACAACACGACCCGTGTCATGAGGGATACGGCCAGGAGGACACGGGTGAAAAGGAGAAAAGAAGAGTTGGAAACAGAAGAGCAACACGGGTGCCCGTGTCACACAACACGGCCCGTGTTGCAGCCCCTGATGTTTTTTTCTCAGTTTCGAGTTACAGCAGCCTGACACGGCCACCCGTGTCACACAACACGGCCCGTGTCAGGGCCACTGATGAGGAAAATGCTGTTTTTATTATTTGTCACTATTGAAGCCATTTTGAAGGGCATTTTAGACATTTTATCATGTAATTTGAATTGAGTTATATTAAGCCTTATTTTGGAAAGAAAGGAGGCACGTTTTGGATTAGGATTGAAAGGAGAGAACTGAAGCCGGAGAATTCGGAAGAACCAAGGATCAATCAAGAGCGGAAGCAATTGATGATCCAAAGCCCCCAATTTCAATTGTAATGATCTTCTCCTTTTTAATTCTAATTACTTTTATGTTGACCAAGAACATGAGTAGCTAAACCCCCAAGTTGTTAGGGGGTGGTCCTTAATGCGATGTAATGACATTTATTTAATTATTCTACGAGAACTATGTTTTTACCTTAATATATTTGATTTTGCATTAACCTTATTCGTATTCATATTGGAAAGTAGAATTCGAATAGTGCTTAGGCTTAGTCTGGAAAGTCAACCTAACACTTTTGCAAAATAGTATCACGGTCGATATTGCTTAGGAATGAGGATATCCCGTATCACGTATTTTATGGTCGGAGTTATTGCTTGATGTTTTTCAGGGACACTGAGGAATTAGTGAACAGGAAAATCATCAAAGGGTTGCCATTAAGGAATTAAGGCAACTAAAGTGGCCAACTGATAAATTAAGGTTAATAACGAGTAAAGTAGAATAATCATACATAGTCTGCACTCGTATTGTCTCCACTCCCCTAACACTGTTCTTAGATTAATTAATTAAGTCCGTCTTTACTGTGATATTACTCTGCTACCAAACAAACCACTAGACCTTTTGTTCAATTGAATTCTAAAAATTCCGTTAATTACTACGCAGTCCTCGAGATCGATACTTGGGACGTTTCCCTTATTACTACGATTGGTAAAAATAGTACACTTGCTATTTTCCCGATCAAGTTTTTGGTGCCGTTGCCGGGGACTGCCAAATTAACATTGTTTTTAGAATCCAAAAGAAATTTTGTTGCTCTGCGACTAAAATTTTATTGTTTACTGCATTACTTTTATCCGTTTATTATCTAACGCTTGTCTAATTGTGTATGCAAGGTCAGGCCTCAGCTAAATATTCTTTTGATACAGAACCAGAACGAGCATTACACGAAAGACGGAGATTAGCTAAAGTTAAAAGACTGGAAGAAATAGAGGAAATTATATTCGTGCAGAGCGACTCCGAGGAGAGAGAGACACCACCTGAGACTGTTCAAATGGCTGGAAATCCACCTCAGCCTAAAAGACTGCTAGGAGACTATGGAGGGGCCAATGCTCAACCGAACCGGATGACCATTGTGAATCAATCGGTGAATGCTGCGCATTTTCAGCTACACCCTTCCACCATCCGTCAGTTGGAGAGCAAGCCGTTCGCCGGAAGAATCAACGAAGATGCAAATAAACATCTTCAGAGATTCCTAACAACCACCACCTCGCTGAAAATAGAAGGATATTCCGAAGAGGCTAAGAGATTAGTTATGTTCCCGTTCACACTCACTGATGATGCGGAAGAATGGTTTTACTCGCTTCCCGCTGGGAGTATCACAACATGGCAAGAGATGGAAACTGCGTTCCTGAATGAGTATTTCTCTGCCTCAGTGTTCATCCGAAAAAGATACGACATTGTCAACTTCAAGCAAAAAGAAGGAGAATCTTTAGGGGATGCATATAAGCGGTTTAAGAGGTGTCTTACAGCATGTCCTACTCATAACCTGGACGCCACGGAGCAGATGCAAAACTTTGTGAATGGATTACGACTCAAAACGAAACAGCTCATAGATACTGCTGCCGGTGGCTCAACCAACTTCTCAACAGCCACAGGTATCAGAAGGATCATAGAAGCAATCGCCGCGAACGAGCACCTTGAGTTGTATGATCGCACGGTAAACCAACCGGAAGGTAAGATTGATCTGAAGCTGGCAGACCAGGTTGTTAAAATGGAGGATCAGATCACCGCTGAGGTAGAGAGAAGGTTAAAGAAAATGAATGTTGAAACTCAGGCAGTGGCACAGGTTGAGCCAGTTCAAGCAGCACCTTGTGAAATATGCGGTGGGCCACACTTTACAATGCATTGTGTAGCAACCCAAGAGCAAGTGGAACAGATTAATATGTTGAGGCAGAACAATCCTTACGCCAACACATATAATCCTGGTTGGAAGAATCACCCAAACTTTTCATGGAAAGATCAACAAGGTAATGTGCAAAAACCTATTCAAGGCCAACAACCGTATCAACCTCAGCCACAGCAATACCAGCAGACACTGTACCAACCTCAATATCAACCACAAGCGCCTCGAAAAGCTGATTGGGAAGTGGCCATTGAGAAAATGGCCGCCCAAAGTTCTCAATTTCAAGAAGAGACAAGGAGTAACTTCAGGAATGCTGGAGCATCCATAAAGAACCTTGAAGTACAAATGAGTCAAATTGCCCAACAGCTAGCAAGTTCACAAGCGCCGGGTACACTTCCAAGTGCCACAGTACCAAATCCGAAGGATCACCGCCAAATTAAGGCGGTAGTAACAAGAAGTGGAAAGGCCAAGGAAGTAGGAGAAGAGGAAACAGAACTAAATGATCCGATGATTGAAGTGGAGCTGGAAATTAAGGAGAATGAAACAGTCGAGGAAGAAGTAGTGACACCGGTACCGGTAACTAAAGAAAAAGTGGTAGAACCGAAACCAGTGATCAAGCTACCATACCCCTCAAGAAATAAGAAGAAAGGACAGCAAGAGAAGAATTTCGAGAAGTTCCTGGAGCTGTTTAAGAAGTTGGAGCTGAACATTCCGTTGTTGGAGGCACTAGAACAAATGCCCACCTATGCAAAATTCATGAAGGACATCATTGCTAAGAAGCGGACGAGTGAGTCCGAACCTGTTATTCTAACGGAAACTTGCAGTGCTATTTTGCAGGGTCTGAAGATTCCGGTCAAGAAGAAAGACAGTGGAGCTGTTACTATCCCATGCACTATTGGCGATAGGTCATTCAACAGAGCTTTAATTGATCTGGGAGCAAGTATTAGCCTCATGCCCTTGTCTATCTACAAAAAATTGGATATCGGTGCGGTTCAAGACACTCGGATGACCCTCCAGTTTGCTGATCATTCAGTTAAGCGGCCATATGGAGTGGTTCAAGATGTACTAGTTAAGGTAGATAAATTTGTGTTCCCGGTTGATTTTGTGATCCTAGAGATGCCGGAAGATGAAGAAATGCCTTTAATTTTGGGCCGGCCATTCTTGGAAACCGGGAGAGTCATGATAGATATGGAAGGCGGCACCCTGACCTTGAAAGTATATGACGAGGAGTTAAAAATTGATGTTAGTAATACCATGGAGCATAAACAGGATCGGGGCACCAGCAACAACATACAAGTGCTAGAACAGGTCGTAGAGAGCGAACATGTGGAGAGTGTGACCCAACTGCCTCTGGAGAGAGTGCTAAGCATGTCAATCTTTAAGGAAGACAAAGAAGTAGATGAGAATGACAGAGAGGTAGTCGAAATGTTGGACACTCGACCATTCCAAAGGGGATCCCGACCACACCGATGGGAGGACTTACAGCAACCTATAGAGCTTGAGGGTAATGACGAAAAGCCTAAAGGTTCGGAATTGAAACAACTGCCGGAAAACCTCAAATATGTGTTTCTAGACACCGAGGAAAAGTGTCCCGCCATTATCAGCTCTAGTTTGAAAAGTGTCCAAGAGAAACAACTAATTGGGGTTCTAAAAAAATTTAAGAGTGCTATTGGTTGGAAAATAGAAGACTTAAAGGGTATAAGTCCTACAGTTTGCATGCACAAAATTCTTATGGAGAAGGACCACAAACCGGTTGTGCAGCCCCAACGAAGACTGAACCCCGTTATGAAGGAAGTCGTAAGAAAGGAAGTGGTGAAATTATTGGATGTTGGGCTTATCTATCCTATATCCGACAATTCATGGGAGAGCCCTGTTCACGTGGTGCCTAAGAAAGGAGGTACAACTGTGGTGACTAATGACAAGAATGAGTTGATTCCTACGCATACCGTCACTGGTTGGAGGGTATGCATTGATTATAGGAGACTTAATTTAGCCACCAGAAAGGATCACTTCCCGTTGCCTTTTATTGATCAGATGTTAGAAAGATTGGCTGGGCACGATTACTACTGCTTTCTAGATGGATACTCCGGATGCAACCAAATCGCGGTTGCGCCGGAGGATCAAGAGAAGACAGCTTTCACATGCTCGTACGGAGTTTTTGCTTATAGGAGGATGCCATTCGGGTTATGTAATGCCCCGGCCACGTTTCAAAGATGCATGACTTCCATTTTTGCGGATATGCTCGAGAAACATATGGAAGTCTTTATGGACGATTTTTCTGTGTTTGGCTCATCTTTTGATAATTGTTTAACGAATCTTTCACTTGTTTTGCAGCGATGTCAGGAAAGTAATTTGATCCTAAACTGGGAAAAATGTCATTTTATGGTTCGAGAGGGCATTGTGCTCGGTCACAAGATCTCTCATAAGGGGATCGAGGTGGATAAAGCCAAGGTGGAAGTGATTTACAAGTTACCACCGCCGGTGAATGAGAAAGGCATTCGAAGTTTCTTAGGCCATGCGGGTTTCTACCGTCGGTTTATAAGAGATTTTTCCAAGATAGCAAAACCATTGACGTCCTTGTTAGTCAAGGAAAAAACATTTGTTTTCAATAAGGAGTGTGCTGATGCTTTCAAAAATCTGAAAAACAAATTAGTTTCAGCACCGATTGTAATTGCCCCTGATTGGTCTCTTCCGTTTGAGATCATGTGTGATGCTAGCGATATCGCTGTGGGGGCTGTGTTGGGGCAGCGGAGAGAGAAGTTGTTACATGTTATTTATTATGCTAGTCATGTTTTGAACCCTGCACAGATGAATTACGCGACCACCGAGAAGGAGTTGTTAGCGGTGGTGTACGCCTTCGATAAATTTAGGCAATATTTGTTGGGTTCAAAAGTGATTGTTTATACTGACCATGCTGCATTGAAATATCTTTTTGCTAAACAGGAATCGAAGCCTAGGCTCCTGAGATGGATTTTGCTTCTTCAAGAATTTGATGTGGAGATCCGCGATAAGAAAGGATGTGAGAACACCGTGGCTGATCACTTGTCGCGAATGTCACCAATTGAAGAAAATGAAGATAACCGCCCTATAAGGGATGAGTTCGCTGATGAACGCATTTTAGCTATTTCCGGTGTTCCATGGTTCGCAGATTATGCGAATTACTTGGTCGGAGGTATCATACCCGACGATTTTGACTCTAACAGAAAAAAAAAGTTTGTTCATGATTGCAGGTTTTATTTATGGGACGACCCTTATCTCTATAAAAGAGGAGTGAATGGTTTAATCAGAAGATGTGTACCTGAAGAGGAACAGAGGAAAGTGCTTACAGCTTGTCATAATTCGGAATATGGAGGACATTTCAGTGGTGACCGAACCGCAGCCAAAGTCCTCCAATCGGGGTTATACTGGCCCTCAATTTTTAAAGATGCTCAAGAGCTGGTGAAAGAATGTGACAAATGTCAGAGAACGGGAAACATTTCGAAACAGAATCAAATGCCCCAAAATTTCATGCTGGAAGTGGAATTGTTTGATGTGTGGGGGATAGACTTCATGGGGCCATTTCCACCATCCTCTGGAAAGCACTACATTTTGGTCGCAGTGGACTATGTGTCAAAATGGGTTGAAGTCGTGGCTCTGCCTACTAATGATGCAAATGTGGTAGTCAAATTCTTAAAAGAAAATATTTTTGCCAGGTTTGGAGTTCCAAGAGCGTTGATAAGTGATGGAGGAACTCATTTCCTAAATCACCTTATGGAGAGACTCCTTCAGAAATACAATGTGAAGCACCGGGTGGCCACCCCGTATCATCCCCAAACAAGTGGTCAAGCGGAGGTATCTAATCGGCAATTAAAACAAATTCTAGAAAAAACTGTTAGTTCGTCGCGGAAGGATTGGTCAACCAAGGTGGATGATGCATTATGGGCATATCGTACAGCGTTTAAAACACCCATAGGCATGTCACCATATCAACTGGTCTATGGAAAGGCTTGCCATTTACCATTAGAGTTAGAACATAAAGCTTTCTGGGCGACAAAATTCTTGAACATGGATCTATCGATAGCCAGAAGCTCGAGGATTCTTCAGTTGCATGAGCTGGAAGAGTTTCGTAACCAAGCCTATGAAAATGCCAAACTGTACAAAGAAAAAACAAAAAAATGGCATGACCAGAGAATACGGAGAAAGGAATTTTGGGAAGGACAACTGGTCCTCCTATACAACTCCCGGATGAGGTTATTCCCAGGAAAGTTACGATCTAAATGGTCGGGACCATTTTTGGTTCACAAAGTTTTTCCACACGGCGCAGTCGAGTTGCAGAATCAAGCCAACGGAGACACTTTCAAAGTGAATGGGCAGAGGTTAAAACCATATTATCAAGGTGATTTAACCGGCCAGGTGGATGTCGTTCATCTTACCTCGTAGGACGAACGACCGTCGAGCCATGCGACGTAAAACGAAGCGCTTTGTGGGAGGCAACCCACACACTTTTTGCTGATGTTTTCTTTTTGTTTTTGTTGTTTCTGTTTTATTTCAGCTCGCATGTCATCATGAAAAGAGGACACCGGATAACGGGAGTGAATAATGCTGAGAAGAGGAGAATCAGAGCCCTGACACGGGTGGCCGTGTTGCACAACACGGGCCGTGTCAGGAAGAGGTAGCGGATTTGTGGATTTTGGGCCAAACAGCAGGGTGACACGGGTGCCCATGTCCCATGACACGGCCCGTGTCACATACACCAGAAAAAAAGAAGAAGAATCAGAGAATCTGAACAAGTCAGGGGTGCAACACGGGTGCCCGTATTGTGCAACACGGCCCGTGTTGCAAGCGCGTTTTAATGGGAAAAAAAAGGGGGTCCCAGGAGGAGAACACGGGTGCCCGTGTTGTGCAACACGGCCCGTGTTGCAGAGCGTGCAGTTTCAAATTTTTTTTTACGTGTGGGGCCCTCCTATTTTATTCCCCACTTACTCCCTTTAACCCTTTCATTTACCCTCTTTACCTCATCATCTTCTTCTTTTCTCTTTCACCTTCTTCATAAAACCCTAACACTCCATAGCCTCCTCCCCACAAAAGCTTCAATTTCACCAATACCCACTCATCAAAACCACTTTCCCTCTTCACGAAAAACGATCCCCTCATCATTGTGTTCATTCCTACGGTGACATTTTTCTCTAACGGTGATTTCAAATTTTCTGTGTTGCTTTTGTTTTGCAGGTTACACAATGCCTCCTCGTAGAGATACCGGAAAAGCAGTGGCGGAAACTTCACGCCCCAGAAAGAGAGCACACCGTATGGCGAACCCTCACGACATACTCTTTGAAGACCCGGATCATCAGAAAAAGTACTCTAACATCATCAAGCGTAAGCTCACGCCCACAAGGTATATCTGCAACACTATGCTTGATAGTCTAGGGCTCAGAATAGAGGTCCATAGGATGTTTCACACTCTGGGGATGTTAGAATTTATGCAATTAGAAGCGCCAACTTATGAGCGCATAACTGTTGAAATTTTGAGCACTTTAGAGTTTCAGTTGAAGCATAGGTGGACGGGGGTGGAGGAAGAATATTATGGTACACTGAGGTTCAGGTTATTTGATACTGACCATAGCCTGACCATAGCCGAGTTGGGAGATATACTGAAGCTCCCCAATTTTGGTCCCGGAGCCCCTCCGGGAAATTTTAGTGCAGGGGACTTTTGGAAGGCTATTACAGGCAGAACTGATTATGTCGCGAAAGCGACAAAAGCTTCTTGTATCCATAACCCTTGTTTCAGGTACGCTCAAAAGGGATTGGCATACACACCGTTCGGCAGGGGTGACAGCACAGGGGTAGCGACTCAGAGGGAGTTGTACTTCATGTACGGCATGGCCAATCACGAGCTCATTAATGTAGCTGCCTTTGCAGCTGATCACCTGAAGAGGGTTGCGAATGCACCTTCAGGCGAAATAAGTGTTGGCGGTATGATTACTCAAATCGCGAATCACTTTGGCCATGGTGCTCTCTTAAGAGAGGAACCCACTGTTACAGGTAAGACAAAAATAGATCTTGCCACACTGACGGCCCAAGGTATGATTCATGTCTTTGATAATTACTATTCCTTGGTAAGCCAAAACAGTCATCTCCTTGCTTTACCTGCCCCTGACTTTATTAGTATTCAAAATGTGAATAACTGGCTATATGAGAGCCCCCTGCAGGATGAAGAAGACCAATTTTATGATGGTACAGGTGCATAATTCTTTGAGGATGAAGGAGATCAGGTGGAAGAAGCGCCTATACCGCCTACTCGATTTTCACCCCATCAGGAATCAGGCTCAGGCTCGTGGAGCTTATCGAAAAAGGAATGGGACTGGATGGAGAATGAGATGTGCCATCTCCGAAGTGAGCAAACGAGGCAAGGCGAGGAGCAGACAAGACAAGGGAACGAGCAAATCCGACAGGGCAGGTTGATCAGTGAAATGCACGAATGGATGCGGCAGATGATGTTGCGGGACCAACCTCCTCCATCATGATGAACTCTGTGAGTCCCCTGCTACTTGTGTTTCAACAGTGAGGACACTGTTGAATTCAAGTGTGGGGTATTTTATTGTGTGTTTTTTTTTTTTTTTGTTGTTTTCTTTCTCTGTTATTTATATTTCTGTGTTAGTTTGAAAGCATGATCGAAATACCCGCAGTGAAAACCCCCGATGTTGAACTATTAAAATAAGAACTGTTTGGTTGAACTGTTTTCGTGTGAGGTAGGTGATGAGAAAGTATAGAGAATGCTCAGAAAAAGTTGTGTGAGGAGGAAATCGGAATAATCTTGAGAAGTAAGTAAAACACAAACACCCTTGGTCTCCCGAATAGGAACGAGTTCGACGTGTAGATTTGTGCCATAGTGCTTTGATCTGAGAAGTACCCCGAGTAGTTCTCCTTGACAGGCGGGCTTAATCAATAAGAATCGTATGTGCGAGGTTGATCGAAAAGTATATGAAAAAAAAGCACAGAGAAAAAGGGGCAAATTGGACGACCTGTCCTTCTAAGTTGGGTAACCCTCACCCGGTTATTCAGCCTAACGGCGGTCGAACCTGAGAGCCAGCCAAAACAAACAAAAATAATAATAATAATTGTGCCAAAAAAAAAAGAAGAAAATATAATACTTGATCGATCTTGTACATGCGAGGAAAAATCATAACTGCCCTTATAGTTACTGTTCGAATGAAAGGGAGAAAAATCGAAAAAGAAGACTTAAGTACAAAGCATAGTCGGAGAGGTTACCAATTGGGAGATTGAGGTCGTGGTTTTGCCACGGTTTAGTGTTTATGTGTTACCTATTTTGACAGAGTAAGCCGAGACTAATCCTAGTGGGACTTGGAATGAGAATTTCACGTATGAGTATCATTACCGTAACTCACAGTTCTATGGGCGTTTATGTGAAAAGATTTATAAGGTTCGATTTGATGAGCTTTTTGCTCGAGGTCAAGTAAAAGTTCAAGTTCGGGGGAGTTATGCAGATCTTATAGCTTATGCCTTAATCTCTGCAAGTGAGGTTCTAGACGAAGAACCTAGAGACTATAAGGAAGTTATGAGGAATCAAAAGAAGACAAATTGGTCTTTGATGTATGCTATGGTCTGTACTAGACCCGACATAGCATATGCAGTAAGTCTTGTAAGCAGGTACATGGCGAATCCTGGAAAGGCTCACTGGCAAGCATTGAAGTGGATTTTAAGGTACATAAATGGGTCTCTGAATAGAGTCCTAATTTATGGTGGAGCCTTGGGTGAAGATAGTAAAGCAGTAATCGAAGGATATGTCGACTCTGATTATGTAGGTTGTATGGATTCTAGAAAATCTATCTCCGGATATGTGTTCACTATGTTTGGGACAGCAATCAGTTGGAAAGCAACACTTCAGAAGGTCGTTGCCTTATCAACCACTGAAGCGGAGTATATTGCTCTAACTGAAGCTGTGAAGGAAGCAGTGTGGCTTGAAGGTTTTGCAAAGGAGCTAAAACTTCAAGGTCGAGTTATCGCTGTTAAATGTGATAGTCAAAGTGCAATACATCTGTCGAAGAATTCAGCCTATCATGAGCGAACCAAGCACATTGATGTGAGGCTGCATTTCATCAAAGGGGTAATCGAGCGTGGAGAAGTCCAAGTGCTGAAAGTTTCGACAGATCATAATGCTGCTGATATGATCACCGACACCAAGACATTGCCCAGTTGCAAGTTTTTCCACTGTATGCAGTTAATAAATCTGCATGAAGAAAGCTAGTTTCTTGATGTTATAGAGTTAGATCCAAGGTGGAGATTTGTGAGACATTGGATCGAACTCTAGTGTGGTCGAAGTCTGTTCGCAAGTAATGCGTGTTGTAGTCGAAGTTTGTTCTAACATGCATGAGTAAATATTGCTAAGGTTGTTAGCATGAGTAAATATTGCTAAGGTTGTTAGCATGAGTAAATATTGCTAAGGTTGTTAGCATGAGTAAATATTGTTAGGGTTGTTAACATGAGTAAATATTGCTAGGGTTGTTAGCATGTTGAATTGGGTCTTGCTTGTAAGCCCAATTGTTTAAGTTAGCTTGTACCCTAAGTTAGCTTGTAATGGGTAATTGTTAAAAAGCCCATTAGGTTAGTGTGCTATTTTATTATAAATAGGATGCTAGTTTCTCAATCTTGGCATAAGGAAAAATAGGAAGATAAAATCCTAATTTCAAGGGAGAGAGGTTATTTTGTTATTCTTGTATACTTGTAATCTTGTTCAAAGAGAAAGGAAAGAATAGCAGTTTAATAACCAATCCTTGTTGTTCCTTGTTATTTTACCTTGTCTTCTTTGTTAACCCTAACCCTTGTGTGTTTCTTGATCATTAAGAAACCGTTTATACTTTGTTATAAAGTATCTGATTCACGACATCTGTCACAGTGTATATTTGTCATAACTTATTGAAGTTATGTGACTAAGTAAATTGTTCCTTTCTCTTTCACGTGGCTCTTAATATTGTGTTGTTTACACTGCATGTATAAAATGCATTACTTGGTCGCCTGATAGTAAACAAATAACTACTGAATCACTTGATACATGTGTCATTATATATGAAATTGGACATCAATCATTAAGTTGTAGAACCATAAAATGTGCTCATTTAGGCGGAATTCATGGGTTCACTTTTATTAAGAATATAAGAGTTGTCAGTTTTAGGAAAGATATGTGCATTAGTAAACCAACATCTAAATCTACCAATGCATTTTGCAGGTATGGTAAAAAGTTGTGAAACATTACATGATGACCATCTTTATTGTTAAATTTTCTCCAAGCAGGGGCATTTTATAAAGTAGGGGCATTTTATAAAGTAGTTGAGATAACAGACAAAATTCAAGCAGTGACAAAATAGTCAAAATACAACTTATCTTCTTAGGTGACAAGATACACTTATTCAAACTTAAATTAATTAAATTTCTTTAATAGGCAAAGTAGTCGAAATACCACTGCTTGAGATCAAAATAGTCAAGATTCACTTATTATCTTCCTGTACATAAAATCAAAATATAAAACATCTTAGGAAACTTCAAAATAAAAGGCTAATGATTGAGATAAAACACAACACTGATGTGAAATTATATGTGAATTATGCCTCGTATAAATAGTATTCAAGCAAAATTCAATGTAGGTTTCAACACTTCAAATTTCCAGAGTTTTTTTTTTTTTTTATAATTTTAATATTAAAAAAAACTTTAACAAAAAATAAAATATTTAAAACTACATTTTGGAAAATTTTATTTATATATTTTTTAAGTTTTTAAAAAAATGTAAATTTTTTTCCAAAAATATTTAATATAAAAAAATATTTATTTAAAAAAACTAAAACAAATGTGCCTTTTATATATATTTTTAAATCCATTTAAGACCTTTTATGTTGTTTTTTAATCAATTTAAGAAAGATTTATATTTAAATTAAGATTTAGTACATTTGAATGTTTGTTGAAGACAATTCTCGATCAAAGAGTTAAAGACAAATTATGACACATAATATATTTTATTTTTAAATAAATATATTTAATTGTGTAAAATTAAATATTCTATATTAATAAAATATATGAGTATCACATTAATATATGTGTATTGAAATTAATACTCATAATAATTTATAATATCAAGTTATTTAATTTTTTATAATATCAAATGTTTATAATTAAATTTCATTATATTAGCACATAAATATTTTAATAAAATGTTTTATTTTATGGGTCATTATCATATAATATTTTTATAGTAGGTAACAATTCTTTATTCAAGAGATAAAATTTTTATTTTTAAATGTTAAAACTTTCTTAAATGTTAAAATTTTTATATGCTATTAGGCACACTCATATGTATATAAATTGGCTCATGAAATTTCAGTCTGCTTGAATAATAAATAATACAATATATATATATATGGCTTGTTTAAATTAATTAAAGGGAAAATAAATAAATAAAGAACAACATTAATATATAGATATATGTAGTGGGTGTGTTTATATATTAACTCTATTTTACTAATTGGGTTTTAACTAAATCGTGACTATGTTATTGTTTTATTTTGCTATTAGCCAGCAGTAATAATTAGTTAGTAATATATCTGATTTGTTTGGTTGTTCGTAATATAGTGTTGGAATCTTGCTACGTTACTGTAAAGTGTGTATGTGAGAAAGCACTTGGATTTTATTATAGATGAATGCATATGTTAATAATTGACATGTCTTGTCTGGTTGCTTTAGAAATTTATGTATTGTCACAAATATATAATGCTCATGATGTATAATATTAATATAAGTTAGTGTATGATAAATAATAAAATATATACACACACATCATACAAGACGAGTTAGAGATATTTTTATACCACTGGAACATGCATCATCATATAGAATGTGCAGCGACCGAGTAGAAAATTTGTATAGTGGGGGCAATAATATACATACATTTATTATTTTGTTTTAATTTTTTTAATTTTTAATTTAAGTAAATAAAATAAATATTTTATTAATTAAAATATTATACTTTAAATTTAAAAATAATAAAAAAATAGCAAAATTTAGATGAAAAAATTGTACATATATGTTTTAAAAAAATAAACTAGAAAAAGAAATATAAAATAGAAAAGTATATATTATGTTTTTTCCGCTAAAAATCAAATGAATAAAAACATTAAAAAAAGTTGGATATATATATATATATATATATATATATATATATATATATATATATATATATATATATATATATATATATATATATATATATATATATATATATATATATATATATATATATATATATATATATATATATATATATATATATATATATATATATATATATATATATATATATATATATATATATATATATATATATATATATATATATATATATATATATATATATATATATATATATATATATATATATATATATATATATATATATATATATATATATATATATATATATATATATAGGGGTGTGCAAAATAACCAATAACCATGAACCAAATTCCTATCTAAATTAATTCAAATTTTAAAATCCAGTCCAAATTTATATTTTAAATTTGGTGGCCCATTTATCAAATTAAAAAAAAACTGGTAACCATTTGTTTCAAACAGGATTGAGATTCGGTAACCATTTTTCAATAAGCTTCAAAAACAAAAGTAGAATAGTTTGGGAAAATCAAGATCAATACCCATAGTTTGCAATAAAATTGATTTGGTTTAAAGTAGAATAAATTTAAGGTAGATAGTTTGCAATAAGTTTAAAGTAGAATAAGTTTCACGATTAATTGATTCATATCAATTCAACGTGCTTCTCGATTAATTGATTTAATTCACGATGAAAAGGAATTAGTATAATTCCAGTTTTACATTGAGTAGTTTAAAGTTTAAGATATATGGAGTGTTGATTTAATTCAATGTAACACTGAAATAAAATTGATTAATTGATTTATATCAATTATTTGATAGTTTGCAATAAGTTTAAAGTAGAATAAGTTTCAGGTGGTTTATTAATTATTTGATAGTTTGCAATAAAATTGATTTTTTTAAAAAATTGGCTTTAAAACTGATTTTTTTAAAAGAAAATAAAAAACTGGTTTTTAAAAAAACTGTTTTTTTTTAAAAAACCGATTTGAAACCGAACCAATTCACTTGAAACCAGTTTTAAAAAAATAAACCGATTTTATATAAATGGTTTTAAGATCCAAACCAAACCTGTTGTTCTTCGGATCTGAAAATTAGAGTTTGGCACAAGGAAATTATCGGGACGAGTCGCGTACTAGGTCGCTTTCTTTAAGACGTTTCGCCGTACTGCCAAATTATGCAAAGCAGTCGAATTTACGACGACGCCTCCAGAATAAAACAGCCCGTTCAAACAACTTACGATTATCAGTTGCACACTGATGAATCGCTCTAGAAATACACCTGTCTAAGTATCTGGTGAAAATAACCAGTCAAGAAAAGAGAGTTTTTGAGATGAAGAGAAATGAGAAAGAGAAGAGGGAAATCAAAATTCGTGTGAATTTGTGAAATCCGATGTACCCACTTCTGAATTTCTACCCTGTATTTATAGGCAGCAAACTGCACCTGAGTGGGGAGAAATTCGTGGGGAGTGGAGAAAATGGTGGGAGACTGAGAAATTCGTGGGGAGTGGAGAAAATGGTGGGAGACTGAGAAATTCGTGGAGGACTGACTGACCAATTATTTTCTTAATTAATTAATATTTATTATTAATTAATTTTCCACCGAATTATATTAATTAATTAATGATAATTAAATTATATAAATTCGGGTCCAAAAAATAATTCATCTAGACCGGACCGAACCGAGCCGAGCCGGACGGACGGCGGCGGCGGCGCGCGCGTGTCTTGTTGGTCATGGGTGTGTCCTCACTCCTTTCACAAAATTGGGTGCCCTTTAGGGCCCAACCCAATAGACAAAGTTGGAATATATAAACACTACTAATATTTTCATTCCCTTCAATGTGGGACTAAAATGAATCTTTTCAAATTCACTTCTATATTAGTTCTCACTTGTGTTCATTTATTGCTCATTAATTGTCAACAAATGTTTCCAATTCCCACTATAATTAATTAAAGTTCCAACATTCCCCCACTTGAATTTAAAAGAGATTTTAGAAGTACGTCAGACGTTTCTCAGGTTGAGCATAAGCAAAGGTGTCTACGACTTGAACCTTAGCGTAGCGAGTAGGATTCTGATTCAACAAGAGTGACACCATTGTCTTGAACTCTATCTCGGACATCAGACCCGCACACAACCTTTCCGTAAGGTGTATTCTTGTAGCCCGTGCTTTAGTGGCCCTGCACGTGTATCCCGGTTTAGTGAATGCTCTAGGAATTCTGCCTCGAAATTCCATAGGAACCGGCCTAGTTCCACAGTCACATAGGTGAATCTATCAAGAGTACTCCTGTAGCCTAGGTACTCCCTCATACAGAGTATAGATCTCATTAAGAGTTTCTATTATCTCATCCTCTCATTACTTCAGGATTCATGCTTTACTTGCATGATCATTTTTCATATTACTCATAACTTGTTATTACCCATTGAACCTAAGTCTTGGGATCTCCAGTCATTTAGGTCGGGTTACCATCATGAGTAACAAATTACTTTATAGGCATTAGTCCCATCTTTTTGGAAGTATTATGGACTTTCTCTCTAGCTAATCCTTTCGTCAAAGGATCTGCTAAGTTCTCATCAGTGCGTACATGATCCACTCTCACAGCTCCTTTAGAGATACAGTCTCTAACAGTGCTATGTTTTCTTCTAATTTGACGTCTTTTACCATTATAATAACGGTTCTCAACTTTTGCAATAGCCGCGGTACTATCGCAGTGGATCAACACAGCTGGTATAGGTTTTTCCCATAAAGGAATCTCAGCTAGCAAGCATCTTAACCAACTTGCTTCTTCACTAGCTGTAGCTAATGCTATCATCTCAGACTCCATTGTGGACTGTGCCAGAATGGTCTGTTTCTTTGATTTCCAAGATACAGCTCCTCCGGCTATACTAAATATATAACCACTAGTAGCTTTGGAATCATCCGATAAGGTGTTCCAATCTGCATCACTATACCCTTCTAGTACAGCAGGAAATTTCTGATAGTGTAGGCCGAGGTCCATAGTCCTTTTAAGGTACCTCATTACTCGCTCAATAGCTTGCCAATGTTCATTACTCGGCCTACTTGTAAATCTGCACAACAGTCCTACGACATATGCAATGTCGGGTCTAGTACAATCAGTGGCATACCTAAGACTGCCAATGATGCTCGCATATTCTGCTTGTTTGACACTCTCTCCAGTGTTCTTAAATAGTTTCACACTTGGATCATACGGAGTGCATGCAGGTTTACAATCAAAGTATTTATATTTCTTTAAGATCTTCTCCACATAGTGAGATTGATCCAAAGAAATTCCTTGTTCGGATCTCGTGATCTTGATACCCAGGATCACGCTTGCTTCTCCGAGGTCTTTCATATCAAAGTTATTGCATAACAATGATTTCATATCATTAATGGCCTGAATGTTTGATCCAAATATAAGTAGATCGTCTACATATAGACATATGATAGTACAAATGCGATTCTCAGATTTGTAATAGACGCACTTGTCACTTTCATTCACTTTGTACCCATTAATTATCATTAGGTTATCAAACTTTTCATGCCATTGTTTAGGGGCTTGTTTTAGTCCATACAAAGACTTATCTAACTTACAGACCTTGCTTTCTTGTCCTTGGATTACAAATCCTTCTGGCTGTTCCATATAGATTTCTTCTTCTAAGTCACCGTTTAAAAAAGCTGTTTTAACATCCATTTGGTGTACTATTAAGTTATAAATAGCTGCTATTGAAATGAGTACCCTAATGGATGTAATTCTAGTGACCGGAGAAAAGGTGTCGAAGAAATCTATATTTTCTCTTTGTCTAAAACCCTTGGCTACAAGGCGAGCCTTGTATTTCTCAATCGTTCCATCAGGTTTTAGTTTCTTTTTCAAAACCCATTTACAACCAATTGGTTTGCAACCCGGAGGTAAGTTTACTAAGTGCCAGGTCTTGTTAGATTCTAGAGAATCTATCTCATCATTAATGGCTTCTTGCCATAAGTCTGCATCCATAGATGACAATGCTTCTTGAAGATTTATTGGATCTTCTTCTACATTATAGGCCGCATAATCGGGCCCATAGTCTTTAGCAACTCTTGCTCTTTTACTTCTTCGAAGCTCTGTTTCTACATTGTCGCTGCTTTCAGTGCCTTTTATCATAGGAATGTGACTCAATTGTGTGCCCCCACTATTTCTCGATTTGAAAGGAAATTTGTCTTCAAAGAATTCAACATCGTTTGATTCTATAATTACTCTGGCAGTTAGGTCATAAAACCTGTATGCCTTACTATTTGCTGCATACCCAATGAAAACACATTCATAGGCTCTACTAGCGAGTTTAACTCGTTTCGGATCCGGAATTCTGACATAAGCCAAACAGCCCCAAGTTCTTAAATAAGACAAATTTGGTTGTCTTTTCTTTAATATCTCATAGGGTGAGATCTTACTTTTTGACTTTGGAACTTTATTCAGGACATAGCAAACAGTCAATAAAATTTCCCCCCACCAGTGAGGTGCAGCACCAGAATTCAAGATGATTGCAACTACAAGTTCAGTAAGAGTCCTATTCTTTCTTTCTGCTTTACCATTCATTTCAGGAGAGTATGGAGCAGTCGTTTCATGTATAATACCATGTTCAGCATAAAAATCATTAAACAAGCTGGAGTCATATTCGGTTCCCCTATCACTGCGAAGTCTCTTAATCTTCTTGTTAAATTGATTCTCAATTTCAGTTACATACACCTTAAACATGTCAAGCGCTTCACTTTTATTCTTCATTAGATATACATAAGTATAATCAGAGCAATCGTCAATAAAAGTGATAAAATAACGTTTATTATTTCTAGTTAAACTTCCATCTAATTCACATATATCAGAGTGTATAAGATCTAGGGGGTCAGATTCTTTTATAATTGACTTATGTGAAGTTTTTGTTATTTTAGCTTGACTGCAAAATTCACATTTATTGGAATCATTAACATTTAGTTTAGGGATTAGGCCTATGTTGCTTGCATTAGAAAGGATTCGTTTATTAACGTGACAAAGTCTACCATGCCAAATATTGAAGTCACACACAGAGTAAACAGAAGGAGAAATTTTATTCAAATCAACATTCAACTTAAACATGCCATCAGTGGCGTACCCTTTTCCAACAAAAATACCATTCTTAGTGATGGTGTACAAATCTGCCCCTAAAGTTTGACTAAACCCAGCCTTATTCAAAAGAAAACCAGAAACAAGATTCTTCCTAATTTCAGGAACATGCATGACGTCCTTCAAGATCAAAGTCTTTCCTGAGGTGAACTTCAGCTCAACATCTCCAATTCTAGCAACATTAGTGGTGTGAGCATCTCCCAACAACACTTTCTTATCTTCAGCATTCATGTATGTCTTGAACATAGCACGATCATAGCAGACATGACGAGTGGCGCCAGTGTCTATCCACCAACCATCACTTCCACCAACCATGTTGATTTCAGTGATCATGGCAATGAGTTGCTCATCAGTCAGGTTGACCTGAGCATTTGAGCCAGCTGCAGGTTTAGGCCTGCTCCTACATTTCTTTGCCATATGGCCCGGTTTCCCACAATTATAGCAAGTGAAAACCGGAGCATCATTTCTTTGAGGTGGTGGCTGTTGCTTAGCAAATGGAGCCGATGGGGCCCTAGAGGGATTCCCATTCTTAGTTCGGTTCATAGCATTGCGGTTCTGATTCTTTAAAGGTTTGCCCGTAGGCTTCAGAACCGCACCGAATTTCTTTTTGTTGTTAGACACAACTAAGACTTCTTCTTTCTGATCTTGTTTCCGAGCCTCCTCTTCAATTCGGAGGCGAGTTATCAGACTCTCGATTGAAAATTCTTTTGTTTTGTGACGAAGCACATTTTTGAAATCTTTCCAACCAGGGGGCAGTTTGTCAATAATTACAGCAATTTGAAATTGTTCATTGAGGGGCATACCTTCTGTAATGATCTCATGAGCAATCTTTTGTATTTCGTGGCTTTGAGCTTCCACCGACTTCTCATCCACCATCTTGTAGTTCAAGTAGCGGCTGACAGCAAATTTCTTCGCACCTGCTTCTTCAGTATCATATTTTCTTTGCAGAGCCTCCCAAACCTGTTTAGCAGTCCTGTAGCTACTGTAGTAGTCGTACAGATCATCAGCAAGGCTGTTCAGAATGTGATTTTTGCACAGATAATCATTCTCGTGCCATAAGGCGATTTCTTTTCGGAGCTGTAGATCATCTGCTGCAGCCTTAGCTTTTGCAGCATCTGAGTCAGATATTTTGGAAGTCCCGTCTGAATCTGCAAGTGAGTTACCGTTAGGTAGTTCAGATGATGCAGAAGGGACAACCGGGATATCCTCAGTCAGAACGTGGGCAACCTTTTTCAGAGTTAAGAAAAATTTCATCTTAGCTTGCCAACGTTTGAAATTGGAACCCTCAAACCTGAAAGGTTTGTCAGAGACCGAAGCGGCCGCAGTAGTACCGATAATTTCCTCAGTTGCCATGGCAGTTATGAAAACGTCTTAAAATTGTTGTTCTTCGGATCTGAAAATTAGAGTTTGGCACAAGGAAATTATCGGGACGAGTCGCGTACTAGGTCGCTTTCTTTAAGACGTTTCGCCGTACTGCCAAATTATGCAAAGCAGTCGAATTTACGACGACGCCTCCAGGATAAAACAGCCCGTTCAAACAACTTACGATTATCAGTTGCACACTGATGAATCGCTCTAGAAATACACCTGTCTAAGTATCTGGTGAAAATAACCAGTCAAGAAAAGAGAGTTTTTGAGATGAAGAGAAATGAGAAAGAGAAGAGGGAAATCAAAATTCGTGTGAATTTGTGAAATCCGATGTACCCACTTCTGAATTTCTACCCTGTATTTATAGGCAGCAAACTGCACCTGAGTGGGGAGAAATTCGTGGGGAGTGGAGAAAATGGTGGGAGACTGAGAAATTCGTGGGGAGTGGAGAAAATGGTGGGAGACTGAGAAATTCGTGGAGGACTGACTGACCAATTATTTTCTTAATTAATTAATATTTATTATTAATTAATTTTCCACCGAATTATATTAATTAATTAATGATAATTAAATTATATAAATTCGGGTCCAAAAAATAATTCATCTAGACCGGACCGAACCGAGCCGAGCCGGACGGACGGCGGCGGCGGCGCGCGCGTGTCTTGTTGGTCATGGGTGTGTCCTCACTCCTTTCACAAAATTGGGTGCCCTTTAGGGCCCAACCCAATAGACAAAGTTGGAATATATAAACACTACTAATATTTTCATTCCCTTCAATGTGGGACTAAAATGAATCTTTTCAAATTCACTTCTATATTAGTTCTCACTTGTGTTCATTTATTGCTCATTAATTGTCAACAAATGTTTCCAATTCCCACTATAATTAATTAAAGTTCCAACATTCCCCCACTTGAATTTAAAAGAGATTTTAGAAGTACGTCAGACGTTTCTCAGGTTGAGCATAAGCAAAGGTGTCTACGACTTGAACCTTAGCGTAGCGAGTAGGATTCTGATTCAACAAGAGTGACACCATTGTCTTGAACTCTATCTCGGACATCAGACCCGCACACAACCTTTCCGTAAGGTGTATTCTTGTAGCCCGTGCTTTAGTGGCCCTGCACGTGTATCCCGGTTTAGTGAATGCTCTAGGAATTCTGCCTCGAAATTCCATAGGAACCGGCCTAGTTCCACAGTCACATAGGTGAATCTATCAAGAGTACTCCTGTAGCCTAGGTACTCCCTCATACAGAGTATAGATCTCATTAAGAGTTTCTATTATCTCATCCTCTCATTACTTCAGGATTCATGCTTTACTTGCATGATCATTTTTCATATTACTCATAACTTGTTATTACCCATTGAACCTAAGTCTTGGGATCTCCAGTCATTTAGGTCGGGTTACCATCATGAGTAACAAATTACTTTATAGGCATTAGTCCCATCTTTTTGGAAGTATTATGGACTTTCTCTCTAGCTAATCCTTTCGTCAAAGGATCTGCTAAGTTCTCATCAGTGCGTACATGATCCACTCTCACAGCTCCTTTAGAGATACAGTCTCTAACAGTGCTATGTTTTCTTCTAATTTGACGTCTTTTACCATTATAATAACGGTTCTCAACTTTTGCAATAGCCGCGGTACTATCGCAGTGGATCAACACAGCTGGTATAGGTTTTTCCCATAAAGGAATCTCAGCTAGCAAGCATCTTAACCAACTTGCTTCTTCACTAGCTGTAGCTAATGCTATCATCTCAGACTCCATTGTGGACTGTGCCAGAATGGTCTGTTTCTTTGATTTCCAAGATACAGCTCCTCCGGCTATACTAAATATATAACCACTAGTAGCTTTGGAATCATCCGATAAGGTGTTCCAATCTGCATCACTATACCCTTCTAGTACAGCAGGAAATTTCTGATAGTGTAGGCCGAGGTCCATAGTCCTTTTAAGGTACCTCATTACTCGCTCAATAGCTTGCCAATGTTCATTACTCGGCCTACTTGTAAATCTGCACAACAGTCCTACGACATATGCAATGTCGGGTCTAGTACAATCAGTGGCATACCTAAGACTGCCAATGATGCTCGCATATTCTGCTTGTTTGACACTCTCTCCAGTGTTCTTAAATAGTTTCACACTTGGATCATACGGAGTGCATGCAGGTTTACAATCAAAGTATTTATATTTCTTTAAGATCTTCTCCACATAGTGAGATTGATCCAAAGAAATTCCTTGTTCGGATCTCGTGATCTTGATACCCAGGATCACGCTTGCTTCTCCGAGGTCTTTCATATCAAAGTTATTGCATAACAATGATTTCATATCATTAATGGCCTGAATGTTTGATCCAAATATAAGTAGATCGTCTACATATAGACATATGATAGTACAAATGCGATTCTCAGATTTGTAATAGACGCACTTGTCACTTTCATTCACTTTGTACCCATTAATTATCATTAGGTTATCAAACTTTTCATGCCATTGTTTAGGGGCTTGTTTTAGTCCATACAAAGACTTATCTAACTTACAGACCTTGCTTTCTTGTCCTTGGATTACAAATCCTTCTGGCTGTTCCATATAGATTTCTTCTTCTAAGTCACCGTTTAAAAAAGCTGTTTTAACATCCATTTGGTGTACTATTAAGTTATAAATAGCTGCTATTGAAATGAGTACCCTAATGGATGTAATTCTAGTGACCGGAGAAAAGGTGTCGAAGAAATCTATATTTTCTCTTTGTCTAAAACCCTTGGCTACAAGGCGAGCCTTGTATTTCTCAATCGTTCCATCAGGTTTTAGTTTCTTTTTCAAAACCCATTTACAACCAATTGGTTTGCAACCCGGAGGTAAGTTTACTAAGTGCCAGGTCTTGTTAGATTCTAGAGAATCTATCTCATCATTAATGGCTTCTTGCCATAAGTCTGCATCCATAGATGACAATGCTTCTTGAAGATTTATTGGATCTTCTTCTACATTATAGGCCGCATAATCGGGCCCATAGTCTTTAGCAACTCTTGCTCTTTTACTTCTTCGAAGCTCTGTTTCTACATTGTCGCTGCTTTCAGTGCCTTTTATCATAGGAATGTGACTCAATTGTGTGCCCCCACTATTTCTCGATTTGAAAGGAAATTTGTCTTCAAAGAATTCAACATCGTTTGATTCTATAATTACTCTGGCAGTTAGGTCATAAAACCTGTATGCCTTACTATTTGCTGCATACCCAATGAAAACACATTCATAGGCTCTACTAGCGAGTTTAACTCGTTTCGGATCCGGAATTCTGACATAAGCCAAACAGCCCCAAGTTCTTAAATAAGACAAATTTGGTTGTCTTTTCTTTAATATCTCATAGGGTGAGATCTTACTTTTTGACTTTGGAACTTTATTCAGGACATAGCAAACAGTCAATAAAATTTCCCCCCACCAGTGAGGTGCAGCACCAGAATTCAAGATGATTGCAACTACAAGTTCAGTAAGAGTCCTATTCTTTCTTTCTGCTTTACCATTCATTTCAGGAGAGTATGGAGCAGTCGTTTCATGTATAATACCATGTTCAGCATAAAAATCATTAAACAAGCTGGAGTCATATTCGGTTCCCCTATCACTGCGAAGTCTCTTAATCTTCTTGTTAAATTGATTCTCAATTTCAGTTACATACACCTTAAACATGTCAAGCGCTTCACTTTTATTCTTCATTAGATATACATAAGTATAATCAGAGCAATCGTCAATAAAAGTGATAAAATAACGTTTATTATTTCTAGTTAAACTTCCATCTAATTCACATATATCAGAGTGTATAAGATCTAGGGGGTCAGATTCTTTTATAATTGACTTATGTGAAGTTTTTGTTATTTTAGCTTGACTGCAAAATTCACATTTATTGGAATCATTAACATTTAGTTTAGGGATTAGGCCTATGTTGCTTGCATTAGAAAGGATTCGTTTATTAACGTGACAAAGTCTACCATGCCAAATATTGAAGTCACACACAGAGTAAACAGAAGGAGAAATTTTATTCAAATCAACATTCAACTTAAACATGCCATCAGTGGCGTACCCTTTTCCAACAAAAATACCATTCTTAGTGATGGTGTACAAATCTGCCCCTAAAGTTTGACTAAACCCAGCCTTATTCAAAAGAAAACCAGAAACAAGATTCTTCCTAATTTCAGGAACATGCATGACGTCCTTCAAGATCAAAGTCTTTCCTGAGGTGAACTTCAGCTCAACATCTCCAATTCTAGCAACATTAGTGGTGTGAGCATCTCCCAACAACACTTTCTTATCTTCAGCATTCATGTATGTCTTGAACATAGCACGATCATAGCAGACATGACGAGTGGCGCCAGTGTCTATCCACCAACCATCACTTCCACCAACCATGTTGATTTCAGTGATCATGGCAATGAGTTGCTCATCAGTCAGGTTGACCTGAGCATTTGAGCCAGCTGCAGGTTTAGGCCTGCTCCTACATTTCTTTGCCATATGGCCCGGTTTCCCACAATTATAGCAAGTGAAAACCGGAGCATCATTTCTTTGAGGTGGTGGCTGTTGCTTAGCAAATGGAGCCGATGGGGCCCTAGAGGGATTCCCATTCTTAGTTCGGTTCATAGCATTGCGGTTCTGATTCTTTAAAGGTTTGCCCGTAGGCTTCAGAACCGCACCGAATTTCTTTTTGTTGTTAGACACAACTAAGACTTCTTCTTTCTGATCTTGTTTCCGAGCCTCCTCTTCAATTCGGAGGCGAGTTATCAGACTCTCGATTGAAAATTCTTTTGTTTTGTGACGAAGCACATTTTTGAAATCTTTCCAACCAGGGGGCAGTTTGTCAATAATTACAGCAATTTGAAATTGTTCATTGAGGGGCATACCTTCTGTAATGATCTCATGAGCAATCTTTTGTATTTCGTGGCTTTGAGCTTCCACCGACTTCTCATCCACCATCTTGTAGTTCAAGTAGCGGCTGACAGCAAATTTCTTCGCACCTGCTTCTTCAGTATCATATTTTCTTTGCAGAGCCTCCCAAACCTGTTTAGCAGTCCTGTAGCTACTGTAGTAGTCGTACAGATCATCAGCAAGGCTGTTCAGAATGTGATTTTTGCACAGATAATCATTCTCGTGCCATAAGGCGATTTCTTTTCGGAGCTGTAGATCATCTGCTGCAGCCTTAGCTTTTGCAGCATCTGAGTCAGATATTTTGGAAGTCCCGTCTGAATCTGCAAGTGAGTTACCGTTAGGTAGTTCAGATGATGCAGAAGGGACAACCGGGATATCCTCAGTCAGAACGTGGGCAACCTTTTTCAGAGTTAAGAAAAATTTCATCTTAGCTTGCCAACGTTTGAAATTGGAACCCTCAAACCTGAAAGGTTTGTCAGAGACCGAAGCGGCCGCAGTAGTACCGATAATTTCCTCAGTTGCCATGGCAGTTATGAAAACGTCTTAAAATTGTTGTTCTTCGGATCTGAAAATTAGAGTTTGGCACAAGGAAATTATCGGGACGAGTCGCGTACTAGGTCGCTTTCTTTAAGACGTTTCGCCGTACTGCCAAATTATGCAAAGCAGTCGAATTTACGACGACGCCTCCAGGATAAAACAGCCCGTTCAAACAACTTACGATTATCAGTTGCACACTGATGAATCGCTCTAGAAATACACCTGTCTAAGTATCTGGTGAAAATAACCAGTCAAGAAAAGAGAGTTTTTGAGATGAAGAGAAATGAGAAAGAGAAGAGGGAAATCAAAATTCGTGTGAATTTGTGAAATCCGATGTACCCACTTCTGAATTTCTACCCTGTATTTATAGGCAGCAAACTGCACCTGAGTGGGGAGAAATTCGTGGGGAGTGGAGAAAATGGTGGGAGACTGAGAAATTCGTGGGGAGTGGAGAAAATGGTGGGAGACTGAGAAATTCGTGGAGGACTGACTGACCAATTATTTTCTTAATTAATTAATATTTATTATTAATTAATTTTCCACCGAATTATATTAATTAATTAATGATAATTAAATTATATAAATTCGGGTCCAAAAAATAATTCATCTAGACCGGACCGAACCGAGCCGAGCCGGACGGACGGCGGCGGCGGCGCGCGCGTGTCTTGTTGGTCATGGGTGTGTCCTCACTCCTTTCACAAAATTGGGTGCCCTTTAGGGCCCAACCCAATAGACAAAGTTGGAATATATAAACACTACTAATATTTTCATTCCCTTCAATGTGGGACTAAAATGAATCTTTTCAAATTCACTTCTATATTAGTTCTCACTTGTGTTCATTTATTGCTCATTAATTGTCAACAAATGTTTCCAATTCCCACTATAATTAATTAAAGTTCCAACAAAACCATATATATGTGGTTTGGTTTGGTTTATAATCCATGCACACCTCTATTAACAATTCACATTTTAGATACTTAAGGAGAAAGATATGAATAAATGTGTTGCTTGAAGCACGTACAGAAAAAACAAGATTTTGCAAAGTTGAAACTTTATTTAATAATTTGTCTTTGTGGTACACTATTTTACTTCATTTATTTTAGCATTGGTATTTCTTCAGAAGTGCGGATACGGATGTTCTTCTGCTAGGAACTTTCAAACCATTATTCAATTTTGTTAAATCTACATTTCTTAAAACTATGTTTTTTTTATGTTATAATTGGATCATTTTATAGTTTTTATATATAAAAGAAGAAGAAACAACTGCAATTTTTATAGAAATTTTAGATAATATCTTGGAGAAAATCCGGGATGTTATAGATATTTCTAAACTTAATCTAAAATTATCTACACAATTAAAGGCTAATCAAAATCTAATGGAGCATGGTAATATAATGGATTAGGAATTCACAAAATTAATCTTAAAAATTAGATCAAGATTTTAACTAATCACCATTAAAATTAAATTAAGAGATTTAATCCTATGAATTAATGTTTAATCTTAAGTTAAATTCTTTTTATTTTTCTCAAATGGATTAAAATGGTGATTTTGGTTAAATCTTAAAACCTAAGTGTATCATTATTTATTATTTTTTCATGTAAAAAATGATTAAAATTTTTTGTTAAAAAGGATATTGAAAAAAGACAAGTAAAAAAATAAAAGGAAAGAAAAAACAAATAATGAAGAACAAACAGAGGATGCAATGGATGCAGGTGAGGTGTAGAGTGTAGGGCCTAGGTATGCTTATTGTTTGGATCAACCTGGGGTTTTGGATAGCTAGACGCAGGGTATGGGAGGCCCAAGAACATGTAAGCGGCCCAACAGACACCAATAAAGAGGAATCATAATACAACTTTTCCCTAAGTCCCTGGTGAAACGACATCGTCACTCAAATGGATTTAGGAGCCGCTTACCGCAAACACGATTTTCAACACTCAATCGATTCCACAATCAGTTCCTATACGCATGAATTTAACCTTTAACTCAATTTCAACCTTTAATCGAACTCAGCAAAAACGATCCTGACTTGTAATAACACTCAATCAACAATTAACGATAATCATATTCCGAAGGACTTTTAGAAGCCTTTAGAGATTGGATTGTATAATAGTGTCACTGCTCCTAACAAGTTAGATACTATGGATACAACACTCACATTTGGTAATGCAAGAGGGTATGTCAACCATAAATTTATTTCCTTTTCTTTAAAGGAAGGAGTGATACCATGGTTTAAAGGTTCAAGGCATGGGTTCATTTGCTTGTGAACAAAAATGGATTGAGTCTGGTGAACTTGAAGAAATTGTGAAATTATGAAGTTTAGAGGATATGCTGACAATTGTCTACTGAAACAACTTTCCTAAAGAATGTTATAGCTCTTTTTATAAAATCTAACTAATGGTTCAAACTCATATACACATTATTTTAAACCTTAAAATCTCACGACATTTATTGACTTGATTATCATAATGTTTACAAATACAACCTTACGACACATAAAAGAGTTGTACTGATTTTTTTTGCTAAATTACAATTTTGGTCCTCTATTTTTCCAAACTCACAAAATTAGCAGGTCATCTGAACCAACATCTTGCCCTTCTTCAAAATTAGATATTGTTGTTGGTTCTTCGTTTAAAGAGACATTGTTTGCATCATTGCAATCTTGTGTAAATATACGACTAGGCACTTCATGTGTCTAATCCTAATCATTTTCATCTAGGTCATCAAATTCACTATTAACCAAATCATCATTATAATCTTGAACAAAATCTTCATCTTCCTCGCTAACGTATTCTTTTTCTTCCCTCTTCCTAACTTGGACTTCTTCCCTCTGTTCAACGTGGACTTCTTCCCTTTATTCACCATAGACTTCATCATATGAGTCAATATTTATTGTTTCTTTCTATTCTTCAACATACTCCTTTACTTCTTTGGTTATAACAAGAGGTTCATCTACGACATGCTCAACATATATATCAGCACAACCATAACCTTTAATGTCTTCCCCAAATTTCAAAGCCTATGCATCATTGTTAATAGGTCTAAGCTCGTGCTCAAATGAAAACTTTGAATTGTGGTACCATATTCATTTGTTTCTTACATAACCCAATCTGTTGATTACTTTGAATATCTCCATGTATGACATATAATCTACATCCAATTTCAAATTCATTTCTTATACCTTTGCACCTATATATTGCTTGCAAGGATAGTGAAGTAAAGTCCCCTCATGATTAATTTTAAGTTTAACTGCATTTGTCTGTGCATTTGTCTGAGCTGGCTTGCACAACACCAAAACATAAAATACATAAACAAGTTGATCTATTAGTAACATGTTCAGAACAACAATGTACGATAACAACAATGAACAATGCATGAAAACAACAATGAACAATGAACAACAATAAAAACAATGAGCAAGCCTACAACTATAAACAACAATATTGCATGATAACAATTTGGTTGATAATAAACAAACATTGAACAATATTTAAGATCTTCCTTAGTCCATGATGAAGGTGCACCGTGAGAGTATGACGTTGCTGATTAACATTGAAATTAAAGTTAAGCTTTCAGAAATGGGGTTTTTGAAAAAGATAACAATAACGGATTTTGTGAAATCGTTTCGAAAATGAGATTTGTGAAATCGTTTGAGAAATGGGATTTTGTCTAACAAAATATATTTGAGTAATTACCTTGAGAACGAACGCTTGGTTGTAACGATTTCACAACTTCGAAAATTGTGTCTTTCCAGCTTCAAATGTTCTTCGTAGTTCATCTTCTTCGCGCAAATGTTTCACTTTGTCACTTTGAGTTTACTACACCCAAATATTTATAATTTATTTAGATTTTTAGTTTATTAATATTAACAATATAAGAAATGACCTGTTAAATAATAAAAAATAAAAATAAAAAGCTACCACATATTAAAAAAAAAATATTGACACATAATTGTTATGAAGAAAAATTAAAGTTGAATGATCAAAACTATTTAAAAATAAAATAAGAAAAAAGTATCGTCAACTAGCAAAATAAGAGAAGCAAAATTGTAATGCAGTGAAATCTTTTGATAACATAAAATTTGAGGTGATAATATATATTTAAATGCATTAAAATATTTTGATAATATAAAATTTAAGATGATAATATATATTTAAATATAGTGAAATGTTTTGATAACATAAAATTTGAGGCAACAACCGAGCACACGCTCATATTGTTTAAATTCGTTCTAAAAAAACCTATAAAAAGACCATAAAGAAGGAGCATGTCTAAAATTTTAGTTCACAACATAGAGATAAATCGAATAATATCCAATGTGCTTCAATATTAAGAAAAAAGAAATGTCCACTACTCCTTGAATGAAAATTAGATTGGAGATAACTTCTTCGATTTTTTTTTTTTACCAAAATGCCACCTTTTGAAATGCAATGTACCAAATTGCCATCAGTTGAAAAAAATATACGAATTTGCCACACATTCAGTAGAGGCTCGTCTAATGGAAGGACGGACATGTGAAAAAGTTTTTCCCCATGAAGGGGCTCGTCCAACCAAAGGACGACCCCTTGAAGCCTCGTTTATATATATATATATATATATATATATATATATATATATATATATATATATATATATATATATATATATATATATATATATATATATATATATATATATATATATATATATATATATATATATATATATATATATATATATATATATATATATATATATATATATATATATATATATATATATATATATATATGTAATTTAAATATAAAACTCATTTTAAAATATATATTTAATTATTTTATAAATATTAAATACTCTTTTAATGATTTAAAACATTAAAAAAATATAATTTAATTAATTTTATATTCTTATTAAATATTTTTTGTATTATTTATTTAATTATGTAATTAATTAAAATAATTTATTTATTAAATAAAATCATAGATAAAAGCAATTTTATTAATACGAATGAGTGAAAAAGATACATCATTTTTGTCTACGTAAATGACCCCCAGTTCTACACGTTTTACTCTTTTTCACGCGTTTTCTCCTGCATAACTCTTCTGGTTTCTGTCTTGGTGGTGATGGAGTAGAGTCGGAAGACAACTCTTCATCTTCACATACATTTTTAGGTTGATGTGATGTATCGACCATGTCCACACCAGTAACAGAAAAACCTGGCTATTCCATAAGCTGATCATCAGTTAGGAGATAGTTGGGGACTGTCTGGGATGGTTGGTTGAAGGTGGTTGGAGGGATTTGTTGGATTAGAGGGTAATAAACATTGTCAGTGCGATCAGTAGAATTCGGTTGAGACAGTGAAATGTTAAATGTTCGGTGTTGTGATTGGGGGTAAGAGAAACCAAAATTAGGTCGAGGAATTGGAGTGAATCGGAAGGATGGTTGAAATGTGATTTGTTCCTGATATTCTTGGTGGTAGTAGAAGTTAGGTTGCGGGGTTGGGGTGTACGGTGTTGGTTGTTGAGAGGAGGTGGCAAAGAATGTGTTATGAGTGCGTTGATAAGTTGGTTGGGGCTATGTGGGCTGGGTGTGTTGGGGGAATGAAGATGTTTGGGATTGAAATTGCAAAGGGTTTATCTGGGGGATTTTTTGAGGCATGGACGACGAAGATCTTTGATGTGATGAAGACGATGTATATTGACGGGGTCTCATAGGAACTGTCCTTGAGAAGTAGGCATATTTACGTAGACAAAAATAATGATGTATTTTTTCACTCATTCGTATTAATAAAATTGCTTTTATCTATAATTTTATTTGATAAATAAATTATTTTAATTAATTACATAGTTAATTAAATAATATAAAAAATATTTAATAAGAATATAAAATTAATTAAACTATATATTTTTTAATGTTTTAAATCATTAAAAGAGTATTTAATATTTATAAAACAATTAGATATATATTTTAAAATGAGTTTTATATTTAAATTTAAAAAAAAAAACGAGGCTTCAAGGGATCGTCTTTTGGTTAGATGAGCCCCTTCATGAAAAAAAAATCTTTTCACATATTCGTTTTTTCATTGGACGAGTCCCTGCTAAATGTGGGTCAAATTCGTATTTTTTTTTAACCGGCGACAAATTGATACATTGCATTTCAAAAAATTTTTAACTGGTGACAAATTGATACATTGCATTTCAGAAAATGGGATTTTTATAAAAAAATCAACTTGTTGGGCCATTAAAAGAATGAGTGTGGAATACTATTTTGGAACCCCAACCAATAAAATAAGGACAATTTGAAGACGTGAGATTAGACCTAGACTAGGCAGAAAAGAAAGTGCGACCACACAACACAATGGTTGAAGATTCGCGTCAGTGCCATCACACATCTAACACGTCATGTCCCTTCTATTAGATTGCGACCTTCTCTTCTTACAACAGATTAGAATCTTTTAAATTGGACCAATTCGTGCATCATTACAAGACTTGCAATTCCACGTTAGATATTACACCTTCTCCTTCCTATTTCTATTCATATTCATATTTCCATCTAGAATATTACTACTAGTCTTTATAAAATCCAAATATCAAGCAAGATCTTAACCCTTACCAACCACTAAGCTTATAGTAGATTCCATCTCAAAATAATTAAAAGTGATGTAATTTAAATGTTTTCATTTGTTATTGCTTTTCTGAAAAAATGAAAAATGGAGTCATATATATTTGAGAAGCTACTGCCATTAAAACCAACTCATATAAGAAAAGAAGATTGTAAGAGAAGAGAAGCTATTTTCCGAAAAAGACTTGCTTGGCACAAAAGTTATACACCACAGAAAAATTATACACCATATATAAAAGTTTTCTTCCGCGTCTTTTTCAAAATTTATATATATAATTTTCTATTTATATATATATATATATATATATATATATATATATATATATATATATATATATATATATATATATATATATAAAATTATACACCATATATAAAAGTTTTCTTCCGCGTCTTTTTCAAAATTTATATATATAATTTTATATATATATATATATATATATATATATATATATATATATATATATATATATATATATATATATATATATATATATATATATATATATATATATATATATATATATATTACAATTATAAAAAATATTCATGACTTTTTGTGAATATTCACAAATATCGGTTTGCGGATACTAATACGATGATGAAACGAATATAAATATTATATTTACTAACTGGGATGGATAGCACGAGACTAATACCCGTCTCTATGAGTATCCATTTTCATCTTTACTTTCAGACATTTAGATTATTGGTTTTGGACCTCTCTTGAGTAGGGATGGCAAAAAAAATTTGTCCTCGTAAGTACTTGCCGGTAAAATCTATCACAAACATAGAGTGAATAATTTAATGAATATCCACAAATAAGATAAACATATATTTGTTACTTATTTTCTATCGGACATAGATAGAGATTTGATAGTATAATTTAATGAATATCCACAAATAAGATAAATAGATATTTGTTACTTATTTTCTATCGGACATAGATAGAGATTTGATAGTATCTATATCTGTTAGTATCTTTATCCGTTAATAATTAACAAAATTATTTAAATATTAAATTATTATTATTATTATTATTATTATTATTATTATTATTATTATTATTATTATTATTATTATTATTATTATTATTATTATTATTATTAATTTGTTGAATATGAAACTATTATTATTTTGTTAAATCTAGTATAATTATTTGATAAAAGAAGAAATAAAATGAATGTGATTTATTTCTGTTATTATTTTATTTGTTAAATTTGAAACTATTTTTTTCTTTAAAAAGAATAAAAGAAATTATAAATAACGCTTTTTATGAAAACAAATTCACAACGTACAATATAAAATCGAAGGTGTGTGTAAAGGGAGCGCATTTAAAAAAAAAATTAATTTGTTACTTCGGTTCTTTGTAAAGGCGACATAACAATATGCTTTGTGTTTGAGATTCCATTCCCAACTCATGCAGTTTTATGTTTTATATGGAACAAAAAAGACACCTTTAATTTTCATAAATTTTACGCCGGATACGTTACCTCGATTTTTAGAAAAATCGCGATAAATAATCTCTAATTTTTTTTATTCTTTTTGGAACCAAAAAGGCGCCTTTATTTTTTAAAGGTTTAAGTCAAATATGTTACCTCGGTTTTCAGTATAACCGCGATAAAAAATTCTTTATACTTTTTATTCACTTAGTGTCTACCCCATTAACTTCTCAAGCCCTAGCGAAACAACACTTCTTCTCTAGCCAACGAAAGAACACTTATTCTCCAAGGAGCCCTAACGAACAAGAGAACAACATTATTCTCTGGTATGTTATTATTGTTGTTGTTCTTGTTGTTGCTTTAGTTCATTACTGTTATTCTTGTTATTGTCCATTACCGTTGTTCTTGTGTATTATGGTTGTGTACTATTTTTTCCAGAAGCTTTATGTGATTATGGATCGTAGTTGGATGAAAGTCAATAGATTAATTATAGAGTATGAGAGTGGATTGAAACAATTTCTTGATTTCGCTGAAAAAACCTTCCTGACAATAATGAGATTTTTTATTGTCCTTGTAAAAATTGTTTTAATACGAAAAAAACATTATAGGGATGTTATATTCAACCATTGTGATTGTGATGAAATTATTCAAAATTACACAAAATGGGCATGACATTGTAAAGCGAAAAAACGAGATCTTTGTCACATACAATTGAAGATGATGAAGTTATGAATGATACTCTAAAAGACACCATTCGTGATATTGGAGTTGATGCTTTCAAGAAGACATCATTAGTAGATACTTTGCAAAGAGACATGGAAGATCCGTTGTACCCGGGAAGCCTACAAAATTTACAAGATTGTCGGTTGTGTTAAGACTATTTAATCTTAAAGCAAGAGGTGGGTGGATGGATAAAAGTTTCATGGAATTGCTTGAATTGTTGAAAGAAATATTTTTCTAAGGTAACATGTTGTCGAGAAGATATTATGTCCAATGGGTTTAGACTATGTCAAAATACATGCATGTCGCAATGATTGCATATTATATAGGAAAAAAATTGAAAACTTGAAGGAGTACCCGAAGTGCGGGGAGTGACGCTACAAAAAGAAAGACAGTGGTGTTGATGACAGTGATGTTGTAACTAGAAAGGGTGTTCCTGCCAAAGTGGTGTGGTACATACTCATAATTCCAAGGTTCAAGAGATTGCTTGCTAATGTTAGTGACACAAAAAATACTAGATGACATGCAGATGAAAGAGGGTGTGATAGAAAAATTTGTCATGTAGCTGATTCATTGCAATGAAAGAAAATTGATTCTTTGTATCCAAAATTTGCCCTTGAACTGAGGAACCTTAGGCTTGGACTTGTCACTGACAAAATGCACCCTTTTGGTAATATGAGTACTAACCATATGTCATGGTCTGTTCTTCTCATGATTTACAACTTAACTCTATGGTTGTACATGAAGCGCAAGTATATGATGCTATCGGCGACGATTTTGGATCAAAAACAACAAGGCAACGACATTGATGTTTATTTAATTCCATTGATTAAAGATTTAAGACTTTTGTGAGAGGGATGTGTTGATGTTAATGATGCATATACAAGTGATAACTTTAATTTGTGTGCCATATTGTTTTGCACAATCAATGACTTTCTTGCATTCGGTAATTTGTCTGAATAAAATGGCAAGGGACATAGAGTGTGTCCTATATGTGAAGTTGATACATGTCACCACCAATTACAAAATGGAAAAAAGACAGTTTATCTTGGGCACCAAAAATTTCTAAGACCAAATCATCCATGTCGTAGATTGCGGAAGGAATTTAATGAAGAGCATGCGTTTGATATCTCTCTAAATCCCTTAACTGGAAAGGAGGTTTATAGAAAACAATAACATATTAAGGTTGTCTTTGGAAAGAAACAAAAAAAGTCTGTGGAGAAAAATATTTGGAAAAAGAGGTCAGTATTCTTTGATCTTTCATAATGGTCCGATCTTGATGTAAGACATTGTCTTGATGTGATGTATGTGGAGAAAAATGTATGTGATAGTCGGATTGAAACACTTCTCAACATTAAAGGCAAGACAAAAGATACTAAGAAATCCTGCAAAGATATCATTGTGATGGGATATGACGAGAGTAAGCCCCCCAAAAAGTAGGAAATAAAATCTATTTGCCCTAGCATGTCACGCTCTTTCTAAAAAAGAGAGTTTTTTTTTTTTGCGATTGTTTACAGGGTATCAAAGTTCCTCAATATTACTCATCAAATATGAAGAAACTCGTGTCAGAGAACGATCACAAATTAGTTGGCTTGAAATCTCATGATTGTCATGTCTTGATGCAACAACTTCTACTAGTGGCTATTTGTGGCATTTTACCAAGAAATATAAGGGTAATTATAATTAGATTGCGTTTATTCTTCAATGTTATATGTAGTGAAATTATTGATCCTAGAAATTTAGATGACTTGGAACACGAAGCTGCAGTTATCTTGTGCCAATTAGAGATGTTTTATCCGCAATCATTCTTTAACATTATGGTTCACATAATTGTTCATCTAGTAAGGGAAATTAGAATTTATGGTCCAGTTTATTTATGGCAGATGTATCCAGTAGAGCGTTACATGAAGATTTTTAAAGGATATTCAAAGAATTATCACCGTCCAGAAGTTTCGATCATAGAAATGTACATCACAGAAGAAGCTATTGAGTTTTGTAGAAACTATTTATCAGAAGCTTGCTTTATAGGAATTCCCGAGTCTCGTCATGATGGATTTTATGATGGTAGAGGTATTCAAGGTTTAAATGTTAAGATATTTTTCCGAGATGTAGTTCTTCAAGCACATTTGCATATATTGAATAACCTTAGTAATGTTCAACCTTACTTGACCGCTCGCAAAAGTCTTTTAAAGGAAAAATTTCTCCGGATGAATGAAAAATGATTTTTGACAGAGCATAACAAAACTTTCATAAATTGATTTAATGGAAGTATTTATAAAGAGAGTAGTGCATCAGATCTTTGCAAATTGTTGTCACGTATGCCTAAGCTTATTGTATTTACTTGGAGAGCATACGATATTTCTAAATATTCATTCTGTACAAAATCAAAGAATGATCATAACACCATGCAAATATTGGGGTTATGGTTGAGACTGAATTCATGTGCTTTTCTAGTTCCAAAAATAACAACCATGTACTAGCATCTAGGGCATACTTTGGGGTCATTGAGGAGATTTCGGAGATTGACTATGTTTCTTTTAAAATGCCTTTATTTAAGTGCAAGTGGATTGACATTAGCACTGGTGTAGAAACTAATGAATATGGATTCACACGCGTTGATATTCGTAAGGCAACTTATAAGAACAAACCTTTCATCATGGCATCCCAAGTAAAACAAATTTTTTATGTCACTGGTCCTTCTAACACTAGATGGTCAATTGTTCTTCAAGGTAAACATCCTCCCGACAATACTGATGAAAATCAAGATTTTAACTATGAGACACCTTGTTTATTAACACATGTGCGTCAAGAATCTGAAGAAAATGATTCAGATGATGTGCATGCTATTCTTCGTGATCATGAAAAGAGGATATGGGAATATTAGTAAGTAAATGTTTTATATCCATTTGAAATGTATAATTAATCTTTTTACTCCTTTTTAATCATTGTAATATATATATTTAAAGTTATTGTTGATTGACATAATTAGCTTCAAATGTTGTTCAAACTATAATAGCTTAAGGACCGGTGACAAATCCTATTGGACAGCCTACACAATTTTTCCTTTTGGTTATTAATTTTGTTTCATAATCCTTTGTTTTAGTTTTGAAAATGGTTTTGTAATTGGTTATAAAATACATGTTGCAAAAAATCCGGTTCTATAATCCTGTAATTGGTTCTAAAAATATGGTTATATATTCAGGAATATGGTTTTGTAAATGGTTCTCTAATACAGGTGAAAACGACAGTGCAAAAATAAACTTCACCCCTCGTGGTTTTCATAAAACCGAAGTAATAATATGAAGATATTACCTCGGTGTTAAATAAAACCGAGGTAATGTCATTGGACGTGCTATCCAGTCCTGAAAATGCTGATGCTGGGATCAAACCCATGACCTTTTGATTTCTAACATCGACTTTAAATTCACTGAGGTGACAAGTGATTACTTTTCATGTCACTCTCCATTACCTCGCTTGTGTAGCCAAGATTAAATGCAATTCACAGTCAACGTTAGATGTGTTATTTGTAGTAGTGCTTGCGTCTTTTTCAAAAGCTATACACATAGTTTTTTATTTACATATATCATATAAAAAAATTAGTAAATTACAATTAAAAAAAAGTATTCATGAATATCCATAAATCAAAATCCACGAATACCCGTCTAACGCACACTAACACGAGTATGAGGCGGATACAGATATTATATTTACTACACCAGACAGATAGCAGGACACTAGCACTCGTACCTATGGGTATACTTTCACACAATTAGATTATTGGTTTTGGATCCCTCTTGAGAGGGATGAGAAAAATCCGTACTCGTATGTACCTGCAGATAAAATCTGTCACAGACATGGATTGAATAGTTTAATGGGTATACGAATAAGATAAATGAATATTTAGTTACTTATTTTCTAACGAACACATATAAATTTGATGGAACATGTATATGCTGGTATCTGTATCCGTTAATAATTAGCAAAATTATTTAAATATTAAATTATTATTATTATTATTATTTTATTATTATTATTATTATTATTATTATTATTATTATTATTATTATTATTATTATTATTATTATTATTATTATTATTATTATGTTGAATATGAAACTATTATTATTTTGTTGAATCTAGTATAATTATTTAATAAAAGAAGATATAAAATGAGTGTGACCTATTTCTGCTATTATTTTGTGTTAATTTTTTTATAAAAAGAATAAAAAAATAGTTAATTATAAATAATAATATTTATAAATATTCATAAATACTAAAAATATTTCAAAATTACCTACCTAAACGAATATCCTCAAAGATATAAGAGAGATACAAAATATTATCAAACCAAGTGGATAATGAGAAGTTCCAATGAATATCCATGGAAAATGATTATGATTCTCTTTCAGAACTTAAAACTTTTTTTCAATATGTACTAAACTATTTAAGTTTCACTTGCAACCAGACTATCAGCAGATAACTAAGGAGGATTATAGTCCTTAATTTATTTTCAAGCAGTTTTGATTTAATTAATTTAGGTCAAAGTCAGATCCGTAAGTTACTAGTAGCTAGCAGCCCCATTTGAGCAATCAAATGTTTTACCAAGTCATAAAATCTGGACTCTCTTATTTAAAAAAAATTTGTGGCCGAAATAAATCCATATTCCATATAAAATGTATGAAATTTCAAAACAAATTGTGTTTGATTTATTTTCCTATGACAATTGACAATTCTTTATTTATTTATCGTTTTGGAAATAGAACGTGTGGGGTCCACATCGCTTCCTTTGATTTTTATACCAAGTCTTCATGCTCTCAAAACTCTATCTCTATATAAACAAACTTCAACTCCTTCCATAATCATAAACACATTCACTTCAACAACAATATTTTCATTTCAATTTCAATCTTAATATCTTCATATACTCAAAGACATGGCAATAGGGTTCATGGAAGTACATCTTCTTAAAGCCAAAGGCCTCAATACCACTTGTTTCTTAGGTGGAATGGAAGATCCCTATGTTTTGATAGAATATGAAGGGCAAGAGCATAAGAGCACTGTTGCTAAAGGTAGAGGAAGAAACCATATATGGGATGAGAAATTTATGTTCAAAGTAGACAATTTTGGATCAAAAGATAAACACAAAATCATTCTCAAGATTATGGACAAAGACACCTTTTCTGCTGATGACTTCATTGGACAAACCATGTAATCATTACTTACTTCATTATCATCTATACCTCTAACCAAGTTTCTTTTGTTCATGTGTTGATTCAAATGCATTGGTTGTTCTTTAAACAGAATCTATGTGAAGGATTTGTTGACTCAAGATGTAGAAAATGGAGTTTCTAAGCTACCACCTCTCAAGTATAGAGTTGTTCGTGCAGATCAATCTTATCGTGGAGAAGTTGATGTTGCCATTACTTTTACTCCAAAGGTAATAAAAAGTTGCTAATGGTGCTAAGTTTAAGTACAAATACAAATCCAATACTCTATTTTGTGATAAAATGTTGAATGTTTATACACATGAAGTTATGGTTATTGAGTTTTGGTTTCATGTTGGTTGATTTTTTTCTTTGTTGGAAATAGGTGGAAGATGAACTTAATATTGAAGAAGACATAGGAGGATGGAAAGAAAGTAACTATTATCTATCTTAGATTAGGATGGTCACCATATGAAAATTATGTGTAACTTGAAAGTAGTTTTGAATTTTCATTTTGTAATATCATTACTTCATATTCTTTTGTTTTTTTAACGGTTGTTACATGGAACTTCTATGGTGTTTGTATTCATTTGTACTATTCAATTCAATGAGAATCATTTCTCAATGCTCTCATTTCAACTTCTTTGATAGTATTTCATAATTTTAAAAAGAATTTTGTGTTTGTGATTATTATATCATCTTCCATCCCAACTTAACTATGGGGTCTTTTCTTTTTTTCACACATGTTCAAATCTATAATATAAGAGAAAATTGTGCTGGTTATTAGAATTTCACCTTTTTATTTTTTTTTACATGTAAATAAATTAGTGGCATATAAGATCGTCTTTGAGGACGTGCAAAATAATTTATAGCACATGATCTCACATTTTTTTCATAAATAAGTTAGGACAAAAAGAGCCTCAATACACATATTTCATGGTTAAATAGGGTCCCTTAAAAAAATTCAATATTAAACCGAAGGGTTTGAACTGCAGTAAAATTGCAAGAAGGAAAAGTTTAGTTTTGGAAGGATTTCCTTCGGGATTTATATCGTCTCCACAGGGATTTGTGCGAGGGAAATAATGTCGTTCAACGGTCTCTACATTTCTAAGTTTGTTGTGAAAATTTGTTGTTAGATCAACAGTACAATAAATAAAGGCAGAAAATATAAAGTAAAGACTTAAAATATAAATGGAGCGTTGTTGGGATTGGATCTCATCAATTGATAACACATGCATTATTCTAATTAGTTAAACACAAATTAATCATTCGTCTAATATCCTCACGTATCACCCACAACAGAGGTTATGTCTAACGCAACGCCGAAAGAACAACTTTATTGTCTCATTGGTGGTGTCTCACGTAACTCAACAACACAGAGCATTAAGAACTGATACTCAAGAAAATGTTAAGTCTAAATATATGTCTAGAGTCTAGAACGTAACAGATAATCATCCTAGATGTAGACCTGAAGAGTATATTTCTATAGCAGTTCAAATCAAAGATAAACAGGTAAACAAAAATGACATCCATATCATCTTCATGATTGATTCATATAAAACGCCATGATCAGAATACGTACATACGCTTAACCCTTTTTACATGCATTCAACTAATTTGGCAAATGTAAGTAAACATAGTTCTTCATCTCTATTATCACACATCCTCAGAATACCGTATTGATCATACTTATGCTACTAATCAACACAATAAAATAGAAGATACAAGTGAATATTAACTTACAATAATGTGTCAAAAGTTTGCTCATTAATAGATGAACATCTAAGATCTAAGATTCGAAAAAGGTTTTGTCAAGACCCACAAATAAGAAATAAAAGACAATATCAATACTGAATCAAAACTAGTTCACAATACATAGATTAGATGAAATACATAAGGTATCAAAACATTACATCTAAACCCAACAAGAGATCGAAGCTCTTACCTTCTCCCCCTTAGGGTTTGTGTTTCTCTCTCTAAAATATGCTTTGAAATGACGAGATAAAGTTCTATTCTAAAAATTACAAGTTATAAAAGTTCTACAAAAGTTATGTTTCTGAAAAGTGAGAAAAAGTACATATATAGTAAACTAAAAATTTGTCATGTTCGCCTAGAGAACACCTTCTTTGCCCCGCGAAGACCACTTTTAGGCACTTGAAGTGCCTCTGAACAGTTAAATTGCCCCTGAAAAATATATGAGTCTGTAGTGCGAGCACTTCTTCGCACAACAAACTCCTTCACTACAGCTTCGCACAACGAACTTTGGATCCTGTTCCTACAGCCTCTAAATTGGGATGGTTCGCTAGGACTTTGCCAGGACCTCGCACAACGAGCATTTGCTTTCACCTCGCTAGTGTTCGCACAACGAACATGTTGATTCCTCTTCTTTTTGGCTTTCTTGTCCATTTCAGTTGTGTCTTAATCTTTGATGTTTTATGCATATATCCTGCATAATAACACATACATCAAGGCATCCAAATGTATTTGCAATATGTTGATGAATCACACAAAAACAAGAATTAAATTCATTAAAACATGAGAAATAAGTTGAAAAATGCCAACAAAAAATGGTTCAATTTAAGTCAAAATTTGCACTTAACATGAAGCTAACTTCAACTTTTTACACAGGGCCTCTCAAAAGTTTGAGACGGCTCTGGTGACATATTGTGTCTTTATTACACAAAATCCAATCGGGTTTGTCAAATGATTCCATGCCAACAACTAATTAGCTTTTGGTTAAGCACTTTGTATGCACTTCATTTGATCAACCGTACAAATTATTGCAACCATTAGTCTAGTTGTTGCAAACAAGTTATTGAAATATTCTTGGGAACACAACCCTGCAATCCTTTCACTTAAAGCAGCCTTAGAAATTTTTATTCATTCTCATTGAGTCATTGGCTATACTTCGGTTTTCACAATACCCCTTTTGCCATCATTTCATTTATCCATCTCAAACTTGGTTTGTTTTAACTCTCAAGTTTCTTCATTTCTCCATCTTTTTGTTCTTCGAGCAAAAAACATGTCTCAACAAGAACACTCATTTTTGGATGGTTTTTTTATTCAACATGGTGAGACCTTTTGAAACGGTGAAGGATATCAATGATACTAAAGAGCTATGGAATATCATTGTTAGAATCCATCACAAATGGATTGTGGTATCAAAAAATAATGAACACTTTGAGATGATTGTGGTTGATAAAGACGTAAGTTTTCTGCAACAATCTTCATACCTCAGTTTAAACGTAGAACCAATTTTTATTGCTTTATAATGTTACGATATCTGGGTTTAGATTTATTTGCTTTAACAAATTTTTTTCATCTACTCTGTTTCTATGTCTCACCGAGTATGTTTGCTTTTCAATTTTTTTTTAAAATTTTATAACACCATTTGATACATGACATTCTTTTCCTTTTAGGGGTCAGATATTCAAATAAAAGTACCAACTGTGTTTAAACAAGCTTTTAATTATTTGTTAACCATCAATAATACTCATACAATTGCAATTTTTTAAGTGTTGTTGAATGAACTTTTGTTTAAACCATTTGATCACAAATTTCTCTTGGTCTTCACTAGTGGAACTTTGGTTTGTGACAAAAAAAAACATGACATACCACCTAAAGTCATGACGTTCACACCTTTCGCTGATATTATATCTCGAAAATGGAAAAGGAATGTCTTGATAAATCTGCTGAAATATCTCTGGTTTCAATTCTTAATTAATCATGTTTTCACACTATATCATCCTTACTTGTAACATATGCTTTTTTCCTTCTTCCTTTTTCGCAGATGTTATTGGAATTTACTAACATTAATTACACACAATTACAATCAGGGAGCAAAAAACAACAGAGCAATTTGGTATTGAAGGGCTTCAGGTCTGTCTATAAATAAACCTGCAAAGTTTTTTCAATCTGTCACATTGTTTTCACAATTTTTAACACTCTTGATTTTTATGTATGTAGTAACAACATTATACATTGTACCTTTTGGGAAGGATACACATTGCAGTTCCATGAATACGTTAAACATATGAAAAATTCGTCTGTACCAACAATAATATTTTTGCAATTTGCCAAAGTCAAAGAGAAAGGTTAAAACTAAAACATTTTTGCTTTTTACTATGTTTAAGTTTTTATTGTGCCCAATTATTTCTCTGTCATTTAACTACCACGTAGGAAAGTATCCCTAATGTGTTTCAAACGTATTCAATGTAACTAAGTTTCACATCAATGATGATTTACCTGAGATTAAAGATTTACTAAATAGGTTTGCAGTTCCTGCAAACACTATACTTTATGTTTAACTCTATTTACATTTATTTCCAATATGTTTCCTTCATTGTACTAATACTTTTATTATTCATTTGACATACGATCCCAAAAATGTATTCCATTTAAGGTTCAAGTCAAACAATAACTTCACATTCACAAAACTGGTCTCAAACTTCTAGAAGTTCTCAGCTTACCACATACGACAAATTCATGTACAAGACAATCGTTCTTCCTATAAGTCAAATTACATAACTTAAAGATGTAACAACTAATACTATTGCTTTTTTCATGACCATTCCTTAGTATGTCAACATTATATCTATGTAGTCCTTATGTTCCATGTGACATTCCCTACATATCACTCAATGTGTTATAATTGCAAAAACGGACAAACTGAAAGCATCCCACAGAGGCTGGTATTACCAGGCATGTCATGAATGTCCAAGGGTTTCCAAGGGACACCGACCACCTTATATATGTGGTGCTGACCACAATACCGAAACTGAAATTTACAGGTCAAGGCTAATTATCAATATAAAATTTACCTTGAGTTCTAGTTTTTGTTAAATAAACCTAAACTTCTTACATAATTAGGTATAAAATTATTATTGAAGTTGTCAGTGATGGATGTCGAACTACCTTTGTTCTATGGGACCGTGAGTGTTCACAGATTTGAAAATTTCAGCAGCTTAATTGCGCAACAACATGCTTGAGGTCAAGTTATATACTTTGATCTTTTGGTTTATGTTTTTTGGGTATATGATAATTAATAAAATTTTCATTGACCCATTTCATATTAGGTTGGAGTCAATGACCCACTTCAATATCCTTTAGCACTTGATGCTTTGGTGGGTGTCACCATGACATTTAAGGTCAGGTGGTAACCATCGTGAGATAATGCATCTGTTGTCTCTATTTATCGGGATGAATTTGTCCTTAAACAGCTAACCAGTCATTGCGTTCAAAAATTGGTAGAAGTGTTCCCATTTAATATGTCTTTTGAACCTATTTTCTTATTCCATTTAAACTGACATATTGAATTGCATTCTACATTAGACACCGTCTCAACCTTCCCCCACAAATGACCTTCTGCGGGTATTTTTTTGGTTCATCATGACTTTTCTAACTATACACATGTACCATGTTCTGCATAATTGTTTTCAACTGTTGTTTTCTTCATTTCTAGATAAATGGAAGTATTGATTAAGCATTGGCGATTGAGGACTGGGACGTTGTTGCAGTACATTATCTAAACAATATGTTCAAAATTTTGTTAAGTTAGAAGTTCTATAATTTTTTATTTCATGGAACTAAAATGTCAAAACACTACTACAAAATACACATTCGGTAATATCATACTACTATGGTTATGCTTTCCACTGTTATAATATCGCAAACTAGATGCACCTGATATATTTTTTATTTTTTTTGAAAGTTATTTAATCACGGTTGAGATAAAAAAATGTGGTGATAAAGTAAGTGTTACAAGCTTAGAATCCTAGCAAATACATTTATTTCCATTTTTCCTATTACAAAAAGCGTGTGTCACTTAAGTTCATAAATAAATAAAAAATTGAAAACTATTTAATCACGATTTTAGTATTCGACTGTTGTAATAAGATCTACATTTCACTGCGGTTGGACATAACAGTCATGGTTAAATATTTTCTTGATAAATTTAAAACAAAACAGATTCATTATTTTATTCAAAACATGCCCTAAGCGAACCAGATACGACAGCGATAGCGATAGAGAAATATTCATCTTCACAATCTTCGTTCATTTGAACATTCATTCTTGATAATCTTCATTATCTTCATTCTTGGTCTCTTCCTCTTCGAAGTACAATATGTTTTGTGCAAACTTCATTCTCTTCCTCATCTTCCTAATTCTTAATAATCTTCACTATCTTCATTCTTGTTTGATTTTGTGGTCTGTTTCGTGCAAAGTCCATATCCTTTATGTTTTGTTGTTGGATTTAGCAGTGAACAAAAATATTATAAATTTTCTGCAATGGATATTCATATGCTTAAGATTTAGATTTTTATTATTATTATGAATATGCTTTAGTTTTTCGATATGCTTTAGGTTTAGATTTTGTTGTGTGATTCACAATATTGTTTTGATATAATTTCAGAATTTATTGTGGGTTGTAGTTAGATGAAAGCTGATAGATTATATCCAATATATGAGAAAGGAGTTCTTGAATTCCTTGAATACGCTGATTAAAATCTTCCCGACAATAATGGTATCTTTTATTGTCCTTGTGTTAATTGCAGGAATATAAATAAAGGTACAAAGGATGAGATATTTCATCACCTATGTTGTGATGGTATATGTAAAAATTATACAATATGTATGTGGCATGATGAGGTGGAAAAAAAGTGAAACAGGGTGTCACAAGCTGCCTTAACGACTACATATTATACAGGAAAGAGTGTGAAAATTTGGATCAATGTCCGGAATATGGGGTGTCGCATTACAAGCTGAAGGACAACAATGGTGATGACAATGACAATGACAATGTTAGTAGGAAGAGTCATCCTGCTAAAGTGTTATGGTACTTGCCAATAATTTCAAGATTCAAGAGACTTTTTGTTAATGCGAATGACGCAAAGGATATTAGATGGCATGCAAATTAAAAAGAATATGATGGAAACATACGCATGTAGTTGATTCTTTGCAATGAAAGAAAATTGATTCGTTATTTCCGAATTTTAGTACTAAGCCAATAAACCTTAGGCTCAGGCTTGCCGCATATGGAATGAATCCCTTTGGTAATCTGAGTACTAACCATTCTTCGTGATTTGTTCTTCTCATGATTTACAACCTATATCCTTGGTTGTGCATGAAGCGTAAGTATATATTGTTAAGTATGATAATTTCTGGACCGCGAAAACCTAGAAACGACATAGATGTTTATCTAAGTCCATTAATTGAAAATTTAAGACTTTTGTGGGAGGAAGGCGTTGAAGTTGATGATGCATACTCTGGTGAAAAGTTTAAGATGCGTGCAATGTTATTTTGCACAATCAACGACTTTCTTGCATATGGTAATTTGGCTGGATATAGTGTTAAAGGACACAAATGTGTCATGTTTGTGAATAAAATACCTGTTATCACCAACTTGAGTTTGGAAAAAACCGTTTATCTTAGGCATCATAAATTTCTAAAACCCGATCATTCTTATCGTAGATTGCAGAATGCTTTTAATGGAGAGCAGGAGTTTGATATTGCTCCTAAACCTTTAACCGGGGATGAAGTTTATTAATGAAAGAAACACATTAATGCTGTCTTTCGAAATAGAGAAAAATAAAAAGAGCTAGTTGAGAAAAATATATAGAAAAAGAGGTATGTGTTCTATGATCTTCCATATTGGTCAAGTCTTGATGTAAGACATTCTCTGGATGTGATGCATGTGGAGAAAAATGTATGTGATAGTTTGATTGGAACACTTCTAAACATTTCAGAAAAAACTAAATATATTAAGAAATCTCGTCTCGATACGGAGGCGATGGGTATACGAAAATAATTAGCTCCAATAGAAAAAGGGAAAAAAACTTATTTTCCTCTGGCTTGTTACACTCTATATAAAAAGGAGAAGAAAATTTTTTACGAGTGTTTGCACGGTATCAAAGTTCCCCAAGGTTACTCATCAAACATCAAGAAACTTGTATAATAAAAGCTCTCAAGTTTATTAGTTTGAAATCTCATGATTGTCATGTCTTGATGCAACAACTTCTACCAAAGGCTATTTAAGGCATCCTTTTAAAAAATGTGAGAGTAACTATAACCAGATTGTGTTTGTTCTTCAATGCCATATATAATAAAGTTCTTGATTTCAAAAAAATAGATGAATTAGAAGATGAAGCTGCTATAGTCTTGTGTCAATTGGAGATGTATTTTCATTCATAATTTTTTGACATTATGGTTCACATACTTGTTCATCTAGTCAGAGAAATCACATTTTACGATCCATTTTATTTAAGGTGGATGTATCCAAAAGAGAGATACATGAAGATCTTAAAAGGATATATGAAGAATCATCACCGAATGGAAGCTTCGATTGTTGAAAGGTACATCATAGAAGAAGCTGTTGAGTTTTGTATAAACTATTTGTCGGAAGCAGAGTCTATAGGAATTCCAAAGTCTCGTCATGCTGACACTGAAGGTATAAATATTCAATGTTTAAATGTTAACTCAATGGCTCGGGATGTAGTTATTCAGGCACATTTCTATGTATTGAATAATCTTGAAGAAATTCAACCTTATGTGGCTACTCACAAAAGACTTTTGAAGAAAAGATATCCATGAATGAGTGACAAGTTATTGTTGATCGAGCATAACAAGAAATTCCTAGATTGGTTTAATAAAAGGATATCAAATGATCATAGTGCATCTGAGACAATTAAATGGTCGTTGTACATGCCAAAATTTAATGTGATAACATGGAGTTATATGACATTGGTCATTATACCTTTTATATAGAACTAATAAATGATCATAGTACAATGCAAAATAGTGGGGTTATGGTTGAGGCCGAATCCATGTATTTCTCTAGTTCGAAAGATAAGAATTCAATATTGGCATCTAATGAGTTCTATGGTGTCATTAAGGAGATTTGTGAGATTAATTATGTTATCTTCGAAGTGTCTTTATCTAATGAGTTCTATGGTGTCATCTAATGAGTTCTATGTTAAATGCAAGTGGATTCCCAATAATGTTAATGATGTACAAACTGATGACTTAGGATTCACTCTGGTTGTCCTTGGCAAGACAAATTATATTTTCGAACCATTCATCGTGGCTTCTGTCACACACCAAATTTTACCCTTAGATTATTAGGTTATTTTCGCATCTCATCTCATTCTGCATCGCATTTTAACTGACCGCTAACCAATTTGTCCAGTGTGTTGGTTTTATTTGCAGGAAAATCACGTTGTGTGCGATTTAATCTATGAAGGGCAAAAAGGACTTGTTTGAACTCAACAGTTACGTCAGATTTAAATCGTGCAAGATGATTAATTGTCGAATTTGGGGTTTGGAACATCAAAGCTTAATCAGATAATTGTAATTGGATGAAGTTAATCAGACGAATTTATTTAGATGAGTTTCATCAGAGGAATTTAGTCGTTTGAATTTAATCGGATGATTTTGATCGGTGGAACGTAATCGAGCGAATTTAGTTGCTTGAGTGTAAGCGGGTGAATTTATGCGGAGAAATTTGATCAGGAACTAAATTCAGATTAGTAAGAAAAATGGAATTTATTTATTTAAATTCTATGTTTTTTATTACAATGTGCAAAGACAATTACAATTCCAAATTAATTTCTAATTATTTTTCTAAAAAGTCTAATTGTCTCCGCGTCCAATTCTTCAACTTTTGACTTTTCGGACCCGGCAATAATCTGTCCAATTTGTTTCCAAGAGAGAGAAAAAGTGCTTTTTGGAAAAGTGTTTATGTGAGAAAAGTGATTTTTCTTGGTTTTAGCCAAACAAGACTTAAGACATCCAAAATCCATAGAACCAAAGTGGATATCCAGATCCATCAAGGAAAAATGGATATCCAAGTTCAGAAACAACTTCCCCAAAATCCTTGCAACCAAACAGGGTCAAAGCCAGCAGAAATAACTTTCCAAAAATTTTAGCAAAACAAGGTCAAAGAAATCAACAAACCAGCCATGAAAATTGCAACAACCAACATGCCCAGGCCCAAGCCAACAAGTATTATATAAAGAGAAAAAAAAGGAAATCCAGAAGGGGGAAGAAAAAGGGAAGTTCAATCAGCAGAAAAATAAGGAAAAAGAGGCGAAAAAGAACCAACTCAAATCGCTTCAAACCTCGCGAAAAAGGTGAACAATTTTGATACTAACAGGTTTTTTTCGTTTACTTTGTGTTTTCAGAACCATACCGGAAAGAGTAAGAATGGTGGGAGGAATGAACGAAAAGCTTCAAAAGAACAATAATGGAGAAGCTGCGCCGCCCCCTCCCCCATTTTTATTTCAATTGCTTTATATTCTTTTTTCTTTTTCTTTAGTTCATTGTTTTATTATTATTATTATTAGTATTATTTTATATTTTTATAGTTTAAGAAAATTAGATTCATTAAACCCATTCATTCATTTTTATTTTAACTTTATATTTTGATTTAATTATGTTGATAAAACCTTTCATGAAGTTAAAACCTTTTTTATTATTTTTATTTTACAATTTAGTTTAATTAGGTTAAATTAAAACTTTTCTTAAGTTAAAACCTTTTTTTTAAAAAATTAAAACCTTTCTTAAACTAAAACTCCTTTTTTAAAGATGAAAGCTTTTATTTAAAAAAAATTAAAATTAAAACCCTTTGTTAAAATTAAAACCCTTTTTTTAAACTTTTTTCTTAAAGTTAACTAGAAACCTTTTTTTAAAAGTTGATTAGAACATTTCTTTAAAATTCAATATTACTCAATTGAAAAAACCTTTTTTTTTTTAAAATAAGATTTTTATTAATCCATTAAAATTAGGCAAAATTAAAAATTAACATTTTAAATTCAAACTCTTTTTTTTTAAATTCCTCATTTAGTTTAAATTCATTTTCTAAAATCGTCTAACGTTGCGCTTTCAATTTCACATTGAACATTATCGGTTATTCTCGTATAATTTTTATGTCGGTTCATTCATTGGTTTCTCAGTTGTACTGTTATAATACTTCATTTTTCATATTTCATTTTATGGTTGTAATTTACGTGAGGATATTGTCGCTTTGCAATTCCCTTACTTTTCGCATTTTTTTTCTTTGGATTGTAATTTATGTGAGGATATCATCGTTGTGCAATTCCTTTACTATTTTCTTACATTTCCCGTATTTTCATACTGCCGCTTAATCATTTTTCATTACATTATTTACCGTTAAATCCCTCCGAAGGAATAGGTCTAGTCGTTTGACCGTCGCGTCAATAGTCCTCATCTTTGATTTTTTCAAACCCTAATTGCTTAGGCGTCCCGTCGTGGACCGAATTACCCTTTACCCTAGAATTAGGTTAAGGAGTCGCCGCACTCCATTTTAGGTTTCCTGCTGTGGAATACCTAGTTTTACCCTTTTTAATTCAACTCTTTACAACGTAGAGATTGGAGTCGCCGCACTCCATGTAAGCGCTTCCTTAAGAATGCTTATTCCCCATTGAAATCTTGACCATAGTCAAGAAGTTTCTAACCTCTCTTTCAAGGGGAACTACGATTACTCTGATTCCATCCCCTACCTCGGATACGTAGGCACAAGATGCGAGTCTTGGCGAGTAAACTTAGGACTAACCCTTAGGTCTCTCTGTCACTTTTAACCCTTAACACATATACCCTAAAGCAAATAATCAAGCAAAATAGTAAACTTTAAACAAGAGGTTCCTGTAGAGTACTACAGAAGTTTAGGGTGTTAATACCTTCCCTAAGCTTAACCAACCCCTTACCTAGGTCTCTCCCCGCATTATTTACGATGCCAAAATTAGGTTTTTCCTTTCTTTGACCTTTCCTTCGGATAAATTAAAGACCGGTTGTGAATTAAAGATTTGCTATTCAAATTAATTAATAATTTGATATCATATTCTAACCGCAAAAGCTTCACAAGCAAAACAAGTTTTCTATGTGACTGACTCTTCAGACACATTGAGGAAATGAACAATCGTTCTTCGAGGAAAATACATTCCTAGTAGAGATGAAAGTTTTGATATTCTTCTACTCCTTCTTACAAAACACAAGTGCCTATCAAATATGATGAAGTTGATAGATATGGTGTGCATGTTATTCACATCGATCATAATTAAGGCATGCGAGAAAATTAACAAGTAAGTGTTTTATTCTTTATTATAATTTAATGTAAGTTATTATTTTTAAGTATATTTACTAACCAGCATGATTATTTAAAATTGTAGGTGTTTAAAGTCAAGACACCAAGAGACAAGAAACCAAAATACTAATATACAATTATGTGATGTTATATAATGTGTTATAGGTTATTTTGTGCCATTTTTCTTTTGATGTAATATATACACAATGTTTGGCTGTTAATCCAATATGTGGATTTGATGTAATATAATACAATTATTGTTATGATACAATTGATGTTTCTGTACTGATACAATTCACAAAAATACAAGTTAAGAAAATAGAAAATTTTCATAAAGTAAAAAAATATTTTTTAAAATTATAGATAATTTAACGATAGTGGTTAAATATGACTGTGGTTATAGATTGAATTTTGTTCAACACGAGACCTTTAATATATTACCCCGGTTAATTAAGTCAACTTCGGTACTATGTTGTGCGCATTTAAGTTTTCTACAACGGGCACGAAGATAGGAAGAAGGAAAATTTCAAAACCATCTTCTTTTTCCCGAGGGGTTACATAACTTAACATCATTGTCGTAATCTTCAGCTCGATGCCCATCATCTCACTCGCTACCCTCAGGCGTCACCACTACAAAGGCCTCTGTTTCTCTTAATAGTACCCTCAGCCGCGAGCTTCTCAAACTAGCATTGAACAACATGTTTTGGCTGCAAGATTAAAACCTCACATCCTGCTTCTACTTCCCTCAAATATCCATCATTTTCCATAAACAATAACCACCGCCAAATCTAACTCGTCATCCTCCATCGCTAATGGTTTTTCCTTAAAACCCTTTCCAATTTGAAGTGAAAAGAAGAATTCGGACTTGAATTTGAGGAGTGAACGTGTGAAAGAAGATTCCCTCTATTCATGAGTTGTAACAACAATATTCCATTTGCAACAACTCTGACAATGCAAGGCTTCGAAAACATCCCGCCCGCCGGAGGCGGCTGGAGCGCCACCGGCGCCGCGAATAGCCCGATTGCTCCGATGCGTCGTGCCTAAGTGCTCAAGTGCCGTCTACAAGTCGCCACTAGCGCCTCTACACCCACGCCCTCGGATCCGGTTCCGGAGCCGGTGTCGCCGGTGGCGACACCGGCGAGGGGTGTTTTGTATGAGACAAGTGACATAAGTTTTGGCACCACCACATATGACTATGTGGCACTTTATCGTCTGTGGCTCCTTTGGAAATTACATTGTTCCAAGGGCCTTATAAATGTTATTTAATTTTACTCCACTTTCAATGTGGGACTAAGCATTTATTGTCAATTAACTATATCACCCACTTTGTCATTTTGGAACAACTTTAATGGAAATAAATCTTCATTATTTCCAACAATCCCCCACTTGTTCTAATAATGACAAAATAATAATTCCAGAAATGAGACATAAGAAGTATTAATACAGTTAAGTATCTTTCGATTTTAAACTTAACCTTAGTAAGGATAACACAAGGTTTAATCGGAATATTAGGTAGCAATGCTTTTAAACCATGAATCTATATGAATAGACCGGTGTTACCTTACACATACTCCTTAAAGATTCTTCCTCTGCATAACTCGCTTAGCACTTATTTATGGCCATGTGCTATCCTGTTTCATGAATTTTTTTATGATAGAAACTCCAACTCTCACTTTGAGACAGCACCATCTCAGAATTCACATAGATGAAGTTCATATAGTATCTGTTTCTAATGGATACGTACCCTCGGTATTGAACTTCATTATAGTTTAAAATAAAACTCAACCCTCATTTCTAATGTCAACATAATTATGAAATGTTAGACAATTATCCAAATCAACGACTTGTTATTACCCATTGAAAATCTTAAGGTTAATGTTCTGTTAACTTAAGATTGGGTTGCCGCCGTTGTCGGAACTCTTACTCAAGGAGTTTCAACCCCATACCTCTCGAGGTTGTTTTTACTAAGTCTCTGGCCAGTGGCTTAGTAAACGGATCAGCCAAATTATAGCTTGTTCGTATATACGTAAGTGAAATGATTCCATCCTTAATCAGTTTTCTCACGAACGAATGTCTAAGTCCTATATGCCTAAACTTTCCATTATACACTTCGCTAAATGCTCTTGCCAAAGTGGCCTGACTATCGCAGTGTATCATTACTTTTGAAACATTGTCTTTAGCCAATGGAACTTCCAAAAGAAGATCCCTCAACCACTCTGCCTCTTGACTAGCGGAAGCGAGAGCCACGAACTCTGATTCCATGGTCGAAAGAGTAATGCACGTTTGTTTCTTGCTCTTCCAAGAAATTGCTCCTCCAGCTAGTGTAAATATTCACCCAGTTGTAGATTTATGATCTCCCACATTAGAGATCCAACTTGCATCAGTATATCCTTCTAATATAGCAGGAAACCTACCATAATGAAGGCCAAGATCTTTGGTTTTCAACAAATAACCAAATATCCTCGTGATTGCCTTCCAATGTTCATTACTTGGATTACTAGTAAATCTACTCATTTTACTAACTGCAAACGATATATCGGGTCTAGTACATTGCATTAAGTACATAAGACATCCAATCGCACTTGCATATTTTAATTGAGCCACTGCTCTTCCATCATTCTTTTCAAGTTTGATTACATGATCAAATGGAGTAGTTACTTCCTTGAATTTCAGGTGTTTGAACTTATCAAGCATTTTCTTAATATAATGTGTTTGATTAAGTTCATAACCCCCACTATTTTGCTTAACTTTTATTCCTAAAATTGTGTCAACAAGTCCAAGATCTTTCATCTTGAAAGTGGAAGTTAGAAACCTTTTTGTTTCTAAAATTCCATTAAGTTTATTGCTAATTATTAGCATGTCATCAACATAAAGACACAAAAATATTACAGTGTTATTATACACTTTTGTATATAAACACTTGTCACAAGAATTAGGAATAAATCCATTTGACATTATCGTAGAATCAAACTTTTGATGCCATTGTTTTGGTGCTTGTTTTAAGCCATATAGAGATTTGACAAGTTTGCACACCCTTTGTTCATTTCCAGGAAGGACGTATCCTTCTGGTTGTTCCATGTAGATTTCCTCATCGAGGTCTCCGTTTAGGAATGCTGTTTTAACATCCATTTGATGAACAATCAGATCATTCAAAGATGCTAAAGCAAATAACAACCTTATAGTGGTTGTTCTTGCTACAGGTGCATAAGTGTCAAAATAATCTATACCTTCCTTTTGTCTAAATCCTTTTGCCACTAATCTTGCTTTATAAGTGTTTAATGTACCATCACTATGATATTTCTTTTTAAACACCCACTTGCATCAAATGGGTCTTGATCCCTTTGGTAAATCAACAAGTTCCCAAGTGTGGTTGGACATAATTGAATCCATTTCATCTTGGATAGCATCTTTCCAAAAGGAGGAGTCTCTTGAAGCTATTGCTTCCTTATAAGTTTTAGGATCTTCCCCTACTTGAAGAATTACCGAAATGCTTTTAATAAAATTTGTACTATTTTCTTCAACCAGATAAAATGAAATGGATTGAGAATCAATTTCGTCTGGTCCTAGGTTCTTTATTTTCCGGACTCTTTTGCTTATCCAAGGTTCGGGTTGTGGTTCAATGGTTCGAGATGTGCCTTCAGGTTGTATTTCTACAATCCGAGAAGAGTCTTTTTCACAAGATTCTTTATTTATGGCCGACTCTGATTCTTTATCCTTAGTGATAAGTTTTTCAAAGAATTCTACATCCCGGGATTCAACAATAATATTAGACTCTAAATTTAAAAGTCTATATGCTTTGCTATTTTGTGCATATCCTACAAAGGCACATCTTATCCCTCGAGGACACAACTTGGTTCTCTTAGGATCCATGTTTTTGTAATATGCCACACACCCTCACACCTTAAAATAGTCAATATTTGGTGTCATGCCCTTCCATACCTCATATGGAGAAATTCCAGTTTTCTTTAAGGGAATTCTATTTATTATGTGACAAGCGGATAATAAGGCTTCGCCCCATAAATTGAAAGGTAGTTCGGAATGCAATAACATGGTATTCATCATTTCTTGATATGTTCGATTCTTTCTTTCGGCTATGCCATTTTGTTGTGGTGTTCTAGGTGCCGAACATTCATGTATTATACCGTGTTCTTCACAAAATGCATAAATTCAGTAGAAAAGTATTCACCGCCCCTATCACTCCTAAGGACTTTTATACTTCTACTTAATTGATTTTCCACTTCTGCTTTATAAATCTTAATTGCGTTCAAGTTTTTGGCGTCGTTGCCGAGGACTGCTGAAATATAAGTTAATTGTAATTCAATTGAAATTTTGTTGCTCTCCGACCAAAATTTTATTTTCAGGTTTTTTATTATTGTCTGCATTCTGTTACTACTAATTTATGTCTAACATTTTTATCTGTTCAACAATAGTAATACAGCTGTTGACTTATACATTTTTTTATAATCATAATGAAACATATACAACTATTTCAAGCGGGTTACCTGTTTTTCAATAGAACTATTATCTTTTATATATTTAATAATGAAACATACTACATATCATTCCAAAATAGTTGCAAATACAATTATGTCTTAATAAACAACTTTCAAATTTAACCCAACAACAAACTTAATTCAGTACAATACACATTAACATTTTTCAAATGTTCAACAAATAAATAACTTAACTGGTTCACAAAAATATCACCTACTTGACAAGAACAAGACGTGGATTACTATAACATTCCACACTACAAAAGAAACACATCACAAAATACTAAACACACAAACCTATGCTTCATAAGTACCCCCGACAACCATCTAAAACACTATCATTCATAACTAACCCAGCAACCATCAAACACATCTTTCTAATTCACCACTATCATTGGTTTAAAATGGACACATAAACCCGATATGGGAGATTATGTATGCTAAAGCCAAGCTTATCCCCCCATATGCTTCATAAGTACCCCCGACAACCATCTAAAACATTATCATTCATAACTAACAACAACCATCAAACACATCTTTCTAATTCACCACTATCATCGGTTTAAAATGGACACATAAACCCGATCTGGGAGATTATGTATGCTAAAGCCAAGCTTATCCCCCCCCCCCCCCCCTATGCTTCATAAGTACCCCCGACAACCATCTAAAACACTATCATTCATAACTAACCCAGCAACCATCAAACACATCTTTCTAATTCACCACTATCATCAGTTTAAAATGGACACATAAACCCGATCTAGAAGATTATGTATGCTAAAGCCAAGCTTATCCCCCCCCCCTTCTCTAGTCTCTTAATCTTTCCAAACTCGTACCCACCATTTACCTATGAACTTTTCCATTTTAACAATCTTTTGGTTACGCTTCGGACAATGAACCTTTTGCTATGAAACATTGAACCCTCATAATTCATATAATGAAGCGTGGAAATAAATACCATGTCATATTCTATCTTATTTTGCATAGATGCTCAACCATGTCAGCATGCATTCAGGTTTAAATCTTCATATAATGAAGCTTCTAGCAAGATTCAATATATCTTTTTAAGGACTGGACAACTGAAGCGTGGAAATAAATGGTGGGTGGCTCGATAGCGGAAACCATAGAAGGTGGCCCACCGGATCTTATACGAGGCTCTGATACCATGTTATGAAATTTGGTTGGGCCTAACTCAACCCTACAAAATCGGTTGGTAGAGTGAGGATTGCCCCCACTTATAAACACATGTTCATGCCATACATTGTCCGATGTGGGACTCTTAACAACATTTAAATTTTCAACCATTATCCCTCCACTCAAATCAATAGCTTCTGCAGCTTGGGACACCATCATGTTTGCTTTACCCTTCTTATTTTATTCCTTTCCGTCTGATGATGCAGCATACACAGAACAAAGATATTCATCAATTATCTCTCTCTTTTGCCACACATCACATGATCTGCAAAATCACCGAAAATATTTTAGATCACATTGTTATTTTAATATTTCATATATCTTAACTCTTTCATTGCATGCATATCATATATCTTTCTCTTTTAGCTAAGCCTTACAAGATATGTAAAAACACATTACTTGCAATATATAACATATACATACAATACTCAAATAAAAACACATGCACAGCAGTTGTTTTACTCATACCCTACACCACTTGATGATCCTTTCTGACCAACCATGCTTCATTGATAAAGAAGATGAAAAAGATTATACAACCTTCTCTCAAAATGCTTATGCTAAAAAACGGATCCTTACCCAACTCCTATTTATAGTTGAGTTATTGCCCACTATTATGCTTCAGTTACCCATGTCACTAACAACAACTTTTTCTTTATCCAACTTTACACGCTTGCCCTATTTCAGTCTAGTTGCACATTTCAATTTCCTTCTACTTATTACCATCAAAAACAATTTATTACATTCATTAACATTAATTATTTTTCTTTATAGATTTTAATGTAACATATCCTTTAAACTTTCTTCTCTATTTTATTACTTTTGCTCAATAATATTTATTCTGTTATAAACTCATTTTTATTGTTATTTATTTTTTTCTTTTTATTTCAACTATTTCTCGACCAAAATTACGTAACAAACGGGTACTTGTGCAAACACACGGGTATCCCACTAGTAGATTTTAAAGTTTAAATCAATTTTAACTATAACGCTTAAAAATAAATAAATTGATATATGAAAACAACAACTAAGCCTTATCCCATTCGGTGGGGATGGCTATATGGATCAACTTTTACTATAATGTTGTATCAAGTACCATGCTTCTATCCAAATTATTAATCTCGAGAACCTTCTTAATAACTTTTTTATAGTCTTTCGGGGTCTTCCTCTTTCTCGAATTGTTTGTTTTATCTCCATCTAGTATACTCTGCTTACTACATAATCTACATGTCTTTTCTCTATATGTTCAAAACACTTAAGTCTATTTTCCAACATCTTTTCTACTATAGTCGCTACCCCGACACTCTCTAATAATTTTATTTCTAATTTTATCATGTCGAGTCTTACCACATATCCACGAAAATATCCTCATCTCTGCTACACTTACTTTATTCTCGTGTTGATTCTTAACCACTCAACATTCTGTCTCGTACAAAATCGTAGGTCTTATCGCAATCCGATAAAATTTTCCCTTCAGCTTGAGTCGTACATTTGCATCACATAAAATACCTAATGTCATTCTCCACTTCAACCATCCATCTTAAATTTGATGTTTTACACCCCCTTCTATATCTCCATCATTTTGTGTTACAAACCCAAGATATTTTAACTATGTGTCTTGAGGGATAATATGGTAGTCAAATTTCACCTCTAGGTTAGAAACACTTCTTTTGTTGAACTTACATTTCATATACTTTGTCTTACTTCTACTTAGTCAAAAACCATGTGTTTCTAAAGCTTGTCTCCAAATTTTTAAAATCTCATTTAAATCCTCTTTCGACTCTCCAAGAAGGACGATATCATCTGCAAAAAGCATGCATCTCGGTGCTAGCTCTTGGATGTGTTTTGTGAGTACATCCAAAATTAAGGTAAAAAGGTATAGGTTTAGGACTGATCCTTGATGCAAACCAAATGTAATGGGAAAATATTATGTCTCTCCACCTTGTGTCCAAACACAAGTCGATACCTCTTCATACATATCTTGTATAGCTTGAAAATATGCAATCCTAAACCCTTTCTTCTCTAAGGCTTTCCACAAATTCTCTTTAGGTACTATATCATACGCATTCTCCAAGTCAATAAAATTAAGTTCAAGTCTTGTTGATTCTCGGTGACTTGAGTCTCTTTTCTTAATCTTCGTTCAATCACTCTTTCTCATAACTTCATGGTATGACTCATAAGCTTAGTCCCCATATAATTTACACAATTTTATATATCCCACTTGTTCTTATATATTGGAACTAAAGTGCTTCTTCTCCATTCATCTAGTGTGCATTTTGACCTCAAAATTTCATTAAAGAATTTAGCGAGTCACTCAATAGCTTTATCTCCACACAAAAAATTCCACAATTCAATAGGTATGTTGTCTGGTCCAACCGCCTTACTGCTACTCATTCTTTTCAACGCTTTCTTTACCTCCTATTTCTGAATTTGGCGATAGTAATTATAATTAGGATCCTCTTCTCTAATGTCGAGTCTACTAGAGTCTGATGATATATCATATCCTTCATTAAATAAATTGTAAAAATAAGTCTTCCACCTATCCTTTATATAATTTTCTTGAACTAAGATTTTTCCTTCTTCATCCTTAACACACTTCACTTGATTCAAATCTCTAGTATTTCTTTCTCTTCCCTTAATATATATATATATATATATATATATATATATATATATATATATATATATATATATATATATATATATATATATATATATATATATATATATATATATATATATATATATATATATATATATATATATATATATATATATATATATATATATATATATATATATATATATATATATATATATATATATATATATATATATATATATATATATATATATATATATATATATATATATATATATATATATATATATATATATATATATATATATATATATATATATATATATACTTTCTCCCTCCTTGGTTCCAAGAGATTCTCTAGTACAAGATAGAATTCCAGAGTTTCATATTTGTCTACAACTACTATAAGTATAGGTTTTTGTCTCATGTTTCATACAAAAATAAATTACACCATGATGAACATCAATTAGCTTGTCGCATATGTTTACTTCAATAGCGCGAAGCCCTCAATTGAATTTAAGTTCAATGAGTACACCTCTTTTACAGATTTGAAATAAATACTGTAAAATCTCCTACCTTACAAAGACAATAAAAAAAATTGTGAAACTCAAGTATTGTTCACTGGCGATTGACAACGAATGGAAGATTGAGCTCATCAACTTTGAGCTGAAGACAGATGCAGATATAAGGGTTGTGTGGAATATTTTTTTCATTTAGAAATAAAAGTTTTGATCGAGATGAATGCGACGATTTCGAGATCGGTCGAAGATATTATAAAGATGTTAAAACGTTCACCTGAATATTGAAACGTATTGTTTAATTTATGTTAACATCACATATGTAATGCTTATTTTATGTTATCAATGGTAATTTTATTTTTTCAACCTATAACTTGTTGGATTTTTTCGCTTTTCTGCTTTAGCTTCAGCTTCAGTATGTTACGGAAATACAATTCTTTACGATTTACAGAGATGCATCTCCGAATATAAAATAGACACAAGCCTAAAACGTAACTCTAAATCAACTTTAATTATGTATTTAGAAAGATGTATCTTCAAAATTTAAGGATATTATTATATTTTCACTATACATGCTAATAAATCATATGATGCATTAAAAAAAATCTCTCATTTTGATATCATCTAATTTAAGAAAATGTGAGCACTAATTAGGGCTGGAAATGAGTCGAGTCGAGTCGAACTCACCTCAGCTCGGCTCGACTCGTTAAGAATTGTTCGAATTCGAGTTCGAGTTCGAGTTCGACACGAACTTTTTTTTAAGCTCAAACTCGACTCGTTATAAGTTCACGAACAGTTCGGTTCGACTCGTTAGGTTCATCTCATTAGGTTCAGCTCACATGGTTCACGAACTTAAAAACTATTTTTTTAAATATATATATTTTTTAGTATATTTGACATTTTAAATAAATATATATATTTTTAAATAAAATATTAAAATAAAATAAAAGTTATCATATTGAAATTTAACTTTATCTTCGAAATCTACTAATTCAAAACCTACACAACTTTCAAGAGATACATTTGAGAGTCTAATTCAAAAACTAATAAATTGAAGATTAAATTTGTCTAAGATTTGAAGTAAATATTTAAACCTAATCTTAAGGATAGTATAATTCTTTTCATATGTAATCGAGTTGACTCATGAACCTAACGAGTCGAACTATGTATAGTTCAAGTTCAGCTCATTTAGTTAACGAACTTAATTTTTCGCTCATACTCAACTCATTTGGTTCATGAACCTAGTTCAACGATTTAATTGTCGAGTCGAATTCCGAACTATCTTCGAGTTGGGAATTCTAATATCAAGATATACAAAGGGAAGGGAAAAAAACCTCCTAGCAATGCTAATCAAATAAACCTAGTGCCACTAATCAAATAAACCTCCTAGCAATGCTAATATCAAGATATACAAAGGGAAGGGAAAAAAACGTAATTTCAAAATTTCATCGTATAACATGTTGATTCATTAGAAAGAAAAAACATGTTAATTGTTTAATACGTATTCATTTATTCACATAAATAAGATAAATACATCTTACACTACCAAACTCTACCATGGCTTGAAATTTGTATAGCACGCTAAATTAAATAATTCACAATTGTTAAAACAATAAAACAGCCGACTTAGCTCAGTGGTAGAGCGCGTGGCTTTTAACCACGTGGTCGTGGGTTCGATCCCCACAGTCGGCGCTCCATCAAATTTTTTCATTCCTTAAAATTATAGATACTGAATCCAATAAAGTTCAACGTTGTTTTCAATTTTTGAAGATTTTTTTATGTTTTGTAAAGCCATTATTCATGAGCTTCATAACACTACACCTCCATTTCATTGATGAATTTCACGTCACCACCTCCATCCTTTAATTCAACATTCTACAAAAGGAAAAAGTATACATATTCATATGATCTCCATGCAAAATTCTAACCAAAAACTCATTCCCACCAGTGCAAATCCACCGCATATTCTTATTATAAATTCACACATTCACATTCTAAGTTTTTATGTTTCCCTTAAAATCCATTAAATGTTAAGCATCCTCGTGTTCATGTTCATCCCCTCTAGTTTTTACACCTATATACTTTAATGCCACCCACTAACAACTTCACTCAATGTATATATATAACAACCTTTTGACCGTGACCAACTGCATTAAATAAGAACAAAATTTTGACACTCTCATACATAGGCAATGAAATTCGAAGACTATCTCATGGAGAAAAGCCAAGAGTCACATAATAGACAACAACTTGAGAAGGAGGTGAGTAACTAACTTCATTTGAATTGGTTTTATGTTTGAACACTTTTTTTTATTTCATGCATGCTCTCATAGGTTGTTCAATACCAAACACAATTGAAAGATGAGGAAGCACTCAATAGGGTCTTACTTTGTGCAACACTGCATGGACCTGTTTGTTGTCTTCAACATATTCCTTCGGAGTTTCCGCCTCGGGTTTATGAGCTTCTTGAAGAATTGGCATTTGTAGAAGAAGAGATCATTTTGCTTGAAAGAAAAGTTAAGGAACTAAAACTTAGATTGAACCGGGAGAGAAATGAGACGACGGATTGGAAAATACGGCATGGAAGACAACCTAAACTATGTAACCAGTTCCAAGGATCATTTTCACATGACTTTGAAGGATTCACTAAAGAAAGAAAGTCAAAAGATAGAAGGGCCTCTTTAGGTTCTTCCTTGGATGTTCATAGCTTATTTTCCACCCCAAGAACATCAAAAGGTAAGCCTTGTGTTCAATTTTCTTCATCTGCTATTGTTCAATTTTCTGACCATTTTGGATATTTGTTGAACAGAATATGAAGTGCCAAGAAGCAAAACAGGACAAATTCCAAGACAAAATGTCATTGAGAAACCAAATGAATTGTCAGAGGAACTTCTTAATTGTCTAATAGGCATTTTCCTAGAATTGAACCAGGCATCATTGGACATAAAAGAATCAGAAACTACTGTCCCAAGACTCACTCTTTCCTGTATGAAGTCCAAAGGCTTCATCTCAAAGACTAATTCATCCAACTGCAAGCCACATTCATTCCTTTCAAATGGAAATGCATCTTGTCTTGACCCATATGGCATATCAGCAGATTTAGATTGCACAGCAAGAGATGTAGGACCATATAAGAACTTCATCCAAATTACTAGCAGCTCATTAGACACTGAATTTTTTTCGCACTGTTTGCCAGCATTCAGAAAATTGAGGTTGATATTTAGCTTTTAGTAGCTTGCAATTAATGTTTAAATATCATCTACATGTCATACATCTTATCTATTCCCCTTCTTTTTTTAGGGTCTTGATGCATAAGCTATGTGATGTTGATTTAAGTTTCTTGAGCTACAAGCAAAAGTTGGCATTCTGGATCAACATATACAATGCCTGCATAATGAATGTACTGTAAGGAATTTCAAGTTTTCGTTAACAAGAACTTACCTCGCATCGCGCAAGATACATGATGAATCTTAGAAACCTTGTTATATTTTTTACGAAATTACAGGCATTTTTGGACCATGGCCTTCCTTCTACACAAGATAAATTGTTGACTCTTATGAATAAGGTATATGTGATAGAGACTTTTTTTTTGTTCATGATTGTGCTAATATTAACTATGTAGTTATGCATTGACTCAGGCCGCAATGAATGTAGGCGGGATAGTACTGAATGCTCTGGCTATTGAACACTTTATCCTTCGCCATCCATGTGAATCAAAACATGTATGTAATATATTTTCTCATCCTATAAACGATGTCTCAAGTGTACTCATCTAGCCTTTCCGTTACTCGAATTAAATGTTACTGAAATTATTTACATAACTAACTATAAAGAACACAAATGATTAGGGTCCTGTGGACGAAAAGGAAATCCTGGTGAGACATGCTTATGGTGTGGGATATCCAGAACCCAATGTCACGTTTGCTCTCTGCCGAGGCACTTGGTCCTCACCAGCTGTAAGTGTATTGTTTGAGTTTATCCAAACTGGTAAATTAACTTTAATGAAACAAATTGAGGAACCAGAGTGCGAATTTGATGAGGGGGAGGAAAGGAAATTAATATCAGGTGTTTCTTGTGGCAGTTAAGGGTGTACACTTCAGAAGAAGTTGTGAACCAATTAGGGAGGGCCAAAGTTGAGTACTTGGAAGCTTCAGTTGGTATAACAAACAAGAGAAAGATAATTGTGCCTAAGCTTTTGCAGTGGCACATGCATGATTTTGCAGATGAAATGGAATCGCTAGTGGAATGGATATATAGTCAACTGCCACGCTCAGGATCAATGAAAAGAGCCATGATGGAACACCTAATAAGGGAAACAAAATATCCCATGTCTAAAATGGTGGAAATCCAGCCATATGAATCTGAATTCCGCTACATCTTACCCATTTAATTAATTAATTATCTAAAATGGTGTTTTTTTATTCACTGAAGCACTAAGAAAAAAAATGGTTTTATATTATTTGTCTGATAGATAGAGCACTACAATGTTTCATTAAACAATAGTATACTAACAGTGATGCATTTGAGAAATTAACAGCACACTAACAAATGAAAAACTGCATTTTTACCAACAATAATTCATGGCTTAGTGTATTCACTTTTTTAAGTGATTAATTTCTGTTGCACCGTAAGGTGTTGATAAGGTCCTCTATGAAAGTTTAGACTCTGGACGTCCTTTAAATATTTAAAAACTTGCCTTTAGTGTTGATGCCTGTGGAAGAAAGAAAGATTTCCCTAATAATATCATTCATTTTCTATTTAAAACTCATAGGCAAAACCGAAGAAAAAAAAAATTGCAGCACAGTACAGAATATAATTCTCCATAAATGTTACGTACACTTTCATTAATCATAATCACTTGAATATTTTGCTTACACTCGATCATAAATTAAAAAACTTACAGGCAAAATGTAAATGGTGCAACTTAATAACAAAGATACACATAAACATGAGAAATCCTCCAAATAAAAATGAAAAGACAAAAATCTAAAATAACAAGGATTGCCCCCAAAAAGAAAACACTATAAAAAATGATTAATCATAAATCCAAAACCTCGCGAAACATAAACTCAACAATTAGCCAAGAATTTAAAGTTTTTCATGTATACGTCCACAAACTAATCACTTTTATTTTCTGTCCGGACTTAAGAGTTGGTAACAGGAGGCTCAGCTAAGAAATTGACAATCCTATTTAAGAAATTTAAGCCAAATACAGTCTCTTCACAGTTGACCTTAACAGAAACAGTCAATGGGTCGAAGCATTTACCTTCAACAGTAACTGTAATTAAGCATGGCATAGAATTACTCAATATCTCACTGCTGAAACGCAAACACAAACCAGAAGCATCATCAAGGTTAGAAGCAACAGGCAAATCCACAGATACAAGAGAAAGATTGGCATTGCTCAGCATCTTCAGTGCTATGGTTTCACATATCACAATAAACGTGTCCTCTGTTGGAGAGTTGCTTTCCTTGTTCAGCTTTAGAATGTGATCATTAAATGTGCAACTGGATGCCAATAATGCAAGAAAATCTTAGTTAGAATACTCGGGATGAAACAGGAAAAAATAAAAGAAAATCTTATGGATCCAAAGAAACATATAATATATTTCAGAAATGCCTTCCCGAGGGGGCCTAAAGGATATAGAAAATAAAAGAAAGAGCTCCAATGCACAATATCCATACTAATCAAAATTAGTGTCCTTCATTTTTTACATGCAAAAACTTCCATAATATTGGATCAATAAACCGTAAGTAAAAACTCAAAAGAGAGTACAACATTTATTTATGAGAAGCTTCCTATTCTTAATGGTTTTAATTTCAAATTTAAATTCAAATCTCCATCATTTTTCTCCCTGGCATTCTAACTCTCATCTTGCATGTGTGCGGCATCTTACTGCTCACTGATGTGCAAATCTCTAACAAGATAGTTTAAGTTCTCGAGCATCTTAGAATTCAAGTTAGGCCAAACTCAATTCCAAAAGCTATAGCATGGGGATGAGGATTGCATAATTCTTATAAAAACTGCTTTGGTCTTATCTCTAGCCAATGTTTGATCTGAACACACCCAAGACCAGCTATAGTATGGCCTAATGCAAACAGCCGAATAAAAAATCTATGATGGGCTCTTTTGCCATATTGGAATTTAGGTTACAACTTACATCTAACGCAACTCAAAAAACTAGCTCAATAACTGAGGATTGTCTTAACATTATGAGCATTGAGCACATTTGCCATATCTTTAGTCAATGATGGATCTCAACAAATATCATTAATCTTCTCATTCATTATTAAAAAGCTTTAAGTATGGGTAAAGAGGGCTACAAAGTATGAAGGAACTACAGTTCTTCGTAAACAACACTTTGATCAGATAAATGGTACATAAGGCCTGTTGTCTTAGAATTATTAAAACATTTTTATCATTTTATGCAGAAAATAAAATACCTACTTCAACTAACTTTTGAAAAAAAAATTTAATAGAAGAGAGAGAAAAAAAGCATCTTTTTTCAACTTGCATAGTTTTCAATTTGAATACTTTTGGTTTATATTTTTATTAAAAGTCTCTAATGAATAAACTCCAAATAATTTAATCAAAATCACTTTTTTTTAATCTATAACAGACGGACCCATAATCTCAAGGGTTGGGAACGCACTCCTGACTATTTGTCCAACAAACAACAAAATTGACATACCTCCTCACATATTCAAACATCCCTGGAAGGTGTGATTCCTTATCTCTGAAATCTTCAATGTTAACCGAAAGCGGTTTTACAAAGTATCCGATGTCGGGCCTTAACTTGACAGGGAATTTCTTGTCATTGCAAAATAAAGCCAGTTTCAGAGGCAAAAGATGGTGATGGAAGCGAACTAGTAGAGTCCGTTTTCCTTTCTGACCAGGCTCCAGGGAAGGGATAGCCTCCATTGAAATCAGTGCTGGTTTATCAATATTAGATTTCAAGGCACTGCAAGTAAAACATAAATAATGTAGTATGCATAAGCACTTACAAAGATAGTAAGTAAAACTTGAGATATAAGCTGGAAATGTGGCAGGTTCAGTGACCACAGACAGTGCGTAGAACCCCAATTTAGAGGCAATCTAAATTCAAATTATAGGCTTATAGCTACTGATTTATACATGCCGAGTAAAATAAACATGGAAGTTACCAAAAACGGAGGGGTAAGTCTTACTTTTCTGCTGCTTGAGATATTTGATCAGTAGAATCTGCGCTTTGGCTAGAATCCTCGTCTATTAAGACTATATCGAACATGGGCTCCAAAGAACAATTTTCAAATAATAATTCCAAACATACAAGATGAGAGGATATGCTTGAAGTTTCAGATGAAAAGGTATAATTCACCAATAAACCATTTCCATTTGCAGGATCCAAGAGAGTGTAGCATTTGGGCTTAATACGGCTTCCAATATTACCAATGGTTATTCTTGCTGAAGATTTCCGAACTTGGCTTTGTTCAGTTTCACTTCCTTTAGATGTCTTAGATGGTTCGTCCAACCAAGACTCGAGAGACTTCGTTGACATCAAGTCACTAAAACCAGAAGTGCCAGAGTGATCCCCTCCATTCTGGTTTGCATTAACATTGCTAGTGTCTGAGATCTGAATCAATGGATCATGATTGTTTTCACCTTCATCACCAGATACAGTCTCATTGCTGCCGCTACCCTCACTGGAACCAGATATTGACTGTTCAGAACTATAATCAGAAGCATTTTCGTCATCTGAAGACCCAGATGTACCAGGATCATCCACTTCACTTGAATCACTTTTAACAGCTCGATCGTACTGCTCAATGTATGGAAGGCTACAAGGCTTTGGGAGAGGCTCATAGCCTGGAGCTGCATGGAATACTAACTGTGAAAGTGACCCTGGGAGATAAAACCTGTCATTGATAGGTTCAGATGGAACTGTCACAGTTTTTGTCTGTCCACCAAATATGCATTCTGCAAGTACACAAGACTGGCCCTTCTTTAGTGATTCGTCATTTTCCTCTTCCACATTTTGAGATTCCAAATTGCTTGAGAGAAGTTTCTTCAAGAAACGCGAACGATCACGAATATCATAGTTCAGATCACGCTCAGCCAATTCAATAATATAAGTCCAAATTTTTCTCAAGGTCTGACTATCTTCTCCTTTAATGCACAGCAAAAGCTGCGGACAAAAATCACGCAAATCGTGAACTCATTTCTTTCAATGTACATGTATATAAAATCCAGGAGTCAAGAACTAAGGTTCCAAATTCTAACATTGGCCATTAGCTCATTATATGGTCCTACATACATTTAACAGTACACAGAATTCAACCAGACAACATAGAATACACAGTGATATGATATACATCAACCAGATACTCAAGTGCAAAGAGATATACATCATGGAAATAGATGACTTTGCATTCAAAGGTAAGCTAAGAGCACTCAAGTGTTATAAATGATTACCTTCTTAACAGTCTATTCTACTCACTTCTAGAAACATCAACTTTACAAGTCTCGCTGACTTTCAATTATGCACATAAAGATATCACTGATTTATTTTTAAATTATTTATTGGTCCAAATAGAAAATCCAAGTAGAAGGTGCAAGAGTGCAGTGGAAAGTGAAAATGCCACATGTAGACCTATACAAGTAAGAAGATGTGAGTATGAGACTGTAAAAGTGAAAGCATGGGATTGTGAAAAACATCTTAGAATTAATGGAAGAAAGATTAAACATATCTATGAAGACATAAGACACAGAGAACTATGACATTCAAGATCAAATATCTATGAAACTTATTTAAGTTTATCATTATCACTAAAAGAACAGTTTAAAATGATTAAGTGGCTAACAATCCGACATATATGTTTGGATGGGGAGGTAGAATTATGGGACATGCTAAGACAGGCATAAACACATATTACATATTTGGACTGGTGACATCCTATAAATGTCAGATGCTCCAAAACTAGGATCTTATGCAAAATGCCCACACCATTAACACACACGCAAGTTTATGCCACATTTATGGAAGTCATATTAGGCTCTGTATCGATCATTTTCAGTTGGTTCATTTGGCTGTTGTACAGTGAAACAGGAGGGCGCTGAAGCACTGACTACTTCCACTTTTGATGCATTTTTTTTTTGTTGCTTCGGATGCTGCATCATCCGTATTTCTTACAAAAACAAACAAAATTCAAAAGAAAAATACTACAACATTCACAACATTCTTTCTGAAGCTAAAACAGCTGCAAAACATAAGCTATTCACTAAATAAAACAGAATTTCAGTTTACAAGCACTTCTGTAAACAACCAAACTATCTAACTGGGGACCTTGACAGCTATTCTCAAGCAGGATTTAGCTATATTTTGTCACAGTTGACAGCTATTCACATCAAAGTCTAGAAAAATTTCCACTAAAGAAAAAGAAAAAACTAGTAGAATACATTTTGACCAGTTATTATACTAATCAATCGATAAGCAACAACTTAATAAGAGCCAGCTTTTTTGTACAAAAATGCAAAAGTAACTTAATGATATACCTTTGTTATCGTATTAAGAATCTGAAGCTTAGTTTCTAATCCCTCTGAAGTAAAACACCAAGCAAGATACTTGAGTACTGTACTCAACATCCTTGGAATTATCTCACCCAAAGAACCATACTCCCCTAACAACCAGACAATCATTGCACGGGCAGCAGGGACCTTGATTGTATCCAAGCTACGAACCAACTGAATTATAACCTTATAATAACAATTAGAACAGTTTGAGATCAGTCAAAATACTGCACAAGCAATATATCAAAAATTTACAAGTACAACTATCTCAATAATAGCTAGACTAAACACAAGATATTACTAAACACATGCCTACTCAGTTCCAATACATCCATCCATATTGTCATTTGAAACTTCCTTTAAACCAATACAAAAAAAAATAGCACCATTCAAAATAATCTTCATGAGAAAGAATCAGAAGAATACCTTCTCGTAACTGGGCGGTTCTAATTTTATAATTGATATGATGGACATAATTGCCTGAATTAGTACACCCTCTTCTCCATCCAAGGATCTTATTATTTCACCACACAAAGATTCTGCAAATATAAATATTAAACAAGAAACATGAAATATTTTTTCAAATGATAGAATTAATAATCAGACCACACACCTTGCCTAATCAGAGTCGACAATCCTTCCAGGCATGTAGTTGCCATTTTTGGAAGTCTCTGGGCACATAGACCAATGGAAGCAATTGTGTCGGCAGCAAATCTCCTATCTGGATCTCGAATATAATCCTAGCAACACACTAAGAAAAGCATCAATTAATGCATCAAACTCTGATTCGAGATGTTATAGCAAAGACATAACCATAATAATTAATTAAACATTGGGTTCCTAACAAAACTAATGAGCAGGTTATAGTGATTTCCTGATTCCCGCATAAGCAGATCTACTGGAATTTTATTTTTCTATTTATTTAAATGAGATAAAGACCCATATTGAAGTACGGGATGACGAAACCCTACACGGATTCAGGCCATCAATAAAAATGGGTATTTATTGTATAGGAAGGGACCAGGGGATAGTATTTGATTGTATAAGTTATAGAGAGGAATACAGATGGTAGAAAAGTATAGATCGGGAGACAGAGACACTGGGGGTTCTAGAGTTTCCTAGTATGTATTCTTGTTTTTTTTGTATCTCACATTGAGCAGTGGCAGTTCATTGTGTTCAGAAGAAGAGAAAGGGTCAGTATTCCCTGAGGAATAACAGTTGAGATATGAACTATCATCAACGTTGGCTCTAGAAGGGGAGTGATCAATATTCTTGAGGAATAAGATAGAGATTCTCATAGAAGAGCTGCCATGTTGTTGTCCGATGTGCAGAGTTTACATGTCGAAGAACCAATAAATGACGGATGTCCAGATTCATGGCACTGAAGGTAAAGAAATTTTTCACTAATTAGGATAGAAAACCAGTTGTTGGGATTCTGGCACTTATGCGCGCCAGAATCTGGCCAACCGGGGAGACTGGCAGCAAAGTACCAGTGCTGGATTTTGTGAAAAAGGGTTACAAGGAAAACATAGATGAAGCACGGCAAATGAGGATATAGATAACCATCTATGGGAGATAACACATATGGGTGACAGCACCGCCTAGAAAGGAACTTTCTTCAAAGTGTATTAGAAAACAGGAGGATGAAAATGGCTATATTTTGACAAGTATCTAAACATTTGGGAAACCCTCCTTTAAAAGCTATCAAGAGAGAAGAACTATGTTTCTCAATAAATACTCCACCGAGAATTCCATACTAGATAATATGGGACTATGGCACCCTATAATACCTAAGTCCCTAGAGCATCTCCACCGTTATCCCTTTCAAAACCACCAGGCAGCAACCAGCTCTGATACAAGTTTTAAGAAACTAGTAATTATAACTGGTTGAATTCAAATAATTTTATTGAATAGTTTTGGATTAAAGAATCTAGAATAGCTCCGATACAAGCTTATAGCAAGAGACGAGCACTAAGTTTCTTAAATACTCCACCGAGAATTCCATACTAGATAATACTCAATGTGGGACTATAGTATCCTATAATACCCAAGTCCCTAGAGCATCTCCCCTGAGACTTCACTCTCTGACACTTTACTCATGCCTTTCTGATCCACCCCTCCAACGTTATCCCTTTCCAAGCCACCAGGCAGCAACCAGCTCTGATACATGTTTTAAGAAACTAGTAATCATAACTAAGAAATTGAATTCAAATAATCATATTGAATAGTTTTGGATTAAAGACTCTAGAATAGCTCTGATACAAGCTTATATTTTGACATTATAAGAAATGCCTTATATTAGCAATATTGAAACAACAAAACGAGGCAACCATTACACTAAGCATAGCAAGAAGCAGATAGAGGTATCAAATCCACTTCTTATACACAGAAAACAAAGGAAAATAGTAAGAAAGTTCACAGCTGAAAAAAGTTCAGATGATGTGAAGTTGAAGGATCAAATAAATTAATAGTCCAAACAAATATATACTTGATGTGAAATACCTGAAACTCTTTAAGGATGAATGAAATAGATGCCTCTGAAGCAATAATAGAAAGTATTTCCAGCTTAAGCGCTTTTATTTGATAGGAATCTGCAGTGTATATGAAGAAGTCTTCATAATGTGGAGCAAATAGAGAGGGCATAGCTTTGGCAAACACTTGGATATTGCACAATACCTGCATAAGTCAGAGTAAATAATTACTGTCAAAATCAAGTCGAATATCAGAAATCGATATAGTCCCTACTCATTAGGTTCAACAAAAAATATCCAACTTCAAACTCAAACCATCCATGTAAATATTGTGGCTTTGCCTATTATATGGGTAAACCATCAAGGAAAGGTGACTCCTAACTCCTAAGGAAGAGGATGTTACTCGTTAATAAGTTCTAGGGGGATGGATGTCTCTGTACCCTTGTTCCCAGAATGAGTTTAATACTTGTCCCACTAGCATTAAGTTATGCATTGATATATCCAACTTCAAACTCAAACCGTCCATGTAATTGTAAATAGTACTATGGTGTTGCCTATTATATGGGTAAACTATCAAGGAAAGGTGACTCCTAACTCTTAAGGAAGAGGTCGTTACTCATTACTAAGTTCTAGGGGATGGCTGTCTTTGTACCCTTGTTCCCAGAATATGAATTTAATAATTGTCCCACTAGCATTAAGTTATGCAGTGATTATGATGTGTCCATTCAAACCATCCATGTAAATATTGTGGTGTTGCCTAATGCCTATTATATAGGTAAATCATCAAGGGAAGGTGACTCCTAACTCCTAAGGAAGAGGTTGTTAGTCGTTGCTAAGTTCTAGGGGATGGCTGTCTGTTTGTTCCCATAATGATTTCAATACTTGTCCCACTAGCATTAAGTTGTGCAGTGAATCAGTGATTATGATGTGTCCATTCTAATCATATATAAGCCATAAACAAAATATAAAAACACAGATGATATCAAGTGCCATATCTAGACTAGTATTGGTATTCTAAGAGTGACAGAAGATGATTCTCTTCTCTTGGTGAGCATATGATTTACCCAGTATCAAAATAAACAGACATGTAATGAAGGCTGGAATTGGATAGGAACGAGTTTACACCATTTGGCACACAATTTACTAGTGATGAATATATGAATATGATTCAGACTGCAACTCTAGGGCAAGTGTCCCTGTACTTTTCCTCTAACCCAAATCAGATCCTCTCCATCCTAGCTTTCCACACTCGTTACTATTTATGAGAACACACTAACATAGGAACATGTACTCGTAACTGCTAATGACTACTCAACTGTTAGGCTGTTACTAACCGCCAATATCAAGGTTTGATCCACTGTTTTCCCAAAAAATTTCTATCAAAGAAGAATCAATTTATTGGACGTAAGATGATAAAACACATAGACAAGCTTCTTAAAAGAAGAGCCCGTGGATAAAAATGTACGTATTACAATTTTAAAGTAACAAACAAAAAAATATAATAGCAAACGTAGATAGACACGCAGAAATAAAACAAGACAAACAAGGGTTTTAAGGAACGTTAGTTACCACATATCTTGAGGCATATGATGATCGCAGGACAAACAAGAGGGGTTTAACAATTCTTTTAACATCCTCTGTAGGTGCCATTATCCAGTGTACACCTGCAGCTGCAAGTACAACTGCACTGTTATGAGACCATAACAATGGTGATGTACACTGTAGTAGGATCTTCACAACTTCATGGCTGAAAGATGTATATTGTGATTCATCCAATTTAGGAGTGACCTTAATAGTAGAACTAGATCTTGATAAGAACTCATCTGGCCCTTCAATATAACACTGGAAGATCATTTGTGCTAATTCCGACACAGACTTCTCGACTGCATAATCAGCATCTTCTTTCAATGTATCATAGTGTTCGTCTTCATCTAAATTCCTATGATCTTTATTATTCAAAGAAAACATGAAGGATTCTTTGACAAGCCCATGCCTCGCTATCACATACCGTAGAAGAATCCCAATCAGCATTATTTGACCCCACTCTTCCACATCAGGAAGAATCTCACACAACTTTTTGTAATTTCTTCCAATAAGTGAAAAATTGTTTGGGCACACAGAGGTAAATGCAGAAGCAGCAGCTCCAACAACTCCCGGGGAATGATCATTTAACAATAATCCAACAATCTGCACCACATGAAGTATCAAAATTTATTTATAGACAACTTTTATGGCCTTCCAATCATACATTGATGAAATCAAATATCTGGCATAAAACTTTCTTAGGTTAATTAGTTCATAAGTATGAAACCTAAGAAAAGCTGGGAGAAATTAAGATGTTTTTCTATTTATTTTAATGTAAGTTGCAACCTAGGTCCTATAGAGGGAAAATCTCAACAAGTAGGATAAAAAGTACACGAATCTAGCAGACCTCTTCAACTGCAGATGTGTGTTCCTCCATTCGTAAATCATGAAGCTTAGGAAGAGCATTAGCAGCACATTTTCTAACATAGACAGAAGGATCTCTAGCACATTTTCCCACAGCAACAAGAACAAGTGGTGCAATTGCATGAAGGCGGATTCCCGCCATGGCTCGGAGTGCCCATGCCCTAACCAATGGGTTTGTGTCCCCCAAGTCCTTTTGGAAATAATTGATCGACAACAATGCTTCATTTGGACGCCTGAGCAAAAGAAATAAAATTGAAACTATAAGAACAGCAGCAAACAACAACCAATAGCAAAATGCAGGACAAAAGAATGCTAACGTAAAGAGTCATGGCCACAATTTTATGTATCAGTAACATCACAATTCCCGGTGACCATCATACAACATTTTCTTGAACAAAAAAAAAAGATATGTAAAAAGAATTGATAAAACAAATCAAAAGACCTAGAAATGCATAATAAATAGACTATTATACAAGTCCACGAACTAACCAGAAAACAAAAACACATGCCTAAATCATTTTTTCAAATGTCTGAGTAAGCATAGTACACATTTAATCAACTCGGAGTTTAAGACAACAAACAAAAGCACTGCTAAAGACAATGAAATGTAGAAGAACTGCCCTAGAATACAACATACTTTTCAGCATAATGCAACAGGTACAAGTAAACCAGCTTCTTCACTTCTAATGCCGGAGATGCAACGTTCTTTACAACCTGTAATTTTCATTCGAAGAGAAAACTAAGTGAAAAAATCAAAAGAGAAAACAGACACTAGTAACACACGCACAAAGAATCATCTGTACAAATGAACAAATATTAATTCAACTAAACCATGAAGAAAAATAAACAACGTTGCATAACCTAGATGCTTAATTTTCAACCTAACGAAGGTGAACCAGATCGAATTTTTCGTTATTGAGTAACCGTTAACCGTTATGGATAGAGAATCGTGGATCGGAAAGAGGATGAAGAAGGAGTGAGGGAGTAACCTGAGGGAAAAAATTGGAAACGTCAAAGCCTTGAGCGATGAGAGCAAGCAAGCGTTTGAGAGCTTCGCATTTCTCGGAATCGAACCTGCTGTCGAGGAGAGGGGCGATGTTGACGTCTTCGGGATCATCGTAAAGGTGAGCATCGGTTCCGATCCGGAACACCGCCGTCGAAGCTTTGCTCAGAGATTCCGCCGTTGCTCCGAATTGGGGGAACATTTTATCTTCTCTATTGAAATGAGAAGCAAATGTTTGAGATCTGATTTGTTTTGTTTTTGACTGAAGGTGAATTCGGGAGAAACGCTGGGTGTAGCAATGATCCACTGAGCATTTGGATGCCGGAAAGGTAAAAGAGCAAAGTGCAGGTGCTAAAGAGAAAATGATTATAAAAAATTACAAAAACTACATTTTCTTACTATTTTCCTGCCCTCTAAAATTAAAAATATAACTGAAAGAGAATTATTTTGATTCAACCATTTTCTTATTTTCTTTTAATTTTCTACTTGTTATTCACAAAATATTTCTTTTTACACAATTTTGTAATACTACAACCATTTTCTTATTTTCTTTTGAGTTTCTATTTTGAATACCTACTATTCATAAAATATTTCTTTTTACATAATTTTGTGATATCATATAATACTAATTTCAAAAATCTATGACTCCAAAAAAAAATCATAAATTTTAGAATTGACAAAAGAAAAAAAAAATCAATTGGTCAAAGATATCTATAAGGGTTTGTTTGATTGGGAGTAAATGGAGAGGAGGGGATAGAGAGAATATTTAATAACTTATGTGTTTGGTTCAAATTTTAAAAAGAAGAGAGGAGGTAGATGGAGGGGATCAAAATCTCTCATGAACCACTTTTTTCTTCTTCCGATTTGGAGAGATTTGGAGGACAGGGGGTGTTTTATTTTAATTATAATTATATTTACATAATTAATCTTATTATTTATTTAAATATAAATTTAACTTATAACAATGTTAAAAGTTTTATTTTGAACAAATTTAATCTTTCTTTTTATATTTTTTGTATTTTTATATCTTCATCTTACTATCATTATATTTGTTTAAATTTTTTATTTTATTTTTCATATTTTAATGTTAATTTTAGTTATCGTAATGTTTTTGTTTATAATAATAGGGGAATCAAAACTGTAATTTAGCCAATTATATATTATAATCTTTGCATTTTTATAAAATATTTTATGATAATCTATGATTGAATATTTATGTTTCGTCAATAAATTTGTATTTAAATTATAAACAGTAAATATCACAAGGCTTATGGTAAAATTAGAAGGATAAAAAAGTAAATTAGTTTTAAAATAACTCTCCTCCTCTTGTGAACCAAACATATTTGTAAATAAAATGTCTCTCCTCCCCTCCTCTTTCATATTTTGAACCAAATATATATGTAATTAAAATTCTTCTCCTCCCTTCCCCTCCCCTCCCCTCCCCTACCCTCGATTGAACCAAACAGACCCTAATTGGTGAAAATAATTTGAATCCTTTTGATATTTTATGAAGATGCATAAGCAAACTAATACAGATTTTGGCTTTTTTTTATTTAAAAGAATATAAGTCTAAAATATATGGATGTACGCAACAAATAAATGTGTTATTGTGTAATTTGAATATTTTAGATGGAATAAAACAATTTTGTCACTATACACCTAACTTGGATGTGTAAAAGTTAAAGGAAAAAATAGAATGCAATTTATGTTACGCTTCATTCTTTTTTTTTAATTAATCTAAACTATTAAGCATAAGATTATTCATTTCACATTTCACTCGATTTTATCCTATCAATCCATACATAACATTAAAAGATATTGAGAATAGAACATTAAATGTAAATCATAAAAAAAAAAAAAGAAAAAAAAAAAAAAAGGTGTTCAGTGAAAAAAAATCTAAAGAAAACAAAGACAGAATATAAAGAAAAATTCTCAATGTTCTTAATGTATTTATCATATGTGAATTTTTTATTGCACTCTATATACTTTTAGCGCACCATGTGAATTTCTAAATATATCCTCTGATTTCATAAATATAGTTTCAGACGCATCTTTTATACACTTAACAAAGTTAATTTTGAGAGGCGCCTCATATATTTGATTAGTTTTATTCTAGAGATATAACTCCAGAACAACTTTAAGGAAAATATTTTAATTGTTCAATTCAGTGAATATTCCAAAGATGCATCTCCGAAATTATGTGAGGTATTTTGAAATTTTTTGTCACCTTTGCATATTTTCGGAGATTCATCTCCGAAAATATCTGATATAACTTCCAGATGCATGAGCAGTCCTCCATTGTTGTCATATTTCATTCTCACCTAAAACCTCGCCCTAAAAATCATTCATCTCAATCCAATTTTTCACTCCAAATTTTCATCCTTTTGGTTCATCATATCACATGGAGCAAAAGAAGATTGAATTTCAAGTAAAGATTCTTCTTTTACCTCTGCATTCCTCACATTAATCATCTTTTTTTGCTGAAAATACTTACTCTGTGTCCAGAAATGTATCTCTGAAACGTGTATGAACATGTTCTGGGATGTATTTTCAGAAAGTGTGTGTTCATTTTTCCAGCCCTTCTACAGTAGTAGATGAACTAACGTTTTATTTTTGTTTTAATTGTTTATAGATATGGTGCACCCCAAGTTTTCCCAAGACAAATTGTTTCTCTGAACATTGTTTCTCATAATGTTCAAGGGTAGTTGTGAAGGCGGTAGATGTTGGCAACGACTTTAATAACAAGCAAGAGATTGAATCTCGTGATAAAATACTTGAATGAAATCGTATAGAGGCATCTAGACTTGAATGTGGTATGGTTATCGGAAGGTCCAATAATGGCTCAGATAAAAGAAGTGTCTTTGTGACAATGGTGTGCGAAGGAAGCGGGAGATATTAAACACCTCTCCAAAATTTTAAAAGAGACAACAGAGGTAATAGAAAATGTGAGTGTTCGTTTAAGTTTCGTGGTTACATGTTGGTAAAAAAAATTGGAGATTTAATGTGATATGTGGTTTGTATAACCATGATTTGTATTTAAAATTAGTCGGTCATTCTAGTGTATCTCAGCTCAAGCCGGAAGAGAATGAATGTATTAGTGACGTGACCTTGAATCTTGTTCAACCGAAAAATATTCTTGCAACATTGAAACGGAAGCAACCTTATAATATATCAAATATCAAGCAAGTGTATAACATTCGATACCTCACTAACAAGGTGATTAGGGGGTAGAATTTATATGCAATAACTCTTGAAATTGTTGGACGATAACAATTACGTGTCCCGGTACCGAACGTGCGATGATGGAATTACGGTTAAAGATGTTTTTGGACTCATCCTAAATAAATGTGTTCAAAGCGTTTCTAAAGATGCTCATACTTGATTCAACCTACAAGACCAACAAGTATAGACTTCCATTATTTAAAATGGTTTGTGTTGCCTCATTTGAGAAGACATATTATGTTGGGCTTGCATTTCTTGAGTGTGAAAAAAAGGACAATTTTATTTGAGCATTATAGGTGTGTCGATCACTTTTGAAGATCCAAGGTAAGATGCCTAAGCGATTATTATCAACCACGATACTGCATTGATAAATTTGATTGCAAAGGTATTTCCTTTTTCTAATGCATTACTTTGTAAGTATCACATGACAAAGAATGTGAGAAGTCGTGTTAAACATGCGACAGGGACGAAACAAATATAGTCTGAAGGTGGAAAATTGGTGAAGGCGGTGTGATTGTGGAAATATGTCGAAAGTACCATTCTTGATCAGGTGAAGAAGAATATAGTTTATGCATGGACTGATAATATTAGACACCTTAGAAATACAACTACTAACAGAGTTGAGTCGTCCCATGCTACTTTAAAAAATTGGTTGCGAAATAGCAAAGGGGATTTGTGTAGAGACTGAGACTCCGTGAACCACAGGATTCAGAACTAGTATAATAAGATATAAACAACATTTGGTTGGAGCATCACAGTTTTGGAACACAGATTTAAAGACAACACTTTATATTCTCAGTTGGTTGTAACATTCTCGGGTGGGTTTTAATTATATTTTTCACGAGGCTAAACGAGTTGATAATGTAGGCTCCGGTAACACAATGTGTGGTAGTACTATTATGAATACATATAGTCCCCCATGTGCTTGCACTATTGCTAAAAAGGTGAAACTTGGTGAACCAATAAGAATGGACGAGGGTTGCTCTCATTGGAAGAGACTTAGGTTTGATGATGATGGATGATGTGAAATCGAATATCTCTATTTTGACTGAATGGGAAGTGATACAACAGAGATTTTAGAAGGTCGGTGATAACATGAAACTCCATATCAAAGAACAATTAAGAAAAATTGCCTAACTCGAAACCACCGACATGAAACCGCATTCTCAACCAGTAAAAACAAAAGGTGCTCCAAAGAAAATGAAGTCTACACCAAATAACAACTCGACTACACGGTCTCCTTCATATTTTGAACACATTGACAAAGTTTTCCCGACTCACCGACTCCAAAATCTCAGAAAAGTGTTGTGAAAGGAGCTCGCATTAGCAAACCACCTCTGGCACCGCTTTCACCAAAGATTCCATTCATCGACAAGATGCCAGTTTTTATGCACAAATATGTCAAATGGATTGTCAATGTTGTATGGGGACAGTAATTACGGCTACTTAGTTGTTTCGGATTTACTCGGTAAAGGAGGAGATAGTCATGCATTTTTCAGACATCGTCTTATCCAAAAGTTAAAGACGAATAAAGAATCGTACACGCGATTGTACGAAAATAAAGAAAAATTCAATGCGGTTTTTGAGTCTTTTGTTCCTTACTTAAGCGGTTTGGCACTGGAGTCTAAATGGATGAGCTTCCCATAAATGGGTTACCTAATAGCATGTGCATATGATAGGGTGTGCATTGACCTGACACGCTACGATTTTTCGGAAACCTTTTCCCACTATGCACCACACCACCCCAAAATCCAAATAATTGTATCATATGTATTTGATGGCTTTCAAAATCAAGTCATTTTGTTCAACTTTACTTGAAACCGGGTTGTCCCTTACCACTTACATCATTTGAGATTCTAGCACTAAGTGGACAAATGTCGTATACGATGTCAGAAAACCAGGATGTCGAATGCAATGTCAAGAAATCATAATAGCATAATTAACAATGAACAATTTAAACAGAATTGCAGGAAGTAAATAACACAAGGAAGTTGTTAACCCAGTTCAGTGCAACCTTACCTACATCTGGTGGCATCCAAGCCAGGAAGAAAATCCACTATAATAGTATTAGTTTGAAGCCACAACAAATAACCTTTGTTTTACAAGCTTCTCACCTAATCACTACCCGTGTTATTTCTACATAGGAACTCCTATATATGAGACCCCTTTCATTTCCCATTAGTCACACAACAGCGACAAACTCAACAACAATGAACAATAGAAGTTACACTTCCAATGACACAAAATCCACTATTTGCTTAAAATCTTAGGAGTGGTTACAACTCAAAACTCATTCATATTTAAGTACCTAAGGGGTACATGAATGTCTCGCAAATGCACAAACAACACAGTCCAACTCAGATGTCAAAAGACATAAGAGAGGATCACAAATAACTAAGAAATCATTAAACCTTAAAATATCCTTGCACACACATGACTTAGTTGCTTATTTTAGGTTTAGAAACACCTTTAAATAACCTTCTAAAAGTCTAGACTTGACGATAAAATTGGGTTAAATTAAATACACATCCATAATATTTTGGATAATAATATATTATTAAATTCATATCCGTAATATATTATTTCCTAAAGATTAGGTCCAAATTAAATATTCTGCAGGAACAAATCAAATCAAATCCCATGTTTCCTTAAATGTCTCAAAGTCCCTTTTTATGAAATACATGCACTTCTGGCATAGACAGAAGTTCCTAAATTACCCTTCTTGAATTGCGGCAGTGTGTGAACTAAAGCAAGAAAGAATCTCACGCTTTAAATAATAAATCTTTCAACCCTTAATCTTCTGGTATAACATGTCCTGACCACATATCTCGACATCGTGCTGATCATGATGTCTGACTAACTTGTCAAGACATTTGTCTCAACATTTTGCTGTGAACTTGTTTTAACGAAATTGCTGCCAATCTAAAACCACTGAACTTGCAATCTCCCTCTTTTGCAAATTTTGGCTAAAACATACTTTGCATAAATTACCGGAGACACATACACAACCATAACATCATCAACCCAAAATAATACCAAGACAAATCAAATGCACACGCAGCAGAAAAAGAAAACCAGCCTCGCAAAGACAAACAGAAAGAAATAAACTTTCATGCACCAAGATCCTCCAACAAAAAATTGAAACACAATGTCAGGACATCCCGCCTGACATCACAATAAAAATCACAACAAACTAAGCACAATGTCAGGACATCTCGTCTAACATCACGACAAACACACTTAAAAAGCCCTAAATTTCATGAACAACAATTCAGATTTTTACTTCTCCTATCACATAGAACCACATAGTAGAACAAACATAAGTTCATAGAAAAAAAATTATGAAAAGAAAAGTAAATTCTCCCAGACAAAATGTCAAGACATCAGCAACAAAATCATCTCCAATCAGGATGTCAGCAACACAACATCATGCTCCCCCTAAACACCAGATCAGAAGCAAAAGCAAATACTCCCCCTCAAGTAATACTCAGGGCAAAAAACATCTACCAAACAAACATACTAATTACTTCCCATTTTTAGCCACAAATTAGTCAAAACAACCATACATTCACTAGGAGCAAAAAAAACCTTTGTAGAAGATATAGACACAAAACGAACAGGGCACAGTAGATGTCAACATTGCTATTTGTTTTATCATATTTATCACCACCTCACCAGATGTCACAACATTGTCTGGGACATGTGTCCATGCAAACAACTTATAGTGCAAAGAAAGAGAATATTTCTCCTTACATGCAACATTATAGCTGATCGAAATACCAGTGTGCTGACTGAGAATAACACCATTATCAGTCACTTCAACCTCAACTTGCTCCTCCACATTCCTACCCATAAACCTGTTGATAATTTCAAGAGAAAACTCCACACATTTACCTCTGTCATAAACCTTTTTGTACTTCTTTCTCATTTTACTGTTACAGTCCTCAGAAATGTGTACAATAAATTTCTTCACCAGCATCCCATAACAATCACCAACACCAGTAAAACTCTTCATCACACCAGCATCCTCAATAAGATTCACCACTAAATGGATGAAAGAGAAAGTGTTCTTTGCACTCATCCATACTTGTAATTGTTATAGTTCCTCAAACGTGTAAATTCTCAATTCGTTCCTTAACTTCTCAATCTAATTTGCATCCAAAGCCTTAGTAAATATGTCTACCAATTGCTTCTCAGTGGCCATATGCTCAAGAGTAACAATTTTGTCCTCAACAAGATCCATAATAAAATGATGACAGTGTCAATATGCTCTGTCCTGCTATGTTGGATGAGATTCTTGGATAAATTGATTACACTCAGATTGCCACAATATAATGTCATAACATCACTACAAGAATTTTCTTGATTTGCGACACTTGAGTTGTGACCCTTACATAAACACTGTCCTTATTCAATATTTGCGACAATTTCAACGACAGTTACAGACCAATGTCACAACCTTTTTACATAAATAGTGAAGACCATTTGTAAACTAGGCTCACGACGGTTTCGTAACTGCCTTCATACCACTATCGTGACATGTGCTCAACATCACATTCATTCTCCATCAAAGTATCATTCTTCTCTATCCCTAACACACCAAATCCCTGTAACCTCCCTCACAACATTATCTCAATGGTTAAACAACATTCCTACTTCTTCTCCATCAAAATATCCCTTCTCCCTATCACAACAAGTTTTACGCCTTTGAGAACACCAAAACCACGACCTGTTGGTAAATTGCTTGGAAACTAATGTGGCGACAGTTGTTCCACTTGCCCTCGAAATTACGCCCCATAATAAACATACCAAAACCATTATGGCCCGCACTAACATTTCCCATAAAAATTGTGTTTTCCCTCGAATCATGAAACCCCTTTTATTTTCCCTAAATTTGAAATCATTTTTCATTTTTCATGAAATTTTAAAGCCCTTAACCGGAACGTTTTGTCGCTACTCAAAAAATACAACGACAGAGAGGAGAGAAAGAAAAAACAGAAGAATCGCCATCAAACTTTATTTATCCCATGAGGGGAAGGGAAAACATCGAGAAAACCCTAAGAAAGGAACGGATAAGATGGTCTTGTAACCAAGAACGGGTTCGAAATCCGGTTATGCGAAGGGAAGGTATTAGCACCCCTCGTATCCATCATACTCGATGGGAACCATTTGTTTGTCTATGTGTGGTGATATTTACTAACAGGTATTGTTATAAAGAGTGTTCCAAGGGATAGAGAGAAAGGTTATAAACAGAGAAATGAGAGATAACGGGGGAGAAGATACTCAGTAGGACTTCGTGGTCTTAGGCCTACATATTCTCAACAGATATGAGAAAGTTATAGTCAACGTAGTTCGGGAAACTACGGGTGATGGGGGGAAGGTTGCTCACCAAGACATCGCCTTATTGTGCCTGCGTAACCTCGTCTGGTATGAGAAATCAGAGCAAACGTAGTTCTAGTAACTACGGGAACAAGTCTCAACCGCACTAAGGCGAGAGAAAAGGTTTTGGATAACAGGTTAGTCTCGATTGCATTGGGGCAAGAGAAAGGGGAAGTTAATTCTTAGTGTGCTCGTCAAGGATAGAGATCATTGTACCTACATATTCTCATTAGGGAATGAAGAATCAGAGCAGTCGTAGTTCGACTTACGGTTAACTGGTGTTTTTGTGGAAGATACTAGCGTACGCATTCTAACAGTTAGATGTACTGTATCTCACTTGTGGAGTCTTAGGCGTTACCTGTTTATGGTAGAATAGACGTCACATATCCTTTTTGAAAAGAGAGTTTTCGCCGTCGAGGCAAGATGTCACATTTGATTTGTGGAAGTTGTTTTTTAGGGGTGAAATAGATCTTCGGATAGTAACCCCTTGCGGGTAGTATCCAATTCTTTATCTCAAAATATTTATTGTGAAATGGTGTGGCAAATATAGTCACGTCTTCATATTGAAAGACGAGTATCGAGATCGCACACCCTACAATGAGCATCCTGACGCTCAGAGAGAAATAAGTCTGCATTTAATCCTCTCTCTTTAGTTCAATACAGAGTGGACTTCATTCTTTTATTAAAGATATTTTTTATCTTAGATGGTAAGCGCTTTACGACAATGAACCCTAAAGGTAATGTTAAAACTCAGGATAGGAGAAGGCCTACGCCTAACCACTCCACAACCATCCAAGTTTATTTAGAAAAGAGTTTTTGAAGATGCACTTGGTACGAGACCAAGGTTTCAAGAAAAAAGTTATGAAAAGAAAGGATGGTGAATTCGTTTAACAGTTGTTTGAGAAAATCCGCTTGACGTTGGATCAAGGGTTTGATTGCTTAAAAAAAGTTTGAGATGATGCGAACAAGGTTAATGGCGATGCACAAGGCAATCGACTTACAAGGTCAAAAATGGCTCAATAAGAATCGAGAGTTTATTTTTAAAAATAGTTTTTTTTTGAACTAAAAGTCAAAAATGACTGTAATAATATCCACATACAATGGTCGTACAACCACATCGGGTTAATCGGCTTGAAAGTATGAATAAAATAAGACATGAAAAAAAAACTTTTTTTTTAAAACTAAGGAAAGTTCGTTGTGCGAACTTCATATGGGTTTTCAGATCAGTACACTATTCACAAACAGAGGCAAAAAGCACTGAAGTTCGCTGTGCAAACTTGCCAGTGAACCTCACCAAGTTCGTTGTGCAAACTTCCTAGCGAATACACACTATTCACAAACAGAGGCGAAATGGGTCAAAGTTCGTTGTGCGAACCTGCCCAGAAAAAACATCAAGAAGTTCGCTGTGCGAACTTCATGCTGTTTTGCCCAGAATACGCCTTTTTCATAGAAACAGAGGGGAAAGGGGGCAAAGTTCGTTGTGCGAACTTGCCAGCGAACATGACAACATTTTGAGGATTTTTTAAGTGTTCTCACCTCTCTCTCTCTCTCTACAAAACCCACTCTTGTTTTTTTACAATAACCAATCATTCTTAGACCCTCATTAAAAACATATGTATCCACAAATACTATCCTAACTAACAATAAATATAACGTGTGCAACAATCATGCAAGCATACAAAAGTATATACAATGAAATATAAATATAGTAAGGTTCAAAGAAATGGATACCCAAGAGTTGTTACTCTCCTTCTAATCACCATTGTTGTTTTGTTGGATGTATTTCTTATTTCACTCTGTGTTTCTATCTCTCTTTTTCTGTTTTTCTTTTTAAAACCCTCTTGTTCTCAATGTCACTTTTCTCTCCTCTTTTTTCTGGTTTTTTCTCTATCTCTTGCTTTTTATCTCTCTTTTTTTTTCTCTCTAATTGGGCTCCCCCTTATAGTCAAAGCAATAGGGTTCTCACTTGTTTCAAAACTTCATATTTTTCATTGAGAAATGCCTCTTACCACTTTTTTGATGTCATTATCTTTCTTTCCATTTTCATGTGTGTTGCTCTTCTGCACTTACTTAGTCATATTTTTTCTGCTGCACGTTATATTGCTCTCAAATCCTGAACCCTTTTGTTTGCTTGTGCTTGGACTGCCCTTGTGGTTCATGTTTCTACCTTTGACAGAATTTTGAAATTATGATATTTGATATGTAGATGCGCCATCATGAGTTCATACCTTTGGTTTGTGACATGATTTATTTAGTTATGAGATAATTTGTCATTTCTTGCTTGGGGCATGCATGGGGCTGTTCTGGACTAACTCGAAAATGTCTTGAAATTACCCATGGATAAGCACAAATGGTCTTGATTTTGAAATGTTCCAATATTGAATTGAACCTTAATTATTTTCCTTGGATGTTTGTAGGCATAATGAGGAACATGTGGACTTGATGGGGCATGAAGGGTACCATAGCATGAAGTTGATTAGAAACTTGAATTAAGATTAGAAATAACTTAATTTTTCTAAGTATTACTTAAAGTTGGAATCTTTGTAATAAATGTGACATTCTTGCAATGTCATAAAATTTCCCTTTGTAATAATCTTGAATCTAATCTAGAATTCATGAATCTTGAATCCAGAATGATAGATCTCCCTTATGCCATTGAATTTGAAATGGATGAAGTCTTGAATTATGAACTTGTGATCTTGACTTATGTCTTACAAATTTGAATTCCACATGAACATAGAATTTGAAACAAAGTTGGATGAAGAAATCTTGAATTAGGCCTTGCACTTCATGTTCATTAGGAATATTGATCTTAAATATCCTAATATTTTTCAAGTAACTTCTCCTTGAAGAAATATACATGAGTAAATTTTCTAACTTGAATCAAACCTTAGATGATGAACATTTCTTCAATGTAGTCCATGATAGGCAATTTCTCTTATTAAAAATGGAAAACAACGAACCGACCCAATCCCTACCTTGTAAACCCGCATGATCGATATGCGCTAGAGTGATGTATGATATGATGAACGTAGGACATGAAAGGCTAATGGTGAAAATCTTTGGCTCTTGATATCTGAAAATTCTTGAAGAGATTAAACATGATATCTGATGATTTGATTCATAGAAACTCCTGATCCCATGCAAAGTATGATCATGAATTATAACCTAATGATGATGCAGGTGAATGCAAAGCACAAGTCATTTAAAGTTAGAAAAGGAGAGGGCAAATCTTGGAGTGCTACACGTTCTTGTTTTCTCAAATCTCAGAACTGCAAAAACTAATTCCTCTATCAAATCTCAGTCTCGTTTTGATTTTGATTTGATTTCCCGTTCATGAAATTTTTTCACCCCTCATTTGATTTTCTGCTCATTACATCTTTTCGCACCTCATTTGGATTTCAAGCTACCGCTTACTACTTTTCCAATTTTGATTTTGATTTGCTGCTTACAACGTTTTTAGTTTTCAGTATCGACTTTGTTTCGATTTCAGTATCAACTAAATTTCTTGATTTTGATTTTAATTTGCGACTCACTACATTTCATGGTTTCTATTTCAATTTAAGGTATTTAAATATTCAAGTTTTGATTTCTATTCTGCAACAAAAACCTAATCATGAATACATAGACAATAATTTTTAAAGTTACATGTACAATGGGTCGTGCTATAAATAAGTCAAGTAAAGTTAATGAATTTTGTTCTGCTTTTGTATTTTCGTTCCCCTTGTTAATGTTGCAATTTTTTTCCGGAGTTTTGATGTTTTTTCAAAATGGTTTATTGCAAGGCTCACTACAATTCTAATTTATAGGTTAATTTCTCTTTTTAGAAATCATGCTGCATTGGGTTGTCTTCCTTTCATTATTTATCTGTTTTTCATTAAATTACCTTGGGAGAGGTTTTTGTGTTCTAATGCTATTTTTCCCCATGTTTGTAGGCTATTTGCGAACAACCATTGACTGTATACGGTGATGGGAAGCAAACAAGAATTTTCTAATGTCTTTGATTTGGTATGTAGAAACCGTGTTTTTATGTTTTAAAACTTCAAACTAACTATTGTGTGAATGCGGGTTTTTACTACTATTTATTTGAATGTTAGTTTTTGAATTGGATTAGTTTAAATTATACAATGATGAACTAAATATATTTTCTGATTTATAGGTTAATGGGTTGACATCTTTAATCGACAGTGAATATATGAGATCTTTTAACCGGTGTAACCCAAGTGAATTCACCACATTAGAGCTTGCTTGTGTAATTAGTCTTATTTGGTAGTTTCACTCTCAAATCTTCCTCGTGTTAAAGTCACAGTCAGATCATGTTGTGACGTGCATTTTAAATTCGTTCTTTCATCAGTTGATCGGTCAAACATATAGTATATGTATTGTATCTTATACAATAAGGGATTAAATAGTGGATTGAGATCTTTAAGCTGTTATTTCTCTAACTTTTCTATTCATATCCTAAAACCTGTTCTATGTCAAATATTGTTAGAAGATCAATATTAGAAGAAAATAATTACTGGAAAAAAACATATTTGTATGTTTGGTTTTGGTGGAAGTATTAACTACTTAAATCAAGTGGACTAATTTTTATTTTAAATATTTTTTCAAGTTTTTTAGAGCTGGAAGGTTTTTAAGTTTCTTTTAATTTAAATAAAATCTTTGGTATGCTGCAAATGATTGGTCCAAGATAAGGTGTGGCGTAGTTTATATCTTAGTTATCATTCTTTGCCTTAGAGTATCTTTAATGGGAGCAACTAAATTAGATGAACTAAGTTATTTTACGTGGGTCTAAATTGACATGAAGGATTTAAGCAATCCAAAATTGAATTAAGATGTTTTTACTTCAATGGTGATTGTTTATAAGGAATTCAAACTTGGTATTAAATGGTTAATAAAAATCTATTATTTATGTTAAATAATTAATAAAAATCTATTATTTATGTTAAATAATGAGTTAGAGTACGTTGCTTGTGTAGAGCACGTAAACTAGTTTTAGAGCATCCCATATGCCATGTCAGTTCTACTATAATGCAAATTCCTTATTACTAACGTAAGCTATACAAAATTTTGGTTTAACAACTATGCGTTAAAGTTGCTCTTAGAGTAAAGTTACTAGGAGTACCAAACATCTACCTTCTTAATTTGTTTCCTTTTTCGACCTGGTACATGGTAGGCTACAACTTTGTGTGGTGACAATACATGGCCATGTTGACACATGTAGGAAAAATGACATAAAGCAAGTCAGATAATGCGACCTAAAGCCAATAAATCACATTGTTTGTTTACTCAGTTTTCTTCTCATTCTCTGATTATACTACGGAAGACCAGTTTGAACCAAACTATGGAAATAAATCCAAGTTCCTCTTCAATGGTAACTCTTCTTTTTCTTTCATTCATGTTTTAATACTTTAATATGTTGTTATATATGATTTGTTTCTAACACTTATGATTTATGTGTTTCTGTTTTGGAGCATATGGTTTTAGGATAAGAGTGTTCTTCAATTATGAAAAATGAATTCGCTTGCAGAGTCCGCCAGAAAAGGTAATAAGTCTTGTTAGCGTTTGAATAGATTATCTTAAAACTGGGAGAATGTTAGTATTGAATTTTTTATTATCTGACACGTTGTTTGATTTTAGGTATACGAGTATTTTGCATCAATTCAAACCACTGGTGGCGAGATTTTTATGACACCTTCAGATTTGATGCGCGTTGTTATTTCTGTATTTCCTCCTTTTGAATTAAGCTGTGTTAGAAAGGGTTTTTTAAGAGGGGAGTAAATTCCTGGTGTGCTGCAATGTGATCCTTCTAAATTTTTTATGCTTTTCGACACAAATAATGATGGACTCATTTCTTTTCCAGAGTGAGTATTATGTTGCCTTTTATTATTTGCTTGAAACTTGTTTATGATGAGAAATATGAATAGCATTATTTCAGTGTTCAATAAGAATACCTTTTGCTTTTGGACACTAGGTATATATTTTTTGTTACTCTTCTCAGCATACCAGAATCCAGCTTTTCTATCGCGGTTAAAATGTTTGATATCGACAGTAATGAGTAGGAATCCTCTTCTTTACTTTTGAAGTTATCATAAGCTATATTTACGAACTGCATTATGTTTTGGCGTTTGATTTTGTTGATAGAATTTTCATTGAGCTTTGTCTGTCGTGTTGCTAGTAGAGAAATAAATAGAGAAGATTTCAAGAAAGTTATGACCTTGATGCGATCACAAAACCAACAAGGGGCTAACCACAGAGACGGATGACGCCTCAGAGTCAAAATTTCAGTAGAAAATGGCGATCTTTTGGAGCATTTTTTCATAAAAGATGGAACAAATTGCCTACAACATGACAAGTATGTTCAATTCTTAAGAGAACTGCATGATGTAATAGAGAGTAGAAGTTATGCAACTGTTACAGCTATATGCCAGTTGTACAATTTGTTACAGTTAGTTAGATCTAAGGCTTTATATACCATGCCTTTGTACTCTTTCAATGACAATCAATATATGAGATTTTCATCTTACTTCTTTTCTCTCTCTTATGGTATTATATCATGGTATCTAGAGCTTCTTCTTTCCTGATCCAGTAATCTTCATTCATGGCGTCACCGTTTCGCAGCGACGGCGCTTTTCCTTCCGCTCACGTCAAGCTCTCTGTTAAGCTTGATGATAAAAATTTCAAACAGTGGAAGCAGCAAATCAATGGAGTTGTGCGTGGCCACAAGCTTCAACGCTTTGTCACGGTTCCGGTGATTCCGCAGCGTTCGCCGGTGACTTCTGATCTGAATCTTAGCGAAGTCATCGATGAGTATCTTGATTGGGAGCAACAGGATGCTCTTGTCTGCATGTGGCTTCTCTCCACGATTTCTGACTCGCTTCTTCCCAAACTTGTGGATTGTACTCACGCGTGGCAGGTTTGGACGGAAGTTCACCGCTACTTTGCCGTGCAGCTCACGACGAAGGCTCGTCAGCTACGATCTGAACTTCGCCGTCTTTCCAAAGGTAATCTCAATATTGAAGCGTTCATGGCGTGAGTTCGCGAAATCAATGAATCGTTGATTTCAGTTGGAGATCCTGTTCCGATGCGTAACCTAATTGAGATTGTGCTGGATGCGCTTCCTGAGGAGTATAATTCGATTGTTGCTGCTCTCAATAGTAAGGAAGATCTCAGTACGTTGGAGGATCTTGAATCCAGTCATCTTGCTCATGAATCTCGATTGGAGAAACACAGGAAAACAATTCTCACTGAACCTGCTTTTGTCAATCTAACGCAGGTTCCGCCGTCTGAATCTTCTTCTCCGGCTGACTCTGTTTCGCAAGCCTCTGACTCCTTTCCAACTGGTACTAGTCATGTTAATGCTCACGCAGAAAGCAGTGGTTACAACAGAGGAGGTCGTTCAGGGGGGTGGTGGCGGTCGTTTTGGTCGTCACGGCGGTCGTTTTGGCAAAACTCAGTGTCAAATCTGTCGCAAAAGTGGACACGATGCCTCTGTTTGCTACTACAGGTACACTCAGTCCTCTTCAAAGCCGTTTCCACCGCAACAAGCTCCCTTCAATCCATTTCTGGCGAATGCTCGTCTTGTGTATGCTCCTGTCTTTGGTTATTCCTCACCTAGATCAGCTGCACCACGACCTTCTCCTCCTCAAGCATTTGTGGCTAGTTCTGATCCCAACTTCAGCAACCAATGGTGGTATCCTGACTCAGGTGCCTCACACCATGTTACACCTGATTCTTCCAATGTGCCTGATGCTCAATCTGTGACTGATTCTGAACAAGTCTTCATGGGAAACGGCCAAGGTTTGTCCATTAACTCTATAGGTCCATGAAATTTCCCTCCTTTCATCTGTCTCACACACCTCTCATGCCTCACAATTTACTTCTTGTTCCTCACATCACCAAAAACCTCATCAGTGTAAGTAAATTTGCACAAGATAATAAAGTTTTCTTTGAATTTCATCCTTCTTTTTGTCTTGTCAAATCTCAGGGTTCTTCTGAGGTGCTTCTTCATGGTATTGTTGGAGATGATGGTCTTTACAAGTTTCAGATTCCTTCTTCTCAAGTGTCAAAGCCTCTGTCTAGTCTCCATTCTAGCTCAAATTTAGATTTCAATAATTGTAATCCTAGGGCTTCATGTAATACTGTCTCTCATTCCAATGATATTAGTCATACTATTACTGATTGTAATCCTTCATTTTATGTGAATAAACATGATGTTTCTGCTGTTAATTTGCCTATTATTTACTCTACTGCTAAGTCTGTTCCTACTCTCAGTAAGTATGCTCTGTGGCATACCAGGTTGGGTCATCCCCATCATCAAGTTCTTGCTGAAGTGCTCAAAACCTGCTGCATTTCTCTCTCCTCTAAGTCTGCAGCAGAGTTTTGTTCTGCTTGTTCCTTAGGCAAATCTCACAGACTTCCTACTTCTCTCTCCACTACTGTTTATAATCATCCTTTTGAATTAGTGGTTTGTGATTTATGGGGTCCTGCACCTGTTAAATCTTCAGGTGCCTATACCTACTTTCTCACTTGTGTAGATGCCTTTTCTATGTTCACTTGGATCTTTCCTATTAGGCTAAAGTCTGATACCTTCTCTCAGTTTGTTCAGTTCAAAACTATGGTGGAACTTCAGTTCAACCATAAAATCAAAGTTGTTCAAACTGATGGAGGTGGTGAGTTTAGACCTCTCACCAAATATCTCAATGATCTTGGCATTGTGCATCGGTTCACGTGTCCCCATACCCACCATCAGAATGGCATTGTTGAGCGCAAGCATAGACACATAGTTGAAACAGGCTTAGCCTTGCTTGCTCGCTCTACCTTGCCCCTTCAAATGTGGGATCATGCCTTTATCACAGCCACTTATCTCATAAACAGACTTCCTAGTGCGTCTCTTGAGCATAAAACTCCCTATTTCAAACTGTTTCACAAGTTTCCTGATTATGCTCACTTAAGAGTTTTTGGTTGTGCCTGTTTTCCTTTTCTTCGTCCTTATAACTCTCACAAATTGGACTTTAGGTCCCAAGAGTGTGTTTTTCTTGGTTATTCTACCATTCACAAGGGCTACAAGTGCCTATCTGCCACCGGGAAAATTTATGTCTCTAGAGATGTCATTTTCAATGAGTCAAAATTTCCCTATCCTACTCTCTTTCCATCTCCTGCCATTGGTCAATCTTCTTCACTCCCCTCTACTCCTTCTTTTTGGTCCTTCCCTCTTGTTCCTAATGATTCTAACTTTGTCACTAGGGTTGTTTCTGCTGTGTCTATCACTCATGTTCCTTCTGTTCCCACTCCACCCTCTCATACACCTTCTGCTGAACTTATAAATTTCAGTCCCACTCCTGCGAACTCTGCTATTTCTCCTATCTCTGGTTCACCTTCAGTAACTGCAGAATCGGCTACTTCTTCTCCCATTCCTACTACACCTGTTAATTCTTTGTCTGTCACTCCTCTGCAGTATGATATTGCAGAGGCTCCCACTATTTCCCCTTCTTCTCCTGCCTCTGAGTCCTCCATCAATATTGTACCTCTTCTGCCTAATCCTTCCATTCATGCTCACAATATTCACTCCATGCAAACAAGGTCTAAAAATGGTATTACTAAACCTAAAATTAAACCTACCCTCTTAATTACTCATATGGAACCTAATTCTGTTGGACAAGCCTTGGCCTCTCCTCACTGGCTTCAGGCCATGAAAGATGAGTACACTGCACTGTTAAAGAATCAGACCTGGAACTTGGTGTCTCCACCTGATTCTAGGAAGCCAATTGGCTGCAAGTGGGTATTTAGGGTCAAGGAGAACCCTGATGGAACCACAACAAATACAAGGCCAGATTAGTGGCCAAAGGGTTTCATCAGCAGGCTGGCAGTGATTTTACAGAGACATTTTCTCCTGTGGTCAAGCCTGTAACTGTCAGGACTGTACTCACTCTTGTTGTGACTCACAGGTGGTCTATACAGCAAATTGATGTGAACAATGCCTTTTTAAATGGCACACTTGTAGAGGAAGTTTACATGCAGCAGCCTCCTAGCTTTGAAGCTGCAGACAAGTCTTTGGTGTGCAAATTAAACAAAGCCATTTATGGCCTGAAGCAGGCTCCTAGAGCCTGGTTTGATAAACTCAAGGGCTCTCTCCTAAGTCATGGTTTTCATGCTAGCAAGTGTGATCCTAGCCTCTTTATTCTCCATACTGGCAGCCTAAGTATTATGGTGTTGGTGTATGTTGATGATATAATTATCACTGGTAATTCTTCTGCCTTCATCAGTGGTTTAATCACCCAGCTAAATTCTGATTTTTCACTTAAACAGCTTGGCAACTTGGATTATTTTCTTGGCATAGAAGTCACTCATCTGCCCAATGGCTCCTTGCTTCTATCCCAAGCCAAATACTTGACAGATTTACTAGCCAAAGTCAATATGATCAATGCCAATGGCATGCCCACACCTATGGTCTCTACCAGCAAACTCTCTAGGTTTGGTTCTGAACCTGTCTCTGATCCCACCCAGTTCAGGTCGGTGGTGGGTGCCCTTCAGTATGCTACCCTCACTAGGCCAGAGATCTCCTTTTCTGTCAATAAGGTGTGCCAATTTCTGTCAAATCCTTTGGAAGAGCATTGGAAAGCAGTTAAAAGAATACTAAGATACCTCAGTGGGACTCTGCACTATGGTTTACTGATTCAGCCTGCAGCACCTCACAAACCTCTGTCATTACTTGGTTTCTGTGATGCTGACTGGGCATCAGACCCTGATGACAGAAGGTCAACATCAGGAGCTTGCTTATTTCTAGGTCCTAATCTCATCTCATGGTGGTCCAAGAAACAACAGCTAGTGGCAAGGTCCAGTGTTGAAGCTGAGTACAGGAGTATGGCACAGTTAGCATCTGAAATAATTTGGGTTCAATCTTTACTGCAGGAACTTCACTGCCGACTTCTTACTCCTAAACTACTGTGTGATAACCTCAGCATTGTGACACTTGCACACAATCCTGTCTTGCACAACAGAACAAAACGTATGGAACTGGATATATTTTTTGTACGGGAGAAAGTGATCTCTAAGAGTCTAATTGTGGAGCATGTTCCTGCCCAAGATCAGTGGGCAGATTTGTTGACCAAACCTCTCTCAGCCATCAAGTTTTTACCTCTGCGAGATAAACTGCGAGTGTTCAATAAACTTAGTTTATTAAACACACCCTCAGTTTCTAAGGGGGGCTAATAGAGAGTAGAAGTTATGCAACTGTTACAGCTATATGCCAGTTGTACAGTTTGTTACAGTTAGTTCAGTTTGTTACAGTTAGTTAGATCTAAGGCTTTATATACCATGCCTTTGTACTCTTTCAATGACAATCAATATATGAGATTTTCATCTTACTTCTTTTCTCTCTCTTATGGTATTATATCAGAGGTATGCAAGCCTCTCAACCTCGTGATCTTGCATCGCAAAATATATTACTCTGCTCTAACAATTAATTAATTTGCAGATCTTGCAACTAGAGTTTTCATATCATGATCACAAGAAGTTGCAGTCCTTCTCTCTAGCCGTATTCAGTTATGGAAGAGTTAATGGAGTGTTGGCAAAAAATGATTTTCAAATAGCAGCATCTCAAGTCCTAATACTTCCCTATCATGTCTAAAAATAAATTTACAGTCGCTAATAACATTCTTATGATATTGAATAATGTTCGTGCAGGCTTGCGGCATATATATTACAGATAATGTGATTGACATAATATTTTATGTGTTTTATACTAACCGTGATGGGATCTTAAGCTCAAACGAGTTTATTCGAGTTATACAAATAAGAGAAAAGAGTTTATCAGGTTATGGAAACAGGTAAAAGGTTCAATTCTATAGTAATTGTGAATTTGCAATGAGACTGTTAAACCAGGACGATATGGCTTTTGTCTGCTCGAAAATGTACAAAATCAAGTCGTCGTGTGTCGATAGTTGACAAGTTGTACATACTGATACTTTTGTTTTTTATGGCTTTTGTTTCTATTTGGTCATATTACCTGTTGATCAATGGTTTTTATGTGTTATTTTACCATTCGTTTTAGTTAATTATCTTATACGTTTAGTTGTATTTTATTTTCTTTTATCGCATTTTATGTGTCGGTTTGGTATTTCCACTGTTTTTAGGATTCAGGTAAGCAATTAAGAAGAACCGGAGAAAAAATTGGGAAAAACAGCAGGAATTCGAAAGAGTATTTAAAGTGAAACAGTGGCCTGACACGGCCAGTGTAAAGAGGATGCCAAGAGATGAAACTGTGTAGAAAAGTAGTAGGCTAACATGGGTGAGCAAATATTGTTTTCATCAGATATCCAGGGGGCCAACACGGCTGCCTGTGTCAGCGTACATGGTCCGTGTTGGCTGAAGCACTTCATCTTCAAATTTTCTTGCTTTTGTGACCTATGTGATCCCTTAGGGTATTTTGGATATTTTCCTATTACTGTGTTAGATCTGGGAGTATTTAAGACGCATTTTGAGAAGGAAAATGATTTTTTTTTTGTCATAGAAGAACTACACGGTCAAGATTATAGAGATCAAGGTGATTGGGGAACTGAAGGTTTTCATGAGCGGAAGCAATTGAATATCAAATAAACCTATTATCTTGTAATGTCTAGTTTTTACTTTGTATTTTCTTCGAATAATATGAGTAGCTAAACCGCTCAATGATAGGGGGTGTCCCTGATTTGAATTTGTAATGACTCTGATATTAGTATTGCAATAACAATTCCTTTGTTTTCATAACTGATTTGATTTCTAGTTATTCTTAATGCTTGCCCTGTCGGACCAACAAGGTTTGAGTTTCGGTTAATGATTAGGTTGGACCGTCGTAGTTAATGCTTTACTTTTGATCATTCTGTAGTAGATATCACCCAGGATTAGGGATACCTTATAGTAACCAGAATATTCTTGATAATTGAGTGCTTAATTTCATTTATGATTCTCTATGGACATAGGAATTAGGGTGAATGATTAAAGGTTTTATCACTAAGGACTTAGGAGAAAACAATCTAAAGAATCGATAATTAGTTAGTTACAATAAGTTGTTGCAGTGTCAATTCAGAGTTGTTACTAAGTCGGATCATACACTTCCTCTAGCATGTTACTCATATATTTTAAAACCACTTAGTCAATTTCGCTATTTTACCTGCAAATATTTTTATAATTAAACAAAACAATCTCAAAATCCCAAGTGTTTTTGTTCAACCGAATTACTATAGAACGTGTATTTCCTACGCAGTCCTCGAGATCGATATTTGGAGAAATCCCCTCTTATTACTACATTGGCAAAATAATACACTTACTATTTTACCGATCAAGTTTTTGGCGTCGTTGCCGAGGACTGCTGAAATATAAGTTAATTGTAATTCAATTGAAATTTTGTTGCTCTGCGACCAAAATTTTATTTTCAGGTTTTTTATTATTGTCTGCATTCTGTTACTACTAATTTATATCTAACATTTTTATGTGAGGAGAATCCTCAGCTAATCTTTCTTTTGACACGGAGATTGAAAGAACTTTACACATGGGGCATAAACAAGCAAGACTGGCAGGTTCAGAAGCAGAACCTTCAGCCCCAACACTAGAAGAAGAAAAAGTCTCTATTTATCTAGAGCATTCTGACTCAGGTTCAAACTTAGATAGAGATACTGAGACCATGGCTGGAGTTCCACCAGTAGAGAGACGACTTGGTAATTACGGTGAGGCTAATGCATCGGTTGGTAGGTTAACAATTGTGAACCATCTGGTGAATGTGGCAAACTTCCAGTTGCATCCAAGCACTATCAATCAACTTGAGAGGAAACCTTTCACCCGAAAGGCTAATGAAGATGCCAACAAACATCTATAAAGATTTTTGACTATGAGCATTACTCTCAAGATAGAGGGACACACTGATGAAGCAAAGAAATTGAGAATGTTTCCGTTCACTCTCTCTGAAGATGTTGAATAGTGGTTTTACTCGTTACCCGCAAGAAGTATTGCTACTTGGGAAGAGATGGAGAAAGTCTTTTTTAATGAGTATTTTCTCGCCTCTGTGTATATTCGTAAAAGATACAATATCGTGAATTTTAAATAGAAGGAGAGAGAATCATTGGGCGATGCATATAAAAGGTTCAAACAGTTATTGGTTGCATCACTACAAGAAAAATGATGGATTGCGACGGTTATTTTGGCAGGTTACGACGGTTAAAACCACCACAATTTACATTCTACGACGGTTGTAGTACCGTCGCAGAAACGTGTGTCCCCAGGCTGTTTAGCGACGGTCGAAAAAACCGTCACACACAACCGTCGTTATATTTCACGACGGGCTTGAACTGACCTAAACTGGAGATAGCGACGGTTAAAGACCGTCGTTACTAGCCTTTTGATTTTTATTTTCATTGTTGATTGCGACGGTTTAAAACTGTCGTGAACTCTATTTCATGACTGGTTGGAACTGACATAAATTGGAAATGACAACAGTTAAATACTGTCGTGAATATCCTTTTGATTTTTGTTACCATTCACTACTAGAAATACTCTGCTTTCCTACAAATTTACCTGCGGATTTTGACAAGTTCGCAGATAATAACGCAGGTAAATGAAATGTTCGCAGGAAATGTCGCAGCAACTAAAAATCCGCAGGTAAACTCGTAGGAAATTTTTCTCTCATGTTTTTAATTTTTCTTTTTAGTTTTGTTTAATTTATATTTAAAATATTATAATTATTTTTAAATATAATAATATAAAAACAAATATCTAAGATTAGTTTTGAAAAAGTAATGGTAATGAAAAATAAATGCAAATGATTAAAATATATGTTTTTGAAAAATAAAATCTCATGGTTAAAAAATCTGAACAAGATCATCAGATTATATTTTATACCAAAAACTAATTTGGAATTTATCCTACACACCATCATTTCATTTGGCAGCAGCCAACACCTCGTGGTTGCGATGTGTCTCACAAGTAAAAATATGAATGGTTTTCATTCAGAGTCATAAACATATATATAAGATTTGTTGCATTATTTTCAACAATGAAATGGATTAATACAGGTTGATACTGATTCAGAATGAGCAAATTCTATTCTATATCAAGAAGGGATACAAAGGCCTCTCATATAACAAGACATACAGCAAAACAAACAAATGATGAGCAAGGAACATCAACTTGACTTGCTACTAATACAGTTCTATTCTGTTCCGGCAATTTTCTTTTTCAGTGCCTCAATATCCGTAGCTAGTTCCTTTCTGCTAGACTGTACAGAAAAACAGTTATATCAATAGAACAATGAATCAGATTCTGATTGCAGAAACATGATATCCAATGCAAGAAAGTACACATAGACATTCTAATATGGTATCTCATAAAATGCAAGAACTTTATGTTTGGAACTTAAGCAATATACATACAAAATGGCAATTGCATATGTATTTTATGAGTTGAATTCATTGATAATCATGCCACTATTGAATTTCTTCAATTTCTCATTTTTCAGAAAACAACATATTGATGAATGATATGCATTTGGCATACCTTAAACAGAAGGTACCGGTAGAGAAACCATCCAGTGTACCCTAGTCCTACCAACTCCATAATCTTTGGAAGCTGAAAAACAAATAAAGTTGTTTCATATTGGTTCGAACTTTAATATGCCTTGTAGAGCGGAAAACCGAAGCATTGCATTCGATCATACTCATTGAAAAAGAACTGAGTTCTGGCTTACCAAAGGGACTGGGTTGATGTCAACTATAAGAATTAAGGATAACCAAACAACAACTAAACCACCACCACCATACAGAAGCACTGTGGACTTGTTTTCAAGACCATCCCACTGATAATGAAAATGCAGGAAGATATAATTTCTACTTTGTTAGTAAAACTGTAAAAAGACATTAGGGTTAGCACCAACACTTCAAATTAAAGGGGCAGAAAGACTAAAGTAGACAAAACTATTATCTGTTTTAACTTGTGCGTATATTTAACTGAAACATAACAAATACACTTAAAGTATATTAAAATAATAGGACTGTTGAAGCCAGTGTCTCAAAGAAAAACTACCATGATACTGACAGGAAAAAATATTGAAACAAAAAGAATATTAGAAGTTTTTTCATGCAAAAGGGGCAGAAAGACTCAAGTAGACAAAACATTCAGAACAAGATATAATCAAATATATATATAAAAAATTAAAACAGTGAAAGTTATTAAGATTAAGACCTACCCTATGGACTAGGATGAATGAACCACTACCACCACTTGCAGGAAAAGAGATATAGCCAAGAACTTGCATTGAGTAAGAATGATACAAAAGTTTACGATGGATCAGCTTCTTCAATACCTAAAAGATTCCGACAAAAAATTGTGAAGAGCCATGAACAAAACTAAATTGAGATACTACAAGGTCAACTTACCTCTATTGCTCGTTTTCCTCGACGCTGCGCTTGGGTACTATAAAGCTGTTGAAGTATAACTCTTGTGTTATACAAAGGGCTGCAGAGGATAAAGTCATAAAAACAAATAAATACAGATACTGTGATCAAAACTAATCATATAACCTAAACCAAACACATAACTATCTTACCTACCACTATCCTTCACCTCCCCTTCAAAAACCACCTCATATGCATATATCAAAACTTAATCAATGAGAATAACCAGCATTAAGAAACTAATCCAGTCATGTCACATTGTAAAGTTATTTAGATTTCATACCCTTCCACCAAGGCCAATGCTAACATGATCTAAAACCTTAAAATCTGATATTTTGAACCTTACAACATGATCAGTTTCTTCCTCCAAGCAAACATACAAGGTACTGAGATCCTCTTCATGTGACTCCATGGAAGAAGGAGATGCAACTCCATGTAGTGATGAACTGCATACTCCTTTGTGCTTCCGTCAATCCTACTGCAGAATGTTGAAGTAACTTCAGAATTTAACAAATACATAAAGTAAAAACGGAGAAAAATTGTATCATATCTTATCATTTCACTCACAAATCAGTAAGATTCTTTAGATTATGATTCTGGTATTGCCCCTGTGAAATTATTTGCAGAAAGCTTTCTGCAGACTCATTTACAGTGTACAGAAACAAATGTAGAAATGGGTTGGTGGATAAAAAAGATGAAAAGTAAATGCTCCTAATTTTTACTTGGATCCCAATGTGAAGGTTCTTAGTTCTTACATCATCAACATCATCGACCGGAGGAAGCTCCCGCAATAAGATCGAATCAACTATTGTCAGATCCTGAATATTGAATATATAGGGCATACTATGTAAATAACTTGTTATTTAAATCCAGAGGACATTTAATCGAGCATAGAATATTCCATTGTTGGAAGCTTGATCACATGCAGTTGCCCAGTTTCATATATTTAGTTTTCAATCCAGAGAATCATGATTGTACAAAATATAGATGTCGTTTCTATATTTTATAACACAGTATATACCCTTTCATTTGTTTTTCTCAAATCCATGAAACTCAACCATTATGTATACCTAATAGGACAAAACTTCTAGTATTCGAGGATATTGGCCCAACTTGGAATACTAGAAACAATGGAAAACAGAGTGTTGTTTTGTTGTTGTTGTAATTAACAGTGAAACAAAGATTTATCAAGCCCAACTAATACTCCAACCAAATTTAATACTTCAAATAGTCAACAACTTTTAATACTTCAACCAAGTTTTTAAGGCCAAACAACAATGGAAAACAGAGTATTATGTATACCTATCTATCATTTTATTTGTTTTTCTTCACCTTATGTAGGATGATGAGTTCAAGATAGTCCCAATCACAACTAGAACCATGTTGCAGTCACTCCCTAATCCTCTTGAATTGCCTCACGTATCACACTGTTTACTTTCAACAAATGAATGCCTTTGGGAAATTTTAGCAAAACTCCAACAAAAATGACATTCATAATACTTGTTTCAGTAAGTTTTCTATTTTAATAATTAAGCAATAGGAACATATTTAAGTCATAAAGTAGTACCTACCTTGAAATTTCAAAATCAATAGGTTTGCTCGGTACCGAAAATAAGTTCAAATTTGTACTTCAACCTGCAAGAATAACAATTGATTGTATTAGCACCTAAATATATTACACATACATCAGATTGCCGCCTGATATGTTCTGGGGTGAGTTTATTGATCAGTTCAGGAGATGCTCCAGATAACTGCAGTCATAGTTTACACATGCATCATATTTATTAGCTAATTTAAAAGCCACAAAAATACCAGATATACGACGTGTTTGGAACCACAATGACAGCCTCAATGCAGTGTTTTAAAAACTATAACTTGGAGCTTCTTTGTTGAGGACCTTCTACTGCAGTTCCAAACATTTTATTAATAGAAGAGCCTAATTTGGAAATTAGATACATACTTCCTGTTTAAAGTTGAAGAATGGAGGTAGAGGACGACGATTAGGAAGACGAGCATTGGGCTCTCGGAGCTCATCAAAGAAAGGATGCGCGCATGCTTCTAGCTGATTAATAAAATCCATGAGCAATTTTTGAATAGGTTACAACAAATGAGTAGTGAATTCTCCCTTTGTGAAAATACTTACAGAAACTGTTATACTAAAATATACTAAGGCATATAGACCTAAATTCTAATAATAATTTTGTATGGGTTTCCCTACTTACCGCACTGCAACAAAGACTTGGTGAGTACTGAAGAAGCCTTGATGCAAGGTCAATTGCTTCAGGAGACATTTGCTTGTGAAAAACCTGAAACATGAATCATTCAGCCAACTTGGTAATTACCCAAACAAAACAGCACCCTGAAACCTCATTGTAATAAAGCAAAAGGGGCGCTGGCAGAGTATGCAACTACCTTATGCCAAGGATGGGCTTTAATCTGAGGAAACATAAAATCAGTATAGTCAGGGTTCATACATCGAATTTCTTCTCGAGTTGGAGTACCAAGAACCTACAAGAAGACGTCTGAATAAACATCCTTGTAACTAGATTCATTAAGACACCATCACTGAAGCATCCCTACCTAGTTCAGGTATGTAACCTTTACAAACCAAGTGGCCCTTAACAATGGCACATTATTCCTAATAAGAACCTCCAAAAGTGATGACCTTTTATAACCATGCGGAACATGGTCAGCCAAAGTGCGTAACCGCTTGTGCGGTTGAGATAAACCCTAAAATACAATTTTAACTGGGTTAACTTACTGAAATTACTAGCTATCCAATGAAGAAAGAAGAAGGGACAAGACAGAAGTATACCTCAACCCATATCTTGGGGAAGTCCTTGCCGCACGACTTTAGTTCAAAGAAAATACCCAATCCCGAAAGAGGCACACCATATACTTGACCAGCCTGTCAAAGCAAAACATTGACATCAAATATCTTCTTAAAAAGGGATTAGGGTTTGAGAAGACAAACCTCTTAAGATTCAAATTGATGGTGGTTGTTTTGACGGTGATTCGCAGTGACGGCATGAGCGGCTGAGAAAAATGAATGTTTCTCTATTTCTCCAATGGCGTGTTCTGTGTTCTGAAAAAGAAGAGAAAACAAAACCATAAAAAGGGGTATGAGGTTTTAGTGGGAAAGATGAATTTATGGAGGACGACAGGTGAAATCACCGTCGCGACCTTTGCGAAGAAAATGGGATAGCGATGGTAGGTTCACCGTCGTGATGGTAGAGTTTTATTTTAATTAAATTTATTTACTTTTTCTTTTATTTCTCTTTAATAAATGGAGATTGGTTAATTTTTTTTATTTGATATTTTATAGTATTTTGAATATATACGGTTTAATTTTTGTTTTTAAAATGTTGAGTTTATAAAATTTTGACATATAAAATTTTGATATATATAATTTGGTATTTATACTGTAATTTTAGGTATAATATGTTGAGTTTGATTTTTACTATAAAAATTATTACTAAATTAATTTTAATAAAAGTTAACTATTTATATAATAAAACAGAAAATATTTTACTATTATTTTAGACAAAAATATTAAGCTACATTGTCATGAAAATTATAATAATTATAATAATTATTTATTAAATTAATTAATAAAATTGAAAAGGTTAGAAAATAAAAATGAAAGAAAAAAGTGGAAAATTAAAGGAATAAAAAAAATAGTGATTATGATTGGCTAAAATAATTGCGACAGTTCGCATTAACTGTCGCGAGTGTGGAAAGAGGGCGGTTCTTTGGTAACTGTCGCATTATTTTATACAACATGCCTAAAAATTTTGCGACGGTTGGCTCAAACCGTCGTGAGAACTGTCGTAGTCCAGGAATAAGGACGGTTTTTTGATAACTGTCGCAAAAAATCTATGACAGTTGACCCTAATTGTCGTGACAACCGTCACAATCCAGGAATAAGGACGGTTTTGTGATAACTGTCGTAACTCAAGTGTCGTAAATCTCCTTTTTTCTTGTAGTGCATGTTTTACTCATAACTTGGATCAAACTGAGCATATGCAAATGTTTGTGAATGGTCTCAAGATGAAGACTAAGCAACTAATTGATACAGTAGTTGGTGGCTCATCAAACTTTACAATAGCCACTGGTATTAATAAGATCATTGAAGTCATTATTGCAAATGAGCATTTGGAACTGTATGACCATAGTGTGAGTGAACCGAAAGGAACGATTGATTTGAAGATGGCTACTCAAGTTGTGAATATGGAAGATCAAATCAAAGTTGAAGTAGAAAGAATGCTTAAAGCAATTAATGTAAATACTCAACGTGTGGCTCAAGTTCAACCTATCCAAGCTGTGAGTTGTGAGATTTGTAGTGGACCCTATTTTACTGTGCATTGTGTTGCGAATGCTCAACAAATTGAAGAGATAAAGTTTCTGAAGCATAATAATCCTTATTCTCGTACTTATAATCCAGGGTGGAAGAATCATCTTAACTTCTTCTGGAAAGATCATAATCAACCTCAATATCAACAACAACAACAATAATAGGATCCTCAAAAAGCAGAATAGGAAATAGCTATTGAAAAGACAACAACTCATAATATTCAATTCCAAGAAGAGACACGGAATAATCATAGGAACATCGCAGCTTCTATAAAAAAATCTTGAAGTTCAAATGGGACAAATAGCCCAACAACTTTACACGCATACTCAAGGGACCCTCCCGAGCGCGACAGTACCGAATCCAACAAATCATGAGAATGTTAATGATATCACCAAAAGAAGTCAGAGAGTCATGGAAGAAGAGGAAGAAGAAAAAGAAATAAATGATTATCAGTGTATAGAAGTTGAGCTTGAAGTGAGAGAAAACGGGAAAGAACCAGAAAGAGTCTTACCACCTATGAAGCCAACTGAACAGAAAAATAAAGAGGAAGTTAAACCAAAAATCAAGTTATCTTACCCTCAGAGAATTACAAAGAAGGATAAGAAGGAGAAAGACTTTGAAAAATTCAGTACAATGTTCAAAAAGTTAGAAATCAATATGCCTTTTTTTGAAGCACTCTAGTAAATGCCTTTGTACAAGAAATTCATGAAAGAGGTAATGGGAAAAAAAGGAACAATGGATGAGAGCAGAAAATTTCAATTGAGCAGTGTAGTGAAATATCACAAGGAAGGAGAATCCCTATCAAGCGGAAAGACCATGGACCTGTAGCAATTCCTTGTATTATAAAAGATAAAACTTTCAAGAAGATCCTCATTGATTCAGGTGCTAGTATGAGTCTCATGCCTTTATCTATTTTCGAAAAGTTGGGTATTGGAAAAGTGAGCAATACGGGAACAAACTTGAAGTTTGCCGACCACACGACTAAGAGGTCATATGGGCTAGCAGAAGATGTAATGATGACGATTGATGACTTTACCTTCCTAGTTGATTTTGAGATTATGGATATTCTAGAAGATGAGGAGACTCTCATCATACTTGGATGACCATTCTTGCTCACTAGTCGGTGCAAGGTTGATATTGAAACAAGTACTTTAAGCTTGAAATATTTTGATGAAGAAATAACTTTAAAAGTGTTGGACATCAAGAAGCGAGGTAAAAAGGAAGACATTTAACCTTCAGTTGGAATGATTAAAACAATGAAAAAAGGAAAAAGTTCAAAACCATGTCCAAAAAAAGTCTCTGGTGTAGCCTATCAGGTTGCAATATCTCAGTTGTCTAGGGCACATAGTGAGACTCCAAAGTTCATTCGAGGAGTCAAGATAGAAAATTTGGATATGATTTGATTCACAAAAGTTGCTTTTATCTCAAGAAACAAAGTGTGGAAGTTGGGATACTTCCTATAAAATGGGAGTGATCCGCCGAGCCATGCGACGTTAAACGAAGTGTTGCGTGGGAGGCAACCCACGTTTTCAATGATTGAGCATTTTGTTTTTGTTGTTATTTTTGTTTGTTTGCAGGTAATAAATGAGACCTTACAAGTGCTAGCTAGAGTGTTCTATTACCCTCCAACTCCTCAGTAAGGATCTTTGTGAGTTCATCTCTCCCACTCCTGTTCTAAAATATTGAGGACAATGTTTAGTTCAAGTTTGGGGGAGTTTTTACTGTTTTGAGTATTCACTTTAAGTATTTTTAATTGTGTTGGTGTACTTTTGTTTAAAAATCGCTTTGAATTCTCCCCAAATGAGGACCATAAATTTTTTTCTTATGAATACTATGATGTGTGAAGAAGTCAAGAAAGTATATATAGAGTTCGAGGGAAGAGGAGCTATAAATAAGAAAGTTAGGAAAGTTTGGAAATTGAGGTATAACCTGAACACCCTAGTTTCCCTGGATTAAGGAAATGAGTCCAACGTGTAGATTTGTGCCATAGTACTTGGATTTGAGAAGTATTCCTCGATTAGTTCACAGTGATGGTCCGACATGATTAAAAAAGAATCGCATGTACAAAGTTAATTGAGAGAATGATTTATGGCACCAAAAAAATGATGAATAATGACAGTAAAGACAACTGGTCCTTCTAAGTTGGGTAACCCTCACCTGGTTACGTAGCCTAGCGGCGATTGAATCTCTTTAGTCGTCCTAAAGTGGACTAATAAATGCCAATGCGTGAAAAAAAGAATAAAGGTACCTCGAAAAAGTCTGGATCAAATTTTATACATGTGAGGGAAAGCGATCAAAAGTGCCTTAATCTGATTATCTGAATGAAAGGGGTAGAAAATCAAAGAAAAGACTTAAGTCCAAAGAATAGTTGAAGAGGTGACTGAAATAGGGATTTAGGTCTGTGGTTTTACCACGGTATGTGTTTGTGTAATACCTTTATTAACGGACGATTACCAAGAGAACTAGTTTTAGCCGATCGAAACAAAGACTCGCGTATGAGTATCAACACACCTTACCTTCATAAATCTCTTATTTGATGTGTACCATTTGATATGAAAAAAAATTTATCCAAGCTTGTTGCTTGAGGTCAAGCAACAATTTAAGTTTGGGGGAGTTTGATCAGTGGTGTTTATGTGTTATTTTACCATTCGTTTTAGTTAATTGTCTTATACGTTTAGTTGCATTTTATTTCTTTTTATCGTATTTTATGCGTTGGTTTGGTATTTCTATTGTTTTAGGTTCAGGTAAGCAATGAAGAAGAACCAGAGCAAAAATCGAAAAAAAAAACAACAACAGGAATTCAGAAGAGTTTTTGAAAGGAAACAATGGTCTGACACGGCCACCCGTGTCACTTGACACGACCTGTGTCAGGAGGATGCCAAAAGATGAAATTGTGTAGAAAAGCAGTGGGCTGACACGGGCGCCCGTGTCACCTGACACGACCCATGTCAGCAGGTCTGGAGCAGGCATTGTATCAAATATCTAGGGGGCCAACACAGCTGCCCGTGTCAGCTGACACAACCCGTGTTGGCTGAAGCGCTTCATCTTCCAATTTTCTTGCTTTTGTGACCTGTGTGATCCCTAAGGGTATTTTAGGTGTTTTTCCTATTACTGTGTTTGACCTGGGAGTATTTAAGACACGTTTTGAGAAGGAAAAATGACTCTTTTTTTGCCAGAGAAGAATTACACTGTCAAGATTGAAGAGATTAAGGTGATTGGGAAACTGAAGGTTTTCATGAGCGGAAGCAATTGAAGATCAAATAAACCTATTATTATATAATGTCTAGTTTTTACTTTGTATTTTCTTCGAGTAATATGAGTAGCTAAACCCCCTAATGTTACGGGTGTCCCTAATTTGAATCTACAATGACTCTGATATTAGTATTGCAATAACAATTCCTTTGTTTTCATAATTGATTTGATCTCTAGATATTCTTAATGCTTGCCCTGTCGGACCAATATGGTTTGATTTTCGATTAACGGTTAGGCTGGACCACCGTTGTTAATGCTTTACTTTTGATCATTTTGTAGTAGATATCACATAGGACTAGGGATACCCTATAGGAACCAGAATATTCTTGATTAGTGATTGTTTAATTTCATCTATAATTCTCCATGGACATAGGAATTAGGATGGATGATTAAAGGTTTTCTCACCTTAACAAAGCGCATATTTTGACTATGGTACATATGGTTTGTGTTGCTATAAAAAAATACAAGAAGTATGAAGTTATTGTGTAAACTTCATTCACCTCGAACTTCTTTTTCATAGCATCATAAACTAGATGAACTTCATAATTTGTTCCTGTTCCATGATTAAATTAAAAAAATGTGCATTCTTGAAATATTTTATTATATTTTGTGCTGTTGTATGTTGTTGTTGATTGATATTCTCAGAACTTCATAATTTGTTGTTGTTGTTATTTATTATATCTTGCGTTCTTAAACTTAATTTTTTAAATATTTTGTTGTATGTTGTTGTGTTGTTGATAAATTTTGTTGTACGTTGTTGTTGTTGATTAATGCTTTCAGAATAAGAACAACACATTGCTAAGTCATAAGAAAGAGGCTTCTTGTGACTTAGCAATATTTTGTTTTTTAAACTCTTATGCGGTTGCACAATAAATGAAGTTGAGTTTATTATATGCTACGTAGATTGTTTGTTTCACAAACTCTTCCCTGAAAAGTACATTTCATTTAAATTGAAGTAGAAGATTATAATATGAAAATCAATTTGTATTTGAAAACCAACTTATATCAATCAATATTTTTCAAATTGCATCTGTCTCATCATTCATCTCATCTTGTTTAACATATAGAATATGGTTCAATGACCTTATTTCTTCATTACATATATATCTTCTCTTATTGTTTAATTTGAATAATAACAGTTTATTGGTAAGTCCACCTCATCATCATCGTTTATCATCGTGATTGTTATAATGATAAGTCATCATAACAATCACAATGATTAGGTAGATTTAGCCAATAAATTTATTTTATTAAAATTAAACTAGAATAGAAGAAATCAATGTCATAAAAGACTTAGAACATTGAACCACATTTTATATGTTAAAGAGCGAGAAATGAATGATGAAACGCATGTAATTTGAAAAACAATAGTTTGTTTAAGTTGGTTTTCAAGAATAGTTTAATTTTCAGATTATATACTTCTTCATCAATTTGAATGGTTGTATTTTTTAGTGAGGTGTATGGAAAAATAAGCAATTTACATATTATATAATAAACTCTGGGTACTTTTAACAAAAGTTATATATTTTAGTCGTGATGAAATGTTATTTACGTTCCAAATAAATTGTTGCTGATGGGTTTCGAACCGAGTACCTAAATGTATATATGTCATAGGGTTTGATATAAGTAACCATTGTGATAGGTAGCGCGCGTCGTGCCTAATTATCACGGTCTCGCGACCGTGGTGGAAAGCACCATATATATAATCACTTACCTCACAAACGGTCGGTAAGACGTTTTGGCATCCCTTTTCCTACTGTTATAGCATGTCTTTTCCGTAATAGAGTGTTAATATTTTCCCTACAACTTAAGAAATATTTTTTTATCTAAAATTAAATTGGAATGAAAGTGAGACCTATTAAATATTGCTCAAACTAGAGAGCAAATATAAATACTTCTGATCAACAATTTGATATTAAATTTAATTTAAACACGTGAGTTTTACATTTAAATTAGAATTTTATGTATTAAAAATAATAATTTAAAAAAACTAATATATTTTAGCCGTGATGGATTTCGAACCGAGTACACCTATATATATATATATATATATATATATATATATATATATATATATATATATATATATATATATATATATATATATATATATATATATATATATATATATATATATATATATATATATATATATATATATATATATATATATATATATATATATATTTATATTGTAAATAACATGTTGTCTAATATTTTTCATGTATTAAATATGAAAACCATAAGAAAAACACCAACTACTACCGATATAAAATTTAAAAGAATTTAATGTCTCGTAGTTTTATGCATTAAATATAATTATTGAAATCATCATTTTCATGTGAGAGTGAATATTATATATTTTTAAATTATAAAACGATTGTACAATTTAACATATGTATTATATATGTCTTTTATATATTAGTATTAAAGAAAATTTTTCATTCTTCTAAATATTTCTCACCTTATCTTAAATTTTAAGTCACTTTGAAAAAAAAACTCAAATTATAAGTTGTTTTACATTACCAATACACTATTAAGGATTTATTTTTATTTTATCTTTTAGGTTAAATTATAGTTTTAATCCCTTAATTTTGATTTATTTATAAAATTAGTCTCATTATTTTAAATTCAAACAGTTTTGATTTATCTATTTTAAAATCAAATAGTTTTAATCTCCTTATCATGTTTTTTCATAGAAAGCCGGTAAGATATTTGTTTCTTAACATATATTTTAATCTATAAAGATTAATAATATGTTTAAATGCAATTATTTATCATGTTTTACAAATAATTTGTCATTTAAAAAAATAGAAATATCATTAATTTTAAATGCAAAAGTACGAGAGAAAAATCAAAACTGTTTAAATTTAAATTAAGAAAATCAAATATATTTAATTTTAAAATAAAGAGATCAATTTTGTGAATTAGAAAAAATAGGATGGCCAAATTTATAATTTAGTCTATTTATTGTCACTCTCATTTCTTGTAATTATTTTTAAATTTTTTTCTATATGTTACTAAGAAAATAATTTTAAATAAAGATAGTATATCTTTGAGATAAATAATTAAAATAAGTTGTATTATTCATATTATATATCAAATATTTTTATTATTGTTGACAATTTTAGTTTTAAATTTTATAAAAATGTATTCTAAAAGGCATCATTCACATAATTTTGTTTTATTGAAATAAAAAAAAGTAGTTAAAATGAATTGAATATTATTGAATGATATTTTGGATATGAGATTACTAAATAAATTAAAAATAGTGAAAATTGCATTGTATATTGTCCATTATTTTTACTTTATTGTGTTTTACTTTATAATTTATAATATAATTTAAAATCATATGGAAATTATAATATTATAAATACAAATTAAAAAATGAATGAATTATAAATTTAATTATATTTTAGGGCAAAAGTGTTTATCAATTGTTCAAAATAAATATTTTATATAAAAGATAAAATACATATAGTTCATGTATGCGTATACAATTTTCTACTAACCATATTATTATACTATTTTAATTTTTTAAATAATTTTTTAAATGTGTCATTATAAGAATTTATATTTTAAATAAATATTTTTTAAATAAAAATAAAAATATATAGTGGTTTGGTATAAAGAGTAACTGAATAATGGTAGTGAAGAGAATATAATATTTAAGTTAACAAGTCAAATATGTTTTCAATGGCCAATATGTTGGAGAAAACAATAAGTTTAGGGTGATATACAATACAAGAGTCGTCGGCCACTAAATTGTTTAAAAAGTAAGTATCAATTTATGGTTGTTATAATCCAAGGTGAACCCGTTAAACATAAATTTTAGCGTGAATGAGTTGTAATTTTAACATACCACTAAGATTTGTACTTATTTTAGGTGTAATAGTGAAGAATGAATGGATACATGAAAAGCACATATTATATTAAAAATCTTATCATTTTAGTATTTTACATTTATTAATTGATAAATTGAAAATACATGCTTTTCATATACACATGTATTTTTTGACCAGTACAACTACCCACCGTGGGGTCCTAGTAAAACTAACGTGGGTCGCACCTTATTCATCATAATCACCATACTCATTATACTCTTCAATCGTACACTTAGTCCTACTCTATCATGGTTGACAAGAGAGATTTACCTCTTACATCAGAGGATACTAGTGTTAGCGGTGATGCCAATACTCTGGCGGAGATGGATGCTTCCATGGACAAACTACTGTTAGAATCATACACTTGAGGGTAATGTTCACAACATCAGACAATGTAACACCTTAGTATGCTTTCAGGATTATCGATTGACCCTACAAACTAACATAGTTCTTTTTAGCATGTTTTGTTCTCACTCACAAGCTTTCCAAAAAACTTTTCAGAAGGTCACTCATACAAAGACTAATCTAAGTGAAACACGATTAACTATGAAGTTCTTATTTGTTTGACTACCGAAAAGAAGATGCATCTTGTTGGTATAGGTAGTACCACACAATCCGTGTAAGACTTCCTTCAACCATACAGGCACATACCTGCACAATCTCATGTCCTCTCATTCTGATGTGAATTTGGGTGACCACTCCCCGCCCTTTTTTACCTCGGGTGTTACAACCACTCCTTACCCTCTTAGACCTCAAGTGTTGCCTAGCCACCAGCTTCCGCTTGGTTTGTGCTTGAACCACATCATACTGGGAAATATTTGCTCTGATACCATTTGTAATGCCTCAGACTGTTTTCAGAATTACTAACTGACCCACCAACTACCACAAGTATTTTCAGCATGTGTCATCATCACTCACACGTTTTTCAGGAAACTTCTCATAAGGTCACACATCCAAATACTACTCAAAGTTAAGCACGCTTAACTATGAAGTTTTTATTTTCCAGGCTATCGAAAATAAGATCCATCTTCTTTTCGGTAGCCTAACAAATAAGAAATTCATAGTTAATTGTGTTTGACTTAGAGTAGTATTTGGATGGGATGACCTTTTGAGAAGTTTTCTAAAAAGCGTGTGTGTAAAGACAAAACATGCTGAAAAGATCCATGTTGGTTTATGGGGTCAGACCGTCAGCCGATAACCTTGAAAGCAATATGAGGTATTACAGACAGCGCCAATAATCCAATCTCCCATAAGAGCTAAAAGTGTTGGATCCCAAACCACTTTCAGACAAGATATGGGAAGCTTTTGCCTCTAAAGGATTTAAACCTCCCTCTCTGGCCAAGTTTGATAGACGCAGTGAACCCAATAAACATGTCACTTTCATCAACACACAGATGGTCAACATTAGAGAAATTACTCTATGAAAAGCAATCTGTTGTCCGACACCTTCAAGGATATTGCACTGTAATGGTATATAGATCTACCATGAGCCTCAATCGCTTGTTATTAAGAGCTAGTAAAGAAACTTATGCATCAGTTTGTTACTAATCGTCATAGAAAGATGTCCACCACCAACTTGTTCAACATATGATAGTGTGTATAAGATTTGTTGAGGGACTGTCTCACTCGATTTAATGAAGCTACCATCAGGCTCATCCCCTCAAACCAACAAATGTTTGTGGGGCTGTTCCAAAATGGACTTACGGCGAGAAAGTTCAACGAGTCACTCACGTAGAAGTCAACACTATCATTGGTGGAAGTAGTCACCAGAGCAAAACATTACATAAAAAGTGAGGAGAGCAACACTAAAAATAAGACATGAGACATCAAGAAGCATGTTCCCAACACAAAAGGCACACACCACTAGTGGAAGATTAATTATACCTATCCCAACACCAAAGGCACATATCACCAGGAGAATAATGTTACAAATATTTAGACTTATAATAATTTTAACTGGTAATATTCATGTTGTGCAACAGTGTTAGATTCATAAGTATTTTTCAACTGTTAGCAAGAGAGAATTGTCTAAGATTTTTGTTATCGGTAGTCCATTTCTCAGGGCAATGAAATAAGTGTACAAGCAAGAGGCACAAAAGGTTTGTGAGCTTAGGCTTGTGTTGGATGCATTAACACCTACTGATGTCATTTGGCGCCCTTTTTAGGATCATAGACATCACCGTCCATTTGGTGATATATGTCTGTGTATGGGTGACTTGAAATGGTATGATACAATTGTACTATTGTTGCGGTGGAAATAGGATATCAAACTATTAATTAGTTTGAATCACAATTCTTGATTCACAACCGCTCTTTGATTTATCCGAAGGAAAAGGTCAAAAGAGGGAAAACCTATTTTTGCATCGTAAACACAATGCGGGGAGAGACCTAGGTAAGGGGTTGGTTAAGCTTAGGGAAGGTACTAGCACCCTAAACTTCTGTAGTACTCTACAGGAACCTTTTGTTTACTGTATGCTTTTTTATTTTATTATCTGCTTTAAGTATATTGAGCGAAGGGATGGAGTGACCTTAAAGAGACCTAAGGGTTAGTCCTAAGTTTACTCGGCAAGACGTTGCATCTTGTGCCTATGTATCCTGGATAGGGAATGGAATCAGAGTAATCGTAGTTCCCCTCGAAAGGGAGGTTAGAAACGTCTTGACTATGGTCAAGGTTTCAATGAGGAATAAACGTATCTTAAGGACACGCTTACGTGGAGTCTTTGAAACTCTTATTTCTATGTTGAATTTGTTATTAAATTAGGGTTAAATTAGGGATTTCACGGCGGGAAACCCTAAATAGAGTACGGCGACTCTTTGACCTAATGCTAGGGTAAAGGGTATTTTCGTCCACGGCGGGACACCTAAGCTAATTAGGGTTTTGAAATGGTTGAAACTAGGGTTATTGACTCGGCGGTCAAACTGTTAATCCTAATTCCTCCGGAGGGTGATTAACAGTAAACATGCAAGCATAGAAAATATCGTATAACATAATTAAAGTACAGAAAAGTAAAGAAAATGGTAAAGAAAGCATCGCGGCCGTTCGCGTAAATTACAAACCCCCATGGGCCAAAAATAAAGAAATGCAAAATAAAATAACGGTAGTGACAACCCCGCATAATTACAACTGACGAAGTACCATACGAGCGGAGCAGGATCGGTAAACTGAAACATCACAAGAAAAGACGAGAACTGGCCAGACATTGAAATTGTGAATCGAGACCTATATTTCTGAATTTTTATTTAATCTTAACTTTAAAATATTTTAACTTTTTTTTCTTTTTAAATAAATAAAATATAAAAAAAATTAATTTTAATTTTTAAAACTTAAATAATAAAGCTTTAAATCCTAATTTTGAAAAAAACGTTCTAATTTTAAAACAAATGTTTTAAATCTTAATTTCAAAAAAATAAAATGAAGTTTCTAAAAAATTTGAATGTTTAATTAAAAAAAGTTTTCCTTGACTACTTTAAGAAAAAGGTTTTTGGCTGGTTATTTAAAAAGTTTTCATTTTTTGATAAAAATTTCTTTTACAAAAATGCTTTAATTTTCTATATAAAAAAAAGAATTAATTTTTGTTTTAAAATATTTTGGATTAATACATAGCCATTATTCAAATGGACATGAATGTTTAACTAAGCTACAGCTCTGCATGACGTTATGTTACCCACCATTATCACTGTTAATGCCATTTATTAAATACTAAGAATAATAATTAAGCTAAATGGAAAATAGAAACGACAAATGAAAAAAAAAGATAGAACATATGATAGCCCAATCAGTCTGGGAATTCATTTTCGTTCTCTTCTTCTTCATACAAACTCCGCCAGCGGCCATGGAAGTTTCTCAAAAATTTCGAAAATCTCTTCTTTCTAGCTGCATGTCCTTCCTCTTTCGAGACCTGCAAACTACAAACAGAAAAACTTAAGCTCTTACTCATCTTCTTATGACGGTCGAAAACGGTGGACGCTGGAGGTAGTGAGATCTTCAACAGATCCACGGTCGCCGCTGCTTCGTTTGGGATGAACGATGGTGGTCTGGGTGATATCCGCGTCGCCGCCGCCGATGGCTTCGAGGTTTTTCGTCCAATGATGTCATGAACTGAGGACTACGGTTTCCATTCTATGGTGATGAGCAGCGGTGATGCTTTTCCGGATCTCCTTCTGGGTTTTCGTAAGTTCCTCCTCTTCTTCGATGCCTTTGAGGTGATGATGAACTTTTTGGAGTTCTGAACCCTTGCGTCGTTTTAGTATCGCTTCTCCTTTTTCGCTGGATTCGATTTTTTTTTTTTTGAAAACCCCCCCTCCTTATATGATTTGTTTGACGTTGATTTAAAGGCTGAGTTTTTGATGTTGCGACTTTCATGCAGGTTATTGTCATACCCTAAATTTGTCCTACCCATTTGTAAATATTTTCGCATTTTTATTTTGCATTTTCCATTTAATTTCATACCGCTTAGACACGTGTCCGTCCCGATTGGACATTCTTCAAATCTCGACTTTTTTATCCAATAGGAGCGCGACACATGGCCTAAGGGTTTTTTTTTTTTATAAATTTTAATCCCATGTTTATTCTCTCATTTTTCCGTTCTAATATTTTATTTTGTATATGTTTTTATTTTAGCTTTTCATTTAGATAATCAATTTGTTTTTTATTATAATTTTAAAATAGATTTTATTATATTAAATAGAAATAGTTTTTTATTTTTAGTTAGAATAGTTTTTATTTATTTATTTACTAACTTGTTAAAAATAGTTTTTTTTTTAGATTATAGATTTCATTAGATTTAAATAGTTTTTAGATATGAATTTTATTTTAGAGTTTTAATATTTAGCTAGTTCTTTAGTTTTAAAATTAATTAGATTTGATTTAGTTTAGGACTATTTTAGGATTTTAAATTTAAGTTAGTAATTTTAGTGATATTTTAGGATTTTAGAATTAAGTTAGTAATTTTAGAGATATTTTAGGATTCTAGAATTAAGTTAGTAATTTTAGAGATATTTTAAGATTTTAAATTTAAATTAGTAATGTTAGAGATATTTTAGGATTTAAATAGTTTTTAGATTTTGATTTTGATTTTAGAGTTTTAACCGTTTTTAATTTTATTAGAAATAGTTTTTATTTTAAATAGATTTAATTATATAGTTTAGAAATAGTTTTTAGGTTAAGTATAATTTTTAGTGATTTTTATTATTAGAAGTTAAATAGAGTTTTATTTTGTTTTAATATAGAATTTTATTTTGTGTGAGTTTTTATTAAGATTTTTTTAGAATTAATTAGAGTTTTTAGCTTATTTATTTATTTATTTATTTATTTATTTATTAGAAAATTAGATTAAGTTAGATTATTATTATTATCAAAATTTCTTTCTTTTATTTTTAGTTTAATTAGGATTTATGGTAATTATAATTATTATTAAATTAGGATTAATTTGTTTTATTATTAATAGTCAGATTTTATTTAGTTAAATTTTAATAATTTAGATCTTATTTTATTTGTTTATTTAGTTTAATTTTTTTTTTTAAGATTTTGTTTTGATAGTAGTTAGAATTATTTAGATTTATATAAGTAAATGTTAATTAGGTTTAGAATTAATGTTAATAGAATTAATTTATTTTATAGTCAGAATTGTTAGTTTAGTTTAGTTTATTAGTTAATTAGTTATAGGTTTTATTCAACATTTATTAATTATATTTATTATTAGTTAATTTTTAATAGTTATTCATTAATCATCATTTGTTATTAGTAATTATTAACCAAAAAAAATTCAAAAAAGTTGTTGTGCCAAGTGTCTCCCATATATAAGGCCTTCAACCCTAAACTTAAAGGAAACCAACCCTAATTTGAAAGGGCAGCCTCCAAACCCTCAACACAACCACCCTCAGATCTCCAAAACGCAGCAACGAAATCCAGTTGATAAACCAGAAAACAACGCTTCAACAAACACCAACCAAAAATCATCACCTTCGACATTTCCAATCCTTACTCCATTAACAGACTAACACAAAATCACTGTGAAGAAACCCAGAAACGATACACCTTTCAACCCAGATTTTTCAGGTTTTCAACCACCATCCGAAACTCCAACGCCCTTCATAACTTTCAACAGTTTTGAAATTCATTCAGAAACGTCATAAACCCATCACTTAAACGTGAACACAAACTTAAAAATTGAAACTCTTCTCACCTTGTTCGTTCAATCTCCAACCATCGCCTCACAAAATCATCAAACAGAAACGGAATCTAGAGAGAGATGCAGAAGATCTGAGAGAAATCGAGTAGGGGAGAGAAATGAGAGTGTGAGGCGATTCTTGCGGCATCACCGTAGCTTCACGTCATCTTCAATCATTTGCCCTGTTTTTCGTTTGGATTTTGCGGGGAAGATGTTGGATAGTTTCCTTCTATTGAAGGATTGGAGAAGAGGACTCGTTTGCCTTCTTTTGTTGATTTTATTTACTTTTTTTATTTTATATTTCTTTATTTTATTTGATTACTTATTTGGTTTGGGCTTTCAGTCCACCGGATCACTATTTGTACCCCATGTTTATCTCTAACCCCTTTTCTGTTTTTATTTGTTTTTCATTTAATATGTTCATATAAATTATTTATTATTATGTAAATACATTATTTTTAGTTTAGTTAATATGTATATATTATATTATTATGTAAATATATTAATATCTATTTTGTAAATAAATTATGTATATTATTATATTATTATAGCTCTAAATATTTAGAATTTTATTTAAGTTGCTTAATATTTCCTATTTAGTTTTTTTTAATATTATCTTTATATTTAGAGTTATCTTATTTCTCATTTATTATTGGACATTTTATTCCACTCTTGCCCGTTTTTTGGTCGATGACGACATTTCCATCGTTTAACCGTCAAATTATTGACGTGAAACAAAGGATCTGAGACCACCTCTTTTCTTTCTTATTTTTTTATTCCGATTCGATTTTATTTTTGACTTGTGGATCGATGAAGTCTTTTTATCCGTAAGCGTCAGATTTTCAGAGTTGATAACCTTCTCGATTTCAAATCTATGGTGAATAACCATTGGGGTCATTTTCCGTACTTTGGGATCGTGATAGGCTACCTTCGATTAATCGGCATTATGTTTGCGATTAAGACGAGATTCATTCTTTCGTGTCCCGATTTGATTCACTAACCATTAAATTTAATTGCCGTTAAATATTATTGTGAATATTATTGTCATATTATTATTCATATTATCATTATTCATTCGTTCACCCATATTCGAAAATACCTAATAAATTATCGAAACTCCTAAAAGTCAAATTGGTGGACTGTTGGATCTTTGGTCATTTGCAGGTATCCTAACTTTGAGTCGTGCCCGACTCTGCTCAAGGCGTAGTTTAGGACACAAATGCACACACACGGCTTTCTCTTGGGCTACCTGACAATGAGACCCCTTTATTTCGTGCAATCCCGTGTAACTTATATGTATCCCTTCCACATTCCGATGTATGTTTCGTATTTCTTTGATTATTAGTTTATCTCCTAGGAGCACCCATAGGGACTAGAGCGGATTCAAACTATTTTCAAACTAATTCTCGATTCATCATCGAGCCATTTTCAAACCTCGTAAGTCGAGTGCTCATACGCATTCGCCATCGACTTATTACAACTCGACCCTTGATGCGTAAGTCAAGTCAGACTCTTTTTTCAAACAATTTCATTTTCAACACGCTTTGCACGCGATAATGTGTCAAACCCTTGATCCAACGTCAAGAGGATTTTCAAAACAAACTATCAATCAACTAACAACTATTCAATTCTTTTGCAAGGTGTAAAGAGTGGGTTCAAGTCTTTGAGCTTGCTTTCGATTGTTTGGATGCGAGTTATCTTATTCGTGTGTGAGCAATTGATGCCTTTAAATAATATTAACAAACTCGACAACATTCAACCACCTTTCAATTACTCATCCTTTCACTCATCTTTCAGACAACTTCTTTTACGATGAAAAAGAGAGTGTCCCAAGTCTTTGGTTCGCTCTCCCGACTACTTGGATCCGAGAAGTCTTTCTTAAGCTTCAAGTAGTTGTCATCCGACCAATCTCATCTTTCAAACGCCATTCAAACAATTCCTTTAGCAATGAAAAAGAGAGTGTTCCAAGTCTTTGGTTCGCTTTCCCGATTACTTAGGTCCGAGAAGTCTTTCTTAGGCTTCAAATAATCGTCATCCGTTCAACTATTCAAACCTATCTTCTTTTCCAAACCAAAATACTTAACCAATCAAACTCTACTCGCCCTCGTGCGATCCATAACTTAAACAACTCTTCTCAAAGAACATTGTTTAGTCCCTTCTTCCGCGCATAACAAACTCGTGCTTCAGCCTCCCCTAGCGAGCAGACAAGCCCACGTTTAGCAGTTAGAATGCGACCTAAACTCTCGTTCATTCCAAACACAAACCTTTTAGCAAACCGTAGGTCGAACTACGGCTGCTCTGATCTCTCATATCTGTTGAGAGTACGTAGGCATAGGACTGCGATAATCCTAGCGAGCACAATCCCCTTTTTACCCGTAGTCCCACGAACTACGAATGCTCTGATTTTCCACTTCTTACAAGTGAAGATACGTAGGCACAAGGGCCCCAATCCTTGGCGAGCACCCTATCTTAAAACCAACCCTTTCCCCTTTAGCAAGCAATTCTTTAGAAAACAAACAAGCATAGTTAACCTTTCTCTCGCGAATCGAATCAAGAGGTTCCCGTTGAGTACAACGGACGTAGAGGGTGCTAATACCTTCCCTCTATGTAATCGACTCCCGAACCTAGAATATTGGTTGCGATGACCATGTTCTTATCTCTCTAAAGGTTTTATCGATATTTTCCTATTCCATCCTTGGAATGAATAAAGTTCGGTGGCGACTCTGTTTCGAACAATATTTTTCCGCGTCCATCGCGAGGATCGTATTTTTCGAGGTACGACAGATGGCGACTCTGCTGGGGACATGCATAGCCCTATGCTAGAGAGAGTCAAGCCTAACTTGACTCGATTCGCAAGAGTTGAATCCGCTTGTTTGTGAATCTTCTTCTATTTGTTTGCTTGTTTTATTTATTTGTTATTTACTTACTTGCTTTTATATATCTTATTGTTGTTGCTTGTGGCACTATTGGGGTTCTCTGATTGTTGGAACTTTGTGAGATGGCTCTACACCCGAGTCCGAGAAAAAACATAGGATTAGAATGGTGGTTGTGTAGTGGAATCCCTCGAGGAGTCTTTCTCGTTGGGAGGAAGCGAAAACCCCGCTTAGAGTTGATTCACCTGAGGATGTTGTTATCATGGTGAGTCTTTGCCATGGCAATGATGTTTTTGAGTTTGAATCTATAACTCTAAGGACTTTTTACCCTCAAACCATGGTGGTTGGTAGTGTTAACTCATGAGGGTCACTCCTTTTTGGGTTGATGCGAACGCCCCAATCAGATGAGATCCCTTGAACGTATCGTTATTCTGACAATGATACTTTCAACCTCGATCTATGACTCTGAGGTCCCTTTAAAAAACCTTGGATTCGATGGTTGTGTAGTAGAGACTCACGAGGAGTCTTTCTCGTGGGACGACACGAAAACCTCACCTAGAAGAGATCCTTCGATGGTATTATTATTGGACGAGTCTTCGTCATGGTAATAATATCTTTGAAAAGGTCCATGACTCTAGGCACCTATCCATTTAGAGCCTACCTATGGGGTTCCTTTAATCGGAGATATCTGTTATTTACCCTTTCTTCCGTCTGAGCTCGTAATGTGATGGAACTTATGATCCTGTTTGTGTTTACATTGCATTTGCATATCATTGAATCTGCATTTCATTTGCATTGCATATCATCTTCCAAAACCAGAAAGCTTATCCATCCTTTGTCCATAACCCTCAGGTGATTTCTCGACACTCATACTGAACTGGTGGTAGCCGCAAAGAAGTTGAAGCGAGTTTAAGCAAAGTCAAGAGGAGCACAAACAACTCGAAGAGCTATTCAGACTAATCAAGTGGAAAACTCAGGTAGCTATGTCAGAGGATAATTTTCAACATGTTAGGATGGAGAACCTTAACTCCTCATCAGGTTTCACTATGTCGACCAATCCCTTGTATGATCATCTGGCTAGTTGTAATATTGTGCCAATGAATATTCCTACCCAGTATCAGATGATGCCATTGACTAAGTCTATGGAGGAGAGATTTTGTGCCATTGAAGAAAGAGTTCAAGCTTTGAAAGCGCGTGATAATTCTGGACTCGATGCTATTGATATGTGCCTCATGCCAGACCTAGTAATTCCTTCGAGATTCAAAGTACCTAACTTCCCGAAGTACACCGGTCTCAGTTGCCCAAAGCGTCATTTGGTAATGTTTTGCCGAAAGATGACTTCTCATGTCCTTGATGACAAGTTGATGATTCATTGTTTTCAAGACAGTTTGAATGGAGCATCCTTGAATTGGTACATGGATTTAGAGAGAAGCCACATTCAATCATGGAAAGATCTAGCCAATGTTTTCCTAAAGCAATATGAGTATAATTTGGACATGGCTCCCGGTTGCACGTAGTTGCAAAGCCTATCTCAGAAGAGCGATGAATCCATTAAGGAATATGCACAACGGTGGGGAGAGTTAGCAGCCAGGGTGCAACCACCACTCTCGGACAAAGAATTGATCAACATGTTTTTGGACAGCCTGCATGAGTCTTATCATGAAAGAATGGTTGGAAGTGCATTCTTGAGCTTCCCTGACCTTATAATAGTAGGGGAACGCATCGAGAATTACCTTAAAACTAAACAAATCCAAGATGCTTCGAGCAACCAGACGGGCGAGACTGAATCCTTTAGCAATCCTCAAGAGGAAGAGGATAATGAAATTGATATGGTCATAACAAATGTCGAGTATTCTCAAGGTGCACTAGAAAAACTGTACGGTTCATCCTCTTCTCGACAATTACCATTGCCTGCGCCATATCATCATTATAGGCGACCAATCAGGCCTATGGCACCATACCAGAAACCATGGGTTGCTCCTCATGCAAATCAACAAACCCGTGGTCGAGGTTATCAGAACCAGCGTCAGAATCGGCATAGGCCTCGAAATAACTTGGAAAGAAGGACTGCTCCTCTTCATCTAGTTCCTATGTTGTATAGTCAACTTTTGCCGCATCTGATCCGAAACTCGCTGGTAGAACCCAAAGCTATCAAGCCTTTGCCAAAACCATACCCGCCTGGGTATGATCCCGATGCTCATTGTGGATACCATGCTGGATCAATGGGGCATTCGACAGAAGATTGCAAAGCTTTTCAGGCTAAGGTGCAACAGTTGATTGACAAGAAATTCATATCCTTTTCAGAAGGAGATTTGGTTGTGCACGTCAGCTTCTCACCGAAATGAGTTCCAACACTTCAAGAGGCATTTGTTAAATCCCGTGGTCAGGACAAGAAGCCATCCTCAACACTGATAGCTTCAGGACATTTTTATATCATTTGCATTTGTAATTTCTTTTATGTTTAGTGCTACTTGCTTTTAGACAATGTTTCGTATTAATGGTATTGTTAATGTGATAATCATGCATGCTTTGATCAAATCCATTCGTATTCACTCACAGTTTCTCATTTATTGCAAAATCACAAAAATATTTCACTTCACTTCCTTTATCGCACTGCTGTTTAGCAAAGATTTGAGGGAGGATGACGAAAACATGATACCCATAATTGCTAATGATGTGCTTTCGGATAAGATCTCGCTAATGATGTACAGGCATTGTTTCAAACCCCAAACACTGGAGAAATAAGGAGTTAGTCCCTAGATAACCACTTCGAGCCTAGAAGTAGGAGTTTCCTTCGGATTCCTAAACCCTTATACTTAACCTGGGGCATGGGTAGTATTCAGTTAACTTGATTACGCACTCGAATCACGAAAGAAAACCCAAATACAAGATGGTTGTTCATCAATAACCCTTGACATGGCAGTCACAATCCTTCAAAAAAATTCAAAAGCCTGCTAAGTCGAACACCTCAAAAGGAGACTTAGACAAAAATCAAGGCAATCCCGATGGATCTGACAAGCAAAGTCAGTCCATGCAAAAGTTAGGGATAAAAAACAAAACCAAAAAGAGGTCCTCAAACCCTCAACAAAAACAAAATAAGATTCAGTGGCCACCCAAATCAAGGGGTTACTGACATCCATCAAAATAAGGTGGCTGCCATTTCAAGCAAACTTTGAACCATCAAGTTTACACCATCAAGCAGGTGAAAAATTAACTGAACATAGGTATGGAGATCATTACGAAGAAGGGGTGGGTACAAATAATACTTTGAGCCTAATATCCTTTGTTTCTATAACCTTGAACCATACCACGATACAACCCTCAAAAGACCTAATTGAGGCGGGTTTGTTCTGAAAGCATAACTACAGCAAGGTTGCGTAAACTGACTCCTACATATTTGCTAATCTTCTGTATTGGTGTCATATTTTTGCTATATCTTTCACACCAATTAAATTAGCATTGCGTTTGGACTAACAATCCATTCGTCACACACATTTTCACATCATTCCCAATAAATGATATTTTCAAAACTTACATGAATGTCGCATTAAAATTACCATTTTTGAATGAACAATTCTAGCTGCAAATCAGTACTTGGCATAATGGAATTTCAACGAAGAGCAACCAAAGAAGAACTTGATCATTCACTGATACTAGTTTGAATAGAGAAATTCTCGTAACTGATCTGAGGCAAATTCTTCTGAAGTTCAAACAGGGGCAAACCATTGCGAGATCTAGATGTTGGGGCAAATGGGCTCAAGCTTTGTCTTGGTACAGTCACTCCTAAAGTTCTCATCCCAGAAGAGATCCTTCAAATACTCGGCAGACTGGGGCAAACCATTTGAACCGGGGCAGATTAGTTGAACAGGGGCAATTTCCCTTCATGCTTTCAAATTGGTCAAGCGGACCATGCCAAAGACCAGCAATGGTAGAGGTCAACAAGTGTCAAAATCCTTAGGGTTGAGCAAAAGTACGACTAACATGCATTGGTTAAGTCGCTACGCTCACGCAATCCTTATGCATTGGTTAAATCGCTACGCTCGCACGACTAACACGCGTTAGTTAAGTCGCTATGCTCGCGTAGTCAATATGCTTTGGATGAGTCGCTACGCTCAACATTTGTAAGTCGTCATGACATATCAGCTAGAAGCTAGGTTCTTACCAGAACGAGTATACCACTTCTGCAAAAGATCTGACTAGAGGCAGGCTACCCAGAGTTTCTTTTGATTAAGGGAAAGTCTCTCCAATGTTCAATCAGCACTAGGCATGTCGCTTCAACGCTCATTCTGGAGCAGATTACCTCAGGAATAATTACTCCGAGGGTCAGTTAATCAAGGTCAAAACCCTTCCTGACTAAAATTTGGAATACTGGGGCAACCATCTCGAGATCATCTCATGGTACAACTGCTTCCAAATTCCTTTCATGACTTGGAATTTCGGAACAAACCATCTCGAGATCATCTCATGGTACAACTGCTTCCAAATTCCTTTCATGACTTGGAATTTCGGAACAAACCATCTCGAGTTCATCTCATGGTACAACTGTTTCCAACTTCCTTTCACGATGTGGAATGTTGGGGCAAGCCATCTCGAGTTCATCTCATGGTACAACTGTTTCCAACTTCCTTTCACGACTTGGAACACTGGGGCAAGCCATCTCGAGTTCATCTCATGGTACCGCTGCTTCCAGTTTCTGCTCAAGGAAAATTTATTCATAGACCTAGACTGGGGCAAGTTGAACTATATTGGGGCAGTTGTTCAAACAAGTTTATTCTCATCCGCAAGAGTTAGGTGTCGGGGAATCATGCCATCACCCCACCAAATAACCTTAACCTCCTGAAAGAGCCTCTCTGTCATTGGGTTTCATCCCCACAACTTGGACCTGATACCTGTCAGAGCTTTGTAACCAAAATATCACTTCCAAAGTCCAGTTCCCGTCTAGCAAACTCTTTAAAGCCCAGTTCCCGTCTGACAAATCATTTTAAAGCCCAGTTCTCGTCTGGCAAACTCTCTAAAGCCCAGTTCCCGTCTGGCAACCTTTTTAAAGTCCAGTTTCCGTCTGGCAAATCATTTTAAAGCCCAGTTCTCGTCTGGAAAACTCTTTAAAGTCCAGTTCCCATCTGGCAACCTTTTTAAAGTTAAGTTCCCGTATGGCAAATCATTTTAAAGTCCAGTTCCCGTCTGGCAAATCATTTTAAAGCCCAGTTCTCGTCTGGCAAACTCTTTAAAGTCCAGTTCCCGTCTGGCAACCTTTTTAAAGTCCAGTTCCCGTCTGGCAAGCCATTTTAAAGTCCACCCCGTTGGCACCCTCATGAAACTAAGGCCCAACTTCGTTTGGCACCTACCAAAGCCCAATCTATTTGGCAACCACTAGAAGTCCACCCCTGTTGGCATCCTCAATAACCAAAGTCCAATCTCATTTTGCAATTACAGTAACTAAAGTCCGAATTCATTTGGCAATTACCAAATCCAGTCCCTGGTGGTATTCCCACCAGAAGTTCATCCCTAACATACCTGATCATGTGCATTGTCATAAGCATGGCATATAAGATAATATCATAGTCATATCCAGCATTAACACATCATTTGCATACGCGTCTTACACTCCCTAGCAGTTGCATTTTTAGTTGCATGTTGATGCATCGTAACATATAGCATTGCTATCTCCATTAACATAGCATGGCATAACAGCATAGCAGGATCCAGGATCGATTCGCGAACATCTTGGCCAGTCCTTCATCAAAGTCGTCAATATTTCTCTGCAAAGAGTTGATATCCCACAAGTTCAGGAATTTTACTCCCCAACAAGTTATTTTTCAAACATGAGTTGATGACAATAACCCCCAGCAGTTGTTGCTCTTATGATCCCCCAAGCAGAGGTTATCTTAAAAAGTTTCTTGAAGACTTTCCCCTGCAGAGTTTAGACAACAATGTTCCTCTAATAGGAATTTTTGCTCAACTATTCCTCAACAAATTCATCACCCAAGATGTTGCTTTGGTATCATCGAAGAATCTTACGGATAAGATGCTGCTTCGACCACCCGAAAAATCTCAAGTTTTGTTCAGAGATACTGCTTTGGTATCATCGAAGAATCTTACGGATAAGATGCTGCTTCGACCACCCGAAGAATCTCAAGTTTTGTTCAGAGATACTGCTTTGGTATCATCGAAGAATCTTATTGGATAAGATGCTGCTTCGACCACCCGAAGAAATCTTGGTGTTCAGAGATACTGCTTTGGTATCATCGAAGAATCTTATTGGATAAGATGCTGCTTCGACCACCCGAAGAAATCTTGGTGTTCAGAGATACTGCTTTGGTATCGCAAAGGACCTTAACGAATGAGGGACTGCTTCGACCACCCAAAGAGGCTCATTTATACCACCTTGGTATCACGAAGGACCTTAACGAATGAGGGACTGCTTCGACCACCCAGAGGATATCAGGTTATCTCGTTCATCTATTTTGCATCCTGTCATCCCGTTCTGGTACCTAATCTCTGCACTTTACTTACTTGTCCGACAAATTTCGGGGTCTTCTTGTATCTAATTGACTTCCACTTTAAAATGAACGCCTTGCGACTGTTCATCTCTAAGGTTTAAGCCAATTAGATAGGGGCATTTGTCATACCCTAAATTTGTCCTACCCATTTGTAAATATTTTCGCATTTTTATTTTACATTTTACATTTAATTTCATACCGCTTAGACACGTGTCCGTCCCGATTGGGCATTCTTCAAATCTCGACTTTTTTATCCAATAGGAGCGCGACACATGGCCTAAGGGTTTTTTTTTTTTTTTTGTAAATTTTAATCCCATGTTTATTCTCTCATTTTTCCGTTCTAATATTTTATTTTGTATATGTTTTTATTTTAGCTTTTCATTTAGATAATCAATTTGTTTTTTATTATAATTTTAGAATATATTTTATTATATTAAATAGAAATAGTTTTTTATTTTTAGTTAGAATAGTTTTTATTTATTTATTTACTAACTTGTTAAAAATAGTTTTTTTTTTAGATTATAGATTTCATTAGATTTAAATAGTTTTTAGATATGAATTTTATTTTAGAGTTTTAATATTTAGCTAGTTCTTTAGTTTTAAAATTAATTAGATTTGATTTAATTTAGGACTATTTTAGGATTTTAAATTTAAGTTAGTAATTTTAGAGATATTTTAGGATTTTAGAATTAAGTTAGTAATTTTAGAGATATTTTAGGATTCTAGAATTAAGTTAGTAATTTTAGAGATATTTTAGGATTTTAAATTTAAATTAGTAATGTTAGAGATATTTTAGGATTTAAATAGTTTTTAGATTTTGATTTTGATTTTAGAGTTTTAACCGTTTTTAATTTTATTAGAAATAGTTTTTATTTTAAATAGATTTAATTATATAGTTTAGAAATAGTTTTTAGGTTAAGTATAATTTTTAGTGATTTTTATTATTAGGAGTTAAATAGAGTTTTATTTTGTTTTAATATAGAATTTTATTTTGTGTGAGTTTTTATTAAGATTTTTTTAGAATTAATTAGAGTTTTTAGCTTATTTATTTATTTATTTATTTATTTATTTATTATTTTATTAGAAAATTAGATTAAGTTAGATTATTATTATTATTATCAAAATTTCTTTCTTTTATTTTTAGTTTAATTAGGAATTATGGTAATTATAATTATTATTAAATTAGGATTAATTTGTTTTATTATTAATAGTCAGATTTTATTTAGTTAAATTTTAATAATTTAGATCTTATTTTATTTGTTTATTTAGTTTAATTTTTTTTTTTAAGATTTTGTTTTGATAGTAGTTAGAATTATTTAGATTTATATAAGTAAATATTAATTAGGTTTAGAATTAATGTTAATAGAATTAATTTATTTTATAGTCAGAATTGTTAGTTTAGTTTATTTTATTAGTTAATTAGTTATAGGTTTTATTCAACATTTATTAATTATATTTATTATTAGTTAATTTTTAATAATTATTCATTAATCAGCATTTGTTATTAGTAATTATTAACCAGAAAAAATTCAAAAAAGCTGTTGTGCCAAGTGTCTCCCATATATAAGGCCTCCAACCCTAAACTTAAAGTAAACCAACCCTAATTTGAAAGGGCAACCTCCAAACCCTCAACACAACCACCCTCAGATCTCCAAAACGCAGCAACGAAATCCAGTTGTTAAACCAAAAAACAACGCTTCAACAAACACCAACCGAAAATCATCACCTTCGACATTTCCAATCCTTACTCCATTAACAGACTAACACAAAATCACTGTGAAGAAACCCATAAACGATACACCTTTCAACCTAGATTTTTCAGGTTTTCAACCACCATCCGAAACTCCAACGCCCTTCACAACTTTCAACAGTTTTGAAATTCATTCAGAAACGCCATAAACCCATCACTTAAACGTGAACACAAACTTAAAAATTGAAACTCTTCTCACCTTGTTCGTTCAATCTCCAACCATCGCCTCACAAAATCATCAAACAAAAACCAGAAACAGAAACGGAATCTAGAGAGAGAGATGCAGAAGATCTGAGAGAAATCGAGTAGGGGAGAGAAATGAGAGTGTGAGGCGATTCTTGCGGCATCACCGTAGCTTCACGTCATCTTCAATCATTTGCCCTGTTTTTCGTTTGGATTTTGCGGGGAAGATGTTGGATAGTTTCCTTCTATTGAAGGATTGGAGAAGAGGACTCGTTTGCCTTCTTTTGTTGATTTTATTTACTTTTTTTTATTTTATATTTCTTTATTTTATTTTATTACTTATTTGGTTTGGGCTTTCAGTCCACCGGATCACTATTTGTACCCGATGTTTATCTCTAACCCCTTTTCTGTTTTTATTTGTTTTTCATTTAATATGTTCATATAAACTATTTATTATTATGTAAATACATTATTTTTAGTTTAGTTAATATGTATATATTATATTATTATGTAAATATATTAATATCTATTTTGTAAATAAATTATGTATATTATTATAGCTCTAAATATTTAGAATTTTATTTAAGTTGCTTAATATTTCCTATTTAGTTTTTTTTAATATTATCTTTATATTTAGAGTTATCTTATTTCTCATTTATTATTGGACATTTTATTCCACTCTTGCCCGTTTTTTGGTCGATGACGACATTTCCATCGTTTAACCGTCAAATTATTAACGTGAAACAAAGGATCTGAGACCACCTCTTTTCTTTCTTATTTTTTATTTCGATTCGATTTTATTTTTGACTTGTGGATCGATGAAGTCTTTTTATCCGCAAGCGTCAGATTTTCAGAGTTGATAGCCTTCGCGATTTCAAATCTATGGTGAATAACCGTTGGGGTCATTTTCTGTACTTTGGGATCGTGATAGGCTACCTTCGATTAATCGGCATTATGTTTGCGATTAAGACGAAATCCATTCTTTCGTGTCCCGATTCGATTCACTAACCATTAAATTTAATTGTCGTTAAATATTATTGTGAATATTATTGTCATATTATTATTCATATTATCATTATTCATTCGTTCACCCATATTCGAAAATACCTAATAAATTATCGAAACTCCTAAAAGTCAAATTGGTGGACTGTTGGATCTTTGGTCATTTGCAGGTATCCTAACTTTGAGTCGTGCCCGACTCTGCTCAAGGCGTAGCTTATGACACAAATGCACACACACGGCTTTCTCTTGGGCTACCTGACAATGAGACCCCTTTATTTCGTGCAATCCCGTGTAACTTACATGTATCCCTTCCACATTCCGATGTATGTTTCGTATTTCTTTGATTATTAGTTTATCTCCTAGGAGCACCCATAGGGACTAGAGCGGATTCAAACTATTTTCAAACTAATTCTCGATTCATCATCGAGCCATTTTCAAACCTCGTAAGTCGAGTGCTTATACGCATTCGCCATCGACCTATTACAACTCGACCCTTGATGCGTAAGTCAAGTCGGTCTCTTTTTTCAAACAATTTCATTTTCAACACGCTTTGCACGCGATAATGTGTCAAACCCTTGATCCAACGTCAAGAGGATTTTCAAAACAAACTATCAATCAACTAACAACTATTCAATTCTTTTGCAAGGTGTAAAGAGTGGGTTCAAGTCTTTGAGCTTGCTTTCGATTGTTTGGATGCGAGTTATCTTATTCGTGTGTGAGCAATTGATGCCTTTAAATAATATTAACAAACTCGACAACATTCAACCACCTTTCAATTACTCATCCTTTCACTCATCTTTCAAACAACTTCTTTTACGATGAAAAAGAGAGTGTCCCAAGTCTTTGGTTCGCTCTCCCGACTACTTGGATCCGAGAAGTCTTTCTTAAGCTTCAAGTAGTTGTCATCCGACCAATCTCATCTTTCAAACGCCATTCAAACAATTCCTTTAGCAATGAAAAAGAGAGTGTTCCAAGTCTTTGGTTCGCTTTCCCGATTACTTAGGTCCGAGAAGTCTTTCTTAGGCTTCAAATAATCGTCATTCGTTCAACTATTCAAACCTATCTTCTTTTCCAAACCAAAATACTTAACCAATCAAACTCTACTCGCCCTCGTGCGATCCATAACTTAAACAACTCTTCTCAAAGAACATTGTTTAGTCCCTTCTTCCGCGCATAACAAACTTGTGCTTCAGCCTCCCCTAGCGAGCAGACAAACCCACGTTTAGCAGTTAGAATGCGACCTAAACTCTCGTTCATTCCAAACACAAACCTTTTAGCAAACCGTAGGACGAACTACGGCTGCTCTGATCTCTCATATCTGTTGAGAGTATGTAGGCATAGGATTGCAATAATCCTAGCGAGCACAATCCCCTTTTTACCCGTAGTCCCACGAACTACGAATGCTCTGATTTTCCACTTCTTACAAGTGAAGATACGTAGGCACAAGAGCCCCAATCCTTGGCGAGCACCCTATCTTAAAACCAACCCTTTCCCCTTTAGCAAGCAATTCTTTAGAAAACAAACAAGCATAGCTAACCTTTCTCTCGCGAATCGAATCAAGAGGTTCCCGTTGAGTACAACGGACGTAGAGGGTGCTAATACCTTCCCTCTATGTAATCGATTCCCGAACCTAGAATATTGGTTGCGATGACCATGTTCTTATCTCTCTAAAGGTTTTATTGATATTTTCCTATTCCATCCTTGGAATGAATAAAGTTCGGTGGCGACTCTGTTTCGAACAGTATTTTTCCGCGTCCATCGCGAGGATCGTATTTTTCGAGGTACGATAGTTATCACGGAAGCTGACAGTTTGTTTGACCTGTTGAGGTTATCGGACGGTTGAATTGCGTTACCGTATTTCGATATTATATGAGTTTGTTTTGGATTATTTGTTGAGATTCTTTCGCAGATTTTCCGGAAGAAATTGTTGCCTTGGCACGTTGGCTGAACTGGTATTTTGAACCATTTTTTTGAACTGATTTTACCTGTTTTGCTGAACTGTTTTTCCTGAATTGGTTTCTGAACTGGATTTTTCCGAATTGGTTTCTGAACTGGATTTTTCTGAATTGGTTTTCTTGAACTGTTTTCGGAACGGGTTCAACTTGTTGGATTGGATTGTTGGAATTGATTTTTTCGGAGGATTGGCGTTACGGTCCCAGTTGGGGCAAATCGTCCTTTTGAGAAAAATCATTTTCTCAAACCTGCTTTTTGAATAATCTCTTTTGGCCAACAACTTATTTCTAAACCACTTTTCCTCTTCTCTTTCTCAGCTGTCCCGAAAAGAACAGATACTACCGGTTGGTAGCCGAAGTCGAGAGTTGGAAATGGGAGTTCGGTTTCGGCATTAGTCGTGTCCTCCCAACACCCGGTGACGAAATTTTCCGAAGGGTGTCAAAATAATTCCTAACTCATTTCTCTGTTGTGTCGGTTTTGCAGGTATCGGAAGAACAATGGAGGCTCGGAATAATCAGAAGAACTTTAGAAAGAAATAAGAAATTGTGAATAAAATGTATATTTTTTAATTCTCTTTGTAAATTGTAATAGAAACTAAATATGAATAAAAATTCAATATATTTCTATCCAAATTACTTTCCAATTCCCTTTTTTTCTAATTTTAAATTTGTCATCCGAATCCACCACAAAGAAATATCCGAGTAAATTGAACTGACTAAGTTCCTCTGAATAAATTTCGTCAATCACAGATAAATCTTAAACCAGTGGAATACTATTCACTTAAACGAAATCGTATGAATAAATTCCAGGAAAACTCAATTGTATTAACCTTATCGTTCTAACCTGTGTCGCTCCACTTAAAACACGATATAATCTTTAATTCTCAACTCAATTTAAATTGCGTCCGATGGTAGAATCGACAATAGTCATGAATGGAGTAAAATAGAGCAGAAACAGAGAAATCCGATTAGCGGTGAAACAGAAGTATATTTCGCACTAAAAATTCGATTTATGTTCCCGACTAATAAATCCAATGCCATGAACCAACTCGGCCAAAAATTTCAATTAAATAAATGTAACAAATCCCGACTTGAGCCAATTCTGTACCGCTTTCCTTTTGAGAAATTTATGTGGCAGGTAGCAGAAGAAGCAGAAAATAATTGTCTGTCGAAACCAAATTCCACAGAATGGATCCTTGCCTCGCCTTGAACCAAACCGATTTGATATCTCAGCATAATTTCACCCTTATGACAAAATAAATGTCTCGGAAATCTACTGATGACAGAGTCTCGGCCCGCTGACTTAATTACGGTATTTCAAACATCTTGATGCCAAAATTACCATGAATTTCTGTTTATCTTCAAAGAAAATAAAGAACTCGGAGACGGAGGTTTTGATTACTCAAAAAAAAACCCGGCGACAGCTCATCTTCAAAAACAGTCAGGAAACAACGTGAAAATGACCATTTTGCCCTCTAACAACTAAAGTGTACCAGACGCGATTCCTGCAAAACGAAACAAACTACGGAACCTGTTAATAGTTAGCTGGTGCAAAATGAGATGACATGCAACATGAATTGACTAATCTAAGGGTAAAATTTGGGGTATTACAACTATACATACCTGAAAGATGCATGCGTCAATTTAAATATAGGCAATACATACTGCCTCCACCTTCTAATTCTAAAACACTTGATCTGTATTTTTAGTGGATTGCATATCATATATGCGTGATGGAAGTGATATGTTCGACAATTTTTGCTACCACCCTATATGATATGGACACTAATTACTTAGATCGGTACTATAGGGTGTCACATCCACGTTTGGTACCACCACCGCAGGGAAAGGTGATACATGTTGCGGTTCATGTATATGACGAAAGATTATCATATTTGAGGTTATCATTTATTTCACATGAGCTTCGTCGTTATTTACATCATTACGAAGCTGATGAGGATGACAATGATTTTGCTAAGGTATTTCGAGCACTACGTGCAACTGCGGGTAAGCCAATATCTCAGGACGGACCAGTACCTCAGGCTGATAAGAATGATGATGATTGATGTATTATTATATTTGAGAGTTATGTAGTATTTTCATACTTATGCAATATATTTACTATTTTGAGACTTATGTATTTTGATATTTCTTTGCTATTTTGAGACTTATGCAATATAATCCAAAATATAACATGAAGTCAATTATCAATATAATCCAAAATACAATAATCACATTATAATTATAATCTAACATATTGTAGCACTATAGGCGTAAGGTGTTTCAAATGTTGTAACAGTCCAGCAAATCCTATCAGCTAAGAAGTTATATCTGGTGTGTGATACTTATTCCAATCTAATATGATTGGTGGCAACATAAATCCTTCATTCATGTTTACCTGTTTAGAAAATTAATATCAAAAGAAAAATAAGTAAGGCATAAATGAAAGATAAGTAACTTAACAAACATGAATATTTAACCACTCGAACCCAATGATTTTGGTTTACAAAACCAATGCAGTAAATGGACACATTAGAAAATTAATTCAAACTAGAATAACCCAAAGAGACAACAAAGATATTATACCGATTTGCTATCACATAACCCATTTTCTGGGAATGTCATCCATTTCTCTTGTGGATGATGACCCAAAGATGATATCATTAAGGATTCTCTCACTTTTGATAAGCGACTTCCAAATAACTTCTCATAAAGATTTCTTATAGAATCTCTAATTTTATTATCCAAGTCATGATGAACGATTGACCAACCGTCCTCACCATAACCATGCAATAATACAATGACTCTAAATCCACAATTTCTATCACTCTTAACATCAACAATGTCTTTAATAAATGGTTTGATATGATTTGGAAATTGTACAATAAACTTATTAGATGGTTTCTTCTTTGAGGTTTAGGATAAATGTGAACATGACCTCTTTGAAATTTTTGGAGAACTAGAGTTTGCTTCATCGATATGCTCATGATATAAAGGATCACGATAAACATCACATCCCACAAGTTTTTTCACTCTCATTTTTACCCCACATCTGGTTTTTTTTTAGGTGGTGGACTCATCCTTGTTATAGTGGGATAAGCAATCTTACACACCTTGCTTTTTTAGTGCTTTTTTTCCAACAACATCTAGCAACCTGAAGCTTTTCCACAACGCATCAATTGCATTGGTCATGCCTGCCTCTGATCCATCCTTTACATCTACCTATTGTTCACCTTCCATGCTTAGCTTCCTCCAATGTATATAAATAACATCAATTGGTATTGGACCACTCAATGTGTATCTCCCTAACTCACAAGCACAAGGTAACACATATACTTTTCTATGAGTACACATACACATTTGGGTGTCTATACCCACAATGTCAACCCTCAACCACTTTTCAGCAATGTGCCTAAAAACAACTCTTGATACTGATCCACGCAAATTCCCATAAAACAGACTAGTATGCGTGTGGCCAACTTTATAAAAACTCTTTTGAAATGAAGCTCTGATATTATCCAATTGTACCTTGAGATTGCCATTTATAGTATGGATGGAAATTTGACCAATCCCCAATGGGCACCCGCAAAATTATCTACAACAGGTAGGGTAAAAACTTGCAAAAATATGGACTCGGGTAATTATCCACAAAAATAAACGGATATGGGTGCTATTATGGGCACCGCGGTACCCACCCGCCCCATACCCGCATAATATATATTTATATATTTTAGTTATATTATTATATAAAAATGCATGTCTATCAATTTTAAAAAGTATATCAATCTTAAACCATTACCTATTTAATATAAGTGTTTGTTTATTTTAACAATAAATTGTTTGAAAACTTTTTTAATGTTTTTAAAAACTTAAAATTATATAATATTTAATAATTCATCTATTTATTTTTCATAGGAATGCGGGTAACAGATACGAGTATGTGTACTTACATACCCATGAGACACGGGTACGGGTGCTAACTTTGGTGTCTAAGCGGGTATGTGCTCGGGTACAAGGATTTTTTTAAATCTTGGGTATGAGGATGGATACTATAGTACCCTACTCAAATCCTACCCATTTCCATCCCTAATTCAGAGCCTCCCAACATTTGCACATATCACCTAAGATGTTCTCTAACATCTGCTTTAGTTTCCAATGCACGTACCCAATCCTAAAAAAAACAAATTAGTATCCTTAATATTAAGATAAACAAACTATGGCTAAAATCAAAATACCTATTAGTCGCGGCGTTGCCCAAATGCAACACTTGGCTGATCCAAGCTCTAACAAATCTATGCATATGAGGAGTCAACCATGTGTCTTTCACATAATAAAAAATAGTCTAAAATCAGCACATGTATGCTCAAATTGTTGCAATTGTTGATGGCACTCCACCTCATCATTGACCCTTATAAGTTCATCCATAATTTCTCTATAGGCTCTCACATGTCATTCACAACATACTCTCTGCACTTTGATCTCATATTTTTATTAACATGAAATTGACAAAGCAAATTAAATGTCCTTGGAAATACTATTTCAATTACTTTTATCAAGGCAAGATCCCTATCAATAAAAATCACTTATGGCCATAACCCATTTTCTATGTCTGCTCATATTCCATATAGGCAAATGCAACAACAAATATTAACTTAGTTGATGTCATACCAACTACTTCAAACAAATGTTGTCTATACTTGTTTGTCTTGTACGTGCTGTCAATAATCAACACATTAGGAAACATATTTAACAACTTCACTGATTTTGGGTGGACATATAAGATATCTCTCACAACATCTAACTCATGTTTTTTTCCCACTCCAATAAACATAATATGAATCATTTACCAGCTTAAACAAATGTTACATTTCCATTATAGGATCCTTGGTGTCTTTCTGAATCTTACTCGCATGTTTATATATTTGGGTGATTCGAGTCACATTCTCTGAATCTCGCTCTTGCAATGACAATATTATGTGTCTTGGAGGAACATGGCATTTTGTCAAATCAATAATATGTTGTTGTTCATCAACATTAAGTTTACCTACAAACAAATAACCTTCAAACCTATCCGGTAAACCATGGTTGTGAAATCCATATTTTACATCAATCTTCCAACCAAACCTATCTTTTGACGGTGTTGACCTAACTTTGAATGGACATCCATATTTCTTAGTAGCACTTTGTGTTACACTATCTCCCTTTTTTGTATTTTCCATCTTTATCACAACCAAATATAACTTTAGCATTTCTTACTCTCTTTCCAATTTTGGTATCCGAACGAGTTATTATAACTATCACTTTATTCCTGATTCCAACCTCCTTAATCCACCTAGTCGCCTCTTCTCGTGTATTAAATTTTGTTGTAGTTAAGAATATCTCACTGGTATCTATACATATATGGTTTTTTATCGCATATCATCAAAAGAATATCCATACATGTTAAATATAAATGTAAAAATATTAATAAAACTTAAAAAAAAAACTAAAAAATGTGTATCGCAACTCTTAGAAGTAAGAAGTCCAGTCAGGAAAAAAACATCATAGAAACTCTTACATGTAAGATATTTGGTTAGTAAAAATACTTAAACTGAAAAACACATGGTAAAGTTATCCGATTGACTTTTGTGAATCAGATAACTATGGAACATGTTATTCAGTGTGGAAAACATATAAACCAAAAATCATGACTTTAAATTCTTCAGTTTGAGAACTTAATATACCAGATATCTTCAACTCAAGTTATTTGATTCGCATAATACGGGTACACGATAGCTTATTTCAAATGACTTGGACGAATGGTAAAATGTAAAAGATTAAAGTGAAATTAACAAGGATAAACTTAGAATATTTACCAAAATTGTTGGGTTAGAGGGATACATTTGTGGGGTATAGGGCAAAATTTGCTTCCCCTACTTATTTTAGCCTGCAAGATCCGAGCCGATCTTGATTCCGACCCATAAATTTTAAAACCCAAACCCAAGAGGATTTCACCGGACTCCCCCAAAAGTGTATGAAAAGACATACTAACCTTGCAAAATTATTTTCAAAATTTCGAAATTCACAGTGTTGGGGCAGAAATTTGAAATTTGTGGGCGATACCGAAAATTTCGAGCGAGCTACCAGAAATTTCAAAAGTAGTGAGTTTTTCACCAGAAATTTCAAAATTTATAGTATTTTGTACTAGAAATTTTGATACTTATATTATACTAATATGTACCGAAAATTTCAATTTTTTTGGTATTTACATTGAAATATGTACCGAAAATTTAAAAATTTGTGGTGTTTACATTGAAATGTATATTGGAAATTTCAAATTTTCCGATACAAATCTCATTCTTTATACCGGAAATTTCAAAATTTCTGTTAATTATAGAAACCTGGTTTTGTATCGGAAATTATGAAATTTTCGGTATATGCCATGGTTTTGGTACCGGAAATTTTGAAATTTTTGGTACATGCAGAAACTTTGTTTTATACCAAAAATTTTGAAATTTTTGGTAGATGCCAATTTTATTTTATTTTTATTTTGATTTTTTTCTTCTTTTGCAATGAAAGCCAAAGGCATGGATGAGACTATTGTAGGGAGATTTATTGATCGAACGACAAATAGAGTAAGGCTTTTCGGGGTGCTGACGTTGAGTCTTATCAGATACAAGCAGGACGAGTGGCCCCTAATGGTTCACATTGAAATCGGTTGGTTGAGCGAAGTTAGTTCCGGACACCTCATTCCACTTGACACCGAACGGTTCAATCACTAAAGTAGCCTACATATGAGGTGGTGCCAGAAATTTCAAAATTTTCTAGTATTTTTTGTACTCAAAACTTTGAAAATTTTGATATTTATATTATACTAATATCAACCGAAAATTTCAACTTTTTTACTATTTACATTGAAATATGTACCAAAAATTTCAAAATTTCTGGTGTTTACATTGAAATGTATATCGAAAATTTCAAAATTTTTGATACAAATCCCATTCTTTATACCAGAAAAATTTCAAAATTTTCGATAGTTATAAAAACCTGGTTTTGTATCGGAAATTATGAAATTTCTGGTATATGCCATGGTTTTGGTACTGAAAATTTTGAAATTTTTGGTACGTGCATAAACTTTGTTTTATACTAGAAATTTTGAAATTTCCGGTAATTGCCAATTATTTTTATTTTATTTTATTTTATTTTATTTTATTTTGATTTTTCTTCTTCTTTTGCGGTGCAATCCAAAGGTAGAGACAAGACTATTATAGGGAGAGTTATTGATCGAGCGACAAATCAGAGTAACGCTTTCAGGGACACGGATGCCGAGTCTTCCCAGCTACAAGCAGGACGAGTGACCCATAATGGTTCACACCAAAAGCGCTTGGTTGATCGAAGTTAGTTCCGGGCACCTCGTTCGACTCGACGCCGAGCAGTTCGATCAATAAAGCAACCTACATATGAGGTGGTGCCAATGTTGCTACATCTGATTATGTGGATCATCCAGTGGTTGATCAAGTTGTTAATATAGTTGTTAAGCCGATTGCTGATATAGTTGATGATGAGGTTGCTAAGGAAGAGGTTGTTCGGGTGGTCCATCCAGATGCTACAATTGCTAAGTCGGTCCCATCGGTTACTGCTGACACGGAGGTTACTGTCGCTACTCGAAAAATGCATCGCGCAACGACGGGGAGGCGAAGAAGAAAGGACAGAAGAGTCGCCACCGAACTTTATTTATCCCATGAGGGGAAAGGAAAATATCGAGAAAACCTTAAGAAAGAAATGGATAAGATGGTCTCGCAACCATGAACGGGTTCGGAAGCCGGTTATGCGAAGGGAAGGTATTAGCACCCCTCGCATCCATCGTACTCGATGGGAACCTTTTGTTTGTCGATGTGTGAATTTATTTGCTTAAATATTATGCTATAAAAAGAGTGTTCTAAAAGATAGAGAGAAGGGTTTAGAAACGGGGAAAGAGAGGTGACGAGGGAAAGAAAGGACTCGATAGGACTTCGCGGTCCTAGGCCTACGTATTCTCAACAAATATGAGAAAGTCAGAGTCGACGTAGTTCGGGAAACTACGGGTGATAGGGGGATTGTGCTCGCCAAGACATCGCCGTCTTGTGCCTACGTATTCTCATCTGGTATGAGAAATCAGAGCAGTCGTAGTTCGGCCTACGGTGTGTTGATGTTTTTTATGGATGATGCTTTCGTGCACATTCTAGCAGTTAGGTGTTTTGCTGCTCGCTCGTTGGAGACTTAGGCGTTACCTGTTTGCGGTAGAACGGACGTATCATATCCTTTTGAAAGATTGATTAGTTTTCGCCACGCGGGGCAAGAAGTCACGTTTGATTGATTGGATTGTTTTTTAGGGGGGGGGCGAGACAGGTCCTCGGGTAGTAACCCCTACGGGTAGTACCCAATTCATTGTCTCAAAGTTTTTGTTATAAAAGGTGTGGCGAACGAGGCGTCTTCGTATTGAAAGACGAGCGTCGAAACCACCCTCACTACAGTGGGCATCCCATCGCTCGGAGAAAAAGAGGTCTACACCCAATCTTCTCTCTTTGATTCAATACAAAGGGAACTTCGTTCTCTTATTAAAGATGTTTTTGGTTTTGAATGGTAAGTGCTTTGCGACAAAGAACCCTACGGTAAACGTCAGCACTCGGGATAGGAGAAGGCCTACGCCTAACCACTCCACGACCATTCAAGTTTTTGTATGAAAAGGAATTTGAAAATGCACTCGGTACGTGACCGAGGTTTTAGGTGTGAAAATTGTGGAAGGAAGTTGTGAAAGCGAGATGGTGGATAAAAGCGCGTCTTCGTATCGAAAGACGAGTGTCGAGACCACCCTCACTACAGTGGGCATCCCATCACTCGGAGAAGAAGAGGTCTACACCTAATCCTCTCTTTTTAAATTCAATACAAAGAGAATTTGATTTATTATGGGAAGTATACTCAGTACGAGACCGAGGTTTTATGAGGAAACGTTGGAAGCGTCTTTGTATTGACAGACGAGCATCGAGACCACCCTCACTACAGTGGGCATCCCTATGCTCGAAGAAGAAGAGGTCTACACCCAATCCTCTCTTTAGCTCAACACAAAGAAATGATTTTAAGGAGATGAGATTTGAAAATGGACGGGAAGCGTCTTTGTATTGAAAGACGAGTGTCGGAACCACCCTCACTACAGTGGGTATCCCAACACTCGGAGAGGAAGAAAGTCTACACTTAATCCCCTCTTTTTAATTCAATACAAAGATAATTAGATTTTGAAGTTGGTTTGAAAATGTTTTTGAATCGAGTCGGGACAGGTGACGAAGAGAGAAAAGAGGTGGTCTCAGATCCAACATTACTCATCAATAATTTGACTGGTAATGAATTACGGAGGTCTCGTCATCGACCCAAAACAGATGAAAATGGGACAAAATGCCCAATAACAAAAGAGAAAAGAAATCTAAACTCTAAATAGAAAATAACTTCTAGATAAAACGTATATACACAAAACTCTATAATATATAATGTACATTAAAAAAAAAAAAACTAAAGCTAATATATACTTACAAAATTCTATAAAATACATGAAAAATATAACTTATTTATAAAATGTTATTAACAAAACTAGCATATAAACTTATATATAAACAGAAAAAACATTATTAACAAATCTTAAATTTAAATTAATAAAGATACAAATTAATAGATAAAAAAAAAAAGAAACGAAAGGGGGTGTACAAAATTGGTGGGAATAAGCAAAAGACAAACAAACTGAAGATCAAAGCCCAATACACGGTTAATCAGCAACATGACCCGAAACGCAACACAAAATCCAAATGAATCAACTCGTTTTGCAACTCACACGGCTTACTCGTTTGATTTCTTCTGCCACCGTCTTGTAATCACATTCAAATCTTACTTCATTATCTCCTCTCTATTCTCTCTTAGTTAGTGTTTCTTTCTGGGCTGTTTGATTGATTTCAAAGGGTCAAGGTTGATAGATTGAAGGAAAGGTTGAATAGAAATTTAGGGATTTTAGTGTGAGGGTTTGTGTGGTTGAGTTTCGATCGGTTTCGCAGGAAAGAGTGATTTCTGGGTATCGAAAATGGTTGGGGTGGCTTGAAGTTTCAACGATGGTGGATGGTTGAAGGTTTTTTCAGAGGTTGAGAGTTTGCGGAAACGGAGGCGATTTAGAAGAAGAACAGGGTTAACGGTGGGTTTTCGTTGAGGTTCGCGACTTGCAAATCGCGTTTGGAATCAATCTGTTTATCTATGTTCTCTTTCAATCTCTTTTTCCAATTTTATGAGTTCTGAGTTTGGATTCAAGGGTTGTGTTGAGAAGATTGTTTGGAGGGTTAGGTTTGGTTCGGAGGTGCGCGGGTTTGGCGTCTTTTTGGCTGGTTTTTGGTGGTGAGCGAATCTGAAAACGGAAGAAGAGAAGGTGAAGTTGGGATTTTCGGTGAAGTCTGCGAAGGTTAGCGTTTCTGCGTAAGTTTCGAAAAATGGATTATAGAGTTTGGAGAAGACCTCGGGTTGTTTTTAGGTGGTGGCATGGAGGGATTGGAGTGGTGTATTGGTTTGTGAATATGTGCACACCAGATGTTCGTGAGAAAGTTTTTGAATTTCTTGTTATTGTTGTGATGATATTGCAGATGAATGATTGTGGGTTTTCTAGCAAGATTGTGAAGACTATGAAGACAGGAAACAGGACAATCCAAACAATGCAGACCAAAACTATGAAGACAGGAAGAGTAACAGAATACTTACAGTGTAGGAGCAATACCACCAGATTGCTGATACAGAGCACAGGTGAGCTCCTTCTTCAATCTCCTTTTTTTTCCAGTTCTTTGTGATAGAGATGAGTTGTGAAAAAAGCAGCTGTTTTTCTGTTAGGGTTTTCTGAATGAGCAGTAGCCAGTATATATATGATGTGAGATTAGGGTTTAAATTAGAGAAGTTGTGGGAACTTTGGGTCTCTTCCTCTTTGGGAAAGAAAATGAGATACTTTTTGCAGTGGGAGCAAGGGCTGAAGTTGTGGGATTGAAAACAGCATGTTCTTTGTCTGTTTGTAGCTTTTGAATTTGTCTGTTTTTACTCATGCTTTTCACTGTGGTAACACAACAATTTTTACTGATACATTCAATTTCTTTGCAGGTTCATCAGCATTTCTCCAGTTTTCATTCCATAGTCCTTCTGCAGTGAGGCCTTGGAAATCATCATCAATTGGCCGCACATTTGAACATTCTGCTTCTTCAATTTTTCCTGTAAAACATGACCCACTCCTGGAAGTGCATTAATTGGGAGTTAACGTAAATGATCTTCAACCTTTGAATGGGCGACATCTAAATATGCTTCATCACAGCTCACAGCTAGCCTTAATACCATAACTACGAGCTGGATAGTTTGCAGAGGAAATCTCAGAAGTTCCCTTAGAATTGTCCGAATGGCAGACTGCTACAGGTTTGTCCAACAATTCAGGATGGTTCCTGATTCTGAGTTTCTAGGTTTGTTTGAATTTCTAACTTCGTCTCAAACTCTCTCTTCTTCTCAACTTTCTAGTTCTGTGTGTTTGGAATTCAGGTTTGATGATTTTTGGTGATTGTGTGAAGGTTTAATTAAGAGTTTCAGTTGTGAGGGATTGAAGGTTTGTGGTTGTTGTGCAAGATATGGTGCGTAGGTTATAAGTTGTGGTTTGGCAAGGTTGTTGTGATTGCTTATGGTTGCAGGTCGTGCATGGTGTATGTGTGAATCATGGAAAGTTTGTTTTGGTTAATGTGTGGTGCTGCGTAGTGTGGAAAGGATGATACATATTGTGGTATGTGGTCAAGTTTGTAGGAAATGTTGTGTAACAATTTGGCTATTGTTAGCACTCGTGATGGTAAGTTATGAAATCATTTGGAAAAACTTTTGTGTACTCAATGTTGTGCACTGTCTGGAATTGATGAAGGTGTGAACCATGGCTGGTATTATGTGTGTGAGTCTGTCATTGAGTAGTGTGTGTTTATGAATCATGTGTTGACATAGTCATGGCTGCAAGTATTGTGGTTTTGCGCAGGTACTACATGGTGACGTTGGATGCGAGACGTTTGCACTATGGTTGTGAGTGAAGAGCTTGGTTTTATTTTGTGATTACTTTGCAAATGGCTGCTCATGTGGAAGCAAGAATTTGCCCTGCCAAATACGTCGGTGTACTCAGTTTCATTGAGTTCAACTAACTTTCTTTTGTATATGAGCATAGCTTTCCTCAGTTGCGAGAAACCTAGTGCCTAGACAGACGCCTTGAGCACCCAGTGCTAGGACAGCGACATAACCGCGAGCATCTACAATAGCTCCAGCTGCGATAACAGGTATATCACGGTCTCCAACAAGATCAACCACCCTCGGCACCAACGAAATTAAACTATCATGACCAATAACATGACCACCAGCTTCACGTCCTTGTACGATGATTCCATCCACACCAGCATCAATTGCCAGTCTTGCACTTTCAACGCTCCCAACTTATGGAACAATTTTGACTCCAGCTGAATGAACCTTGGCAACCAATTCAGGTGTACAATCACCCCAATAAGTTTGCAAGACTGCGAAGAATTACCTTCAAATTCTCTTCGTGAGGAAAATCAAGAACAACACCAACCCCAAAGGGTTTATCAGTTAATGTTCTGTTTTTCTTTATGCGCTCCCTCAAGTAATCCGGGGATTCCCAATCAGGAGCTCTGAGAAGGCCAAGAACACCAACATTGGCAGCAGCAGCAACAAGTTGGGGGCCAGAGATATCAGGACCTAATGGTGCCTGAACTATGCCATATTCGAAACCTAATATTCCTCTCCAACCCATGTTGAAAGCTTCTCTCAGTCTCTCTCTAGGTGTTGTTTGAAAATTGGATGTAGGATGATATGTGCTCAGTGGTTGTATTCGTGACGACATCGACTTTGTCAGCATATCTGCTAACCTGGTGATGACAAGCTGAACGAGGCAAGCATGATTCTGTTGCTGTGTTTGCTTGTGATTTGTGCATCTCCAGGTTGTTGATGCAGCGCTGGTGCTAGTGGAAGCTTTATTTATTGAACACTCAAGTTGAGAAGAAGCCCCATTAATGGCATTTTCTTCCGGAAGATGCGGTTGTGTTTCAGCCTTTCCTACTGAAACCTCTACTTGAGAAGAATCCAGGGTCGAATTCTCAACATTACATCCCAAATTTGGAACAACATCTTTGTCATCGGTAAGGTTGACTTCAAGGGCAAGTGCATCTCTATATGATCTAGAGATAACGTTTATCCAGTCACCTTCAGTTTCTTCCAGCATGTTAGAACTGAAAACCGAAAACTCCAAATGGATTTCAGATGCCCCGAATTCATCGCGTAGCTTGTCATAAACATGGGTTGTAATCCCGTTGGCAAAGAAAATCATAACTGATGAAGGTCTTAAAGTTAAGTTAGATTTGGCAGCAGCAAGTACTTGTTCAATGCGCAGCTTCAAACCCTTACTTTTATGACAACTATTCCATGAAATGTACTTTGGATTCCTATCAGATACTATAATCCACACAGGCCTCCCGTTGAGGATACACACCACATCCACATGGATGTCTTTGAGAGAAGATCCGTGTCTCTCTTCACGACTAACTGAAGGTGACAGCGGGATTGATTTGCAAACTCTAGAAACTCCGCTTATGAAAGGTTGCTGTTGGGTTGAAATTGGGCATGTCCCCCCTTTTTTTTAATTTTCTGTTTGTTGTAAACTGTAAACAAAGTATACTCTGCTATTAGCAGTGAGTTTTTTTTTTGAAATTCTGGATGGACTTGATAATGAATGTGGATGGTACTTGTAGTATATCAATTTATTTTGGGGTGAATGAACCTCGTTGGGCCTTTTGCACCATAACTTGCTATTTGCACCATAAAACAATTTGAGACACTTGAAATAGATCTTTGTTTCTCTGTTATCTATATTCAATCCAAACTGAATCAGACATAAGCATTGCGGATAAAAACCAGAAAAATGAATCCATCCTCCGTTTGTACTTTTGAGCTATATTCAAACATGATCATAGATAACCTTAATTCATGATTAGAATTCCAAAACATAATCTATGATTCTCACAAACATCATTCTTGTGGATTTTCACTTAAATAGAGCACTGAATTGATTCATATTTTCATCTTGACCTGATCACTTTGCTTGACGACTTGAACATAACCTCCTTGATCAGGTTAAAAAAAAAACTTGATAATTCTTCTTGTCAGACACAAATACCTCGATCCCCTCTGGAATGCAAAATGTTATGCAATGCTAATGCTAATGATGCAATAAAACATAAGCCAAAGAGGTTGGTCAAATTTTGGGGTACAACAGTTGCCCCTATTCAAACGGCTTGGACCTGAAGGGATGAAAGGTGAACAACTTTCATACAATCAAGGTAAAAGACTGTTGAATATCCAAGAACCCGGAAATTTGACAACCGCGAAACGAACCTCTGACATCGCCGCCAGGAACCCATATTAAGTAGAACGTCTGACCTCGCCGTCAGCTCTTTTAATAGCATCTAACCTCGCCGTCAGATCTCAACGTCAAAATTATAAATCAACTGACTTTATCGTCGGTCTTCAATATTTTCTGACTTCGCCGTCAATTCTCAAAACAATCTTCTGACTTCGCCGTCATCTCCAACAGTTTTGACTTCGCCGTCAACTCTTAAAGTAATCGGTAAAAGCATCTGACCTCACGGTCAGGCCTCGACATTAAGTTGGTAAAAAGATCTAACCTCGCCGTCAGTCCTCTGTTAAATACAAACAGATATTGAATCCAAAGATACAATCCTCCGACATTGCCGTCAAGACAAAATCCAACATCGCCGTTGGAAGAACCAAGTTACTTGACATTGCCGCCAAGAACAAACATCTAGCATTGCTGCTAAAGAATCAAACCGCTCGAATTCGCCGCCGAAACTAAACACCCAACCTCGCCGCTGAATAAACAAATTACTCCGATATCGCCATTGAAGAATTAAATCATCTGACATCGCCGTCAAAACAAACTTCTCAACATCGCCGTTGAAGAATTAAAATCATCTGACATCACCGTCAAAACAAACTTCTCAACATCGCCGTTGAAGAATTAAAATCATCTGACATCGCCGTCAAAACAAACTTCTCAACATCGCCGTTGAAGAATTAAAATCATCTGACATCGCCGTCAAAACAAACTTCTCAACATCGCCGTTGAATAATTAAAATCATCTGACATCGCCGTCAAAACAAACTTCTCAACATCGTCGTTGAAGAACCAGATCACTTGACCTCGCCGTCAAAACAAACTTCTCAACATCGCCGTTGAACAAACAAAACACTCTGACATCGCCGCCAGAAACAAACTTCTCAACATCGCCGTTGAAGAACCAGATCACTTGACCTCGCCGTCAAGCCTTCGCTACATATAAGCGAGCAACAAGATTCGAACGAAATCAAGACCATCCATTGGTGATAATCACAAAATAACTCCGTTGGGGAAACACCATGAGCTGGGGTCTAGCCAACACACGGGCAAAGATACTAATCATCTGCGAGGTTCACTTGAAACAAAAGGGTAACGACCTGGCTTGTGTCTCAAATGCATATGTTTGAATATGACGAAATGCTCCATGCGAAATGGAAATGCTTCGCGTTTGGGTGGATGCTATGCATGTATGTAAATGCAAATGAACCACTTTAGCAAAATAAATGCTAAAGAGAAAGAGCTAACTCCGTTGGGTCAGAGCTAAATACGCTTAGCGCAAACAAACTCGTGCTGAGGAATACAAGCCCTGGATGGCCTCCGAGAAAACTTCTGGGTAAAAACTGCTCTGCTAAGACCAAAACTAACCCGCTGGGGATCCTAACCAAACTCTGCTGCGGAGAACGTCCCGGATGGCCTATCAGCCTACAACTCTTCTGGGGATCAAGCAACTTGGCTGGAGACAAACCACTCCACTCTGGCGGGGAAATCAACCGTGAATGTTTAGCCAGAATAACTCCACTGGGTAAACATAGCTGAGCGTTGTGAAATAACTCTCTTCTGCCGGAGATTGAATCCACTATCTGCTAGGGATGTTGTATAAGATTTACTGGGAGGACTATCCCACACTCTCTCTGCTAGGGATGGAGATGAACGATTTCTGAGTTAGTTCCATTCTGTGAGGAAGAAAAAATTAACTCCGCTAACTTGGCTGTGGATTAGATAAGGAGGGAATCATCATCAACCTCTGCTTAGGGAAAGTAACAACAACTAGACAAGTGTGTTGTACAGCTGGCACCAAGTTATCAATTATGACTTTATTTAAAACAAATGTCCTGATTAACAGTTAGCAAAGCCCACAAGTTCATGTATGCAAAGTTTTTCCATCAATAAAAATCAAGCGTCTTTTGCAAACAAAACGGTAAAAATTTAAAACCAGAACAAAAGCTTTTTCTGAATAGTATATTTTATTGATAAAAGGCCTGAAAATAGGCAACTTTACATTGGATGCAACTCCTTAAAAGAGAAAGTCGCGCAAAAAGACAATCACAAGGAAAATATACAAAAATGTCGGCAACGTGGTACAGACAAACACCATGTGACGACTCATCCATGACTCGCGCGGCTTTGACGCTTTCCGATGCTTTAACTTCCGAAGAGATTGATTTGAATGGTCGATCTTCGAGTTCTCCCTAGGATCCACTATGCTTGTGATAATCAATGCGCAGGCCGCAGTCATTTGCTTTAAAATCCCTAATTTTTGCCTGAATCGCCCTTGCGGGTTTTCGATTCACCAGGATACCCATTTTTGCCAAAGTTGCCCTTTCAGGTTTTCAACTTTGCGGGCTCACATTCTTCTTACATCCCTAATTTTTGCCCGAACCTATCTTTTTATGGTTCGCCGGGATGCCTCATTCTTGCCTGGATACTCTTTTTCTTTCCAGCGAGCTTTCTTAAGCAAAATATTTTTTGACCGCGTCTGCGTTCACTGGGGATGTAAAATCTTCACCATCCATAGTTGAAAGCAGCAAGGCTCCTCCTGAGAAAACCTTTCTTACAACATAAGGACCCTCGTAGTTGGGAGTCCATTTGCCTCTGTGATCGTTCTGCGGTGGGAGAATTCGCTTCAACACCAAGTCGCCTGCCTGAAAGTTCCGAGGACGTATCTTTTTATCGTAGGCGCTCTTCATCCTCTTCTGATACAAACGACCGTACGCGAGAGACGCCAATCTTTTCTCATCCATCAAACTGAGTTGATTCAACTTGTTCTTTACCCATTCTGCTTCATCTAGTTTGACATCTGCCAGTACTCTTAGAGAAGGGATCTCGACCTCTAATGGCAGAACAACTTCCATGCCATACACCAACGAGAAGGGAGTTGCCCCAGTTGAAGTACGCACCGAAGTGCGATATCCATGTAAGGCAAAGGGCAACATCTCGTGCCAATCCTTATAAGTTATCACCATCTTCTGTACTATCTTCTTAATGTTCTTGTTGGCTGCTTCCACGGCGCCATTCATTTTCGGGCGATAGGGAGAGGAATTGTGATGCTCAATTTTGAAGCTCTGGCACAGTTCCTTCATCATCTTGTTATTCAAATTAGAACCATTGTCAGTAATGATCCTTTCGGGTATCCCATATCGACAGATGATATCTCTTTTGATGAATCGGGCCACTACCTGCTTTGTGACATTGGCATAAGAGGTCGCTTCGACCCATTTGGTGAAATAATCGATAGCCACTAAGATAAAACGGTGTCCATTGGACGCGGTCGGCTCGATTTTTCCAATCATATCAATGCCCCACATGGAAAAAGGCCACGGCGACGACATGACATTCAAAGGACACGACGGTACATGAATCTTGTCGGCATAAATTTGACATTTGTGGCATTTCTTGGCGTACTTGAAGCAATCTGACTCCATAGTTAACCAATAATATCCTGCCCTCAATAATTTCCGAGACATGGCATGACCGCCTGCATGTGTTCCGAAAGCACCTTCGTGGACTTCTTCCATAAGCAAATTTGCCTCTTTTTCGTCCACGCATCTTAGTAGCACTAAGTCATGGTTTCTCCGATAGAGCGCACCGTCTGGATTCAGATAGAAATTGCCGGACAATCTCCTCAAAGTCTTCTTATCTTGGGTAGATGCCCCAGGCGGATACTCTTGGTTCTTAAGAAAGTTTCGGATGTCATAAAACCACGGTTTACCATCAGGAGCTTCATCTATTGCGAACACAAATGCTGGTCTGTCGAGCCGTGAAATGACAATTATAGGAGCATCATTCCAGAAGTTAACTTTGTACATCGAGGATAGAGTAGCCAAAGAATCGGCCATCTGATTCTCTGCTCTCGGCACATGGTGAAGCTCTACTTGATCGAAAAAGGGTAGCAACCTCCTTGCGTAGTTCATGTATGGGATCAGATTTGGTTGGCGCGTTTCCCACTCCCCCTTGATTTGGTTGACCACTAAGGCTGAGTCTCCATAGATATCAAGGTTCTTGATTCTTAAGTCGATTGCTTCTTCAATACCCATGATACACGCTTCGTACTCGGCCTCGTTATTGGTGCATGGGAATGTTAACCTTGCGGTGAATGGTATATGGGACCCATGGGGAGTTGTAATGATTGCCCCAATCCCACTACCGTACGAGTTAACAGCGCCGTCAAAGATTAATTTCCACTGGGAACCCAATTCCGGTCCCTCGCCCGGCAACGGCTCGTCGCAATCTTTCATTTTCAAGTACATAATGTCTTCGTCGGGAAAATCAAACTTCATTGGCTGATAATCATCGACTGGCTGCTCTGCAAGGTATTCTGACAGAACACTACCTTTAATAGCTTTTTGAGATACATATTGAATATCATATTCTGTCAGAATCATCTGCCACCTAGCGATCCTTCCTGATAGCGCCTGCTTTTCGAACACGTACTTAATTGGGTTCATCTTTGAAATCAACATGGTTGTGTGGTTTAGCATATACTGCCTTAGGCGCTTGGCGGCCCAAGCAAGTGCGCAACATGTCTTTTCTAACATTGAATATCTGGATTCACAGTCTGTGAACTTTTTACTCAAGTAGTAAATTGCGTGCTCCTTTCTTCCAGTCTCGTCGTGTTGACCGAGAACACAACCCATAGAATTTTCAAGAACTGTTAAGTACATTATCAACGGTCTCCCAGCCACCGGGGGCATCAGTATTGGGGGTTCTTGTAGGTATTCTTTTATTTTCTCAAACGCCTTCTGGCAATTCTCGTTCCAAACGACCGCCTGATCCTTCTTTAGAAGTTTAAACAATGGCTCACAAGTGGCGGTGAGGTGAGATATGAACCTTGCAATATAGTTCAACCTACCTAAGAAGCCACGAACCTGCTTCTCAGTCTTTGGTGCTGGCATTTCTTGAATTGCTTTGATCTTCGCGGGATCAACCTCAATACCTTTCTCACTAACGACGAACCCCAACAACTTTCCTGACCGTACGCCGAAGGTACATTTACTTGGATTCAACCTTAATTTGAACTTCCTCAACCTCTCAAACAACTTTAGAAGGTTTATCAAGTGCCCCTCTTCCGTTTGGGACTTTGCAATCATATCGTCAACGTAAACTTCGATTTCGTGATGCATCATGTCGTGAAAGAGTGTGACCATTGCTCGTTGGTAAGTTGCCCCTGCGTTCTTTAACCCGAAAGGCATCACTTTATAGCAAAAGGTCCCCCAAGGTGTGATAAAAGTCGTTTTCTCCATATCCTCCGGCGCCATCTTAATTTGATTGTATCCGGAAAAACCGTCCATGAAGGAAAACACCGAGAATTGCGCGGTGTTATCAACAAGCACGTCAATATGGGGAAGCGGGAAATCATCCTTTGGGCTTGCTCTATTCAAGTCCCTATAATCAACACACATCCTAACTTTGCCGTCCTTTTTAGGTACGGGCACGATGTTAGCGACCCAAGGAGGGTAGTTGGCCACAGCAAGAAATCCGGCATCTAACTGTTTCTGAACTTCTTCCTTGATCTTCACTGCCATATCTGGCCTTGTTCTTCTCAATTTCTGTTTGACAGGAGGACATTCCTCACGAAGAGGCAGACGATGAACCACGATATCTGTGTCAAGTCCTGGCATATCCTCATACGACCAAGCAAACACGTCTTTGTACTCCTGGAGTAACTCAATCAATCGTTGCTTGACCTCATCCTGCAACGTAGCCCCTATTCTGACCTCCTTCTTATCTTCTTCTGTCCCCAAGTTGATAACTTCAACCTCCTCCTGATGAGGCAGGATGACCTTCTCCTCTTGTCTTAGCAATCTGGCAAGCTCCTCAGGCAGGTCTTCGTCTTCCTCGATCTCTTCTTCGGCTTGAAAGATCGGATTGTCGAAGTCATACTGAGTCATAGACGAGTCTGAGTCGATGGCATCCGAAATGTGTAACCTGCGATGATGATGATTTTATGCTTTTAAATGATATGCAAACAAAAACACAAACCTCATTGCCATTTTATTGTTAAAGATAAAAACAAGAACAACAAGGATCACAAAATTCTGAATGAAAAGACGCCTTTTAAATTGATGATAAAAGATTGTTCACACGCATAAAGATAGGGCCCTACAAATAAAGTCCATTATGCCTTGGGCAGAGCATATGGAAATACATTAATCAATACAAATCAATTACTCTTCATAAGTCACTGTGATAACTTCCTCCATGCTCCAATTCTTCAAGCCTTGGCCGGGGATGCATGGCTGGATCCACGCATCCATATCACAGTCGCTGTCTCCTTCTTCGTCTGATATGGCATTAATTTGATCGAAAATGACTCCACCGCTAGTAAATTGGACAGGACCTTTGTAACGTGGAGTGCTTTGTGAAGATGATCCATGTGGGCTATATCCCAATCCGAACTTATCTTGCTTGTTTGGGACGCTTACCACTTGTCCCCATCCTTGTGTTGACCCGGATTCCACCACGGCCCGTGCTTCCTTGTATGACGACATGGCAACTTCTGGAGCTTTGACCTCGACCGGTGCCTTCTCCTTGATCTGGACAGTCTCAAAAGCCTGGCACAGCGTTTCTTGAATTTCGCCGTCGACTTCCACATATTTGAATGAAGACAGATGGCTCACCATGATGTCTTCTTCCCCACAAACGGTCACGATATTTCCATCCACCATATATTTCAATTTCTGGTGCAAAGTCGATGTTACAGCGCCTGCTAAGTGTATCCAAGGCCGACCCAAAAGACAGCTATAAGCAGGCTGGATATCCATGATGTAGAAAACTGTTTCAAACACCTCTGGGCCTACTTGGATAGGCAAAGTTATCTCCCCAAAGACAGATCTTCGGGTTCCATCGAAAGCCCGCACAACCAAATCACTGGGCGTACAATATAGACCCTGATGATCGATCTTCATCAATGCCTTTTTTGGCAACACATTCAAAGATGACCCTGTATCAACAAGTACATGTGACATCATTGTTCCTCGGCATTCAAGCGAAATGTGCAGAGCCAAGTTGTGGTTCCTCCCTTTTGGTGTCAAGTCACGGTATGTGAACCCCAACCCGTTACCTGCATTGACATGGGCCACCACGCCCTCCAACTGATTAACGGATATCTCTTGAGGTACATAAGCATTATTCAAAACTCTGAGCAAAGCATTCCTGTGAGCCTCAGAACATAACAACAATGACAAGATAGAAATCTTTGAAGGGGTTTGTTGTAAATGATCCACAATTTTATAGTCACTTTTTCTTATCAAGCGCATGAATTCCTCCGCATCCTTCAGCAACGCTTCCTCTTCTCTAGCCTGAGAATTCTCTTCCGCTATGACCTTACCCTTACCTTTATCAGCCCTTTCTGTGCTTACTTCGGGAGGTGCAAATACTCTCCCGCTCCGAGTCATTCCTCCAGTTCCTACCAAATTATCGACAGAATCCAACGGTGAGCCTCTCAGTTCCTGCTTTTGACCATTGCAGTAGACCTCGGCCCCGTAGTTCCAAGGAATTGCTTTAGAACTTTCATAGGGTATGGGTCCTGCCTTTGTGAATATAATAGTGGGCCTTGCCGGAGGCGCAGAAATTGTAATTATTTTGTATGGGATGGATATGGTGGCCACCTCATCCTTATCTTCGATGACTACCTCTTCAGCATTTTTCTCACAGATTCTATCAAATTGTAACAAACCGTCATCCATCATGTGCTGTATATGGTTCCTTAGGTTCCGACATCCTACCGGACAGATCATACAATCTTCGCAATCCTTTCCGCAGCCTGGGAATACCCCTCCTTCTAACAACCTGCTCTTCACGAAACTTAACGGCGTCTTCAAATCCTCTACTCTGGACACCAAGTTCAGGCCTTCCTCACTGTCAATAGCATTCACGCCACCACCCCTACCATGGTTAGGCATGGGATTCCGATCCACGCTTGGCGCATCCTGATTGAAGTTGATAGCTTTACTGTCAATAAGGTCTTGTACCTTATGTTTGAAGGCTTTACAGTTGTCAATACTGTGGCCGGGGGCGCCAGAGTGGAATTCACACCTAGCGTTGACGTCATATCTAGGAGGTGGTTGGCCAGTTAGAGGTGCCATTGTCCTTTTCTGGACCAACTGCAGTTGAATTAAGTGTTGTAGCAACTGAGCGTATGGCATTGGCGGTGTGTCAAAGTGTCTATCCGCCACCCTTCTCCTGTCCTGGAACTGTCTCGGTGCATAATTCTGTTGTTGAGGTCGCTGCTCCTGTTGTTGACGTGGCTGTTGCTGTGGAGGCTGTGTCGCCGGGATGGCAATACTCGCTACTTGTGACGGTTGCTGGTAATACGGTCGCTGCTGACGCTGATCCAAGTATCTCTTTCGGTTGTTAAAGTCGTACACTGCATTTGTTTCATTATCCTTTTTCTTCGCACCAAAAAACTTCCTTCCACCTCCAGATGAGGTCCCTTCCGCTGCTTGAATTTTCCCCAATTTTATACCGTTTTCAACTCTTTCGCCCGTGATAATTAAGTCCGAGAAGCTTCCTGACATGTTACTCACCAACTTCTCGTAGTAGATTCCGGGCAACGTGGCCACGAATAGATTGATTAGTTCTCTTTCCACCATGGGAGGTTGAACCCTAGCGGCAAGCTCTCGCCACCTTTGGGCGTATTCTTTAAAACACTCATTGCTTCTTTGGGATAGATTCTGCAACTGCACTCGATTTGGTGCCAAGTCACTATTGTACTGGTAATGCTGGACAAAGGCCTCTGCTAAATTCTTCCAGCTCCGAATATTGGCAGGTTCCAAACCCATGTACCACTCCAGAGAAGGCCCTGACAGACTATCTTGGAAGAAGTGCATAAGCAACTTCTCGTCATCAGAGTATGCCGACATCCTTCGGAAGTAGGAGCGGATATGCACCTTTGGACATGTCGTTCCTTTGTATTTATCAAAATCTGGTACCTTGAACTTTGGAGGAATCCTAAGTCCCGGAATTAGTCCCAGATTGGACATGTCAAGTCCCATAGTGTTCTGGCTTTCCAGAATGCTCTTCATCTTTTCTTCTATTTCGTCAAACCTTTTATTAGTGTCGGATCGTAACCCTCCCCCAAGGTCTCTCATGGAGAAGATGTCATCCTGTTCATCTTGGTCCCATTGAGGATTCATGCTAGTAGGTATGGCGCCTGCCACAACCGGGATGGGGATTCCAGTTTGTTCTCTTCCGCCCGGAAGGTTGACTACAGTTGGGCCACCGTTGACTTGCGAGGTTCCACCATTAGCAGGAGGGGGAACAGCAGCAGCCCCACCGTGCAAAACGCCACTTCCATCCACTTGAGCTATTAAAGGTTGAACCAATGTCCTTAACTGGTCCTGTCCATTGGCCACCCCCTGCATCATCTCCATGAATTGTGCCATCTTCTCACGAAACTCCAGAAGCTCGGCTTGAACCTGATCCATAATTCTCTGCTGATTTCCCCGCGTGTTGTAGGAGTGTTGAGAAGTCAGCTTGCTCTTCCTCTTTCCCTCTCTTTCTCTCTCTCTGAAATGGCAAGCGGTGTGAGGTCGAGTTTCAGGGAATGCAAAATGATGCGCAAGTTCATGCGAATGCTCAAGAGACTTTCGAAACCTATGATTATAACCGGTATTATAGAATTGCGAATGAACAAATAAATAAAACACAATTAGACCAAAAGCAAATTCTCATTAATCTGGGAAGATTCAAAACAAACATTTGCTGACTATGCCGAATAACAATTCTCATTACAAGGAAACACTAAATGACTGAAAATCAAGAGTACTGAAAACTAGAATTTCTCCTTTTGGAGACGCTCTTCAAGCTTCCTCGTCTCGAACATGAACCTCCTAACCATTTGGTCGCAGAGCTGGATAAAGTGGTGAACAGAAGGGGGGATATCATTTCCTTCCAAATCTTGAATGGCGCTTTCCAACCTCCATGGGATATCTCGGATCATGAGGTTGCAGTGCTCCACCAAATTGTTGTACCTAGCACGATACGTATCTAGAGTCGACTGGTAATAACAAATAGAATCCACATGGGTGTCCAGCAACTCATTGAGCTAAGCCTCTTTCTCGAGCCACTGCGCACCATCTCTTTGCAAAGCCTCAAAACGATTCCTCCACAGAAGGGCTGTCTCTTGGGCGGTCTCCAATTCTTGACACTTGTTATTCCACATGTCAGATGTGACATATGAACCCCTCAAGGCCTCCTCTTTGAGTCTTCGTTCACTTTCCGCTAGGGTCAAGGCACTTCTTAGTTGTTCCTCAAGATTCCCAATATCAGCTTCAAGATTCTCTCGTATTTCCTTTTTCTCGGCATAGGCAATCTCAAAGAAGTGCCATGCCCTATCACAAGAAGCTTTGGTGTCCTTTAGGCGCTGCCGGAGAGTTGTTAATGATGCATCAGCCCCTTCGTAACCCTGCTGGTACCTGACTCTCAGATCCGTTTCTAATTTTAGCTTCTTGCTACTTTCAGCTGCTTGATCCTGTTCAAACTCCACCTTTCTTTTATACTGACCGCTCTCCACCTTTGCTTGGTGGACTTCATTCTGAAGGTCCTGGTTCTCCTTAGTCAATCTCTCCATTATTAGCTTCAGTTTTTCATATTCTTCTATGGACACATGAGTGGGAGCAGGAGGTGCTTCTTGCATAGAGGGCTCTAAGGGAAATGGTAACGACCTTTCAGCTACTTTAGCTAGTAACCACCGGTTGTATGGCTCCTTTGCCACGCAATTCTTCGCTTTTAACTCCTTCCTCCCCTTTGTATGAATCTTACCCCAGGCCTTAGCAATCTTCCTGACAAACGCAGGGTCCTCTGATGTGGCTAGCAAAAAGAAACTCTGAACCTTCTCTGCTTCGGGCTCGCCCTCCATAGCATAGCCCAACTGACGTAATGCCATGAATGGGTTATAGTTAATACAACCGGCCCTACCGATCAAAGGTACATTACTGAATTCTCCACAACTAAAAATGATTTCAACATCATAGTACTCAGGAGAGTACCAAGCAATATCACTAGCTTCCAGAGACATGATGCGTTGAGACCATTTTAATTTCTTCTTGTTTTCCACGAACGGCCCTTTCTTGGGCAAATGAGAAGCATACCACTTGTATAGTAGGTGAGAGCAGCATTGGATCATTCCCGCCTTCTTTTCACTCCTCCAATGAATAGAGTGATAAACATCGGCAAGGAGTGTAGGGATGGGATTCTTCTGCATGAAGAGAACGATGGCAGTGATGTCTATGAAATTGTCCATATTTGGAAAGAGGACAATCCCATAAATCATTAGAGCAACGCTTATTCCGAACTTTTCCCAATCTTCATCCACCTTGTATTGAGCAGCCTTTTCTAGCAGAAATTTCAATGGAAAACCCTGAACACCCCCTCTACTGGTTAGACCCTCTTTGACTTCCTCTTTGGTCATATATAGAGTAAGAGCAATGGCAGGAGGTTTTGGTTCTTCTTCCAAGCCTGTGTATATAGGTTGATCCTTAATATTGATGTTCAAAATGTGAGAATATTCCTCAAGAGTAGGGGCCAACTGATAGTTTTGAAAAGTGAAACATCTGAGAGGTGCATCATAGAACTGAGCCATAGCGAACAAAGCCCAAGTATCGACCCTAGAATGGAGGAGATCAAGCAATTTCCCATACTTCCCCTGAAAGTTGATCTTGATAGCCTTTGGTACGTCAATCAGAATGTCTTGAATTAGTTCCAGCTTTGGTTCTCTAAACTTGATGGAATTTGTGCTTCGCTTTCTTTGGTCAGTCATTGTATTCACCAATACCTGAGATAATCACAGTCTCTTAAGTCCCTTGATATGCGAGAAATGATATGCAATGCAATGTTTTATGAATGCACATGATAAAGAACACAAAACAAGATCAAGATCACTGGTCCTGCAAAAACAACACAAAATATTTCTCCCATCGGGTGGGTTATCTATTGGTTTGTAAGAGGGTATCCCAAAGGCTTTTAAACAAAGTCCCATGCACTAGCCCTCGAAAGTTTTCCATCATAACGACTACTCGTAAGACGGTAATCCCTTCAAAGGATGAACACAGAGTCATGTCTTAGCGACCTTTGGAATAAGGTTCTACAAAGGTCCTCAGAGTCGCGAACTCCCACGTCGGAAATAAAGACGTCATTACGACTACACGTAAGACATAATCATTCTAACGGGGTCTCATCTGAGCGGTGGAATTCGATCCAACTCAACGAGTCCTAAGTCTCGCAAATCAGAAAGAAACCACCTCCTATCTTAGTGTGTACTTGAAAGCTCGGGTAGAAAGCCTTATCTCACAAACCATCCAAATAAACCCAACAGTTAGTGAACATAACATAATAAAAAAATAAAAGCAAATAAAACACAAACACGACAAACAAATTAGGTCTGGCTCGCTAGGAGACATCCCCAGCAGAGTCGCCAGCTGTCGCTACTCGAAAAATGCATCGCGCAACGACGGGGAGGCGAAGAAGAAAGGACAGAAGAGTCGCCACCGAACTTTATTTATCCCATGAGGGGAAAGGAAAATATCGAGAAAACCTTAAGAAAGAAATGGATAAGATGGTCTCGCAACCATGAACGGGTTCGGAAGCCGGTTATGCGAAGGGAAGGTATTAGCACCCCTCGCATCCATCGTACTCGATGGGAACCTTTTGTTTGTCGATGTGTGAATTTATTTGCTTAAATATTATGCTATAAAAAGAGTGTTCTAAAAGATAGAGAGAAGGGTTTAGAAACGGGGAAAGAGAGGTGACGAGGGAAAGAAAGGACTCGATAGGACTTCGCGGTCCTAGGCCTACGTATTCTCAACAAATATGAGAAAGTCAGAGTCGACGTAGTTCGGGAAACTACGGGTGATAGGGGGATTATGCTCGCCAAGACATCGCCGTCTTGTGCCTACGTATTCTCATCTGGTATGAGAAATCAGAGCAGCCGTAGTTCGGCCTACGGTGTGTTGATGTTTTTTATGGATGATGCTTTCGTGCGCATTCTAGCAGTTAGGTGTTTTGTTGCTCGCTCGTTGGAGACTTAGGCGTTACCTGTTTGCGGTAGAACGGACGTATCATATCCTTTTGAAAGATTGATTAGTTTTCGCCACGCGGGGCAAGAAGTCACGTTTGATTGATTGGATTGTTTTTTAGGGGGGGGGCGAGACAGGTCCTCGGGTAGTAACCCCTACGGGTAGTACCCAATTCATTGTCTCAAAGTTTTTGTTATAAAAGGTGTGGCGAACGAGGCGTCTTCGTATTGAAAGACGAGCGTCGAAACCACCCTCACTACAGTGGGCATCCCATCGCTCGGAGAAAAAGAGGTCTACACCCAATCTTCTCTCTTTGATTCAATACAAAGGGAACTTCGTTCTCTTATTAAAGATGTTTTTGGTTTTGAATGGTAAGTGCTTTGCGACAAAGAACCCTACGGTAAACGTCAGCACTCGGGATAGGAGAAGGCCTACGCCTAACCACTCCACGACCATTCAAGTTTTTGTATGAAAAGGAATTTGAAAATGCACTCGGTACGTGACCGAGGTTTTAGGTGTGAAAATTGTGGAAGGAAGTTGTGAAAGCGAGATGGTGGATAAAAGCGCGTTTTTGTATCGAAAGACGAGTGTCGAGACCACCTTCACTACAGTGGGCATCCCATCACTCGGAGAAGAAGAGGTCTACACCTAATCCTCTCTTTTTAAATTCAATACAAAGAGAATTTGATTTATTATGGGAAGTATACTCAGTACGAGACCGAGGTTTTATGAGGAAACGTTGGAAGCGTCTTTGTATTGACAGACGAGCATCGAGACCACCCTCACTACAGTGGGCATCCCTATGCTCGAAGAAGAAGAGGTCTACACCCAATCCTCTCTTTAGCTCAACACAAAGAAATGATTTTAAGGAGATGAGATTTGAAAATGGACGGGAAGCGTCTTTGTATTGAAAGACGAGTGTCGGAACCACCCTCACTACAGTGGGTATCCCAACACTCGGAGAGGAAGAAAGTCTACACTTAATCCCCTCTTTTTAATTCAATACAAAGATAATTAGATTTTGAAGTTGGTTTGAAAATGTTTTTGAATCGAGTCGGGACAGGTGACGAAGAGAGAAATGAGGTGGTCTCAGATCCAACATTACTCATCAATAATTTGACTGGTAATGAATTACGGAGGTCTCGTCATCGACCCAAAACAGATGAAAATGGGACAAAATGCCCAATAACAAAAGAGAAAAGAAATCTAAACTCTAAATAGAAAATAACTTCTAGATAAAACGTATATATACAAAACTCTATAATATATAATGTACATTAAAAAAAAAAACTAAAGCTAATATATACTTACAAAATTCTATAAAATACATGAAAAATATAACTTATTTATAAAATGTTATTAACAAAACTAGCATATAAACTTATATATAAACAGAAAAAACATTATTAACAAATCTTAAATTTAAATTAATAAAGATACAAATTAATAGATAAAAAAAAAAAGAAACGAAAGGGGGTGTACAAAATTGGTGGGAATAAGCAAAAGACAAACAAACTGAAGATCAAAGCCCAATACACGGTTAATCAGCAACATGACCCGAAACGCAACACAAAATCCAAATGAATCAACTCGTTTTGCAACTCACACGGCTTACTCGTTTGATTTCTTCCGCCACCGTCTTGTAATCACATTCAAATCTTACTTCATTATCTCCTCTCTATTCTCTCTTAGTTAGTGTTTCTTTCTGGGCTGTTTGATTGATTTCAAAGGGTCAAGGTTGATAGATTGAAGGAAAGGTTGAAGAGAAATTTAGGGATTTTAGTGTGAGGGTTTGTGTGGTTGAGTTTCGATCGGTTTCGCAGGAAAGAGTGATTTCTGGGTATCGAAAATGGTTGGGGTGGCTTGAAGTTTCAACGATGGTGGATGGTTGAAGGTTTTTTCAGAGGTTGAGAGTTTGCGGAAACGGAGGCGATTTAGAAGAAGAACAGGGTTAACGGTGGGTTTTCGTTGAGGTTCGCGACTTGCAAATCGCGTTTGGAATCAATCTGTTTATCTATGTTCTCTTTCAATCTCTTTTTCCAGTTTTATGAGTTCTGAGTTTGGATTCAAGGGTTGTGTTGAGAAGATTGTTTGGAGGGTTAGGTTTGGTTCGGAGGTGCGCGGGTTTGGCGTCTTTTTGGCTGGTTTTTGGTGGTGAGCGAATCTGAAAACGGAAGAAGAGAAGGTGAAGTTGGGATTTTTGGTGAAGTCTGCGAAGGTTAGCGTTTCTGCGTAAGTTTCGAAAAATGGATTATAGAGTTTGGAGAAGACCTCGGGTTGTTTTTAGGTGGTGGCATGGAGGGATTGGAGTGGTGTATTGGTTTGTGAATATGTGCACACCAGATGTTCGTGAGAAAGTTTTTGAATTTCTTGTTATTGTTGTGATGATATTGCAGATGAATGATTGTGGGTTTTCTAGCAAGATTGTGAAGACTATGAAGACAGGAAACAGGACAGTCCAAACAATGCAGACCAAAACTATGAAGACAGGAAGAGTAACAGAATACTTACAGTGTAGGAGCAATACCACCAGATTGCTGATACAGAACACAGGTGAGCTCCTTCTTCAATCTCCTTTTTTTTCCAGTTCTTTGTGATAGAGATGAGTTGTGAAAAAAGCAGCTGTTTTTCTGTTAGGGTTTTCTGAATGAGCAGTAGCCAGTATATATATGATGTGAGATTAGGGTTTAAATTAGAGAAGTTGTGGGAACTTTGGGTCTCTTCCTCTTTGGGAAAGAAAATGAGATACTTTTTGCAGTGGGAGCAAGGGCTGAAGTTGTGGGATTGAAAACAGCATGTTCTTTGTCTGTTTGTAGCTTTTGAATTTGTCTGTTTTTACTCATGCTTTTCATTGTGGTAACACAACAATTTCTCCTGTTTTCATTCCATAGTCCTTCTGCAGTGAGGCCTTGGAAATCATCATCAATTGGCCGCACATTTGAACATTCTGCTTCTTCAATTTTTCCTGTAAAACATGACCCACTCCTGGAAGTGCATTAATTGGGAGTTAACGTAAATGATCTTCAACCTTTGAATGGGCGACATCTAAATATGCTTCATCACAACTCACAGCTAGCCTTAATACCATAACTACGAGCTGGATAGTTTGCAGAGGAAATCTCAGAAGTTCCCTTAGAATTATCCGAATGGCAGACTGCTACAGGTTTGTCCAACAATTCAGGATGGTTCCTGATTCTGAGTTTCTAGGTTTGTTTGAATTTCTAACTTCGTCTCAAACTCTCTCTTCTTCTTAACTTTCTAGTTCTGTGTGTTTGGAATTCAGGTTTGATGATTTTTGGTGATTGTGTGAAGGTTTAATTAAGAGTTTCAGTTGTGAGGGATTGAAGGTTTGTGGTTGTTGTGCAAGATATGGTGCGTAGGTTATAAGTTGTGGTTTGGCAAGGTTGTTGTGATTGCTTATGGTTGCAGGTCGTGCATGGTGTATGTGTGAATCATGGAAAGTTTGTTTTGGTTAATGTGTGGTGCTGCGTAGTGTGGAAAGGATGATACATATTGTGGTATGTGGTCAAGTTTGTAGGAAATGTTGTGTAACAATTTGGCTATTGTTAGCACTCGTAATGGTAAGTTATGAAATCATTTGGAAAAACTTTTGTGTACTCAATGTTGTGCACTGTCTGGAATTGATGAAGGTGTGAACCATGGCTGGTATTATGTGTGTGAGTCTGTCATTGAGTAGTGTGTGTTTATGAATCATGTGTTGACATAGTCATGGCTGCAAGTATTGTGGTTTTGCGCAGGTACTACATGGTGACGTTGGATGCGAGACGTTTGCACTATGGTTGTGAGTGAAGAGCTTGGTTTTATTTTGTGATTACTTTGCAAATGGCTGCTCATGTGGAAGCAAGAATTTGCCCTGCCAAATACGTCGGTGTACTCAGTTTCATTGAGTTCAACTAACTTTCTTTTGTATATGAGCATAGCTTTCCTCAGTTGCGAGAAACCTAGTGCCTAGACAGACGCCTTGAGCACCCAGTGCTAGGACAGCGACATAACCGCGAGCATCTACAATAGCTCCAGCTGCGATAACAGGTATATCACGGTCTCCAACAAGATCAACCACCCTCGGCACCAACGAAATTAAACTATCATGACCAATAACATGACCACCAGCTTCACGTCCTTGTACGATGATTCCATCCACACCAGCATCAATTGCCAGTCTTGCACTTTCAACGCTCCCAACTTGTGGAACAATTTTGACTCCAGCTGAATGAACCTTGGCAACCAATTCAGGTGTACAATCACCCCAATAAGTTTGCAAGACTGCGAAGAATTACCTTCAAATTCTCTTCGTGAGGAAAATCAAGAACAACACCAACCCCAAAGGGTTTATCAGTTAATGTTCTGTTTTTCTTTATGCGCTCCCTCAAGTAATCCGGGGATTCCCAATCAGGAGCTCTGAGAAGGCCAAGAACACCAACATTGGCAGCAGCAGCAACAAGTTGGGGGCCAGAGATATCAGGACCTAATGGTGCCTGAACTATGCCATATTCGAAACCTAATATTCCTCTCCAACCCATGTTGAAAGCTTCTCTCAGTCTCTCTCTAGGTGTTGTTTGAAAATTGGATGTAGGATGATATGTGCTCAGTGGCTGTATTCGTGACGACATCGACTTTGTCAGCATATCTGCTAACCTGGTGATGACAAGCTGAACGAGGCAAGCATGATTATGTTGCTGTGTTTGCTTGTGATTTGTGCATCTCCAGGTTGTTGATGCAGCGCTGGTGCTAGTGGAAGCTTTATCTATTGAACACTCAAGTTGAGAAGAAGCCCCATTAATGGCATTTTCTTCCGGAAGATGCGGTTGTGTTTCAGCCTTTCCTACTGAAACCTCTACTTGAGAAGAATCCAGGGTCGAATTCTCAACATTACATCCCAAATTTGGAACAGCATCTTTGTCATCGGTAAGGTTGACTTCAAGGGCAAGTGCATCTCTATATGATCTAGAGATAACGTTTATCCAGTCACCTTCAGTTTCTTCCAGCATGTTAGAACTGAAAACCGAAAACTCCAAATGGATTTCAGATGCCCCGAATTCATCGCGTAGCTTGTCATAAACATGGGTTGTAATCCCGTTGGCAAAGAAAATCATAACTGATGAAGGTCTTAAAGTTAAGTTAGATTTGGCAGCAGCAAGTACTTGTTCAATGCGCAGCTTCAAACCCTTACTTTTATGACAACTATTCCATGAAATGTACTTTGGATTCCTATCAGATACTATAATCCACACAGGCCTCCCGTTGAGGATACACACCACATCCACATGGATGTCTTTGAGAGAAGATCCGTGTCTCTCTTCACGACTAACTGAAGGTGACAGCGAGATTGATTTGCAAACTCTAGAAACTCCGCTTATGAAAGGTTGTTGTTGGGTTGAAATTGGGCATGTCCCCCCTTTTTTTTAATTTTCTGTTTGTTGTAAATTGTAAACAAATTATACTCTGCTATTAGCAGTGAGTTTTTTTTTTGAAATTCTGGATGGACTTGATAATGAATGTGGATGGTACTTGTAGTATATCAATTTATTTTGGGGTGAATGAACCTCGTTGGGCTTTTTGCACCATAACTTGCTATTTGCACCATAAAACAAATTGAGACACTTGAAATAGATCTTTGTTTCTCTGTTATCTATATTCAATCCAAACTGAATCAGACATAAGCATTGCGGATAAAAACCAGAAAAATGAATCCATCCTCCGTTTGTACTTTTGAGCTATATTCAAACATGATCATAGATAACCTTAATTCATGATTAGAATTCCAAAACATAATCTATGATTCTCACAAACATCATTCTTGTGGATTTTCACTTAAATAGAGCACTGAATTGATTCATATTTTCATCTTGACCTGATCACTTTGCTTGACGACTTGAACATAACCTCCTTGATCAGGTTAAAAAAAAAAACTTGATAATTCTTCTTGTCAGACACAAATACCTCGATCCCCTCTGGAATGCAAAATGTTATGCAATTCTAATGCTAATGATGCAATAAAACATAAGCCAAAGAGGTTGGTCAAATTTTGGGGTACAACAGTTACGACTCCTTCAACTGAGCCCTCTGGGCACACATATAGAGGATTCCCTGGAGGACACGTCGACTAGTCGGTGCTTACAGAGTATGCCGAGCATATGACCTTACGACTATGACAGGGCAATGTATATGTCTTTTATGTTTAACTTTATTTTTTGTTTATATATGTTTGACACAAGAAGTATAATCTAATTTGTTCATTTTTTCTTGTCACAAGAGCGACCCACACTGAAGGTGACATTGCACGGAAGAAGACGAAGGACTTCCCGAAGATTCTAATGCCTGAGCAGGTTAGTCGGATTATACGAGACTTCCAACTGCTTGATTTTGCCCACTGTTCCCTCACCATGCTCGACACTCCATTACTTAGCGTGTTTTTTAAGAGGTGGCACAAGGAGACATCGTTATTTCATCTTCCGTTTGGGGAGATGACTATCACTCTAGACGATGTCTCCATATTGTTCCATCTCCCCATCAACGACAGATTCTGGACGACTCCCGTTCTTAGCAAGATCCTTGCATGTTAGGCTGTTGCACGAGATTTGGGATTGTCTGAGGCGGAGGTGCAGAAGGAGTTTGGTGAGACCAGAAGTGCGCACCATCATATGTCTTGGCTTTGGAAGACATACGATCAGCTCATAGCTGCTGAGAGGTATGGGGTTGCCGCTAGGGCGTACATGCTACATATAGTAGCATGTACTATATTTACTGAAAAGTCTGGTGTTTATATTGATGCCTGATATGGATGTCTCTTTAGTAGCCTCTGGGACACCAATTGTATACAACCCTTAGAGTGACGACGATCTTTGAGACCGCCGAGCTTGCTGGTTATTTGAGTCTGTTGCAGGTATACCTGAAATTATTATTTGTTGATTTCTTATTTAATTGTTATGAACAACATTTCTTATTCAGTTTTTGTTATGTTTTTGGTTTGATATTTGTGTTGGACATATGAGCATTTTCCCACGATCTGTGACAAAATGGTGCAACATTGCGAGGTGGGGTCCCCACGTGCGAAGAAATGGAAGGCCAGGAAGACAGATCCCGATGATGTTGTTGAGTACAAAATCATACTTAATGTGTGTAGAAGCAAGCTTCATCTCAAAGTTTTGATGACGTCAACATCAAGATCAAGAATATTTCATCTGTGCAAAAAGGCAAACGCTTTCAAAAGACCAAGAGCAAGTGGAATGGAAGTGATCAACATTCAAAGCTTCATGAACATCTGACTGATCAACTTTCAAGTTTTGGACACAAGCTATGGTATATCAAAATTCATTAATTTAATTGATATACAAGTGTTCAACATCTTTATCATTTGATCACATTGCATAAGCATATTTTTTAAAACTATTAGAATTGGTATAACACTATTTTTATAAGCATTTTTCTGAAAAATAGCAGTGTTAACCGATTAACCATATAGGTTAACCGGTTAACCATTTCAAATTTTGAATATTTTGGTATAACGTTCAAGTGTTAACCGATTAACCATATAGGTTAACCGATTAACACTGAACGTATTTTGAAAAATGGCTTTGTTTCAAGTTCAAAAATGGTTTGAAAATTATACCAGTTCATATTTTGAATTATACTCAAATATACCTGTTGGAAAAGGTGTGTTTACACATATAAATTCTGAGTTTTTCAAATTGAAAAACAATCCTCCAATAATCAATTTCAAAACAATTCTTAAATCAAATTCACCACTTTCAAATACTTTTCAAATTTTTTCAAAAGTGTTCATATTGATCATATCTTTCATATGCATAGCATTGAACACTTGTGTTGAAATTAAATGAGTGAATTTTGATCAGAAGGAGAAGATCAATCTCAGCATTGATATTACCATTATTACTCTCAAATCAAAGTATTCAGATTACTTGTATTTTGACTTGTGATCCAGGATTGTTGGACACAAGGGTGAGTGTTTACAAGAGGATTGTTCTTGTACACTTGTTGATTTTTATTGTTTGATAGTAGGCCTCACCGGTTGATGGTGTGATAGGTTGTACTTTATTAAACAATAGTGAAAACTCTCTTTCGTGTTGAAAGGGGAGTGAAGTACTCTCGGATTGTGAGGGGAACCACTATAAATCTTGGTGTCCACCTTATTTTTCTTTCTACTGCATTCATCACCAAGAACCTAACCAGTAAAATTTCAAGAATATCGAAAAACCGGAAAAAGTCCCTAAAAGCCTAATTCACCCCCCTCTTAGGCATACTCTGTACTTACAATTGGCATCAGAGCAGGTTAAGGTAACATGTTCCTATCGATCCTAATGGCTTCCGCTAGTACTAACCCGGTTTTCAAATATGGTGGAAGCAATAACAAGCCACCACTCTTTTCTGGAGAATACTTCGATTTTTGGAAAATCCGTATGAAGGCACATCTTGAGGCTCAAGGAGATGGTATATGGGAAACTGTAGAAACTGGTCCACATGTTCCTACAAGTGTGGTAAATGGTGTTGGTACTCCAAAGATAAAATCCTCATATGATGAAGATGACAAGAAGAGAAATTTGAATGAGAAGAAAGAAACCAACATACTTCAAAGCGCTCTCAGCATGGACGAATTCTTCCGTATATCACAGTGTAAATCAGCAAAGGAAAATTGGGACACCCTGGTAGAAACGCATGAAGGGACAGCCGAAGTAAAAAGATCAAGACTTAATACTTTAAGTCAAGAATATGAAATGTTCCGTATGCAGCCTGGTGAATCCATTGTTGCCTTACAAAAGAGATTCGTTCATCTAACTAATCATATGATTACTCTTGGGAAGACCTTCACCATTGATGATCTCAACTTGAAAGTCCTAAGATCCTTAACAAGAGAATGGCAACCGAAGGTGACCGCTATTTCCGAAAAGAAGAGTCTTTCAACGATGACATCCGCTTCATTATTTGGCAAACTTCAAGAGCATGAACTGAAACTTGGTAGGCTTGAGAAGCATGAAAGTCAAGACAAGAAGTCCAAAGGAATTGCCTTGAAGATTGACACAAGGGATGACAAAAATGACGAATCTTCCGAAGACGAAAATTTCATGCTTCTAGTAAAGAAGATTGGTAAGTTTCTTAATAATAATAAAATTTCTTCTTTTTCTAAAAAGAATAAACATTTCAGGAAAAAGGAGACACCCACATCAAATCAAGAAATTACATGTTACGAATGTGGGAAACAAGGTCACATAAAGCCAGATTGCCCGAAACTCGCAAATAAAGGAAAATTCAAAGGCAAGAAGGATTTCAGAACGAAGAAGGCTTATGTCGCATGGGACGACAACGAAGAAAGTTCATCATCGGAATCAGAAAACGATGAATTTGCAAAAATGGCGTTAATGGCCTCTCACCGCTCCGATGAAGAAAATGAGGTTAGTAGTAATTTTTCTGTTTATGATAATGATGCACAAGAAATTATAGATGAACTTCTAAAAGAGTGCAAGACTTTGTATAAAAACATCTCATCACAAAAGAAAAGAATCTCATCTTTAGAAGAACAAAACTCTGTTTTTATGAAAAATATTGAAGATGAAAAACAGAAACTGATGGATGAAAAACAAAGTCTTGTATGTAAGAAGTGTGAGTCTTTATCTTTCCAAATTGTTCAACTCAAAAGAGTTTTAGAAATATACGAAAAAGGTCAAATTGGCTTGGAAGAAATTCTAAAACATCAAAGATATCCTAATGATAAAAGTGGATTAGGATATCCTAAATTTTCAAAACCAAGCACCAATAAGACCGTTTTCGTAAGAGCAAGTGAACAAATTGTTAAAGAAAAGGCCAACACTTCTAAAGTTCACCATCAAAATCATAACAAGAAAAGCATTGCAAAGAAAAAGAATTATTTTCCTAGATATAGAAGTCACTTTCAACCTACATGTTCTTATTGTGGAATTAAAGGCCATACACCTAATGCTTGCTATGTGCGCAATATTGGTGTTGCTAAAGGGCATTATGTGTGGGTAGAAAAAGGTACTAACTATCAAGGACCCAAAGCAATTTGGGTACCTAACACTACCTGATTTTGTGTTGTAGGTATGCTTGAAGACAACCACTAATCAATGGTATCTTGATAGCGGTTGTTCGAAGCATATGACGGGAGACATAAACAAATTTTCAAGTCTATCATTAAAGGCCAAAGGATACGTCACTTACGGTGATGATAATAAAGGAAAAATTCTTGGAGTTGGAACCATTGGTGCACCTCCTTGTACAATCATCGAAGACGTTCTTTATGTGGAAGGCCTTAAACACAACCTACTTAGCATAAGTCAATTGTGTGACAAAGGGTTCCAAATCAACTTCACAAAGGAGGAATGCTTGATAGAACATGAAGTCACTCATGACATTTTGCTAATAGATAAAAGATATAATAACATTTTTATGATTTCTTTTGACGACTCTTCCTTGAATATAAAGTGTCTTATGGCGAACAACAACGAGGCGTGGCTTTGGCATGAAAGATTTGCTCACATTCACATGGAGCATTTAAGCAAGTTGATAAAGCATGATCTAGTTGTTGGTCTTCCGAAGATAAAATTCATCAAGGATAAGTTATGCGATGCATGTCAAAAGGGAAAACAGGCCAAGACAACTTTCAAATCCAAGCAAGTGGTTTCTACATCAAGACCACTTCAATTGTTGCATATGGATCTTTTCGGTCCATCGAGAACAAAAAGCTTCGGAGGTAATTTCTACGCCTTAGTTATTGTTGATGATTTCTCTTGATACATTTGGATATTGTTTTTAGTGCAGAAAAGTGATGCTTTTAAAGCATTCAAGAAATATGCAAAGCAAATTCAGAATGAGAAATCACTCACCATAGCCTCTATAAGAAGCGATCACGGTGGAGAATTCCAAAATTCATACTTTGAAGAATATTGCGAAGAGTATGGAATTTCTCATAATTTTTCAGCACCAAGGACGCCTCAACAAAACAGTGTCGTAGAACAGAAGAATAGATCACTGGTAGAGCTTGCAAGGACAATGCTCAGCGATGCAAATCTTCCTAAATATTTTTGGGCAGATGCAGTTAGTACAGCATGCTTCGTAAGCAACCGTGTCAATATTCGACCACTCCTCAAAAAGACTCCGTATGAGTTGTTCAAGGGAAGAAAACCAAATATAGCATTCTTCCACATATTCGAATGCAAATGCTTTGTTCTCAACAACAACAAAGATAATCTCGGTAAGTTTGATGAGAAATCCGACGAAGGTATATTTCTTGGTTACTCTCTTTATAGTAAAGCATTTAGAATTTTTAATAAGAGAACATTTACTATTGAAGAATCAATTCATGTTTCGTTTGATGAGACTAACCCCTCGAAAGAGGATAATATTATTATGAATGATGATGATGATATAGTAGGTTCTGTACAACAACAAGAAGAGATTTCAAAGAATCAAGAAATACCACAAGAAGATGTCACTCAAATCATTGAAGAACATCAAGATCTTCCGAAGGAATGGAGAACGCATAGAGATCACCCGATAGATAAAGTTATTGGTGATATTAGCCAAGGCGTTGCAACTCGACTTAATCTAAAGGATGCTTGTCTCAACATGGCTTTTGCGTCTCAAATTGAACCAACCAAGAATGATGAAGCTTTAGGCGACGACCAATGGATTGTAGCAATGCAAGAAGAACTCAATCAATTCGAAAGAAATCAAGTTTGGAGTCTTGTACCAAGACCAGACCATAAGCACATCATAGGAACGAGATGGGTGTTCAAGAACAAACTTGACGAAAATGGGATCATAGTTCGTAACAAAGCAAGATTGGTCGCGCAAGGCTACAACCAAGAGGAAGGAATTGATTTTGATGAAACATTCGCTCCGGTAGCAAGGTTAGAAGCAATTAGATTACTACTTGCTTACGCTTGTTTTATGAATTTTCAGCTGTTCCAGATGGATGTCAAAAGCGCTTTCCTGAATGGGTACATTAATGAGGAAGTCTACGTCAAACAACCTCCGGGTTTTGAAGACTTCAAGAATCCCTCACATGTCTACAAACTGAAAAAGGCACTTTACGGACTAAAACAAGCACCAGGAGCATGGTATGACCGCCTTAGCAATTTCTTATGTGAGAAGGGATTTACAAAAGGAAAGGTTGACAAGACACTGTTCATAAAGAAGATCAAAGGAAACACTTTATTGGTTCAAGTCTATGTCGACGACATCATCTTCGGATCAACAAACAAAGAGCTTTGCGAAGAATTCTCGCTTATGATGCAAGGAGAGTTCGAGATGTCCATGATGGGAAAATTGAATTATTTTCTTGGACTACAAATCAAGCAAACTAAGGATGTCATCTTCCTCAACCAATCCAAGTATTGCAAAGAATTGTTGAAGAAATTCGATATGGACAGTTGCAAGGTGATGTCCACTCCTATGGGATCCGGAACGTACGTTGATCAAGATGAATTCGGTACTCCAGTTGATATAACAAAATATCGAGGTATGATCGGTTCATTACTATATTTGACGGCAAGCCGTCCTGACATTATGTTTAGCGTTTGTTTGTGTGCACGCTTTCAAGCAAGTCCGAAGGAATCGCATCTCACAGCCGTAAAGAGAATCATAAAGTATCTCAAAGGGACAATGAACGTCAGATTATGGTATCCTAAAGGTAGTATTTGTTCTTTAGTTGGTTACTCTGACGCTGACTATGCAGGATGTAAGATCGATAGAAAAAGCACAAGTGGTACATGTCACATTCTCGGGAATGCATTAGTGTCATGGGCCTGCAAGAAGCAAGCGTGTGTGGCACTCAGTACAGCCGAAGCGGAATATATTGCAGCAGGAAGTTGCTGTGCACAAATTCTGTGGCTCAAGCAACAACTCCTCGATTACGGTATAGATCTCGGTTGCATTCCTCTTAGATGTGATAATACAAGTGCAATCAATATTACAAAGAACCCGATCATGCATTCAAGAACAAAACATATAGATATCCGACATCACTTCCTTCGAGATCACGTATTGAATGGAGATGTAGATGTTACTTTCATCGACACGCACAATCAACTCACCGACATCTTCACCAAACCTTTGGCGAAAGAATCATTCTACAAAATTCGGCGAGAGCTTGGGATTCTTAATGAAGGTGACATCTGACCTTTTCTCTAATATGTGTATGCATTATTTGTGTTATGTTTTCATGTGTATGCATTCTGTTTTTAAGTATTTTTCAAAAATTCGCGTGTGTTAATCGATTAACCATATGGGTTAACCGATTAACACTGTTAAATTTTCAATTCTGACTCAATTTTTTGATGTGTTAACCGATTAACCTATATGGTTAACCGATTAACACTGTTAAATTTTCTAAAAATCAGAAACGAAAATTAATTAAATTTTTGAAAATATTATATATGATAAATGCATTTTTTATGTGGTCCATATTCTCTTAAGAGTCCAAATCCATATCTAAAATCATATCCCCTCTCAAAGAGTTTTGTGGAACTTCCCTCTTCAAACCCTAACTTCCTCTCTCCCACTCTCTAAAGTTGGATAACTCCTTATAACCATCCCCATAACTTCTCAAACCCTAACTTCCTCAGAACCCACAACTTCAGTTCTCTCAAACTTTCATCCATGGCATCCTCACGCAAAGGAAAGGGAAAGCTTCCTGAGTATGCATCAGAATCTGATGACGACAGCATTCCAATGGAAACCACCAAAAAGAGGCGCATGGATTTCAATGTTCGTGTTCGTCAACTTCTGCCGGTAAAGTACGTAAATCTTCGAGATTTTCCTGCAATTTCTTTTGACTTTCCTACACTATTGGAATATCAGCGCATCGACAAGTTCGTCACCGACTCTGGTATTATTTATCCTGATGTTAAAGCTTTTATGAGTAAGATGATTGTATATCTGGACATGGATGAGAACCACATGATCCGTTCCACCATTAGAGACCATGAGTTTGTTGAGAAATTATCCACCCTTGCTAGACACCTTAAGATTCCATCAAAAGGCTGCTTCCTGAGGAAAGGTGTAAACCATGTAGATGGACCCTGGGCAAATTATGATAAAATGGAGTATTACTATCAGATTTGCAGGTTCCCAAAAGAAACAGTTATTGCAAATTCTCGCACCGCTCGTATGCTGTGCTATGCCAAGAATCTGACGGTATCTGATCGAATGCTTCATTACATTATCTGCTATGTCCTCATCCCAAAGGATTCCAACCATTCTCAGATTAATGACTTAGAGATGCAGCTTTTGTACGCAATCAAGAATCGCATAAGGGTCAATTGGATTCTGACCATCATGTATCATCTGCAACAGCAACTTCAGTGCATCACACGGTTACCATATGCTCGGTTGATTTCGAGAATCCTGGAATTAACTGAACTATACCTCAACAGGGAACCGTCCTCCAAGATGGAACCTACAACTAATGAGATCAATGAGATTAATATTGTCAAAAATACTGGTATCATCAAAGCGGCTGACAGTACCTACAGGTATACCGATGACGGTCCTGTCCATCACGCGTATCCAATGCCTGAAGGGGGTCTTACAAGTGAGTTTCTCTATACAACCATGATGAACCAGCATCGAGAGTCAATGAATATGCATAGAGAGACCTCCCGAGCCATTGCCTCCCTCAGAAACCTCATTCTTAACCCTCCACATTCCAACACCCGAGTTGTGGACGAAGAGATTGAAGAAGAGGATGATAGTGAAGAAGAAGAAGATGATGATGTGGATATGCCTGATGAGGATCTTTAGAGAATATGTTGCTATTGATGTCTTTTATTGCATTGTTTTCTAGTTTTTGATGTTTTATGCTTTCATTTTTGTTTGAACTCTGTTTTTGTTTGGCATTGTAACTCGTACAATATTCGCAGTATTGCTGTCTTTTAATTTCAGCATGCTTTGCTTCCATATTCTTGTGATTGCTTGCATTATTGGTCTATCTAGTTTTCTTTCTTGAAAGCTCCTTCCTTTTTGCTTATGACAAAGGGGGAGAAGAGCTTTGGCTTTCTTATGTCTATGTGTGCAGAATTTTTGCCTATGTATTCGATAGGGGGAGTTCATGGACATAGGGGGAGAAAACAAGATCACTGCTAATCATCGTCAAAAATTGCACAAGATCATTTTGGTTGTCATCATCAAAAATGGGGAGATTGTAGAAGCAAGCTTCATCTCAAAGTTTTGATGACGTCAACATCAAGATCAAGAATATTTCATCTGTGCAAAAAGGCAAACGCTTTCAAAAGACCAAGAGCAAGTGGAATGGAAGTGATCAACATTCAAAGCTTCATGAACATCTGACTGATCAACTTTCAAGTTTTGGACACAAGCTATGGTATATCAAAATTCATTAATTTAATTGATATACAAGTGTTCAACATCTTTATCATTTGATCACATTGCATAAGCATATTTTTTAAAACTATTAGAATTGGTATAACACTATTTTTATAAGCATTTTTCTGAAAAATAGCAGTGTTAACCGATTAACCATATAGGTTAACCGGTTAACCATTTCAAATTTTGAATATTTTGGTATAACGTTCAAGTGTTAACCGATTAACCATATAGGTTAACCGATTAACACTGAACGTATTTTGAAAAATGGCTTTGTTTCAAGTTCAAAAATGGTTTGAAAATTATACCAGTTCATATTTTGAATTATACTCAAATATACCTGTTGGAAAAGGTGTGTTTACACATATAAATTCTGAGTTTTTCAAATTGAAAAACAATCCTCCAATAATCAATTTCAAAACAATTCTTAAATCAAATTCACCACTTTCAAATACTTTTCAAATTTTTTCAAAAGTGTTCATATTGATCATATCTTTCATATGCATAGCATTGAACACTTGTGTTGAAATTAAATGAGTGAATTTTGATCAGAAGGAGAAGATCAATCTCAGCATTGATATTACCATTATTACTCTCAAATCAAAGTATTCAGATTACTTGTATTTTGACTTGTGATCCAGGATTGTTGGACACAAGGGTGAGTGTTTACAAGAGGATTGTTCTTGTACACTTGTTGATTTTTATTGTTTGATAGTAGGCCTCACCGGTTGATGGTGTGATAGGTTGTACTTTATTAAACAATAGTGAAAACTCTCTTTCGTGTTGAAAGGGGAGTGAAGTACTCTCGGATTGTAAGGGGAACCACTATAAATCTTGGTGTCCACCTTATTTTTCTTTCTACTGCATTCATCACCAAGAACCTAACCAGTAAAATTTCAAGAATACCGAAAAACCGGAAAAAGTCCCTAAAAGCCTAATTCACCCCCCCCTTTTAGGCATACTCTGTACTTACAATGTGCTAATGGTAGATGATGTCACATGGACACCATACACTAGTCATAGAATCCACCGTGAGTTCGAGGAGTCGTTATTATATTCAGGTTATATGTGGTGGGAGACCATGGTGGCTAAACACTTGCCTGAGAGGTGTATGCGATATTATAGTTATGTTTAGACTATCCTACAACCAGTTCCAGATATACCATCTTCAGGTATTGACTAGGGTTTCAGAGTAACTTCATCAGCTCTAGTCGTGCCATTAAAGATCGAGCAGTCATTGTTCAACATCCCTCGCAGTGTGAGGATGATTACTTAGAGTGGCACCTCACTGTATAACACCCTCACATCACCCCACCTACAGCTGATGCCAGACCTTATGATGAAGAAACATCTATTGATGACGTGTCGCCGCCTCTTCCAGCAGATCACGCTGATGACCAACATCGCTTCTAGACGATTGCAATTATTATAGATAACCTCATGGGTTTGGTAAACCCATATGGCGAGGTTTATACTAGATTATCTCGGGTTGCACACATAACTCGTGAGAGGCCTATTTAGATATATTTTCTATTATTTGTATAATTTGTATATTACTCAAACATCTTAATTTGTATATTATTCAAACATCTTTATTTGCTAGAATCATTGATCTTTCTTAAATTGCAACATGAACATTAACTAACATATGACAATGGATTACATAACTTAAATAAAAAAAACTTAAGATTACAATATGATTAATAAATACAAAAAATATAAACACTATCAGACGCTTCTGGACGTTTCAACATCTCCATTATGTCGTCAACAAATCTTGAAAATTTAGCATCTAACTCGTTCATCCCCTTTGTTATCATATGACGAAATGATATCTACATTTCTTTCACATCTTCGTTAGTCTTCAACTCAATAAAGTTGTATTTCACCCTCCTGTTTGTATCAATCAAATCTTCACGAAACTCGATATTTCTCACCTTTCTGTTTTCGGTATCAGGTAACAATTCATTTAACTTCGACGTCAGGTCCGTAATCACAAGAGATGCAGTGACATCTGAAAGTCGGAACTCTACAGTAGGTGAAACTCCGTTGAAGTACACTTCTGCCTTAATCAAAAATTGAGGAAGAAACATTTTATTTAGATGTGTTTACCAAACAATATGTGTCCCTCTATTTAAACAACTTTGTATTTATTCTGGACCATACAAACTGTTTGTGCAATCACAACCATCCAAAACTGTCGACAATATCCTGATCATCCAAAAAATCAAATAAATAACACTATCAAAAATTTCACTTAGATTTAAATTTTCGATATCTAACATATAAATTTTAAATTTTCAAAAATATTTATAATTTATCAATATATCGAAAAATTTAAAAATACTACCAAAAATTTTGTTAAGTACTGAAAATTTTATATAAAAATTTAGTGTATTTTTTAGTCGGGGACAGTTTTAAAAATATAAAAGTTTTGGGGTGCTAGAAATAATTTGGGGTGGTAGGTTAAATTTTCCAAACCCGGTTAGATGAAAGACGACATTCACGGTAACCCGGCCCGTCTCAGTATGAGAAGTTAATCAGGGTTTCAATTTTGATTCAAAACACAGTCACCGTTCCCAACCACTTCACCACCATAACCAACCACCGCTAACCTCCGTTTTCATCACCCCCAGAAACTCGCACCTTCATCTATTCAACCACTCAGGGTTATAGACATGGGTAAGAAAAACAAAACAAGGAACGAAAATGGCGACGGCACCTTAAAACAATCCCCCTTGACTCTCTTTGTTTCCAACTTACCCTACTCCTTTACAAACCCTCAGGTAATTTCTTTCATTCGTTCGTTCATTCATTCAATTTTTTTCGCCATTGTTTTCTGTTATGCTAACTTGTTAATTCAATTCAGCTTGAGGAAACTTTCAGTGAAGTTGGACCTGTTAGGCGTTGCTTCATGGTAACACAAAAAGGTAAGTAACTAAGCTTGAAGCACGGACAACTGGAAACACGACACTGACACGTCGACGCCGGTGATAATTTGAAAAAAAATAATAAATTAGTTGACTAGATAATAGTGTCAAATTCAGACACTTGTTTTCAGAGGTGTTGGTGCTGCTTTAATTAGTTGAATAGATAATAGTGATTTTTCCCCCTCTAACATCTATGCTTAATCATTCTCAGGGTCTACTCAACATCGCGGTTTTGGTTATGTCCAATTGTAAGTTCAGTTCTATTCCAATTCCTATGTGCTTGTCTTACATTACCAGTTCACTGCACTTTTTCAATTTCAAACTTTAGTTTGTGTTGTCTTGTGATCATTGCTTATTTCAAACTTTAGCAGATTTCGAACTAATTGTCATTGTTTGTTTAGTACAATTTTAGTACAAAATGTTTCCAAATAGCAGCTATTGCAGCATTATAGCACTGTTTCGTAGTGGAATTTGGGGAAACAATTATTTTTCGCGATATGTGATTGACAACATTGGAATGAATGGTATTCAACAGAACGTCATCTTTGTAACTAAAAATAGTTGGTTCTTTTTGGTAAGTGCAATCCGATTGCGTTATCTGGGTGTTGAAAAATCGCAGTAAATTCCTAAAGATGGTACTGTTGGTTTGCATAGTGGGGAGATACACTTAATTTAAGATTTATTAGTTTTATAGTGTTCGCTTATATAATGACAGGCTAGTCTTTGTTTGATGTTCGCTCTGCATGTGGTTGTGGTATTTCGTGGTAAACTAATCTGTAATCGTAATATGTCTATTGAATCTTTCTTGTGTGTTTTCTTTCACATATATTAGAATTAGTTTTTTGGGTTTGGTATTGATTGGTGTCATCTTCAGTGCTGTTGAGGCAGACGCTAACAGTGCCATTGAGCTGAAGAACGGTTCATTGGTTGGTGGCCGAAAAATTGCAGTGAAGCACGCAATGCCCCGTCCTCCCCGTGAAAATAGAAGATTGAAACCAGATCAAGGTTGAATATTGCTACCCTTTTAATTCTGTATCAGATAGAGCATGCAGTGATGTTATGCATACTTTCCTAATGATGTACAAATGATTTGAATTTATTATTGATGCCCTCCTTCCCCCTCTCCTTTTTTATTTCTTTCTTATTCTTTCTTTTATGATGCAATAGAGGGCAAGGACAATGATCTCACAGAGTCAAAAAATGATGATAAAGACAGTTTATTACCTGTAGCAGAGAAGCCTGTTCCAGTTCCAAAGGAAGAAGGTTGTGATGTGTTCACGTGCATTTGATTAGCCTTACTATTTTCCCGTTTATATATTCGTGGCTTTTTATTAATATTATATTTCATTTGTTTTAGAAGGGACAGTTTTGAATAAACAAAAAAACTCAAGGAAGCCTGTGGAAATAAAAAAAGCAGCTCTTTGTAATAATGTAGCAGATGAGGGGGGTGGCTCAGAAAAGCAGAGGTATATAATCTACTCCCTTTTTCTCAGTTGTACTCCCGCCATGAAAGATGATTTTTTTAATGGTTGAGATTAAGAGACAATGATCTGGTCCGATCCTTACAATCTGGATGTTTCTTTTATAAATCATGAACGCATATATCATTTCTAAAAGGCTATTCCTTCCTCTTTGTTTTTTCTTTTGGCAGGGTTGCTAGAACAGTTATATTCGGTGGTCTCATGAATTCTGCCATGGCTGAAGATGTTCACCGTCAAGCCAAAGATATTGGCACTGTGTGCTCTATTAAGTCTCTCTCAAGGAATGATCTTCAGCAACATGGTAACTGCTGATTTTATCTATTCAAATCATAGACATGATATGTTTTATGTCTATTTATTGGCGTGACATGTTGATGTTAATGTTATGATATAAAAAATATATTGTTTTTACTTGTTTAGTAATTATAATAGAATATGATGTATTTCTGTCATTTTCAGTTCATATTTTCCCATTGTTTTGCACTTGGTGTTAAGCAATCTCGTGGTTAATGTATGAGGCAGGTTCTAATGTAGAGTTGTTCCTGTCATGCGCTTTGAAGTTGTCAATCATACCGTTTAAAATTTGAATGCTAAGCCTTTTCTTTTTATGTTTAAACATCTAGTTGTGTTGTATCCCATACAATGTTGTCAATTGTGAATAGCGGAAAATACCAGATTGTTTAAATTCCGCTATGCAGTATAGCACCACTATACTGGCTATTTGAAAACATTTTGTACTAAATAGCTTATTATGGAACAATAGCGGTTAGACCAAATTCTGCTACACTATAATGGTATAGCATCACTATTGCAGATATTTAACAACATTTATCCCATACGATCAACTGTATTGAGTATGCTGTAAGGACATTGGAGTTTGTTCTTTCACTAAAATTTCTATAGTGATGGTTTTCCACTTCGGATGTAGATCAACAAGATTGAATGATGTATTATGTTTAGAGTTATAGGGTCATGCACTGCTATTGTAATTTTATTTTACAGTGACAACTATTAAGAAATCGCCATTTCGGCAGGAATGAGATGTTGTGGCAGAATAGCGGACTCTCAGTGGATGCCAGTGTAAAACAAATTTACACTGACAGTGCATGGCCTTTAAACTCTTATGGTTATAAAGATTACTTATACTTAGGATAATTACTGTCATTATGAAAATTTTCTCAGGTCTGCTGCAAGATGGCTGTACTTTGGATGCTTCAGCTGTACTATACACTAGTGTAAAATCAGCTCGTGCTTCTGTCGCAACATTGCATAGAAAAGAGATAGGAGGCGGAACTGTTTGGGCACGCCAACTTGGTGGTGAGGTAAAGTGTTTGTCATAGATAAAATTACAGGATAATATCTTCACACACTGGATAGTATCTTTTATGTTGAGGGATAATTTCTAGCCATTTAGGAGAGGCTTTACTGATTTATATTATTAATAAATGAATAAAATGAATATTTTTTCTTTGTAATTGATAAAGGAATATTTTAGCTTTGTCATATAATTTTGACTTCATGCTATTGTATGGACTATGGAATGTGATAATTTCTTCTAAAATTCAAATCTAAAAAACCTATTTTCTTCATCTTCCTCTCTTGAAAAGTCAAATAATAACTATAGGTTTCTTTCTGCAACCGATAATGAAAAAATGACATCAATGCATGCATTGTCTTCACAAATAGGAAGTTTCATCATGGGAACTTGTGATATCTGATGCCCCTAGAGCATTGAAAGGGTTTCATTTTCGGTGCAGTCCCAATTTATCATGTTTTTTACACAATTTCTCATGTTAGAGAAAGGTATTAATTAAGTTGTTTTGATTCATTTCCTTTTATCTGATTCTGATATGTGACAATCAGCTCTTTAAAGTAGAAGTGGTGTTAATCTTCCCTGCCCAACATTTCTATAAACTATGTTCTTCTTCTTATAATTTGAATTTCTTAAACCAGTTTCTAACAATAACTTCATTGCCTCTTTTTGTTGTATTGATTTATAATTTGGTCATAGATAAAGTTAACTTCCCCCTGTTTAATGAATATGATCATGCATGAAATCTTATGTTAACATTTTTGTTGCATGCGGGTCAGGGATCCAAGACTCAAAAATGGAAGCTTATTGTTAGAAACCTTCCTTTCAAGGTTTGATCTTTCGAGTTACTAAACATTAAATACTATTTTTTGGAGACCTTGTTTCCTAACCACTTAACTAAATATGGATACAGGCCAAAGAAAATGAAATAAGTGATGTGTTTAAATCTGCGGGGCCTGTATGGGAGGTATTCATTCCACAGAAGTCCGACACAGGGTATATATTCCTTTTCTTTTCCTGTCATAAATTGTTTCCATATAGTTCTATACACTATGTTTTCTTAAGCGGTTTTCCCCTCTTATTTCCCATGTGCAGTCTTTCAAAGGGTTTCGCCTTTGTAAAATTCACCTGCAAGCAAGATGCTGAAAATGTATGAACTATTTTAGAAGGTTTGACTTTACATGCTGATTTGTATTCTAAAAGCACCTGTAAATAAATTTCCTGTTACTGTACCAGGCCATTCGAAAGCTCAATGGATCGAAGTTTGGGAGTCGTCTCATAGCTGTTGATTGGGCTGTTCCAAAAAAGATATTTAGTAGTGATACCAATGATGCTCCCGCTTCAGAGGAAGGTAAGTTGTTTCTTAAGTGGAAATGATACTGCCATCGGCCATTCTTATCTGTATATGACACGGGATTTTGGAAAGGTTCTTAATATTTGGATGTTTTTACTCTAGATTCATTTGAAGAAAAAATCGACTTGATCAAAGAAAATCATACAGCATAAAAGTCCAGTGCTTATACCCCAGTTCTAGACTATGTTTAGCATGAGTTATTTTGGCATTAAAAGCAACATTGAAATTAAATCTAAAAATAAGAACTTTAGAAATAATGCTAAATTTATTTAGAAGCAGTAGTATTCAACCAATCAAAAACACAATATGAGGCAAATCGGTTCAAATACAATTATACAACAACATATAATATGTTACATATTACCGCAACAAAATTATAAAAAAGGCACAATACATCATAAATAAGGCGTCCCTTCACATCAGAATGGTGACCTAACTAAATGTTGGAGTGGACAAAACGTACTTTTTTAAATGAGGGATCCGATAAGTGTCTCTGGTGTCTGAAATGTGGACTCCCCTAAAACCAGGGTGTCCATGCTTAATAGCTATAAAATGTTATAGGAAGGCAGCTAGGCTGCACTACTGAGATGGGCCTAAGACACTTGCAATCTCAACTATGCAGTCCGGTATGCGCATACTGCAGTAAGAGAAACATTACAATGATAGGAAAATGTATTTTTCTAATAGGGGCTAAATGGGTAATTGTCTATGAAGCCCGGACTTGGACACGGACACGGGACACGATACGTTCCTGGGTTTCTTAATTATTATTTTTCATTTGAAATTCATTATCTGAAATATGTACCCAACTCTAGAAAAATTTATGCTCAAACTATTTATATAAGACATTCTTTAACTTTGTTTCAAACTATTTAAATAAGACATCATTTATGGTTTCTTTAGGACAACAAAAGGCGTCAGATGAAGATGGTAGTACTACTACAGATGATGATGTTGAGGATACCAACAAACAATCTGATGAAGGAGATGATAGTGATATTGATGGTGTAGTGGAGGAAGATGTTCCTTCTGAAGATGATTTTGACAAGGAAGCAGACATTGCAAGAAAGGTTCTTAACAATTTGATTACATCCTCCTCTGCTAGAGATGCATCTGTAAATACGGATTCTATGTGTTCCGAAGAAAATAAGGAGCCAAAATCTGAGGAAACTGTTAAGGATGCCATTAGTGAAGCGCCTAAAGAGTCTGACAAAGTTTTAGCTACTTCTAAGTCTGAGACTTCCAGCAGGTTATCTAACCCTAAGGAAACAGAAGATGATCTGCAAAGAACAATTTTTATAAATAATCTTCCCTTTGAATGTGATACCGAAGAAGTGAAGCAACGATTTTCTGCATTTGGAGTAGTAGAATATTTTGCTCCTGTTCTCCACCAATTGACCAAGTATGTCCAAGAATACTTTTTGAGTGTCCGTGTTTCACTTATTATTATTATTATTATTATTACTAATTTTCACACTCCTCTATTACTCAATGTAGGCGTCCACGAGGAACTGGTTTTCTTAAGTTTAAAACCGTTGAAGCAGCTAATGCTGCAATTTCAACTGCCAATGCTGCTTCTGGGATGGGTATTTTAGTGAAGGGTAGACCATTAAAAGTTTTGAAAGCTCTGGACAAGAAAACAGCTCATGACAAGGAACAGGAGAAAGAAAAAAACGAGGTTCATGACCACCGCAATCTTTACTTGGCAAAGGTTTGTCTTCTCCTCTGTACCTCTTGTGTAACAGGCTGTGGTAGCTAATATGCAATAGGAGAGTAACATTTGTATTCTTTTAATATTGTAATAGGAGGGACTTATTCTTGAGGGGACTCCAGCTGCTGAAGGAGTTTCAGCCAGTGATATGGCAAAACGCAAAGAGTGAGTATTTTATGGTTGAGTGCAAAAGCCGTTTATAATTTTAACTCACAAAGTGTCTCATTGGTTTTAATTATATATGGCTATGGCTTATGTATGCTACATTAGAAGGACAATTGAACGGCCTATTTAATCATTGTGGTTTTCTTTCTATTTTGTTAAATATTGGAATTATCCACTTTTGATCTTAGCGCGCAAGAGGAAAATAAACGGACTAGTTTTTATTTCCTATTCTGAATTTCCTTATTATTTTATGTCGTATTGATCTTCCATATTTGGGGGCACATATGTTGTTATTTTTCTGCTTATAGTACAATTCCTGTCACTGATTTACTGATCTTGCATTATTATTTTATTAAAAATTCGTAGGTTAGAAAGGAAAAAGAAGACGAAGCTTCAATCTCCAAATTTTCATGTTTCAAAAACTAGACTTGTTATCTACAACTTACCTAAGTCAAAGACTGAAAAACAACTAAAGAAGCTTTGCATTAATGCAGTCATCTCTAGAGCTACCAAGCAAAAACCGGTGATTCGACAGGTTGGTCAAATAGGCCATGACTTGAAGTTGTCAATTATTGTTTTTATATAGCTTTTGGAAACCATTCTGTTTTAAATGTTGCAAATGTACTTTGCAGATAAAGCTTTTGAAAGATGGAAGGAAAGGAAAGGCTACTCAAGAACAGTATTCCCGGGGAGTCGCCTTTCTTGAATTTTCAGAACACCAGCATGCCCTTGTTGCATTGAGAGTTCTTAACAATAATCCTGGTAAAAATAACACCCATTTCTTAATAAGGAAATACTAGCTTTGCAAATTGATCACTTTTAAAAAAATTGAGTCAATCATAAAACTTGTATCGAGAAAGAAGTGTTCAAAAAGCTTTTTTTTTTTTTTTTTTTGGTAGTCTAATGCTGTCTATTTTGACTACAGAAACTTTTGGTCCTGAACATCGGCCGATCGTGGAGTTTGCTCTTGATAATGTTCAGACATTGAAACTTCGGAAGGAAAAGCAACAATATCAGCAGCAGGCTCCTTATGATAACAACAGAAACGAAAATGATAAGGACAACACAGGAGGAGGAGGTTACACACATGGAAATGACAGAAAACGAAAATCTCAAGAGCATGTGAAACCCACAAATGAGAATGAACAAGGCGGTAAAGTGGCAAATGGAAAATCTCCTCAAGGAGGCAAATTCAAAAGACAGAAAGATAACCCCAAGAGTACAAATGCCGATGTGTTATCATCCAAAGGAAGTCCAAAAGATTCTTCGGCCCGGAAGATAAGGAATAACCAAGATGGCCGGAATCATGGCTCTAAATTACATGAAGGTAAAAATACTGCCATTGACAGTAGTATTGGAAAAAAATCAGGAAAGAAAGATGATGTGGTATATGGAAAGAGGAAGACGCAGAACCAAGAACAGGCAGGGGAACAGGTTTCTAGGAAAAGGATAAAGAAGAATAAAGATTCAGTAGGGGAGGACACGGTGGATAAGCTTGACATGCTTATAGAACAGTATAGATCCAAGTTCTCATACAAGGGTTCCCAAGGAAATGACGGTGAGAAAAGACAATCTAAACAGCTTAGAAAATGGTTCCAAACATAACTTTATTACGAAATGAATTTTGACACTTGGTACTTATTTACCCTACTTCTTTTTAGCCTCACAAGTTATTTCCAGTTTTTTCGTCTATTTTTCAATTTAATAGGATTCAACCTTTTTGTAATAGGGTTATGTCTTAGTGATTTGAGCGGATGTTAGTGTAACGTGTATCAAATATTATAATCATTTGTTTTGAATCATATCAATGAGTTGAAGTTCGATTAAAAAAAATACTAATCACTTTTAGTTTTTTATATATTGGTATTTTTAACAATTGTTTTTGGGTGCGAGACCTCTCACGGTTTTATCCTTAAAAAAAAGCACTCCTTGGGTTAGTGTGTGTTGTATTTAAATTATTCTTATTTACAATTCTCAAATAATGCGATACTATTTTGATTAGTCCGAAACAATTGCTCTTAATCGAGGAATTAGAGTGTTTGGTGAAATTGGGAGATGAAATATTGGTCATTGAAGCAAGTTTTTGATGTGACATAAAGGGGTATCTAGATTAACATTTTGACGTCCATGTCAGTGAGATGATGAGAAATAATGTGAGTGATAATGAATTTGAATAGCTGAAATAATGCGCCTTTATCCTTATATGCCGAGGGCGATTGAAACTGCTAGCGTAGGATGTAACGTGTTGCGTGGACAATCGTTAGGTTGGATTAGACTATGAGACTATGATTGCTGGAGAGTGGAATTGCTTGCATCGGGTTAGAAATAAGGTTTACCTGTTTCACGTTCCTTTTACTTAAGGTCCTCTCGTGGACCTTTTTCTACGAGCCATGCAAACAATCCAAAACAGTTTACATTCAAGATCTCTTGTTTCTTACAAAATCAAATGCATCTTTTCTTTGAGAGATACAAATGCTTTTATTTGAATGAACTACCTCAATTCACCATAAGTACTTGAGTTCTCCAAAGCCCTTCATTTTAATTTACGCTGATAATTTTTTAAAGTAGTTTTCTCAATCAAATCATCTCATGTAATAATAATATCGTCAACATATATAAGTACAACCTGTTTTCCTCTTTATGTACGTTTTAAAAATAAAATGTGATTTCCTTGACTTTGCTTATAATCCAAATACAACACTGTCTTTGAGAATATTTCAACCCATACTCTAAGGGACTGCTTTAGTCCATATAAGGACTTCTTCAATCGACACATCTTGTTGGCTCAACCCGTGTTACTAAAATCGGGTGAAATCTCTATATACACTTTCTCTTCTAAGTTTTCATGCATGAATGCATTTTTAACATCAAATTATTGTAATTACCATTCAAAATAAGTAGTAAGAGCTAATAATATTCGAACAATATTCATCTTTGCTATAAGTGAAAATGTCTCCTTGTAATCAATGTCATATGTCTGAATATAATCTTTTGCCACTAGTCTTACCTTGTAATGATCAATGTGCCATCTAATTTGCGATATACAAAATAAATACATCAACTAATTCTTGCCTCTGAAAATTTTCTCATGTACCATTTTTCTTAAGAGCTTCCATTTTTCCACTCATAACTCGAGCTAAGTTTTTCTGTTTCATTGCTTCTTCAACAAATAATTGGTTTCTCACATAATCAATGGCTCCAATAAATCTTTGATATTGTATGGAAAAATATATATATGAGACATATTGAAAAATATGATATTTATACTTGGTGGGACAAGATTTTTTTTTTATCTCTTCTCAAATGAATGGATAAATCATTCAAATCAATATCATAAGTATCATAGATTTTATAATGACCGATATGAAAATTATTTTCTTAGTACTTACCTTTGATTTAGACGATTGAATTTGTTTTTGGAGAATATTGAAATTATTTTTTCTCTACTATAATTGGTTTCAAAGGTGATGGTTCTTACAAAATAAAATACAATGAAAGATTGAAAATAAGACTATATGTAGATTCAAGACCATGACTATGAGTATGTTGATTCACATTAGACGATATCTAAGACTCAAAAGTAGACTCAAGTGTTTTATGAAAGTTATGGTTGAGGATCATAAACTCAAACTTAGAGTGAGAGTCATTCGTGTCCGCCCCCTCATACTAAGAACAAGTGATGTAAGACACATTTTCGTAAAAGGTGATATCTTTAGAAATAAAGTACTTACGATTGGGAGGATGATCATATTTATACACTTTTTGTTGGGTTGATAACCCATAAAATCAAAGACACATTTAAGGGCATACAAATCCAACTTAGTTCAGTGTTGCTTATGGACATGGACAAAAGCTACACAATCAAATACTCGAGATTCGAGATCCTACAACATAGAAACAGAAGAAAATGGTGATATCATAAACTGAATAAGACTAACATTACCTATAATACGAGATGACACACAATTAATTAGATAAACAACACTCAAACTACTTCACCCGAATATGATTTTGGAAGAGACATCTGGAAGAGAAAAGCTCAAGTGACTTAAAGTAAGTGACAAAATTTCTTTTTACCACCCATTTTTTTTGGAGGTGTCGACACATGTGAATTCATGAATGATGTGAGTTTACAGGTAAATCTGTAAAATTATGATTGACAAATTCTTTACTATTGTCATATTGAACAAATAATTGTGATACTTCTGATTTATTATTTATCAAGAAAATCTAAATTATTCGAGAACAATCATCAATAAAAGAAACAAACCATCCTATATTAGAAATGTTAGAAATAAGAGCAATCCTTAAAATCAAAATGAATAAGATCAAATAGTTCAACACTTTTAGTTAGACTTGAAGGAAAAAGAGTTCAATTATGTTTAAAAAGTTGAAAAATATAAAATTTAAAAGACTCAATAGATTATTTTAAAAATAAGAATGAAAAACATACACTTTATTAATAAAAAAGGAGGATGATCTAGACGTTTAAGCTGAAGTTATATTTGGGAGAAAGAAGATGACTTTGTCTATAATTGAAGTGTAAAAGACATCACCTTAACTTATGCATTAGAGAGATAATATAATCCTTCATGTTTCTTAGCAAATCCAATCATATTTCCAATTGCAAGATCTTGAAAATTACAATAAGAATATAAAAATATAGCTGCACAATTATTATCCTCTATAAGTTTACAAATAAAGATAAAATTGTTTCATAGACTAGGAATGCGAAACACATATTTCAATTTAAAAACTTGAAGATCAATGCCTTTACAACCATTAATCCGAATATTCGAATATGATAACCATTTGCAATAATAATTATAGAATGTTGGAAAGAGAAATAATCATAAAAAATGTTTGAGAATCAAATGTCATGTGATGTGTGACATCAAAATAAAAAAGGGTAATGTTAACTTGTGCCCTTAGGGCACATGTTAAGAACTAAATTAAGAAATATTGTCTTGGAAATTGTGTATAAATTTTAATTAAAATATAAAATTAATTTTTAAATCGTTTTTTCCAATGCAAATTTACTATAAGTGGTTTTCTTAACATGTGTCCAAGGGCACAAGTTAACATTACCCAATAAAAAATTCAAACACTTTTGAAGTCAATATCAACAACATTAAATGCGAAAATCACAATGGATGTATTTTAAAGCATATTGGTTGATTCTTGCAAAAACTTCTTCTCAAGAGATCAAAAATAAATAGTAGCAAAGAAACACGCAAGCTCCGTTGCCATTTTTCTCTTTTTTTAATGAAAACAATTAATTTTTTGGATGAACAATGCCGAGATACGAGCAGTGTCACGAATGAATAATAACAACATGTGAAAAGTGTCGCGGATGAACAATATTGGCGCGTAAAAGAATGTCAACGGAATTTCAAAAGGCTGCACTTAAAAGGAGAACAAAATAAATCACAATGATGACAATTAAGATTTAAGCGAAACAAGATTCTAAAATCGAAAACCGTGATACCATATAAGAATAAATAGTTTAATATATTTTTAAAATGTACTTCACAATAGAATAATAAACTAATTTAAATAAAAAGAAATCTATATCTAATGAACTTACTTAATAAACTTCATCTTAATAAAATAAATAATTAATTACAATTTTGATTTCTACGAAATTGATTCTTTTATTCTTAATTTAAATAGTTTTTGTTCTTTAAATTTAAACCGTTTTTCTTTCAATCTCATACTTTTGTACTTAAAATTAACGATGTTTTTTATTTTTTTTATGATAAACTATTTATAAAATATGATAAATCATCGTATATAAATATATTATTGAACTTTGTAGATATAATATTAGATAAAAAATAAAAAATCTCATCGAACTTTTATGAAAAAACACGAGACATGAACTCAAACAATTTGAGTTTAAAATAAAAGGATGAAAATAGTTTGAATTTAAAATTAGATGATAAAAATCATATTTATAAATTAGTATGGTTAATTGTCATATTTAAAATAAGATTTATTAATATATAAGCAAAAAGCAAGAAAACTCAACAACTTCATAATAACTACGAGGACAATCCATGATGATCTTGTAAAAATAAATAAAGAAGTTAAAAAAGGAAATATAATATTAAATAATATATTTTTAATTTTTATGATTAAGAGAAACATATATTCTTATTGGATATATGTCTCTTAAATTGCATATTTTTACTTGGGTATAACTATGAAAAAAAGTCTGAATATAAATTGGTCGTATTTTATCAGAAAGGGATCTATGATCTGTCACGCGTCGTTGATCTGCTAGCTGTCTATCGAAGGTATGGTGTAACACCCTTCTAAACCCCACGGAAAATATATGCATAATCAGAGTAAAATTAACATGCATCCAAATAAAAAGGGCGTCACACAAAACTTGCACCACATCAAAACAATCTGTCATGCTCATTAATATTTCAATAAATAATCATGCTTTACAAAATTTCAGTTTGCATGCAGCAGCGGATTCATTAATGAAAATCCTTTAAAAGAAACATTTACTTTCATCATATAAAATCAACATCTCTAGGCACTAAGGCCATCATCTCATTATCTCAATTACTCCAAATATGAAAACATAACTTAGGTTACATAATGTAATCCTAAAACACCAGCAATCGATCCCCGTGTTACACGACCAGAGCATGACTCGACCCATAAATAATTACTAAACCGCTACACACGTAGCGACCTCGAACTACAAGCAGAACTTCATAAAGGCTTCCAACAACCTAATCTGCAATGCCTCATAGAGCATTATAAAACAGCAGAAGGGTGAGAAATATTACCATAATAATCAAAGCATAAAATCATGTATACATAGGTATCATATAATTAACTCCTATTTCTCACCACAATTCAACTCATAGTCATTTACATCGTCACTTATATTTATATACAACATGAATATTCACCAAGCATTTTACATCATGCATACATCCACAATTCCACAATCTTAACATTCACACGTAAGCATCTCTTCATGCACGCTTCATAAGTATTCAACAAACATCTCATTCACATGCATACTTCACAATTTCACAATCTCATCATTCACACATAAGCATCTCTTCATGCATATGTCATATATTAATGTGACTCAACAACTCAATGCAACTCATGCAATGCGGTACCGACTCTCGTTATCTTTTTTCGGTTTTTACATTAAACCGGGTCCACTCTTCTAGACCGATAACCCGTTATCTTTTTTTCGGTTTTTACATTAAACCGGGTCCACTCTTCTAGACCGATAACCACAAAGGCCCGTCCTCTAAGCCTTCAAACCCACTCTTCTAGGTTTGGGACAAGCCACTAGTTTCCACAAAACTAACAGACATTGCCTCTTGACTAAATGATGCATGTACAATCAACCACAACAAATGCACTTAAGACCGACATCTTAATCTCATGCATTCAAATAATTCATCTCTTCAAGAATTACATTATGATTGCACACACAACATATTCACATAACATTCATCGATGTATTCATAATTCAACACTATCACCACATTATCACTCACAATGCACACATATCCACGATATGTTCTCATGCATTCTTCACAGTTATCAAACAATGCACACATATCCACGATATGTTCTCATGCATTCTATTCATACCACCATATACCAACAATATACATTCACAATTCAATGTCATCACCGTATTATCAACAATGCACACATATCCATAATATGTTCTCATGCATTCTCAAGTAATTCATCATACAAGAATTACATCATGCTTACACGCATAACACATTTACCACGCAATGTACATATATTCACGATATATTCTCACGCATTGTTCATACATAATCGCATCCAATCAATACAAACATCATATTTATCAAACGATGCACGCATATCCATCAATATGCTCTCATGCATTCTTCATGTATCTTAACATACAACCGCATATAAACAATATACATCCACAATACATTTTTGTATTATGTTTATTATTCATCTCATGCCATTTCATACAAGGTATACATGTCACAGTACCAATAATACAATTATAAGCTATGCACACATATATCCACAATGTTCTCATGCATACTTATTACCTAATTGTATACACATCAAGCATTCGCAAGTTCATTAGACAATACACATACATTCATCATTGTATTCACATGTATTTCTATTTATCACAATTAATACGCATCGCGAATCAACTAGGATTCACGCCCGTAGGCTACCCACAGCACACATCATCACAATAGATCATATCTATATCATATCATAGAGGCATTCCCCTATGAGAAGCAACCAACCCATCTCCACATGAACAACACAGCAAAAGAAAAATGCTGTCACATTCGCCTTCATTCGCCTGGCGAACCCTCGCAGCGAACCTTCGCCTGGCCTTCGCCTGGCGAACTCTCTCAGCGAACACTCGCTAGGCTTCGCCTAGCGAGACTTCCCAGCGAGCCCAAGTCAGTAGCTACTGACTTCATTCGCCACCATTCGCCGGCACCTTCGCTGGGCGAACCTTCGCTATCCAACTTCGCCTGGCGAACCCACCAGCGAAGTCTACTGGGACTTAAATATAATTATTCGCCAACATTCGCTAGGCTTCGCCTGGCGAAGCTTCGCCTTCGCTCGCCTGGCGAGAGCCAGCGAACCTGCGCAGAACAGAACCCCATTCTGTCTTCTCCTTCACCAATACATCATCAACCCTCTCTTACACATCCAAATCAGTACAAACAACATCAATACATGTTACCCGACTATTCTACGGCATTATTACTCAGTTCCAACCGATTAAATCATCAATCTACCGATTAATCCAACATTTGCCCTAATTGAAAAGTGATGAAAAACATCCACAAACCCAAACCCAACATACATAATAGCATACAATGATTAAATAGCAATGTTTCTCACCCTTACCTCGATTAATCGGAGCTTTGATGTCGGTTCTTGATGATTCTCCAAGTTTTCCCTTTTTCCTCTTCATTTCTCCTCTTCTTCTTTCTTTCTCTTTTCTTTCTTTCTTTCTATCTTTCTCTTTCTCTCCAATCCCCTTTTTATATCCTTTTATTTCTTTTCTTTTCTTTTCTCTCTATCATTTTCTTTCCATTATATTTACTTTCTCAAAACATCTATCAATCCATTAAACAAACATCTAATTATTCAAATAATTAGAATAATCCAAATAAATCAATTAATTAACACAATTAATTATTTAATGAAATTTGGGCTGTTACATATGGAGGAGGAGGGGGTGTACCTGAAACACACTTCGATATCAAAGTAAGTGACGAGTAGAGTGGTAGCAAGTACAGAGAGAGAGAGAGTAAGAGAATTAAGTTACCCGACCCTCTAGTGAGTGAAGAGGGTATTTACAGTGAACTCCCAGCGCAGGGCCAACAGTTACCTAGCACTGAGTTGGACTGCCAGACCCAGTGTTAGTAACTGTTAAGGCTGACGTGGCGTCGTGAAGACCAGCACGTGGTCTTCGCCCTAGGATAACTGTTCCGCACTATCCGAGAGGAAGAAGATCGAATCTCCAAGACGTGGATAGTTACTTTATGACGTGTCCCTGCGTGAGGGACACGTAGAGAACGAGGGGAGAGGTCCGAGGAGCTATCCGGACAGGTTGGGTTCTGCCCGACGACGAGGGAGAAAGAGGCTGGCTGGTCGGCTGTGAGGGTCCTGCCAGACAGCTGTTGGTCTATGCATGACGGGGGAGAGGCTGAGTTTAGTGGAACTTCTGTCGGACATCGTAATATTCTTAGGCCCAATCTCATTGGAGTTTGAACTTGCTTAGTTGTGGGCTAAGTATCGGCGCAGTCCAGAATATAAATATTCTTAAATTATTTGATTTTAACAACTAGTCCTGCAAATGTGATGAATATTTATGAATAATAGTCCTAAAAAATCAATCGATGATGTTGGAATCCAATTTAATTTTGATTTAAATTAAACTCATTTAATTTATAAATCAAATTTCGAGGCAACACTTCCAACGCGCGTGTCTTCCAAACTTAACGGCATTGGTGGTAGCAACGTTCTATGTTCTTCTTACCAAATTCAATAGCTACTATCCTAAATTTCCCCTTTCATTCTTCCTCTTCAATCTCAATTTCAATTTCAATCTCAATTTCTCTCATGCACACCTCTTCAATTCTCTTCAAGGTTAACATTCCTTCCTCTAATTCCTGCATCACACTTTCATTATCATCAAAATCCCCATTTCAATTTTTTCTACTTTAATTCTCATTATTAACATGCTTTCTTCTTTTCAACTTCATTCATTTCCAGTAAATTTCATCATTGATTTCTCTTTTTTTTTTTTTTGCTTTAGCTTATTTATTCACCGTGATTTTCGTTGTTGATCGTGTGATCGATAAAGTGCTGGAAATGGTTAGGGTTTTTATGTGTTTTTTGTTTGATCATTGTGGATGTTACATTTATAACCTCCTTTTAGATACACAACTTACTTAAGCAGTTATATCATAAGCACTTATAATTGATAACTGATTAGTACTTAACTATAATAGGTGAATCTTGTAGTCAATGTAGTTGGTGAATTTTAAGCCAATGAACATGAAGACGACTCACTTCAATTCGGTTTTAATAAACTTCTGAAATTGGCGATTCACGTTGAGTTTACGTCAAAATTCAAGTAGGATCATGCGTCATCTAATGTATTTTTTTTGTGTGTTTTAGGTGCCGTAATATTGAGTCAAGCCTAGGTGACACTCTAATGGCTCACTGTTCTATAAAGGATACTGGCATAACGGTATCCCATTTGAGTTGGTGGTATGTCGTTTCGTCTTACGAAGAACTCAGAACAGGGAAACAGAAGGTGAAAACCTCGGCTGAGACTTTCAGTTGTCCGTATTGCCCTGAGAGGAAACAGGATTATAAGTACAATGAACTTCTTAATCATGCCACTGGGATCGGTAGGAGTAGTTCTGATAAGAGAAGTGATAAAGAGAAAGGTTGTCATTTGGCTTTGGTAAAATATCTGGAACAAGATCTTATGAGTAAGGACGGTGCATTGAAATCTGTAGATCAAGGTGATCGGTTTGTTACTCGCTCCGTTCATTTTTAGTCGTCGTTTTAAAGTTATTTACATTACACATACCGATAAAACTAAATAATATTTGTTTCTCAGGGTCGAACACAATAAGTCCAGGACAAACTGTAATGTCTCATTGTTCTATCAAGGATACCGATATAAGTTGGTGGTATGTAGATACAGCTTACGAAGAGCTAAGAAATGGAACTCGGAATGTGAGAACCTCAGACGAGAGTTTCATCTGTCCGTACTGCCCTCAGAGAAAACAGGATTATGCGTATAGGGAACTCCTAGAGCATGCTTTTATGGTCGGTCGGAGTAGTTCTGAAAAGAGAAGTGCCAGAGAGAGGGCTAATCATCTCGCATTGTTGAAGTATTTGGAAAAGGATATTGTGAGCATGCCTGGACCGTCAAAACCCGTCGATAAAACTAGTTTTTGTCTTTCAGATACAAAATTGATAAGCCAAGGACAAACTGTCACGCCTCAATGCTCTAACAAGGTTACCGATTCGAGTGAATCTCAAATAAGTCGGTTGTATGTAGATAAATTTTATAAAGAACTCAAGAAGGGAAGTCTCAAAGTGAGAATCTCAGAAGAGACTTTCACTTGTCCGTACTGTCCGAAAATGAAAAGACCGAATTATGTGTACAGGGAACTCCTTGAACATGCTTCTGGGGTTGGTCAGAGTAGTTCGCTAAAGAGAAGTGTCAAAGAGAAGGCAACTCATCTGGCTTTAATGAAATATTTGAAAAATGATATAATTGTGAATGTGATTGCTCCAGCAAGGCCTGTGAATGAAGGTGATTCTCCTGTTAAGGAAGCAATTATTCAAAACTTAAAGTTCAAGTTTTTCTAGTTACTTAATATACTGAAATTGGCAATTCAATTCACGATGATATTTAGTGGAAGTAGCATGTAAATAGACACACCCTATCGATATGGAAAATTGATAAATTAAATTGACAACAATCTGTACTAACGCAAATTTTTGTTATTCAGGAACCGCGGTACCAAGCCGGGAAGCAAGAACCGTAGTACCAAGGTGGGAAGAAAATGTGACACCTCTATGTTCCGACAAAGATTCTGACAAAAGTGCATCTCAGATTAATGCGAGGCAAATAAAAAAAGCATATGAACAACTAAAAAAGGGGAGTCAAAATGTGAAAACCTCTAATTCAACTTTCATTTGCCCTTACTGTCCTAATAGAAAGAGAAAACGGGATTACGTGTACAGGGAAATCATTGAACATGCTTCTGGGGTGGGTTGGAGTATCTCGCAAAGTAGAAGTGGCATTGAAAAGGCGAATCATCTGGCTTTGGTCAAATACTTGAAAAGGGATCTTATAAATGTCAGTGGATCTTCAGAACCTACAAATGAAGGTAATTTGGATCTCACTCTTAATCAAACATTTATGACAAAATTTATGTTTTAACTTTTTTTCCAGTAACTTGGGGCCATTCACTAACTCCTTGTTTTGTCTTTCAGGTACCACAACTTCGAACCGAGGAGAAACTTTATCGGGTCACACTTATGAGAATGATACTAATAAAAGGGCATCTCAAATAAATGTGTTGTTTGTAAATAAATCCTATGAAGAACTCAAAAGGGGACGTTACAAGGTGAAAACATCAAAAGAAACTTTCTCATGTCCGTATTGCCCCAAGAGAAAATGCGATTATAGGTACAGTGAGCTCCTTAATCATGCTTTAGGGGTCGGTCAGAGCGACTCACAAAAGAGAAGTGTATTGGAAAAAGCCAATCATCTAGCTTTAGTGAAATATTTGGAAAAGGATCTTATGATTATGAATGTGGAACATCCGATAAAACCTGTAAATTTGGAAAAGAATCTTGTGAATGTAAGACAACATCCAACGAAACCAACAAATCGAGGCATTCTTGTCGATTCCGAAATGCAGTTTGTGTGGCCGTGGACTGGGATTGTGGTTAACATTCCCACGAAAATGACAGAAGCCGGGCGATGTTTTGGTGAAAGTGGTTCCAAGCTAAGGGATGAATACCGAGTCAGGGGCTTTAATCCACGTCGAGTCCGCCCACTCTGGAATTCCTGGGGTCACACCGGAGCTGCAGTTGTGGAATTCAATAAAAGTTGGCTAGGGTTATATAATGCATTGGCATTTGAAAGAGCGTATGAATTAGATCATCATGGGAAAAAGGATTGGCTTTCTTATACCGAACAAAAATCCGGTCTTTATGCGTGGATTGCCCGAGCTGATGACTATCAAATGAACAATACAATCGGGGAACAGCTACAGAAGATGGATGTTAAAACAATATCTGAAATCATGGAACATGATGCTAGAATGTTCAATAAATTTGTGTCTAGTATGACTAACATTATTCAGGTAAAGAAAAACAAGATAAAAGAAATGGAAGTAGTATGCGATGAAATTACACTTCGCATGGACGTTGTAATGGACGAAATAGACAGACTCTCTCAATCTCATTGTCAAGGTATATTTTATTACGCTAATTTTTCTCGAATTTGAATTATTACTTGTCAATCATTGTTTGTAACTTGTAAGTAGCATTGAATTACTCAAATGACGTTGTTCTATGTTTTTCATTGCTCTGCTTGTATTCAGAGATGAAGAAAATACAGTCAAGTGCAACTCAACACTTTCAGAGTATTTTGAATGGTCATGAACGACTTAAGTTGCAACTGGAATCTCAGAAAAAAGAACTTGAGTTGCGAAGAATTGAACTGGAAAAACGCGAGGCAAATAATGAAAGTGAAAGAAAGAAGTTGGAAGATGAGATTAACGAGGTGTAGTGCTTTTCTAGCTTTTTTGTTTAAACTCTTCTATCGTTCTATGATTGAAATTAATCTAAGACGAGGATCGAAGTGAAAATACTGTTAACGGTGATTGATTAATATTATCAACAGTATTAACTATGTGGCTAAGAATCTTGTTGAATGTTTTGTTTATCTCCATGCTTATTTTCGTTGCTTTTTTAGACTTCAACGAAAAACCGCTTTCTTCAAATGGCTGCTCTGGAGCAACAGAAAGCCGGAGAAAATGTTTTGAAACTGGCCGCAGATCAAAAGGTTTGTATAACTTGTTTTTTGCTTTGTTAATGTTCAAAAGTGTCAATGTCAGGATTATGACTGTGTATTGTTCTGTTCAAGAAGGAAAATCAAACCAAATCGTTAAAAGTTTCAACAGTTCGGAAAAATTGAATCCAACTGTTAATGGTTAGTCCCAAACCAATTCCGAACTGAAACTACCTTTTCGGTTTGGTTCGTTTTTAACCGTCCTAGTTAGTATCAGAGTAACATGCTGTTAATTTAATGGTGCTTGACTATTGATTTATCCAGCGGCAAAAAGAACAGCTCCATGCGAAAATCATTCAGCTTGAAAAACAACTAAATCTGAAACAAAAACTGGAATTGGAGATTCAGCAACTAAAAGGAAAATTAAATGTCATGAAGCACATGGAAAATGATGGAGACTTTGATGTTCTGGATATGATGGATGCTTTACACATAGATTTAAGAGAAAAGGAACAGTCTCTTCGAGACATGGACGCATTGAACCAAACACTGATCGTTAAAGAGCGTAAGAGCAACGACGAACTGCAGGAAGCTCGAAAGGAATTGATTACTGTAATTTTTCTACCATATCTTTATCTTGTTCTAGCGCGTGGATTTTACGCTTTGAAATTTTCTCACAGTTTTTAAACTCTTGGAATTTCATCTATTGCAGACCATTAAAGAGATACCGAGTCGTTCCAATATTGGTGTGAAGAGAATGGGGGAGCTTGGTTATAGACCATTTCTAGAAGCTATGAAGAGAAAATTTAACGCAGATGATGCAGAAGATAGAGCTTCGGAACTATGTTCGTTATGGGAAGAGTATCTGAAGGACCCTGACTGGCATCCATTTAAAATTGCTCTAATTCAAGGGAAACACGAGGTGTGCCTTTCTCAAGCTTATTGATCGATCTCCTGGAATTTGCCTACAAGATATCACTTTTAAGTTTAAGTCTTTTAATTTCAGGAAGTTATAGACGATGGAGATGAAAAGCTGAAAGAACTTAAAAACGAGATGGGGGAAGAAGTCTACGGAGCTGTGGTGGCTGCATTGAAAGAGATAAATGAATATAATCCAAGTGGACGGTACGTAACGTCGGAGTTATGGAATTATGCAGAGGGAAAGAGAGCAACTTTGCTAGAAGGAGTACAAGTTTTATTGAAGCAATGGAAATTAAATAGACAAAAAATGGGAATGATATGAAGCTAGGTATAAGTGCTGCATTTTTTTTTCTCAAAACAGCTTAATTAAACACTTACAGCATAAGCTCTTAATCATATAAGTGCTTATGTTCAAATTATTTCAGATTATGCTGTTGAAAAAAGTTAGCGTTGCATGCAGGGATTAGCGCGATGTTTTCTCGAAGGGAATCGTGCGGGCGGATACATATTTAGAAAGTGCATGTGCATGTGCATGATATATTTGGCTTCACATGATACTTCATGCTTCTGTGGAGATTTTTCTATCATCACTGCTTTCATAACCACAGACTTTGTGCTTATGCTTATTTATTTAGGTCAAGTTCCAACTTAGATATTCAATGTAACCTATGTTGTATTATATTTAATAAAATACAAGAACCAAAAGTATATTTAAACCCATCTTTTACACTGATTTAGACTTTGTTTTCCTATGTCAATTCATTGTCATGTGTTCTTTTGTTTTCTTATGTTAATTCATTTTCATGTTTGGCAGTGGAGTTGTTTCTTATATAAGCAAACCATTTAAGGAAACATTAACTGCTATGTATGGAATGAAAAATAAGTTTTTACCTTGTTAAGCATGGTGTATACATGAAGCATTTCATTTATGAGATTAGATATGTGATGAAATTTAAAAGCAGTTTTTATAGTTAAAAATAGCAAAAAGTGGTAGTTGAGACAAACATATCAGCATTTAGTACACTTGGTTATGATAGAGCATGTTAAAATTCAAAAACATTGAGTTGGCGATCAATGTTCTTTTTAACTACACGATTTAATGATTATGTAAAAATAATGAGATTTTGTTGCTATATTTGTTTTTTGTTGCTAGAGTATATGTAATTTAATACAATTCTATTTTTGATGTTTTGTCATATTTGTTTTTCTTTTGTTTACACTTGAGAGTAGGACTTGAGAGTAGGGCTGACAATGAACTAAACCAACTCGGAAATAGTTTGGAATTTGATTCGACAATTAAATCGTTGAACTAGGGTTCATAACCAAATGAGTTGAGTATGAGCGAAAAATTATGTTCGTTAATTAAATGAGCTGAATTTGAACTATACATAGTTCGACTCGTTAGGTTCATGAGTCAACTCGATTACATATGAGAAGAGTTATACTGTCTTTAAGATTAGGTTTAAATATTTACTCCAAATCTTAGACAAATTTAATCTTCAATTTAGTAGTTTTTGAATTAGACTCTCAAATGTATCTCTTAAAAGTTGTGTAAGTTTTGAATTAGTAAATTTCGAAGATAAAGTTAAATTTCAATATGATAACTTTTATTTTATTTTAATATTTTATTTTTAAAAATATATTTATTTAAAATGTTAAATATAATAAAAAATATATATATATTTAAAAAAATAGTTTTTAAGTCCGTGAATCATGTGAACTGAACCTAATGAGATGAACCTAACGAGTTGAACCGAACTGTTCGTGAACTTATAACAAGTCGAGTTTGAGTTTTGAAAACGAATTCGAATTCGAACTCGAACCAATTCTTAACGAGTCGAGTCGAGGTGAAGTGAGTTCGACTCGATTCATTTTTAGCCCTAATTGAGAGATATTTCTAAAGTTTAAATCTAAAGTAAACGTAGACGTTTGAGATTGAGTTCATTTCCATTAATTATATGCTAACAAACACCCTAAAATGATATCTTAGTAGATTAAAATAAAAAATAAAAAATAATATGTCCTAGAAGAGGTGTACACAATTCTTTAAAGTTAAAAGATATTCTTCTTTTAATAATAATATACTATAATTAATTTCTTAACATGAATTTGTTAAATTATAAAATTCAATCTGAATAAAATTCAAATTAGCAAGTAGAAAATTATTTAAACTCGAACAAAATTAAATTAAATTTTACTTGATTTTAATTGACCAAATTCTACTCAATTTGGAAAACAATGATTATTGTTTTATTTTTATATTTTTTAAGTGGGTTTAATGGTGATGCATCATCAAATGGGAATATATTATTTTGCCATATCACACAATATTTTAAAATTTACAGTGTGACTTGGCGAGATGCATCGTTATCATTGGTTGACAGTATAAAATTAATTTACATTGTCAATACATCACTCATTTTCTCTATTAAAATATTTTTTATGATTTAGTTGAATAATTTATATAGTCTGATTTATTGAGCATGCCATTTTATTATGCTAATTTAATATATTTTTATTTTATAATTAAGTTAAACTTCTAAATTATTAATATATTCGATGAAATGATCAATGTGAATTGAGTTTTTTCAAAGTTATTTTGAACTGATCAAAAATCCAAATAATTAAGATCTAGTTTATCTCAAATTCATTCACTTAATTCAAAGTATAAAGTCAGTTCACGAGGAACACAATGTACATTTTTCTGACCTTCAAAAAATTATCTTGAATTTTGAGCTAACTTGGGCGGTGGAGTGCTAACAATGCAGCCCCACCCTGCGCCACCGCCTCAGAGACCATCACCACTTGTTCAAAATTCTCATTTCTTCATCTGTAACTAATTTTGGTTCCAGGACGGAACAATGATGTCGTCTGTGAGAATCGACTTCTGATTTATGTATTTTCCCCGATTTTACGTCCACTTTCTGAATTGTCAGTTTGTAACCTTCTCAGGTTACTAGCATTCAAAATTGGACACAAATCCGCCATGTTCAATCCGATCAAACATCGTTTCGACTTTGATTCCTCGAACTTCTGAATCTCTGATTCCCGCGGAAACTCCACGAGGTGAAATGAGCAAACGATCCTAGATCTAAAGTCAAATATGTATCACAATTGTCGGAGGACAAAGGTAATTACTTCTGATGTCTTGTTAAAGATTCGTGATCAACTTTCTAATCACGAATGTCGTCATTTATCCGTCATTGACACGATCTTCATTGTAGAGACTCCTAATATAGATCTATGGTAGACACATCCTCTCCAAGAGATAAATAGCTTATGAGTGATGAACGAAGATCGTATCACACCGAAATTACTAGATCGTGACAGAACAAACTGAATTCCAAACACAGAATTATAGACAATCGAAGCAGTTATTACCGCAAGTCATTTCGTACACATTTGCAGTGTAGAATATTAGATATGTCTATTTATTCTATCATAGTTAATTGTCGTAGGCGAGATTGACAACGCTCACGTATTCGATAGAGACCCAAAAGCTAAAACACCTCTTCCTCCTAGCACGCTAATACAATGCCAAAATTGAAAAATCCAAGTGCACGAAGATGGGGAGGAACGCGGAAGCCCCATAAAATGTAGATACAGACTAACAGATGGTTTCAACAGCTTGTATTGTCGACAGAAATCTTTATGAGATACATCATAGGTGACAGAATCCAAACAACAATTTCTAGTCCGAGGTAATTAGGTTATCAGGCCTTCACCGACTAGAGCTGAAGCACAAGATAAAGGAGATCCCGTGGTCTCAATGATTTTGCAACATGCTCTATGAGGATCTCATAAATCACCAATTCCCACTGAAAAACATCCTGCTTGACACTCCTATCTGACCTACTGCTCGATTTCGCTAACCGTCAAGGGGGCAACAGGGGAAAGAAAGAAACCAAGTCTGATTCTTAAAAACCGAGGAAATTTTAGCAAATGGTTCACTAAGAAATGCTGCCTCTCTTCAACAAATCCCTCGGCATGATCAAGATCTAGGGGAATGTCGGAGAGCATACTCTCACATCTCCTATAAAACACCATTGACCATGTTAAAAAGGGTCAAGAAAGGCGTATACACCGAAGACAAATGAAGATAGGATGATGCTGCCCTACAAATCAAAGGATGCCTCGCCAGACCATTCAAAGAGGCCATCCGTGGTCTCAAAATATTTGCGATTGTCAAAAGTCAACATTTTGTAGGATGTCAACTGCCTCATGAAGGGGCCTTTGGATAGCCCATCTTCGCCGATGCCACTACTAACCAAAGGAACAAATAATAAAGGGAAAATATTGTATCCTCGCAATTCCTCCTAATAATTAGATATTCTTTAAAATAGATGCATGATTAATATATTTGATATATTACTTATTAAATCCAGCAACCACAAAGAATTGTTACGTGTTCTGTGTATGATGACGTGAGTTTTTCTTTAAAGGAAAACTTCACGATTAAGGAGCACTCTCTTTAACATAGTTGAAACATCCCTCTTCGGATCTAGCCAACCCAAAGGCATTAGACGGTGGATCCCAGAGAAGTCTATCTTGATTAGAGTCATACCTCAGGGGCATAGACAAAGACCATACCTTTGTCTGGGGAATGTTCCTCTGTGATATGGAGTGCAACACAAAGCAATAACCACGTCTCGCTAGGTCCAGACCACATTATGCGAAGAGCAAACAAATACGCACTTAACTAGAGGTCACTAGTTACAAAGAAATACATCCTACTCATGACAAAAAAGGTTTATGAGTTCTCATACCCAAAGCAGGAGACCTTGAAACTTCTATGACATAAAATCGCAACCCATTAGTGAACGCCAACAATGCCTGTGACATATATAAATTTATATCGTCATCGAGGCAGACTAATCTTAATCTCCCTAGAAACAAACAAAATCTAAATCACTCGTGCGAAAAACAAACTTTACGTTGCAAGGATGAAGAGCAAACCCCGTCGTTTCAACAACTTGTAACCAACCAGAAGTGCAACAAAACAAAAATAAAATGGAGCTAAAAAATGGCACAATTCATTGAGGTTAAAATATTTATATAAATATTGATTTTCATAGCCAACGCACAATAGTTTAGCGAATATTACTGAAGAAAGAAAAAAATACAAAGAAAAAGAAGAAGAAATCAAGTCGTAGCACCTAAAGCGGAAGCGCTTGGATCACCTATAGAGTCCCTTTCTAGAGAAGCCTTGAAAGGATCCAACTCCTCAACAAGAATCATGGATTAAGAACAAAACCTCTTTACCTACTCAACATCCTGATCACGGACCCCGAGCACACCCTATATAGAACGCTAAAAAGAATTTAGGAACTTCTCCCTCAGTCCAACAACCTCTCCTTCAAGAGTCTTCAGATCCTTGACATGAACCTTCATTTCCTTTCGAAGAATCTTTTGTTTCTCCTCCACATTATGGTTTATCTTAGCAACAACGTCGAAAGCTTCCCGACACCATTTTTTTTTCTTGAGGGAGAATTCTAGTTCGTTGATTCAGGAAGCCAAGGTTGCAGAGGAGCCATGGATCTTTGCCTCTTTTTGCAAATTTTTGACAAATTTAACCTTCTTCTACAAGGTAGCTAACTCCTTCTAGAAAGCTAAATAGTTTCGCTCAATAGCTTCACAGTTCCCCTTCCAAGTATCCCTCTCATTGGAAGGATTATCAACAACCAAGACGACCTTTCATCTAGCAGCAACTAGAGCGAATAGAGTTGAGGCCCAATACATGTTAAAGGTGACCTCAGAGAGGATATCAATCTTCTCAACTTCAGGAAGGTTTTAAACAATGAACAAATCCTCCGTCGTTACAATAACAACTTCCTTAAGGGTGCAAGCGAGCCAGAAGGGGGAATGGAAGGCATGCTCAGGAAGAGAGTCAATGTTCCTAGAGAAACATATGTGGTCAGACAAGATAGTTTGGGAGAACCCACTTCTAGAAAAGAAGGTTGGTCATCATCTAGATCCCTCTTTTTTGAAATAGGTGGCAGGGGGCGTATCCTCTACGGTTAAACGAACACAACATTAATAAGATGGTCAAACCCGAGGACATCGACAATGGTTTCGGTTTTCGAGATATGAGCTATGGTCAGAGAAGGAGCAGTAGACGTAGGAGGGGGCGACAAGACCTTTCCAGTAGGACCGATATTGATGCCTTGAGTGTTGGCAAGATCGCGTGCCATCTTCAATATGTCCATGTTATATGACAAAGGAAATCACACATGTTAACAAAATAATGGAACTTTGTCATCATCAAAAATATCTTTCCCCTCCTTCTGGCTGACCACACTCACGATGGCGTAAGTATCAATTTCTTCTTCCTCACATTGAAATAAGACGTCTCATTGAGGCCAAACCATTCTTCATAGCTAAGTCTTGGGAACCAAGAGCGTAGATCCCCTTTCATTGCCACTTTGTTGGAGAAGATAAAACCTAACTTGCTGTTGTAGAAATGGACGTCACGATGGCAGTGGGGCGATGGACAATACTTCAAGAATCCTCCTTTATAGAAACGATAAGATCCGCCCAGGGGTGAGGAAAAGGCAAGACAAGCCTCTAGAGTAAGGGGTATCTCTAGCAAGAAACGCCTCAGAAAATCGCCTTAGTTTTGAGTGAAGGGGTCATAGAGAGGATTGTCGAGGTGGAAGCTAAGGGCCTTTGATCCGGGTAGTTGTATGAGAGGTTCGAATCATGTAAAATAAGTTGAAAAATAACCTAAACTAAGAACCACAAGAATAACCGACCAGTCCAGAGGGTCACCAACCACGATGCCAACATAATCTACTGTCGCTTCAATACTCAGAAAGGACGGGGCACCCACCACTTATGCATCCACAAACTGTACTTAACTGCATAAACCAACTCCACCAACGTCATGCCTATCTAGGTCAAATATTTAACTTTAGAATGTTCACCGGGTGTTATCCAAGAAAGTACATTGGGCCTGCCCCAAAGCTCCAAGTGATTCCTCACTTCAGCGTCGCTATGTTTACGATCATTGGTTCTCAAATAAAGTTGGACGAAATTGTTAGCGGATTCCCTTATCCGCTTGATAACTTGTATTTCCTCCTCAATCAAAACGGGAGGGGGGCATATGGACCTCAGTACGATTCCCTTATTCAGTGTCATTTGATAAAAGGGTCTTGAAAGAATTGAATGAAGAAGCTCATTCATCAAGGGAGTTCCTAGGTACCCTTTTCGAATCAAAATCATCAAATAAAGATATAACTTCTTGGCCCATACGCCTGTTAGCAATGAGAGGGAGATGAGAATCAGGGGTTACTCCCATTCCCACAATAAAAGAAGTATTACTCTTAGAATCACTCACTCGTTGAACAATACTCTCACTCATCTCGGTTAGAACATGAGAAATGTTGAAGGAAAAAACTTGATTTGAGAAGGGTTACCAGTTAGATAAAATTAATGAAGCGAGGGAAATGAAGAAAGGCAGAGAGACCTTGATCAAAAGGCTACAATCGATGATGAACGCTTTCAAGAAGGAAGAGAAGAAAATGTTTGTTAGTAAGAGTACGTATGAATGAGCTTGAATGCCAAGGATTACGAAATTTTTTCTCACAACTCAACTCCCTCTATTTATAAGCAAGGATGATTGGAAAATCCATATCGGCGGTGGAGAAGAGTTACAAGATCAACGACTGTATTTCTCCTTGAAATACAAGCAAACTGAAGTGCTATAAGCAAAAATATGCGTTAAATAGTCACGTTAGCCCACATGTCAAAATGAAGCATCGAAACGTTTCAGTTATGGAATTGCATTTAACGCGTTTACTCCCCATTACTTTTTCAATTGACTCCGATCATTTCATTTGTAGTTTGCATTGAACAACATATGTGGAGGCTAGCCAAAATCACTAAAGGCCTCCCTTACCCTCTCATTGCCCGACAAAGCCTCCGGGAAAACTGTTTTGAACCGGTCAAATGTCCAAACAATTAAGTCAGATTTTATCTCGAATCCACTCCATTTAACTCAAGATATAAAGTCAGTTCACGCGGAAAGCAAAATACACTTTTCTGATCTCCATTTTTCATTACAATCATGTTGAATCTTGAACTGATTTGGACATTGAAGTGCTAATCATACAAGTCTACCTCACACCGTTGTGTCAAAAATCAGCACCACGAATTCAAAATTTTCAATGCTTCAACTACATCTAATTCTAATTTCAAGATGAAATATATACTAATTCAATGTTATTTTAAAATAAATAAATTATACAAATTAAACTAATAAGTAGAAATCTTTAATCAAATTTATTTAAACAAAATTACTTAAATTAAAATTTCGAGTTTGATAACTTGCTCTAATATAATAGTATTTGGTAGGCCGACTAGAAAATATTTAAAAGAGGTTTGACTTTAGCAAAACCTCTTCAAACCATATGCAATGGATAAGGATATATGCTAAATCTTATAGCTAGATATATGACAAACTATAATCGAATAGAAAAAGCGAAACAATATACCATCGCACTATCTTTAGTTTAAGAGTTTAATACATATACATCGAAATAATTTTATATGGTTTTAAACAAAAACTATCATTCCATGATGTTATATTATTAGTATTTAAAAGAAATATGTGTGGTTTAGTGAGATACACTTTCTTTACTCTTTATTAACAGGGTAAAATTTAATGCAAATTTCATTTCCTTTAATTTAATTTATCACACTATGAAGAGAATTTGCAAAAGACATCACGCAAGGTATTAATTGATACCGATCTACAAAGAGACAAGTACAGTTAATGAATTGATTATCTTAACACCCATTTTAATAATCTTTTTCGGTTTTCCACTTTAGCTTTTCGGCGCTTGCAAAAGTGCTTTTTAAAACCGCCTTAAACACACTTTTATCAAATTTCAACAACTAGAATAGAAAGAACAAATCACGATTCAATTAATCACTTCCTAATAACAACTTAACCAAAACCAAATTCACATACAACTCTATCTCAATAAAAGTAACACATAAAGCTAAAAAAAGAGAATAAAGACAAACACACTTGATTTTATCACATAATATAAAACGTAGTATAACAACATGTAAAATATATAAAAACATAGCTGCGGGCTAGTGAATTTGAACTTTGAAGCCACTTCAGCTTCTTACAAATTTCACATAATCTAAAAACTAAAAAAAAAAATTCTATAAAACTTATAAAAACTTATAAATCCCATATACCAAATAAACACACTTAAAAAAACTTCACTAGTCACTATCATAATCCTCCTTTTTCCTCCCTATTTTCTCTACCTTGTTTCCCTCATATCCACATTCCAAGTAAAATTCAAATTACAACTTATAAAAAAAGCACTTTTCAGTTTTCTTCACTATTCTTCACTAGACTTGAAAATTGTTGCCATTGAAAGTTTGACCAAACTGCCAATTAGAAGGAACAACATTCCAAGAAGTGGAAGTGCGTTTGTCACTTGTTGTCACCTTAAAAGAAAGTGTCTGTCCAACCAAAACAACATTTGATTGCCAATTTTGCCCCCAGTTACGACTCATACTCAACCAACCAGTTTTCGAACCTTTCACACTCGTCTTCACGATATCCCCTGCACCCGCAACGTTGGTGATTAAAACCAAGTTAAAGTAACGAAAGCCGTTGATCGTGAATCTTATCCCTCCTTGCTTCCTACATGATACCCTGCACATCAAAACACACAATTATTTCAAACCCACTTCCTGTGTCTGATGTCTCTTGCGTCTCTGTATCTGATGTCTCTGAACTGTCTTGACGGAAGAAAGACAATATACTTATATAATCTAATATATCAGTTATTCAATGAATCTGAACAAAATATAACGGTAGTTACCGGCGATAAGAGACGGGAACAATGCCGGCGCGATACTGAGCGATTTTGAGAAACATAGGCATGGCGAGATCGAAGTGTGGACGTGGAGGATTACACCAACCACCGTTATCGCTTGGTAAAGCATAATTTGGTGGACAAAAGTTTGTTGCAGTGACTAATATGGAAGGACTGCCAGCGTGGCACCAGCTAGGATCATTTGCGCACTTTATTTCAAAACACGCGCCGCAGCTTAAGCCGTTGTTGAATAGTGCGGTGCTTAATGCCGCCGTGTTGACACCGTAGCCTTGACTGTATAAGTTCCCGTACCCACACGCGCCTCCTGAAAAAAAAACATTATTAGTATTAACAAAAGAAATTGTGACTTGGTCGGTGGTTTGATTTGGTGGTTGTTTTTTTAGAATTACTGACCCATTGTTCCGGAGGCGTCGTTGCCGCCGTAGAAGGTGGCGTGGGCGGTCTGCCATGCTCCTGCGGGGTAGATGCCGGGGAGTGTGGCTTGGGTTGAAGTGAGAAGAAGGGGTAAGAGGGTGGCAATGGCGATGATTTTGAAGTTAGTCATTGCTCTGTTTCTGTGTGAAAGCTCTGTTTGTGTGTGAAAAGGGATGTAAGTGTTTGTTTTTTTGAAGAGGGAAGTGGAAGAGTGTTGCTATTTATAGAGAAAAAATTGAAGATTTATGAAAAGGACTATTGTTAAAGACAAAGTGGGACATGTTATTTATCAAAATAATATACTAGCTCCTCTATAATTATAAAACTCTATTAGTTTTTTCTTTATCCCTTCCTTCTATAATTATAAATGAAGATCTAGTGTTTTGTCATGAACATTATTTGTGCAAAACTAATTTAAAATTGAGAGTGAAGATATAATTTAGGCTTAATTCTAAAATTATTCTTCTTACATAATTAATCATCTATTTTAAATTCAAATATTTATTCTTAAAATTAATGATATGTTTACTTTTAAATAATATATTATTTCAGAAACGTGATAATATAGAAATGTTTTATGAAATTTATAGATAAAAAATATAAGTTGAAAAATATACAATTAATTGAATTTCAATGTAAAAAAGTGAGAGAGACCAATTCTTTTTTTTTTTTTGAATTTAAAATAAAGAGAATAATATCGTAAATCTTAGTCTATAATTTATTATCATAGTTGATTTTTGATTTTGACTTTTGCATTATATTGATTAAGTAAATATTGGGTGTGGTGAAAAAATTAACTTGGAATAAATTATTTTTAATTAATAGAGAATTGAAGTTAAAATTTATGTTTGAATATACTTATGTAGTGTAATGATAAATTTTAATACTAACTTTAACTAAATATAAAATCAATTTCTTTTAACCAAATTTAAATCTATATCTTCAAAATTGGCTTTTTTTTTTCAAAAATACCAAATTTAAATCTATATCTTCAAAATTGGCTTTTTTTTTCAAAAATAAAATCAAACATACACAAAAATGTTGGTCAATTCCTTTGTTTTACGCTGAGAGGAATGTGGAGTGGATGAGTGTAAGGGAGAAGAGGTTAGCACTCTTGAGGGACCAAAAGGATGACACCAAATCTTTTGCTTCATATGCAAACTCTTTTACTAAAATTAAAACATTCAACATTATTTTTACAAAACATTTGAATAAATTCAGTCTGAATTTTGGGATTGTTCTTTGTTTATTGAAAAAAATAAAATAAAATGATATTTTCTGTTAGAAAGATCTTATCGATTAGAATAAAATGATATCACATTAGTTGAAGATAGAGTATTTAAATAGTTTATATAAAGTGACACCCTTCACCTTATCAACCGGTTTTGTAAGGTTGTGTTAGACCAAACTCTAATATGGTATCAGAGTTTATCGATTAGAAGGTCCACATAACAAGCCTAAAAAGAGTGTTGGACATGAGGGGATGTGTTAGAAAGATCCTAGAATATTTTAGTAAAATATACTAGCTCTGTCTCGTAACAAATGTCTTATTTGAGCTTTGCACGGTTTTTAAGAAAATGATTAGATGTATTGATTTTAATGATAAAATTAGTAGTTTTTACTAAAATACCCTTATTTATTATTATATTTAGTAAAGTAGTTGAAAAATGTGAAAGTTAATAAATAAAAATATAATATTAAAAAAAATAATCAATATTATATTATATTCTAAAAAAACATTTATTTTGAAACGTAAAAAAATACAAATAAAACACTTTTTATAAGATAGAAAAAATACTAATTTTATCATTAAAATCAATATTTCTTATCATTTTATTAAAAACTCCGCAGAGTATAAACCAAGACCCTTATTATGAGATGGAAGTAGCAATATCTCAACAAAAACATGTGCAAATCTTAAGTTTAGAGAGAGTGGAGAGCTTGTCTCTCTAAATATTTTGTTTTATCTTTCTTAGCTATGTTTCTTCCTTAAATTAGACAAATTTAGCTCCACTTAGAATACTCCAAAAATTAAAATACAAAAAAAGAAAAAAACTGAAGTGTAAGAATCTGAAGTGCTTTGTTGCGTTAGATAATGGTTGGACTATTTATGTCTATGTATTTTTTTTCCAAATAAATTTATATTCGGGTTTTAAAATAATTGTTGTTTAAGTTTTTTTTTATACGAATCAAAGAATATAATATAATAATATTGTTATAAGATAGTACACATTTAACAAATTAATTTTATTAATATGTCAGAAATAGCGTACAAAATAATAATTAAAGACATAATTGAAAAAATAACAATTATTTCAATATTGAAAACTGAGAATAACATTAATTTCAAAACAATTTTTTTCTTCTTTAAAATGACAATTATTTTAAAATAAAGGAACAGAAAGTACTTTAATATTTATAATACTGTCTGATTTTAAAGCGGTTTTTAAGAAATGAAACCATATTTATTTTTGGAAAAAGAAGGACACCATTGTTGAATATTTGACACACAAGACCGTCCTTTATATCATAATTAGATAACAAAATTTTAAACAATGCAACACAAATTTACATTTAGACTACTAAAGAATGATGTCCTTTTAATCACTCACATTTAACATATCAGTGATTTAATTAATAATCAATAGTCAAAATCTTATGTATGGAAATTTCCTCTGCAAGGTTTGATTAAGCTCAAAAGGCGTGTAAAGTGTTAGTGCGTGAGACACTTTTAGTGTAGAGAGAAAGAGAGAGAATAAAAAAATAAGAATTTATTGAATGAATTGTTATAAATAATGATACATACTATGACTATTTATATACAATTCTAATTGGACTTAGACTAATACAACTTGAATTATATTAAATCTAATCAAATCTAATATTTCAACATACCCCCCCCCCCCCCCCCCCTCCATAATCCAAATTGTCGAACCTATGTTAATCATAGTCGATCTGAACTCTTCATAATTTCTTCCTCAAATTCAGGAATCTGTCGATCTTCAATCCTTTGGTGAATATGTCAGCCAACTTTCCTTCATTTGAGCAGTGCCTAACTTCAAGTTCACATCGATTTACATTTTCCTTTAAGAAGTGAAATCTAGCTTCGATATGCTTACTTCTTCCATGCTTCTCCAACTCTAAATTTGGTTCGATAGGCGAAGATGCAGGAGTCGAATCATCCATTCTAAATCTCTTGAGCATCTCTTTGATATACTTTCTTTGATGTAGCACCATGCCTTGCTTCGACATTTGAAATTCCATGCCTAGGAAGTATGGCAACTTTCCTAGATCCGACATTTCAAATTCCTTCTTCATAAGCTCTTTGAACTTCGACAAGTTCTTCAGGCTATTTCCAGTTACTAGCAAGTCATCAACATATAAGAAGATTATTATTATATCTTGTGCCACAACTTGAACATAGACACCATACTTAGATTTGCATTTTACGAATCCCAATTCAACCAAGTATGAGTCAATCTTCTTGTACCATGCCCTAGATGCTTGCTTGATACCATAGAGCGTATTTTGCAACTTGTATGCTTTACCTGCTTCCTCCTGAATTACAAACCCAGGAGGTTGTGTGACATACACCTCTTCTTCTAAAGGTCCATTCAAAAATGTTGATTTCACATCTAAGTGAAATGTTGTCCAGCCCTGCTTGCATGCCAAGGCCACCACTAGTCGAATAGTTTTCAATCTTGCAACAAGTGCAAATACTTCAGAGTAGTCGAGTCCTACTTTCTGGAGAAATCCTCGAGCTACCAATCTCTCCTTATGCCTTGCTATCGACCCATCATCATTGTGCTTCAACTTGAACACCCATTTTACTTTGATAACTTTTGTATGAGCTGTCAATTCGACCAACTCCCATGTGTTGTTTTCTTTCAATTGCTTGTAACTATTCGACCATAGCAGACTTCCATTGTTTATCTTTGAAGGCTTCACTATAGTTGATTGGTTTAGCACCTGCAAGTAAAGCAAAATGGACTAGTTCCTCATCTATTATGACTTCATCATCACCAACCACTTCATAGTCTTGAAGTCTTGTTGGACGAGCTCTAGTTCTTTGAGGTCTCTGACTTGTGCCAACTATAACCTCTCTGACTTTGACTCTGTCGAGAATGTCAGCAACTGCTTTTACTTCTTCTTTGACTGGAGTATCAACAATATCTTTGACTTTGACATCATTACTTGTTTGTTCAAAATCATAGCTCATCAGTGACTTGTCAATTGCATTACTAGAATTCCAATCCCAGACAGAATTTTCATCAATCGCAATGTCTCGACTCATCATAATCTTTCGATTAATTGGATTGAACAACCTGTATGCTCCAGTCTTATGATATTCTACCAGATTCATATGTTCACTCTTATCATCAAGCTTCCAGTTTATATTTATCATAACAATTTAAACACACACTTTATATTTTATTTATTTAAAATACTTAAAAAATAATAATTTTAAATTTAAAAGACTAAAAATTTAAACATATATTTAAAAAGTTATTGTTCGAAAGTAAAACCATTAAAAAAACCTTGTCAACTAAAAACATCAAGCAGGCTTAGAAATAATGGCCTACCAAATTGTGTTCGGCACACTAGCAAAAACTAGAAAGTCTTGAAATTTGAGTTTTGGTTAATACACATTATCTGGGGATTACCTGAAACAGGTTCAACCATTCTTAGTGTTAGGGAAGATGAGTTGGGCTTGGGGGGTTTGTTTAAAGTCCTAATCTTAGGATTAGGGACCTTCCTCCCCCTGAGGTGGATTCATTCTTCTCTTTATTCTACTTTTGCTTCTTCGATTAGCTACTTTTCTACTGGGTCTTGATATAATTGTGAAGTTCATTAGAATAATGAAGCAAATAGAGTGGGTAGAGGTTAGGAAAAAGAGGAAAAATAAGGAAAGTCTTCCAAGAAGATCCATTTGGACCACCAAAAATGGGAAAGAAAGTATGGAAGTAGGTGACACCATGACATCTTTTTTCTTCACTGAATTTCTAGATTGTGTTAGAAGTGATAATTCCTGCCAAGAGAGACAAGCTAAGGAAAAGATTTGGGTTTGTTCGATTCAAGAATGTAGTGGATAACAGATTGATGGATGTGAAACTAGATAATATTCTTATCAATGGAAAGAAGTTATATGCCAACATTCCCAGATTCAACCATGGTGATGTTAGGTCTGACAATGAGAGACATGTCCAACCAAAACAGAAGAGGGACTTTAATGACAGAAGAAGTAACCATACGTTGGAAAGGAAGGAACATTCTATTAAGCCAAATATCACTTTTACGCAGATGGTAGGTGGGCAGAAAGCTGTTTTGAGAGATATACATATAGGAAGAAATAGAAGAAACTTTCGTGATGATTTTAAGATGGGCATAAATACTTCTTTTGCACATCTACAATTCAAGGTTGAGGCAGAGGAGCTAATTAGGTTTGAGCATGCCTTTGTTGGGGTGGTGGCTGAATCTGGGACTATATATAATATACAACACACATTGTACACGGAAGGTTTTTTTTTTGGAATCAAAGCAATTCCCATGGGTGCAAACATGTGCCTTTTGGAGGAGGAAAACATAGGTGATTTAAAGATGCCGATTAAGGAAGAAGTGGGTTGGGTATCTCACTGGTTCTCCGAGGTTCATCCATGGTCACCAAACAACGTGGATAACGAGAGACTCACTTGGATACGGTGCTACGGACTTCCTTGTCATACATGGTGTGATAGATTCTTCAAATTTGTCGCAAGAAAAATTGGAACGTACACCCATTTTGATGAAGAAACACAAAACTTGAAGAGTTTGGATGTAGCCAGGTTCTTAGTTAGAACAAAATTTGCGATTAGTCTGAGTGAGATCTTAAATGTTGACATTAATGACATTACATTTAGAATCAAACTAGTAGAGGATTCTTAGGGACCTATGAGGATAAACCCCATGAGTTGCAGGAGATTTTCTCATTCGTCGAAAAACTCTGATAATGATAGTGATGGGGATAGTTGGGGAGATTGGGTGAAGGAAGACATGGAAGACGGTGGTGAGGAGTTGCCAGAAGATTTGGGTAGGGAGGAAGAAGACACATCGTTCAAAAAAGTAGCTAATGATGACGTTTCAATAGGGCAGAATGTAGATGAGAGCGTGTTGAGAACAAAAACGAAAGTTGGTAGTGGTTCAGTAGTAGCAGAAATTGGGAAAAAGGAAGTTTTACTCGAGACATGTAGCGTGAAAAAGACTAAGATACCTAGTAATAAGTCAAAATCAATCAGGTTGTAGAATAATAGCAGGATGGACGTGGCTTCATTGGTCAAAGAAAAATGTTTGGATATGCTGGAAAGGGAGGTTGTTTCAAACGTGGAGGTAGGTGTCACTAGGCCCATCAATAAAATTGGGGGGAGAGAGACATTAAATGGAGGCCCATTATGCATTCTTGGCCCAGAAGAAAAAGCGAGTATCAGGAAAAAACAAAAAAAAAGGAACTGGTATTTGACATTTATGAAAACTTGAAAATCCCTTTCTCACCCTCATATTAATCCGCCCTAATTTTGGAAAAAAAAATCCCAAATTAACAAACCCTAATTGGCTATCCCTGCCTCAGAAAAATGTAATTAGCCCAAGTGTCTCTTTCGTTGAAGATTTTGTCTCTCATTATTCTGGTGGCTATATATTATGCTGTGAATCCGTAAATGATTCAGATGTAAATAATAGTAACAATCGAACTCTGAAGAAGCTGGAAGAAACACCATATAGGATTTGGGATTCGATTAAAGCGCTTGGGATTGGAAAAGGGGATGATGATGAGGTTTTCAAAAGAACTATCAGAGAATCATATGCTAATGGAAACTATAGAAATCCTAGTCAGCAGGAAGTAGCAGGGGTGACTATGTTAGAGGATGCGGAGGAAAGGAAAAACACAACAGAATCAAGAACGTTATCAATAAAGGTAAGGTAGACATATGCTTTCTGCAGGAGACTAAGTACAAGAATATGATCAATAGTATGATGTTTAGTATGTGGTGAGATTCAGATTACGACTGGTCAGTGTTAGATTTTATAAGTTTATCAGGAGGACTCTTAACATTCTGGAGAAAAGACTTCTTAACTCCAATTGCTAGCTTTCTTGGGAAGGGTTTTTTGGGGATAAAAGCAGTTTGGAAATTGAGAAACACTTATTTTCTAAATATATACTCATCTTGCAATTTGAGTGGCCAAATACGATTATGGACATAAATTATCAACATAAAAAACAAGTGGGAATTTGGAGATTGGGTTGTAGCAGGTGATTTCAACACAATCAAATATGCTGAGGAGAGTAGAAGTAATGGGTCACATAGCATGACCGAGATGGAAGATCTTAGATCATTTATTGAGATGATAAACTTGATTGATTTGCCAACATCTGGTAATAGGTTTACATGGTTATGCTCTAATGGTAGAAGCTACAGCAGGTTAGATAGAATCTTGTTGTCTAGAAATATTATTAAAGATTTGAATATGTCTTGCCAATTGATGGCTGAGAGAGATATCCCAGATTACAGGTCAATTTGGCTCAAGGCGAGGAACTTAAACTAGGGCCCCAAATCGTTCAAAAGCTTCAACTGTTGGTTTGAACACCCGAATTTTACCAAGTTTATTAAGGAGGAATGGAATGCATTTCAAGTTTAGGGGATGACAACACATATTCTCATCACTAAATTCAAACTTCTCAAGGAAAGACTCAAATGGTGGAATACCAACTTCTTTGGTTATCTAGATTTGAATGTAGAACGTGAAGTTGTTATAACCAATTAGGTTGAACAAAATTGGTTAGATTCAATTGCTGATGTTTCGGAGGCAGAATTAGAAGTGAGACAGTAGGCACAAATCAACCTTAGAATAACTTAAGAATCATAGAAAGCATCCTAAGACAAAAATCGAAGGCAAAATGGATTCATGATGGGGATTTAAACACAAAGTAATTCCATGGTAGCTTGAGACATAGGAATATAACCAATGACATATCTTCTATCAACATAAATGGAGACTTGTTGGAGGTGTAACACCCCAAATTTATTAGAATATTTGTTTAATTTATTTAAATATGAATATTCGTATTTTTGGAGATTTTCGGTGGTTGGTGTGAATATTGAGAATTATGAATTTTGAGTTGTTTATTTAAATAATAGTATATAATATGAATATATTGGTATTATTATTAATTTAAATAAATATAAGTGAATTTAGGGCAAAGTGGACTTTTGAGGAGGAGTTAGTGAAGGTGAAATTGGAAAGCCCATTTTAAGCCCCAAAGTTAGGTTTAACAAAAAGGAATTTTCAGGGAATTAAGATTCATTCTTGTTAGACCGTGAAAAGAGAAGAAATAGAGGCTCGAGCTCTGAGGAAAGAGGATTGAGGCAAAACTTCGCGAGGTTTTCAAGAATCAAAGAAGAAAGGTTTAGAGTCGGCAAATTAAGGTATGAGGAGTATTACCTTCATTGTTTTCAATATATGATGATTCAATGTGTTTAAAGCCAATTTAAGGATTTAGGGATTTTGAGTATTGAATTATTGTTGCCTTTTTGGTGAGTTTAACGAGTTTGAGGGATTTGAATTGATGGTCTGATAGGTTTGAGGCTGATTTGGGAGTAAGGGAAATTAGGCCTCTGTGGCCAAAATTTGTTGTTGAGGTTTTAACCGTATAAAATAATTGATAATGAGAACTCTAATGAATGTGGAGAATTTGTAAGGATTTATGGGGATTGGAGGCGTAAATATGATACGGGATTGAACCTATATCCATTAATTTTAAAGGTTTTAGGCATAATCTTAAAACGATGATTAGATTGTTTAATTGTGTTAAAATTGTAAATTAACTTAAGATGATTACAATATTGGATGAGTTGTAATTTTATGAGAGTTTGAGTTTTTACGGAATCGAAATCGGAGGTCCGGAAGGCCTCAAACGGTGAAAAACGCTGGAAATTCTGCATGTCGTCTATCACGACTGTTCATGTTTTCGGTCAAAATCATTTTGGACGTAACTTTTGACCTGTAAGTTTGTTTTGGTCCCCGTTTGAAGCGTTGGAAAGCTAATGAACAGGGCTATAACATGGAATAGATAAGAGAATTGATTTTCCAATATTTTTATATCTAATATATTTGGGAAGTCAATTATGTTCTTGTGTAGTGCTATTTTGATGCTTTGATGTTGTGATTTTCTTGATGACTTACCAGGAGTATGATTGTGATTCCTATGTGATTAATACATTATTGTATGATGTTTCCTATGAGTAATGATGATGAGTTATGATGTTAATTCCATGAGTTTTAATGATTATATAATGACATGATTATTATGATGATTTTGATGAATGATGATGCACCTAATGAGTTTATTATGAGGATGATGTTGACGTGTGCATCGTGCATTCATATGCATTCCGGAATTCAGTCTAGTGTTTGATTATTGTGGCTTCAGTCCCATTGTGTGGATGTGAGGTATTTTGTTGTGCTCCGGTTCTTGTGTAGAATCGATCCTATTGATGGGGATCTATGGAGGGTTGATGATCCAATGTCCATCAAATTTTGATGAATTGGTACCACATGCATGAGTCTTGTTGCATTTGCATTTATGTGATAATTTGGTGTAATTTATGATATTATGACTTTTTGATGTTTCCTTGATGATTATGACGATGTTGAATATGAAAATAACGCTATTTTATATATTGATTCCTATATTGATTATTATGAATGGTTTCACTCACCCTGCCTGTTTGAATGTTACCTCCATGTGGGTAACGTGCAGATGACCAGGTTTAGCCGTGGATGCCGTCAAGTACTTTTTGGAGTTTTTGACATTTTGGTTGACTTAGGGTCTTGCTCTGATAGTGTAACATTTGGTTGGGGTCTTTGAGTTAAACCTTGTTTTATTGATTTTTGTTATTTTGATTATGTTGCTGTGCATGGAAAACTTTGGATTTTCCTTTTTGAGTTCCGCTGCCTTTTGAGCAATTCTTGAGTAATTTTAGGAAAACCCGTTATTTACGGAGCATTGACTTTTATTTGAGTTATTGAGAAATGTACGCCCTTTGAGGTGATTTTTATTGTGTTTAATATTTTACTCTGATAAATGTGATTGATTTATCATTATATTTGTTGGGGTAGAAAAGGGTGTTACAGGAGGAGGTTCAACAGGTAAAAGAAACAGCTAGACATTTTTTTCAAGACATATTTAGTGCTGATACAAGTAGCAGACCAACTTTTGATTTTGTTGGTATTTCAAAGTTTATCATAGGAAAACATTTGTACGTTGGAGGAAAACTTTAGCATATAAGAAATAAGAGTGATTGTATTTGAGGGTGGTGGAAACAAAAGCCGTGGCCTCGATGGATTTACTGGGGATTTCCTCAAGCATTGCTGGGAAATTATTGGTTATGATTTCACCAATTGTATTCAAGAATTTCATGGTTCAGCTAGACTACCCAAGATACTTGCTTCCTCATTCTTGGCATTGATACCAAAGGTGGATAATCCTCAAACTTTCAATGTTTAACGACCTATCTCTCTTATTAGAAGTGTTTACAAGATTATCACTAAACTCTTGGCAACATGACTTAAACGTCATATGGGGAAACTTATATCAGCTACCCAAACAACATTCATTCAAGGGAGGCAAATACTCAATGAAGTGTTGGTTCTTAATGAAAAACTGGATTTTGCAAAGAGAGATAAAAAAACCAGTGTTCTGTTGAAAATAGATTTTGAAGAAGCATACGACTGCGTGGATTGAACGTTTTTAAGAAACATGATGTTAGCAATGGGATTTGGAAAGACCTGGGTTAGATGGATTGAAGGAACTGTCATGAATAGTTCTGTTCTAGTGCTCATTAATGGCATCCCAACAAGCGATTTCAAGGTATCAAAAAAGCTTCGTCAGAGAGATCCTTTATCTCCGCTCCTATTTGCTATGATTGGTGAACCATTGGCACTATTAGTGAACATGGAAATTAGAAATGGATTTCTTCATCAATTCAAGATTAAGGACAGGGTGGTACAACGTATACTTTAATATGCAGATGACACCATCCTAATATGTGATGGTTTGTGGTCAAACCTTTGGGTATTAAAGGCAATACTCAAGGGGTTTGAATTGGTTTCAGGGAACACAATTAACATTGCAAAGAGTTGTTTGTTTGGCATTGAAGTAGAAGATGCTTACATACAAGCTGCACAACAGTTCTTAGGCTGCAGGATTGGTAATACGCCTTTCAAATTTCTGGGCATTAATGTGGGTGGCTGTCATAGGAGAATCTCATTTTGGCAACCTGTTTTAGACTGTCTGAAGAGGAGATTGGTGACATGGAAGGCTAAGTTACTTTTAATGGGGAGGGGGATTACTCTTATTAATGTTGTTCTATCTAACATACCAATACATTACATGTCTTTCTTTAGAATTCCCAAGACAGTTATACATAATGTGGTGGCTTTACAAAGAAAGTTCTTGTGGTGTGGTTCAAAAGTGTCAAGTGGAATAACTTGGGTAAAGTGGAAATCAGTTTGCAAATCAAAAGCTAACGGTGGATTAGGGATCAAAGATGTGAACCTCATCAACAAGGTAATGTTGACCAAGTGGCTATGGAAGTTTCTCACTGATACAAATGCTATTTGGAGAGGCATTATAAAGGCTAGATATGGCGATGTAGTAAAAATTATTCTGGCTAAAGAAAATGTCAAGAAGATAATACCACAATCCTTATGGTGGAAAGATCTAATGTCTATTAATGTAGATGCAAATGAAAACAATTTTGTTGATTCTTTAACACATAGGCTAGGAGATGGTAGCATGATATTATTATAGAAGTCAAAATGGCACAGAGACGAACCGTTGCAGCTGCTGTTTTCAAATCTTTTCAATAATTCAATGATGCAGTTGGGGTACGTAGAACAAATGGGTGCATGGATTGAAAACATGTGGGTTTGGAATACAAATAATGACACTTCTGGTGGTGATCCAACCATAACTGAGGAAGATAGTGCCTTGAAGAATTTACTATATGGGACGAGGCCTATGATAGTAGGTGGGATACAGTGGTTTGGCCATATTTAGCTTCAAAGCTTTTCACAGTTAAGTCTTACTACTTCAAGTTGTTAGTTGAGTAAGGAAATGCGTTGGGAGATGAAGAGTTGGAATGTGCTTTGAAACTAAATTGGAAGGCCACAATTCCTTTAAAGATCAAAGCGTTTGTTTGGAGACTGATGATAGATAGATTACCAACGAGGAATAACTTGGCGAAACAAGATATTATTTATAATCTACATGAAAGGGTGTGTGTATTCTGTTTTTTAGTCGAAGAAGATGCATAACATATGTTCTTTGAGTGTGCCAAATCCAAGTTGGTGTGGAGAACTATTTGTCGTTGGCTTGGTGTTGAATTAATATCTGCCTCATCTTGTTGTGAACATTTGAGAACATGGGCCCAATTGACTTTACCGTACATTTTCATCACGAATGCGGTTGGTATTTGGGGTACAGAATGTTGAAACATTTGATACGAGCGAAATCAAATATTTTTCAATGATAAAGTTGGTGATAATGAAGTTATGGCTCAAAGGAGTGTGTTTAATGTTTGGTGGTGGCTAGGAAAAATAAAAAATAAGACATGAAATTTGCTCTTACTATGAGTGGTGCAATTTCCCTTGGGTTTTTTTTATAACTTTTTGGTTGATTGTAGTAGAACATTAGAATGAATGATTTAAATATATAACTTATATTGGAGATTCTATATGGGTGGGATCCCTTTTTCATAATATAGTATTTTGCTTATAAAAAAAATTAAAAATATCAAGAATTTAATTGAAAAAACTAAAAATTATTTAATTAATAAATTTTTTTTTGTTATTGTAGAAAGTTGTGTTCAAACCAAAAAATTAGATTTTTTTTTACTTGTGCATGTTGTTCTTGTGCAGGAGTCATGTTAATATTCTCTATGTCATTTCAATTTTATTGGATGTTTAAGTGTTATATGTTAGTTGAGTTAAATTTTATGATTCTAATAATATTTATAAATTAATGTAAATATATTGTTAATATTTATAATTATTTTAACCAATTAAATATAAAATGAATAAATTTTTTTTTATTAATAGTAACTTTTTCTAAAATTCAACCATTTTTCTGTCAAGTTAAATTCTCATTTTTTAATAGGCTTCCTTGTTTTATAGTTGAAGTTAATAGAGCATCTTTAATGCAGATTTTTAATAAAGAATTTGCATTGAAATGACTATAACATATCATTTAATTCACTAACTTTTAATTTCCGATAATTATATAGCTAACATATACTATTTATTTTAAAACATATAATATTATTATTTATATTATTAAAGGCTTGTAATTTTTTGAAACCAACAGTCATATAGGGTCAAGTTTTAGTTTTTTTACAAGTAACTATCATTAAAGTAAAAACAACTCAAATCAACTATAAATTTTTTAAATGCTACAAATCATTTTGGGCCCACAAAAAATATTTTAGTTTACTCACTTAAAATACTCCCACTAAAATGCTCTTAAACATTAAAATCTTATACATTGGAATACATATTATGTCCTAAAATTTCATTAAATATTTAAATTGATGATTTAAAAATCGAATAGTTAATAATTACTAATTAAAAAAATTTAAAAAATAAATAATAGATAATTAAAGAAAATTACTACTTATAGTAATAACTTTTAAAATAGTAAATATTTATTAGATGACAAATGATAAACTTGACAAAAAAAATAGTGTTTTAATATATTGCATAGATATCATGAGATAAGTTCACATTATTTTCAAAATAAATTCTCTCACATGGTTTAGATTGGTCGTGATTAGTGGGGGCGAAATAATACTCCTTCGTCTCATAAAAAATATTTTATTTAAACAATATAGTTTTTTAAAATATATATATATATATATATATATATATATATATATATATATATATATATATATATATATATATATATATATATATATATATATATATATATATATATATATATATATATATATATATATATATATATATATTAATTTTATTAAAAAAATCAATGTCATTTTTAAGAATACGTTTATTAATTATAGTAAATAACATGATTGAATTAAATTAAAGTTAATAAATAATGGAAATAGTAATAAAAAATAATAACAAATATTATATCATATTTTAAAGAGATAATTATTTTAAAATATTAAAAAAATATAAAAGTGAGATACTTTTTATGTGAAGAAGGAAGTACACATATTTTAAATATTACATACCGCATATTAGAAATTTTTGCATAAAAATTTATTAAAATAAATATATATTTGTCTTGTGAATTTAATTTAGTTAGTACCTTTTTGTTGCCATTAAAGTACTACATCAAAAAATTGAAAAAGATAAAATAAATACATAATAGTTATTCAAACAACAAATTAATCTTTAAGTTAGATATTCAGAATAATTATTATTTTTTAAATATTATTACATATATATTTATGTGTATGTGGTCAAATAATATTTTAACAATTTATCTTTTAAGTTAATTTTTATTTAATTATTTATAATTAAAATTAATTAATTTATTTTATGGAGGTAATATTTAATTTTAAAAAAAAATTAAACTAAAATAATTAATTATTTAATACAAAATAAATAAATTAGTGGGGGCAAGTGCCCCCAATGACCAAAACCTAGATACCTCCCTAAATACAATACATATTTTATCTGAAATTATTAGAATTGAGTTCAAACCAGCTCAATTAAATTGGGAAAATTATGGGCAAAGAACAATTGATTAAAAATTTATAATTAAAAAAATTATGATATTTTCAGATGATAGTCAACATTTTATCACAAAACAAAAGTCCAAAAGACTAATGAAATAATTAAATTGAGCGGCTGTATGTAGATATAGTTAAGTGGGTCCCACTTAATTCTAAGTGCCACCGCATTCAACGCTTACGCCGTGGCCGTCCGTACCATTCAGGGACGGCGTTGACTCATGCAGAAGGAAACTACGTGTGACTGACTGGGTGTTTAATATTCTCAACTAATTAAAATAATCAAAACTTGTGATTCTTGACTCCTATGGCGATGACACACTCTCTTCAAAAAAGTTCTAGACTGTGACTTTCTTAAATTTTTAGTAGTTCCAAATCAACAAAATCTGCCACGTAGTCATAACATGACTAGGCTTTGTAGTTCAACAACTGCAAAATAATAGAGGTACAGCATTATAATTGATAATGTGATTCTATAACGGTATACGCCAATTATTTTGAATACCATAAATTAGGATGTTTTGCCACATAGCAACTAGGGACGTGGATAATAAAGTGCTCAAAGGAAATGACATGGTGGCAATTGCATATGTGATGCTGTTATTTTATCTACTATACTACCTACCAAAATAACAACTTATTTGATGACTCACATTCACTTGCTTCATTGTTAGGGATGTTAACATTGTTGTGTACATGTGAATATGTTAGTTGTTTCACCTAATATATGTAATTAATATGTAAAGGGGTTTCAAATGCTCACTCACGGGTCATGCTACAGTCACCCCTAATATGTGTTTTTTTTTGTACTCTTATAATGACCAAAAACATACTTTAAATGATTTTTATTTTTATTATATGAATTAAGGATATAAAAATTTAGGCATATCATACTTTATGGTTTTCTTAATATGCATGCACAATCTTTTAGAAAACAAATATATTGTTAAATGGTTATTTTAGGACATATAGTATATAAAAAAAATCAAATATACAATATTTGTCTTAAAAAATAGTGCATTCAATTTTTTTAATAAGCTAAATAACAACTATTAAAGCGGAAAATGTGTCTAATATAAAAAATAATTGTTCACAATAAAAAACTCAACAAAAGCGAAACGTTACATAAAAAATTAAAATCTAAACATACCGCTAAATTAAACCACCTCAAAATACGAAATTTAATTTTATCGAATAATTGTTTAAAAGCCCTCACCTTCGATCCAAACAACTTGTTATTTTATTTTTTAGTCTTTTTAAAAAATAAGAGAAATTCATAAAACTGGCACGCGTGATGACACACATCATTATGAAGAACATACAAGGCAACTAACCATTTAATTGTATTTAGACAAACATCTTTAAAGAAATCACATTCAAAGTGAATATGATTAACATTTTCTTCATGACAAATTATGGTCTAAACTACCACACTGAACTAAACTATCAATTGTCTGAAGTCTATTATTAAAAAGTTTTTAATCAAATAGAGACACTTTTAAAGGAACACAATTATTCTAAACAATCTTCTTAGGCACCAAAAGATTTGACTAGGGCATGAATGATAATAACTGATATTCTCCTATAACGGAATAACCTTTGTTAGGATCAAGGTTCCATGTCTGTTTGTCAAAAACATTATCATGCAAAACAAGATTAAATAGGAAAACACAACATTCTTTAACCTTCTCTTTCCTCGATGCAAAAAGGTTTCAGTGCCACCTTTAACCACCATCGTTAAAATCCCACACCAATATGTCATTTCAGCCACTAAAATAGTATCCTCTTCCGATAAATTAGCAAGTCTACATTTGGAGTTGTTGGTTGCATATGGAGAAAGTCAACATCAGAGGGTCATGAAAGTATGATTCCTAGTGATTGTATGTAGGCTATGCGCCATATCATTGATAGCTTATTTGAATTTGAAATTCAAAACCAATACAAAGTTATTACGCTTAAGAAGGAATTGGAAACGTTTCACATATGTTTTCTAACATTGCTAGAGAAATACCAAGGACTCAAGAGATCCTTTATCAAATCAATTGTGGGCGTGAATCTAGTTGAATTAGATGCTTTGATATAATCATGGAAAATCAGTGATGACAACAAAGATGAAGAAAAATCTCGTCACAGTGTTACATATCAAAGCGACACCGCAGAACTAAACGAAACTAAAAAAGGTAAAATAAGAAGAAAGTTATCACTACTATAAAATAAAACTTTCGTCACACCTATTTTATAACGGTCTTCCTATTAACCATGGTAATAGTTCTTTTTTGGGGGATTTTTTCCCGTATATACTAGAGGACATTTCACAACAGTCATAGCTACCAACCATAGTGAAATGTACTTGTTGCAGAAGGGTTCGGATCCCGACACCAACAATTTTTCATTTATCGTGACATATGTGAAAGATGTTACTTATTTATATATAACCAAATTATCTCTCAGTTCAGTACATTACAGTCGTCTCTCTCAAAACAAAACCCTAACATCTCTTTCACCCTTCTCTCTCAAAACAAAACCCTAACATCTCTATCATTAGTCTATCTCATATGGAAATACCAAACTTATGCAAACAACTCGTAATCTTGGAAGGATACCTTTGTGGCATCAAATCTTAGCAAATGGCTACTTTACAAGTTCGTCTTCACCATACTTTATGTTTCAAATTTTGTTTATGTATATTATTGTTTATGTTTCAATATCTTGTTTTATAATATTTGAAATTTTTGCTTGTTTTGAATTGTAGGTAGGGATACTTATTTCAATAACGAGGATGATATAATGGGACATGTAAGTTTCTGAAACTTTCTATGAGTTGATATTTTTGGTTTATCATGCATGTTGTTTATGGTTTATTGATTATGAATATTGTTGTTAATGTTTGTTTAAAAGATGAGTTTATTATATCTTATATGGTTCGAGTGTTTTTCCAATCCCTTACCGAATATATAACTTTTCAGATTGCATTAGAAAATTATAATATGATATATAAAGTTATATTAGAAAACAAGTACACATTCAATTCTAGACAATAACTCTTCAGTTCGTTATCTACATATTGTTCTTTAACAGTTAGAACTTTATTTAATAATTGTAGTTCTTTAACCACCCATTTCTTCCCCTCTAATTTTGTTTGCAAAGTAAATAATATTTTGCAAAATGAACTAGAGGTAAAGGAAATGAAGGTTGAAGAACTAGGATGATTAGACAAAGTTTTAACTGTTAAAGAGAAAAATACGAATAAAGAGTTGAAGAACTTTTGTCTAGCATTAAAACATGAACTTGTTCATCTAATATAACTTAATTTGTCATATTATAATGTTCTAGATCAGATTGAAAGGTTATATGTTTAGTGAGCATTGGTGAAATAAGCATTCCACGTGATTTATAATAAACTCTGTGTATATATCACAACGTTGTTTATACCATTCGTTGTTAAATATTATGCATTGAAGAATATAATAATAGTTATTTAAAGTAACCGTTGTAGTAGGTAGTGTGCTACATAACTTATAATCACGATCACACAATCATGGGGAAAAGCATCATATATACAATCACACCTCACCTCACAACGGTTGGTCCGACATGATGGTATCCCTTTTCCAACCGCTGTGAAAAGTTTTTTTCCGTAGTAATGTATATGCCTTATTCTCCAACTCACAACTATTGTCCGCTACCTGTATTTGCAACGTAGGCATAACGAGCCACACAATAATATAAAAGAGGTGAGAATAACTTTACACAAGTTATTGGTGTATTATTCAACAATGATAGCATACATGGTAATAACATAACAATACACAAACAACAAAAACAAATCACAATGCAAGATGTATTAATGCAATGCTGTATTATCATTTTTTGTTGTTGTTTGAATGTCCAATTTATTTTACAGAACTATCCACATCACCAACTCCTCTCTGAAAAATGTTCTCTCTAAACAACGAGACCATCGTTGGCTCTCTCTGAGCACGAGACCTCTTTATTGGCTCTCTTTGAGCACTAAACCTCATCGGACTGAAGTCCTACCTAACTGCGATATACATGAATGTATGAACATATAAACGTTAATCACAACTCATAATTAATCAACAAATGATATATTATATCTTGCAATAGTGTTCTCTATAAACAAATTTCCCTTTGGACAAGGTTCTCTTTGAACCACAATTGGATAATATAAGCTAATTACTGTATTTCTCTCTGAATTACATAAATCAACAATATAATTAAAAATAAAATCTAAAACAACTCAAAGGTCACAATTGACTTTTAACCTATCAAAAGGGATAACGAAAAGTTATTGAACTCAAATTTTCTCAAAATTCATTTGATTGGACCCTAAAATGTCGAACCACCGACGTATGCTATACGATGTAGCCCGTAACGCGACACCTTATATTTTTGGTGGCCACCTCCACCCACCACTGTGCGTCCTGACTCCAGAGACCCAACCCCCATCCGCTGCCGTCGATCGACGACACGACACTCGATCCTGGCGGCTCCACCGTGTAACATGATTACCCAGCCTCTGCCCCGTCGATGCGACCCTAATTTTGACCAGCGTCGTCGCCGACGCGAATTTCCACCTGATTTTTATCAATTTTTGATTTTTTGACTTTTTTTCTTGATTTTTTAACTTTTCGACTATTTTTATGATATTTCCCTAAAAATTAGGGTTTGGGATTATTTTATCTATAGATCAGAAGAAAACATCAGTTATACCACAAAAAACAACAAAAATCCCCAAAAAGGGCAAAGTTACAGATCAATTACAACAATATTATCATGGATTTAAAAAACTCATTTCAATGCAATATAACCAAATTGTTAATTTAAAAGCAACAAATGTACATTCAAAACAAAACACATAATAGAATATGGATCCGACTTCCTAACACCCCTTAGGTAAAGAATTCCCCCCCGCTCAAAGTTTGAAGGTTGGAGGATTCTTCATATTTTCTCATTCTTTATATTTTCTCACAATCACTCTAAGCTCTGTCTCCCAATTTACGTTCTGCACAATATTTCAATTCTCAAATTTTGCATGTATGTGCAAAAGTCCCTCACAACAACTATTCAGTTAACCCTAAAAGTCCCAAATTGATTCTCACACCAATATAAACTGCTCACACCCATAACATTTGATTTTATTTAAAATAATCTAATATTTTATTAAATAAAATCTCCCCAGTATTTATTTTATAAACAAATCTAATTTCTAACTCTCTAATATAACTATTTTATTTTAGTTTAAATAATTCTCTAATTATCTCTAAATCTTCGTCTTTTCTAATTATTTCTATTTTTCTCCATCACTCTAAAATACTTATATTTTTCTAGTATTAAATAAATTATCAAAATATCTCAAAGCCCCACAAAATACCAGAAGCATTCAATAAACTAACATAAATAAAAACAACAATAATTTAATCGAGACACATGTATTCTCTCAAATAAATAAATAAATAAAATAAAATAAAACTAACGTTGGTGTAGTCACACGTTTTTTCTCACCCAATTTTATTTTCATTGATTTTGTTTTGTTAATTGTATGAATGATATGTATGGTATGTGGAAAATGAATGTCACGCGAATCCCGCAATGTGAATTTGCTTGGTTTGTATTTCCTTTGATTTTTGATTGTATAATTCAGTTATGTATGTATGGTGATTGAATGGTATGAGCTGATTGAACGTGTAACATAAATTTAATTTTGCTTTTTTTAATTTTTTCCAACTTTGTTTGATTATTGATGGATGAATGCAGGTGGTATCATGAGCCAATGATGATGATTGTGCTATGGTCACATGCTGCAGACAATGTAGAGCTCGTGTGTGTGGCTGAGCTTATGTGGGGTCTTCAACAAAATTGGAGTCTCTCTTTTTCTATTTTTGCCTTATATATATATATATATATATATATATATATATATATATATATATATATATATATATATATATATATATATATATATATATATATATATATATATATATATATATATATATATATATATATATATATATATATATATATATATATATATATATATATATATATATATATATATATATATATATATATATAGAGAGAGAGAGAGAGAGAGAGAGAGAGAGAGAGTACACTAGAATTTATAGTGCTTTGACGTTGATCCTCGCTTTGCATATGTATACTCTTCAATGTATTCCCATTGGAACATGAATTATTCTTTTTTATTTTGACAAATATTTCAAAAGTTCATACAATCACCAATCCACAATAATGTTGGGAAAAATAAATCTCCTATTTGGATCTTGACATGTATATAGCGTAATGCCAAAATCTTATGCGTAATATTTACTCGATTAACGCTTCTTGAATATTCCAATATCACCAATCTGCTCCAAGCCTTCATGTGTAGCAATCACCCATTGATCCTACCAATTCCTTAAGCAATGAATTGTACGAATATTTTAGAAGAACTCTGCACTGTTCGTAGCCCTACACACAGTCGCTAACAAGGCAATCTGGAGAAAAAACTCTCCTTCTTTTTCACTAGAATTTGTTAGCACCAATGACGACAACCTCAATCTTGTAAGCTACTTGAAAAACTCAACAAAATCTTCAAGAGAGATAAGTTTTAAGATGGCGTCTCCTTCAATCACTTTACAAATCTCTCATAATCAAGATTTGAAATTAAACTGAAGTTAAAAATGCAAGAATTTCGTTGCAAGAGTTTTGAACTTTCAAAAATAAAGTGTGTTGATTTTACAGAAAATCACAATGTAGATTATGAGATTCACAAAAGTTGTTGTTAGAAATGAAATGACAAAATGATATTATATGTGCTTGACATTAAGCACACAAATGAATGAAATTTTTTTGTTAGATTCGAGTCAAGTGCATTTCATGATTTGAGTCAAATGAGCAAGTAGTGTGAAACAAGATCTCATAAAGAAAGTGACCCATTTTCTTGTGATTTGACTGTGATTCGAGTCATACAGGTTCATGATTTGAATCATGTGTTAAGCCTGATTCAAATCAGACAAGTTAGTGGTTCTAGAAAGTTTGTGATTTGAGTCATGCACAAACTGTAATTCGAATCACAAAGTTGCATGATTCGAATAAGGTGTAATATGTGGTTTGAATCACAAACACCAAATTTTTCTTGTTTTGCCTCTGTTTTGCTAGATTCAAGTCATGGATTGTGAGTGATTCGAATCACACACAAAAAATCTCAAGTTTTCAAGTTTTTCAAAATAGTTTGAGATTTCACTTCCCACATGACTTGAATTGATATCACATATGGTTCTTGTTTCACTAACTCAGAAAATTGACTTAAATCATCATGATCAAATCTCAAATATAATAATTTATTTATGCATGCTAAAAACGAATCATTTAAAAAACTTGATTCATAGAGGATGTGAAATTATGAAGGAGACCCAATAAACAAAAGTAAATAAAATGAAAGCGATAAGACCAGCAACAAAACAACCATATTAGGGTACCCCCTGAATGTATTAGGGACATGAAACTACAATAACATATTAGACTAATATATTTGGCAGCCCAAATAATCGATTGTTACGACCCCAAAATGAAGATCTTGATATTTAGTTGTTACCAACAATTAAGAGATTACCCCAATCGATTATAGACTTAACCAAGAAAGTACTATTTTATTAGCTCGGTTATCTAATCGATTGTTTAGTTGAGAAATTGCTTCAAACATATCAAACACTCTCTTAATCAGTTGGCTAGGCTCTAAAAACACTTTTAGGTGATTTTGTTCAGTAAAGAGAGACCTTAAAAGTATTTTTTTTTTTGTTTCTGTGTGTGTCATTTGCTTAGTATCTTAGGAGTTACTTTCAAGGTGAGTAGCCTTACAAGATGAGATATACAATCATCAATGGCTCTTCGACAACCCAACGACCCCATATCAATAATATTGGCCACATTAGACATATGCACTAAGGCGTAGAGTTCTCGAGGAGAATTATGGTAAGGTTTTGCAACGATCAAGAGCAATCTCGTTGCACTAGTCCATGGGGAATGCCCTTTTGATGGAGAAAGGCCGTTCTTTATTTTTTCGTTCTTAGTCTAATCAAGGGACTTAAAGGATGCATAAAGTTGGGTCGATGTAATAAAAAAACACCATTCTAAGTACTCACTTTGTTAGCAACAAACCTAATGGAAGAAGGAACAATCAGAATAAGCTAGTACTCAAATGAATCATTGATAATGAGTCTAGTTGAAATTTTATCGACAAAAAATCGGGGAGCCGACATTAGCACAATTAATGTTTTTCCAATTTCTTGTACAACTAACATTGATAAAGATAGTAACTGCATGGACTACAAGAAGAACAAGGTTGTCTCTAAAAGAATAAAGTTGTTCACCCATAAGTACCCATTTGAACTGAATCAAGAATGTGAAAAGGTTAGAGATCCAATTGTGGGTAATCAAGGGATCCACGAGAACGAGGATGGACCAATGAAAAGACGCTACATCATCAAGAGTCACATCGTCCAGAGCTCTAAGCCATAATGGTAGTTGTGGTTCCCATACAATAATTATGACATGTGTACTCGTAGACCATTATGTCTTAAGTGATTGAGCTCATGTGATAGGAGAAAGAAGTAATATACGACCGAACAAACCCAATCATATTCCAACAAAGGCAAGAATGACAACGATCGTAAAGGCTAGACAACTCCAAAAAGAAGTCCAAAAATAATTCCAAATATGAGAGTGTGAAGTTCGAAACACATATCTGAAATCCTTTAATGGACCGTCGAGTTTGAACCAACTAACATAAAACCCATGACCTAATTTTGTTGATCTAGGTTAGAGAGTTTGTTCTTGTCATGCCTAACCCCCAACCCACTCATATGTTTGGGTAACCCTAATCTAACTGATATAAATAGTCAAATATATACACTCTACTTAAAGGTACATCACATCAAATTCGTTCAACCATCCTGGACCGTTAGATAAAAACGCCACATGATCTCTTGACAATTTTCCTTAGACAAGTATCCCTTGAAGAAAGTTCTAGGATGTTAAACTCTAAGGGCCTATTATATAGGCTAAAAGGAAAATCACTTACAAACATACATAATTATATCTTAAAATTTTATTACTTGAACATTCGTTATTAATTTGAGAGTTGAAGTCTTTATAGATACACTTTCATTATCACCAAAGCAAAAGACTTTATGTTCATCATTAGATCTTGAGTTGCTAACAACAAGTAGAAAAAAGATTTGTTGCCGGATCAATAATTTTTGGTGGAATTCATTTATTAATTCTATTGAGTGTTGAGTGTTTATTAAATATTAATATTAAAAAAATATAAAATGAGTGATATGTAGAAGTAAGACTTGTTTAATAACTAAAAGAAACAGCACTTTTGTGAATTTTGTTAATAGATCTACTATGAAGAAACTTTAGCCTTAACAGTTGACACACTAATATTTTTCCAAATAAGAGAAGCATTCTTAGATTAATTGACATCAAATAACTTATGTTAGATATCAAAACAATGTTTAATCATTCTAAAGAAGTTTCTGAAAAAAAAATTTCAAGAAAAAACACATTGAATTCATTAAACTGGATTAGTAATAATGTGGAGTACACCATAAACCGAGAGACATAATTATTTTCACTTACATTTTCCTTTAATGAAAAGACTCAATCATATGGTGGTAGGTAATTCAGTTGGCATTGACAATCAATCATGCCAACGTTATAGTATGGATGATTTAGAGACAGTCTTTGTCTTTTTTATAGACCAAATCAATCTCTTAAATTACCATTTGCATTATTTATGAAACTTAAATGATCCTAAAAATTGTTTGCAAGTTACTTCTCATGTCAGGATGCACTTATGATTAAATATTTTACCATGTGAACGGTGCTTGTGTGAGTAGTTTTTGAAAAGACTTATCGTAGTTTAATTGATTTATAAATGAAATTCAAATAACTGAGAGAAATCTTAAAAGATTAGGTATATGAGTTTTTTCATTTTATAAATTATTTAATATTTATTTTTTTAAGCAATACGAGATTTATAAATCACACTTGTTTCTCAATAATTTCCGTTTTAAGTGTGATTTCATCTACTATACTTTCTCTAAAGCAGAAGTTCTTTTATTCATATACACTTGTACCGCCGTTGACACCATTACTACGTCACGAGCACTTCAATGAGACATGTTGCTTGGCCACCACCATGTCAAGAAGACTTTCGATACAAACCATCAACTGTGATACTACTAATGGATCATGAAGAGAAACATACATATTGGATTAAAGACTCAGCCAAACATGTGAAAGAGACATTACATATTCACTAAAAACCTTAAGACATTGGGTATACAGGTCCTCTCATTTATAAAATGTTCAAACTTAACTTTTTCAAGCAATATCAGAATTACAACTCACTCTTGTTTCTCTACAATTTTGGAATGTTTTTATATCTGTTTCAATCCTTCGTGATTGAATGTGAGTGATTAGGTAACAATGTCATTGATTTTACTTTTTGTTTTAACAGTGAACTGTTGTGTATGAGTTTGTTACCTGTTGTACCCCAAAATTTGACCAACCATTTCTTGTACTTGACTTATGTTTCTTTGCATTTTCACATTTTTTTTTGCATGTCATAGCATTTGTTCTTGAGTCAGGGGATCAAGGTTTTCGCGTGGCTCAAGGTTTTCTTTGGTGCGAGAGACCAAACAACGAGCATCGGCTCCGACATTTATTTGGCCCAACGATCGAGCGATCGATTTTATTTTATTTTGCAGGATATTTTCAGATCAAGAGGTAGCATTCAGGCTATCTCAAGCATTCTCATGGTTGTAGTAGTCAAGAGCAAGTTTCAGAGGCTGAACAAGGCTTAGAACGGATGAAAACGGGCAAATGTGCAGATTTCCCTCTGGAAGGCGCCAAAATTCAAAATTTTAAGGTGTTAACCGATTAACCAAATGGTTAGCCGATTAACCAATGCAAAATCAGATCAAATTTGAATTTTTTGAAGGTGTTAATCGATTAACCCATATGGTTAGTCGATTAACCATGACAATTTTCTGCCCTGCACGTGAATTTTCAATAGAATTCACTTTGGGGTCCATTTTGATCACATGAGAATTTGATTTTACACCAGAAGAAGGATCTAGAACCACTGTGGATTTTGATTAGTTTTCAAATTAATTCACATTCCCTCCAATTTTCCATTCCTAATCCCATTCCAATTTTCACAAACCACACTCCAAACCACATTTGGATCCTAACCAAGAGCATATTTAAATGATTTGCTCCAAACCTCACACACACAATCCTCATAATTCCATTTCATTTTCAGAATTCATTCACTCTTGAATTTTGCTCTCAACTTTTCCATCTCCCAAACTCCATCAAAGCTCTCCTCACCTTGAATTCTTTGATTCTCCATTGGAATCATTGAATTCTAGAGCTAAAACCTTCATCCTTCATCCTTATCATCTCCAATTCTCCATTCAAATTTCGTGATATTGTGGATCTGAATTTTGAAGTTGATCTAGAGGAGCTTATTTGGATAATTCTTGCTTAATTTTGGTGGATCTTCATTTCTACTACAAGAACTCACTTGGATCTTCAAGGAATTCCGGATTTCTAGCTCGGATCTACTCATTTCAAGTGAATCAACACTCACCAAAGCAAATCTCCGCTTTGTAGGTTGGAAATTCTAGATCCGATTCTGTCTTTGAGCTTATTTGCATAATCATCATGGTGATCTTCATTTTTGATTGATTTTGTTGATTTTTGATCCATGTGATTTGTGATCTTGCTGTTTGAATGTGTTTACATGTTGACTGAATCACTGATTTCTGGTTTAAATTCGTGCATAATTGATTATATAATCATCTGGATTATTGGATAAGTGATTAATTGATGCAAAGTGTTTTTGAGTTGTTGTTTTCTGCCTCTGGTACAGTGTTAATCGGTTAACCAGTTGCAGTGCAAACTGGTTAATCGATTAACCAATGCGAATTTTCAAATTTTCAAACATTTTTAACTGGTCAATCGGTTAACCATATGTGTTAACCGATTAACACTGAACCAGAATGTCATGTTTGCTGTTTTTGAGCTTGTTTTAGGTATCATTGCACTTTGAATCTTCATGGATCAGTGTGATGCATTTGACTGAGATGTTTTGGATATTGTGTTGTTGTTCTTGTTTGTTTAATCATGATTTCTTCGACACGCGTGTTCGATTTTCACTTGAATGCATACTTTTGTAGTTGTTGTTCAAAGTGATGAGCATTCTTATTTTGTTTTGCATCTCTTTGCTTGCATTTAAGAGGTTGAGATGTGCTTGTGGTGGTTGCTGCCCCACACTTTTTTCCTCCCTCTTTTCTTTGTGTTGCATTCCATGTTTGCATCTCTTTCTTTCTCATTTGTGATTGACTTATCTTGTGTTTTCTTGGTTCCTTTGCCATGATCCTTTAGGATTCCTAGTCCCTTGGAAGTAGGAGAGACATTAAGTGTTCAATCCAAGCATGCTAACATTAGGGTAGATTTCCCTTTCAATCCCAACTTTAGGTCCACTTTGCATGACAACGTTAGGGCCGAGTTTCCCTTAGACTTTCCGTGCGTCTCTCTTCTCATCTCAAAAACACATTCTAACTCATCTAATAAATACGATGAATGTTATACGCTACGAGCCTTAAGCACATGGGGAATGATGAGTGAGGGGTATCCTTTCCCTTGTCTAGAGTGTTTAGTGTACGTCCCGTCTGGGGGAGATATGCGACACATTCGTTTCTATGTCATAGTCTTTAGTGCAACATGAATCACAAATAAAACTAACTCACTTTACTAAAAAACACAAACAAAACCTCAAACCTTTTTATCCTTCGGGATTAGTTGAAAATTATTTTCAGAAAGAGTATTGTTAAGTCTTGGTTCTACCGCAAACAGGCATCGCCCCTAACTGTTGGAACGAAGGTTTAACCCTACTCAATTAAAACACTTGCACTAATCTATGGTCATGTCAGGCCGAACTACGTTTGCTCTGATTTCTCGTACCGGACGAGGATACTTAGGCACAAGACGACGATGTCTTGGCAAGCAACCTTCCCCCACCTTCACCCGTAGTTTTCCGAACTACGTTGACTCTGACTTTCCCATTGCACGAGGGAGTACGTAGGCATAGAGCAACGATGCTCTATCGAGTATCTTTTCTTTTCTTTTGTCCTGTGAGCCTGTAGCTTAGATAGATTAACACCCTTTAGATAGATAACAAGCGTGGATCCCATTGAGTACAACGGACGTGAGGGGTGCTCATACCTTCTCCTTGCGTAACCGACTCCCGAACCCAAGATTTGGTTGCGATGACCTGTCTTTTCCCTTTTTCATAGGTTTTCTCTGATTATTTCCTTTCCCTCTCTTTGGGATAAATAACGAACGATGGCGACTCTTCTGTCCTTGTCGGCCCCTCTTCGCAGCGATGCGACATTACCGTGTTGTCAGTCGAATTTATAATCATTTTCTAAGGTTTGAGTCCCGTGCTCGGTAGTTCATGATCCTTATTTTTTTTTCAATTCGGTTTTATTCCCCTATGTGGGTGTGTTGGATTGTTCAAGTGATGCAAAATTGATTGCTCTAGATTAAGATTCATGTTTACTTTACCCTTTAAAGGTTGCGTTGTATCATCTATTTGAGTTGCTTTATATTTTTTATTACACTGAGTTTGATTCTATGTACCCTCAATTTTTATACTTTTTATTTAATTTATTTTTAATATACTCAAGGGTGTTACGAATTCATCTGCACTCCACTTGCTTAAAAAACTCATATGCAATAAATATTATAGGAAATTATTTTAGACATTCATGACACAACTCATTCACGTATTCAAAGTATTGAAAAGTGTTAAATCAAGATTGTACGGTTCAAATTTAAATACATCATATTTTATTATAGTATATGTTGTGAAATCTGATGCCTTAGAATAAAGTATAATCGGCTTCTTTATGATCAAGAAACACATAAGGGTTAGGGTTAATGGAAAAACAAGAAAAACAACAAGAATTGGTTATAACTGCTATTCTTTACTTTCTTTTTGAAACTAATTACAAGTACTCAAGAATAACAAATAACTCTCTCACCCTAATTAGGACTTTCCACACTTAAGATGAGAGACTAGTATGCTATTTATAATAAAACCTAACATACTAAACTAATGGGCTTTTTAACAATTACCCTTTACAAGCTAACTTAGGGTACAAGCTAGCTTAAACAATTAGATCCTTAACACAAAGCCCAATTCGAAAACTACACGCTAGAACATATTTCGACTACATAATATAGGTTTTCGACAACAGCGTGTGAGCAAACTTTGGCGGCATGCAAAACCTCTGTGGACAATACTAGAGTTTGAAATTCTCAAAAGTTTCATCCTTAGTCTTCTGGATGAATATCCATAACGTTCTAGAATAATCATCAACTATGGATAAGAAATACCTTGCTTCTGAATATGATGGACACCTTGCATCCCCCCAAAGGTTAACATGGATGTAATCAAGGGATCCATGTGTTCTTTATTTTCCTTTGTTGAACTTCACTCAACAAATTTTTCCAAGTACGCAGAGTTCACAAAATTTTAGCTTTTCGACTTTGTCTCCACCAAGCAGATTTTGTTTCCCCAATTTGACCAGACCCCTTTCACTGACATGGCCCAATCTCATGTGCCAAATTTTTGTCTTCGACAAAGGTTTCGTGGATGCAACATTTGTCGAACCACTTATAACTTCAGCTTCAAGGGTATACAAGCTTTGTTTCCTCACGCCTCTCAAGACTTCCTTCAACCCCTTCATGACTCTTAGGATAATTTTCTCTCATTGAAAAACATATTCCTTCTTGTTGAATTCACTAAGAGAAATCAAATTTCTCTTAAAATCAGGTACATATCTGACTTCAGTCAATAGCCTTATTGACTCATCATGGAGCTTGAATCTCACAGATCCAATACCTGCAATTTTGCAAGCTTTGTTGTTTCCCAGCAACACTGATCCACCATCTCGATTGCACAGCTCCTCGAGAAATTCTCTGTTTGGAGTCATATGCCAAGTGCAACCTGAATCCATAATCCACTCTTTTCTTGAGTCGCTGCTTGAAAACACAAGGACATCAGATGAGTCAAAGTCATCTTGAACAATGGTTGTGTTGCCATTATCCATACCTTCATGATCTTTCAGGCGTTCAGGGCACACCTTTTCTTGTGTGACCCTCCTTCTTACAGCGATAACATCGAATACCAAATTCCTCACTACTATAAGACTTATGCTGACTTTTACCTTTCTTCTTGTCGAACCTACCATCCTTTCGTAAGAATTTTACCCTAACGACCAAACCTTCACCAACCGTCGAAGGTTTATGCTCCTTTCGTTTGTTCAAATCCTTAGAGTACAAGGCTGATTGAACTTCTTCAAAGCTCGGGGACTCCCTTCCATACAAGAGAGTTTCTTTAAAGTGAGCATGTGATATGGGCAAAGCGCACAACATTAACAGGGTTTGATCTTCATCATCGATATTCAAATCAATATTTTCAAAATCAAGAATTAGCTTGTTAAATATATCCAATTACTCAGCCAACACCTTGCCTTCACTCATCTTGAATGAATACAAAGCTTACTACAGATAGAGTCGATTCACCAGAGATTTGGTCATGCACAAACTTTCAAGTTTCAACCATAACCTAGATGTCGTAGTTTTCTTTGATACCTGTTGAAGAACCTTATCACCAAGGCTAAAAAATATTGCACCGTGGGTTTTCTCTATCATGACTTTTTTTCCCGTTAATGCAGCGTCCATAACTGCCTCTCCCTACAACACTTCCAAACAATCCTACTGAACCAGTAGGGCTTTCATCTTCAAGTGCCACCGACCAAAATCGTTCACTCCGATGAACTTTTCAATCTCATACTTTGTTGAAGGCATATTTCTCCATGCTCAACCCACCAATTTGTTGTGAAATCTGATGCCTTAGAACAAAGTATAATCGATTTATTTATGATCAAGAAACACACAGGGTTAGGGTTAATGGAAAAAGAAGAAGAACAACAGGGATTGGTTATAACGGCTATTCTTTACTTTCTCTTTGAATCATATTACAAGTACTTAAGAATAACAAATAACCCTTTCATTCTAATTAGAATTTGTCACACTTAAGATGAGAGACTAGTATGCTAATTATAATAAAACCTAACATACTAAACTAATGGACTTTTTAATAATTACCCATCACAAGCTAACTTAAATAATTGGATCCTTAACACAAGACCCAATTCGACAATTACACACTAGAACATATTTCAAATACAGCGTGTAGGTCTTTGACAACAACATGTGAGCAGACTTCGACGACATGATAAACCTCTGTCGACAATACTAGAGCTTTATCAAATATCTCACAATATAAAAAATAAAATATGTTTTTTTCTAAACCACTAGATCATGATCGAATGGTCATCATAATTTTGAATGTGTGAATGCATGATAATGTTAATTGCGGATAATCTAATTTCAAATATCACTATGCAAACTCACACCACATCATATGAAATGTTGATGTCGTATATTTTTTAAATACTTATTAACATTAGAGGTTTATTAACATTTGTGATTCACATAGTAAAAAGATGACAAAATGTCCATGGTTTTATTAGGAATGACGAAGAGTATCACAATACAAAGCAATAGAAAAATATTAATACTAAAGTATCAAAAGAGTAAACTATCCTTAATATAATATATTATATAACATTCCCTATCAAACTTCGCGATGCATTAACATAAAGCATCAAGAGTTTGTGAATCAAGAAACAATTTTTTTAATGGATTTTGTTTTCGTGAACAAGTTAGCAATTTGCAAGAACAAAGAAACAAACAATAAAGTAATAGTTCCATGCCGAAGATGATGGAGGGTGAGGTAACAATCAATCTTAACGTGTTTGGTGCGTTCATGAGAGACAGAGTTATAAGAAATTTGAATGACACTCTTGTTATCATAATATATAGGAGTGGGTTTAGAAAGAGACACCCATATTAAAAAGAAGCCAATGTAACCACCCTATCTTTAAAGTGGTAGTTTCCATAGCACGATAGTCTACTTCTGTTCAAAAACATGAATATATGTCTTATTTCTTGCTCTTCCAAGAAATAAGAGAATCTCCTAAAAATACAACATCATGTAGTAGACTTATAATCAATGGGATCACCAGCCCAATCTGCATCAAAGTAAGCATGTAACTCCAAAGAAGAAGATGAAGGAAAAATAAGACTCTGAAATTAAGTGTCTTGAAGATACTGAAGTATGTGAAGAATAATTATTGAATACACTATAGTAGGAGAAACAACAAACTGACTGATAACATGTACTTCATAAGCATTATCTGGTATGATAACAGTAAAATACGCCAAATTGTTAACCAAAGTACGATACAAAGTGAAGTCTGATAAAGGAACACCATCAGAGAGGAAATATTTCACATTTAGCTTAAGGGGACTATTCGCTAATCTAGTATCAGAAATTTGAGCATATTCAATAATGTTGGCAACATATTTAGATTGAGAAAGAAGATAATATATAAAGGAGTATGCAACCTCAATTCCCAAAAAATAGTGAAGAGTGAATAAATCATTCATCTCAAATTCTTTAGGTAACTGTAATTTCTGTTGGTGCAAAGGTAGAATAAATGATGAAAGGAGAAATATTCTATTAAGAATGACGGCTACACAAACATGATAAAAGTTACAATGATTGTCACCCTATTTATAAGCTAAAACTAGGGTTACTAGAATAAGATAAAATACTAAAATACCCTCTAACAAATTTAGGGGCTAAGAAAATAGTACAACTAAATCAATATGAATTACTATTAATATTCTAATACCATCCCTTAATTCATATTCCATCAAAACTTGTAACACCAATTCCATCCCTTAGTCTGAGAAATTGATCAGTCTTGATAGCTTTCGTCAGAACATCTGCCAACTGCTTCTGAGTGCTGCAGTGTACAACTTCTAACACTCCACTCTGAACTTGATGTCTCAGAAAATGATACTTGGTCTCAATATGCTTGCTTCTCCCATGCAACACTGGGTTTCTGGCAAGATTGATTGCAGACTTGTTGTCAATCATCAACTTCAGAGGTTTGTCTACTTTAATCTTCAGATCCTGCAACAGATTCAGAATCCACACAGCTTGGTATGCAGTAACAGCACCTGCAATGTATTCAGCTTCACAGGTTGACAACGCCACAACAGGTTGCTTCTTAGAACACCAAGAAATGGAACCTCTCAGTAATTTGAACAAGTACCCAGATGTACTTCTTCTGTCAACTCTGTCTCCACACCAATCAGAGTCTGAATAACTCAGAAGTTCTGACTCATCCTTTCTTCCAGAAGGAAACAACACTCCATACTTCAGAGTTCCCTTGATATACCTCAGAATCCTGACAGCAGCTTGGTAATGGGACCACTTAGGTTTACTCATGAACCTACTAACCATCCTAACAGAGTAGCAAATATCAGGTCTGGTATTGCACAGATACCTCAGAGAACCAACCAACTGTTTGAAGGTTGTAGCATCCACATCCTTTCCTTCAGAGTCTGAATCCAGTTTCTGATTTGTATCAGAAGGTGTGACAGCCATCTTACAATTCTTCAGATCAAATCTCTTCAGAAGTTCTAATTCATACTTGAGCTGATGCAAAATGATACCTTTCTCAGAATATCTGAACTCCATCCCTAGAAAGTATGTCATTTTGCCTAGATCAGTCATTTCAAATTCATTCATTAGAACCTTCTTGAACTTGGTTATCTCCTGTTCAGAACTTCCAGTTAGCAGTATATCATCAACATATAAACATACCAGAGTCATATTGCCTTCAGAAGTATGCTGAACATAGACACCGTACTCCATCTCACATTTCTGAAAGCCTTGCTTCTTGAAAAATGAATCAATCTTCTGATTCCAAGCTCTGGGCGCTTGTTTCAATCCATATAGAGCTTTGTATAATATGTACACCATCCCTTCCTGATTCTTTTTCACAAATCCAGGAGGTTGTGACACGTAAACTTCTTCTTCAATGGACCGTTCAGAAATGCAGATTTTACATCTAAATGCATCAGAGGCCAATTCCTGTTAGCAGCTATTGCAATCACCATTCTGATTGTTTCATGTCTTGCTACAGGTGCAAACACTTCAGAGTAATCCAGCCCAGGTTTTTGTAGAAATCCTCTGGCTACCAACCTTGCTTTATATTTGCCAATTGAGCCATATGGCTTTAACTTCTGCTTGAAAACCCATCTGACGCTGATGGCTTTCTTGTCTTTTGGAAGTTCTGTCAGCTTCCAAGTCTTGTTTCTCTCTATAGCATCAAGTTCTTCTTTCATGGCATTCAGCCAGAGCTTCTGCTTAAGAGCCTCTTCTGTACTTATGGGTTCAGAGTCTACCATCATGGCACACTGAATAACTTCTCCTTCAGAGTCTACTTCAGTGTCTTGCAGCATGTCAAATTCTGCATATCTTCTGGGGACGTTTCTGATTCTTTATGGTCTCTGAACTTGTTCAGAGTCTTGAGCTTCAGAGTTTCCAGCTTCAAATGGTTGACTTCCTCTAGAGCTTTGACCATCTTCAAGATCTGGCATATTTTCAGAGTCTTGGCCATCTTCAGAGTCTGAATTTCCACCAGAATCTGGATTACCATCAAAGTCTGGATCATCAGAGTCACCTTCATCTTCTGAGTCTTCTCCCGAGTCATAATCACTATCAGAGTCAGAATCAACGTCAGAGTTTACTTCAACTTCAGAAATTCTTAACTCTGACCTTTCTTTAGAAGTTCTAACATCAGAATCAGATTGAGACTTATCCCAATTCCAAACTTATGATTCCTTCACAATCACATCTCTGCTGAATTCAATTTTATTGGTTTCTGGACAATAGAGCTTGTAATCACCTGTACTATGGTACCCTATCAGAATCATCACTTTGCTTCTATCATCCAGCTTCTGTCTTCTGGCTTCTGGAACATGTTTATAGCAAACAGAACCAAACACCTTCAGATGACTAACACTTTGCTTGTCTCCAGTCCACTTCTGCATAGGAACTATTTCCTTCAATTTCTTCATAGGACATCTGTTGAGTACATACGTTGCAGTGGCAACAGCTTCTCCCCAGAGCTTCTGAGGAAGCTTCTTCTCCTTTAGCATGCTTCTCACCATATCAAGCAAAATACGGTTTCTTCTTTCAGAAAAACCATTGTGTTGAGGGGTATAAGGAGCAGTAACCTCATGCTCAATTCCATTCTCCTCACAGAACTTCTGGAACTCTTTGGAGTTATACTCACCTCCACCGTCAGTTCTAAGAATCTTCAACTTCTGACCACTCTGATTCTCAGCCTTCATTCTGAATTTCTTGAATTCATCAAACACCTCGTGTTTGAACTTAATAAGGGATACCCATGTCATTCTTGTGAATTCATCAACAAATAACACAAAGTACTTATTCCCTCCAATTGATGCTACTGGAAATGGACCACACACATCAGAATGTACAACTCCCAAGGCATGTTTTGCTCTTGGAGCAACTTCTGACGCAAATGGCAAACATGGTTGTTTTCCTTCCATGCAAATTTTGCATGACTTCTCAGGCTTCTTAATTGCAGGAATTCCATGTACCAGCTTCTTTGAATTCAGATGTTTTAGGCTTCTGAAATTCAAATGACCAAATCTTCTGTGCCACAGCTCACTCTCCTTCTCAGCACATGTTGCACTAAGACATTCTGAGTCTGCAGTTCTGACATTCACCTTGAATGTTCTATTCCTTCCCTGTTCTGACTCCATAATCAACTTCTGATTGCAGTCATACAACTTCAGAAGATTGTCCTTCATGGTAACTGAAAAACCTTTCTCAATTAATTGTCCCACACTCATCAGATTGCTTCTGATGCCAGGTACATACCACACGTTCTGAATCAATGCTGTTTTCCCATTGTTCAGAGTCACTCTGACATTTCCCATACCTTCTGCATTAAGATATTTGTCATCAACACATCTGATCTTTGTCCTCTTTTCAGAGTCAAAGTCAACCAGCCATTTCTTGTTTCCAGTAAGATGATTTGAACAGCCAGTGTCCATATACCACCAGTCTGTCAGATCATCAGATTCAGAGGTCATCAATAGCACAGATTCGTCATCAGAACTTCTGGCTATATTTGCTTCTTCTGATTTCTTCTCCTTGTTTGACCAACAATCTCTAGCAAAGTGACCAAACTTCTTACAACAGTAACATTGGATCTTCTTCTTGTCATCCTTCTCTTTTCGCTTCTGAGCATTCTTTTGCCTATCAGAGATTGAGCTTTCTGACTTCTGACCACCATCAGATCTTCTCTTGGCTTCTGAATGCTTCTGATACCTCCTATCAGAAGTTGCTTTCAGAGCCTGCTGCTCTACTTCCCTTTCAGAAGTTCTCTCAGTCAAACGCAACTCTTGCGCTTCTAAACTGCTCTGCAGCTCTTCAATTCTCATGGTACTCAGATCTTTGGAATGTTCTATTGCTACCACAATGTAATCAAATTGAGAGGTAAGGGATCTCAATACCTTCTCCATGATTGTTTCTTCAGAAAGAGTTTCTCCACACGCCTTCATCTCATTAGTGATCAGAATCACTCTGGAGATGTATTCAGAAACTTTCTCATTATTCTTCATGTTGAGATTCTCATATTGTTTTCTCAAGGACTGAAGCTTCACCTTCTTCACTGATGCGTCACCACCATAACATCTAACCAGTGTGTCCCACGCAGCCTTTGCTGTCGTTGAATCTGCAATCTTCTCAAACACATTTACATCAACACATTGATGAATAAAGAATAATGCTTTCTGATCCTTCTTCCTTACTTCCTTTTGCGCGTTTTTCTGTTCATCCGTTGCATCTGCTGCTACCGGAACATAACCATCAGTGACAAGATCTAAAACATCTTGAGCACCAAACAGTACACGCATTTGGATCATCCAACGATTCCAGTTTTTACCGTCAAATACTGGAAGCTTGGTGTTCATGTTGTCGTTTCCGTTCATCTTCACCTTGCACAATACACTCAGATTTCTCACACAGTGTTTCCCAACCCACAGAATTAAAATTCTGATCAGATTTTGTTCAAGATTCAACACGAATCTAAGAATCAAAATCAAACACACAAGACCTCACGTTCACTCGTGTTTCCCGTGTTTCCCAATGAATCTGAACCGGAGCTCTAGATACCAATTGTTGGTGCAAAGGTAGAATAAATGATGAAAGGAGAAATATTCTATTAAGAATGACGGCTACACAAACATGATAAAAGTTACAATGATTGTCACCCTATTTATAAGCTAAAACTAGGGTTACTAGAATAAGATAAAATACTAAAATACCCTCTAACAAATTTAGGGGCTAAGAAAATAGTACAACTAAATCAATATGAATTACTATTAATATTCTAATAATTTCAACTCATCAATCTTCTCAACACCCTCCTATAATAATCGTATCATCAAGTACATATAGTAATTGTAGAATACGACCATGAGAATTGGTCTTGAGAAATAAAGTTGAATCATATCACTAGAGCAGAAGCAAAGAGATGTAATCACAAGAGAAAAATTGTTAAACCAAGCTCGTGGAGGTTGTTTCAGACCATATTAGACTTTCTTCAACTTGCACACTTCTCCTTGATTATGATAAATACCGTGTGGAGGTACCATATAAACTTACTCCTAAAGATCGTCATTTAAAAATGCATTTTTAACATTTCATTGACAAACATTTAAAGATCTCAATCCAATTTCTTGTAAGGCTTTTCATCTACCATGCCACAACAAGGCTTAAAGACAATTGTTCTAAGCGAGTCATATTCTCAATGCAAAGCAGACTCAAATATATATATATATATATATATATATATATATATATATATATATATATATATATATATATATATATATATATATATATATATATATATATATATATATATATATATATATATATATATATATATATATATATGAGAAAAAGGATTATATATACAGCTATTATAAAAAAATGAGAGTATTACCATTAACAATCATTCAAGAGCCATTGTACTAATTACAAAAGAGCCAGTGTATGATTTAATGCATCACATTTGTTAATTGATGACACAACCTTGGACCAATTGGATCATTTAGTATGCTATGTCTCATAGCTCTATAATGAAAATTCTTTACACAATTCAGCACGCTCTATTGCTCTTTACGCATCCCCAACAAAATCGCAAGTTTTCCCAATAAGCAAGCTAGTACATTGCAAATCATATTTTCAGCTTTTTACTTCTCACATGAACCATCACTTCCCTCTAACTTTTCTTCGTCTTCTTTCTAAATTGAAGTTTCGTTTCAAACTCTTAATCATTACTTGGGTCCAAGCTTGCCATGCCAGTTGCCACTAATGTTCTATGTAAGCAAAGTTAGACCAACTACCAATTTAACTACCTAACCTAATGCTGTTTTTCTCTTTTGCTTTTTTATTCTTTTTGGTCATTATTTCTTTTATTAAAATTTCTTAGTGAAATTTTTTTCCACAGGCCTTTTAGACTTCTTTTGAAATTTCAAAAATATCATTCCGACTTTAAAATTGGAATGTGTTTTTAAAGTGTTTCAATTATAGAATTTGAATATTCCATATGAACTGCACTAAATCACATTTAAAAATAAATTTAACTGTTTAAATAATTTTAATTTAATTTAAGACTAATTAAAAATCAATTTGTATTTATAAACTAGTTTATAATTATAAATCACTTTTATATTTTGAACTCTTTTAAAATTAATTATTAAAATTTCATTAAAAAAATTAAATTAAAAAAATTATTTTCAAAAAAAAAAATTTCTATTTTTGAAACTTTTTAATATTAAAAAAAAATTATTTATTTTCATATATATATATTTGAAAATAAATAATTTTTTTCTGAATATTAAAAAATTTCAAAAATAGAAAAGTTTATTTTATTTTAATTAAAAAAATATATTTTTAAATTTTTGGAATAATTTTGTCATCTGAGTTTTTTTTATATAAAACAAGTATATTTCTTATTTTTAGAATAAATAAAAAATATATTTTTTTTATAAAAACATAATAATTTATTTTAAGGTTTTTTTTTTATTTTTTTATATTTATTTTTGTAAAAATAATATTTTTAGAAATTTTTTGTTTTCACTTTAATTGTTTTCCTCCTTTTTTTTAATGAGAAAGTATTTTATATAATTTAACCAGTTTATAAATGGAAATTGATTTTTAATCAATTTTAAACTGAATTAAATGGTTCAGTTTATTAACCATTAAGTAATTTAGTTTTTTTTAATGGTACAATGCAATTCTGTTTAGTAATATAGTTTGATCCACAATCTCATTTAGTAATATAGTCACAATGCATTTCCATAATCTCATCCACTTGCAGCTCATTTCAACATTTCCATTTTTAATCCAAAACCCATAAAAATTTCTAGTATTGTCTCATTTTTCATCAAATCTTAGTCGATTTCATCACATTCTGAATTTTTCAACTATTTAACATGAGATTAGTACACATCTGTTCAAATCTTGTTATATTTTTCTATTTTTTATTTGTTTCGTTTGGATTATAGACTCCAAAAATGCATCATTTTGCATGTACTCAGATTGTATAACTTGAGAATGCATCATTATGCATGCCTATAGATTTTATAATCCTAAATGTTACCGAGTGAATATATTTTCTAATCACTATATGTGTTGATTTGTCAGTGTGGTGAATTCTAAAAAAATTATTCTACTAGTGATTTAGAATTGACAGTCGTGGTGTTTGTGTTAAAAATTTGGAGGCATTATATGTTTGGTTTCTGATTTGAAGTGTTCAATGATCACAAGAGTTTGAAGTATCTATTCGATCAGAAAGAGTTGAATATGTGAAAGAGAAAATGACTCAAATTTTAGAAGGATCCTGATTTTTGATTGAGTTACTCTTCGGGTAAAACCAATGTTGTAGTTGATGCGTTGAGTAAGAAGTCATTGCATATGTCGATGTTGATGGTTCGAGATTTGAAATTGATTGAGAGGTTTCAAAACATGAATTGGTATGTGAAGAGATTTCTAACAAAGTGAGGTTGGGCATATTAAAGTTGACTAGTGGTATCCTTGAAGAGACCAGAGAAGGTCAGCAAGTTGATTTGGGAATGGTTGATCGACTTGTATTAATCAATCAGTGTAACGGAGGAGACTTTAGATTTGATGAAAATGATGTGATGAGGTTCAGAGACAAGGTTTGTGTACCATATGTGCTAGAGCTTAAGAGTATTCTTAAGGAAGGTCATAAAAGTGTTATGAGTATTTGTCCCGGTGCCAATAAGATGTATCAAGACTTGGAGAAATTTTTTTGGTGGCCAGGAATAGAGAAGGAAGTAGTTGAGTTTGTTTATGCTTGTTTGACTTGTCAGAAGTCGAAGAATTGAATATCAGAAGTTATTTGGTCTGATGCAACCGTTGAACATCCTTGAGTGGAAATGTGATAGTATTTTCATGGATTTTTTTGACAAGTTTGCCGAAGAAGACGAAGGGATGTGATTTCATTTGGTTTATTGCTGATAAACTGACTAAATCGGCTCGTTTCATTCGATTAAGATTAACTATCGTTTGTAGAAGCTAGCCAATTTGTATATTGAGATGATTCTAAGCCTGCATGATATTTCGTCGAGCATTGTTTCAGATAGAGATCTGAGGTTTACTTCAGGTTTTGGCAGAGTTTGCAGGAAGATTTAGGTGCTAAGATGAAGTTGAGTTCAGCTTATCATCCGCAGACAGACCGTCAGACGGAGAGGACTATTCAATCCTTGGAGAATATGTTAAGGGCTTGTGTGCTAGAACAAGAAGGTGATTGGGATAGCTAATTTCCACTGATTAAGATCACCTACAACAACAGTTTTTATTCGAGTATTAGAATGGCATTGTTCGAGGCTTTGTATGGTAGAAGGTGTAGGACACCTTTGTGTTGGTATGAATCAGATGAGAGTGATGTGCTTCGGCCGTAAATTATGCAGCAAACCTCTAAGAAGATCATGATGATCCTAGAGAATATGAAAGCTTCATAGTGTCGAAAAAGAGTTACCATGATAAGAGGAGGAAAGCACTTGAGTTCCAAGAGGGACATATAGAGTTGGTCGAGCTTTGACGTCTCGAAAACTCACGCTGCATTTTATTGGTCTGTATCACATTATGAAGCGAGTAGGAGAAGTGACCTATAGAGTGGCGTTACCACCGTTACTTTCGAAACTTCATGATGTATTTGTTGGTGCAAAGGTAGAATTATTCTATTAAGAATGACGGCAGAAGAAACAGGATTAAAAGTTACAATGATTGTCACCCTATTTATAAGCTAAAACTAGGGTTACTAGAATAAGATAAATACTAAAATACCCTCTAACAAACTTATGGGCTTAAGAATGTAATATAATAAAATATGAATTATTACTAATACCATCCCTTAATTCATATTCCATCAAAACTTGTAACACCAATTCCATCCCTTAATCTGAGAAATTGATCAGTCTTGATAGCTTTCGTCAGAACATCTGCCAACTGCTTCTGAGTGCTGCAGTGTACAACTTCTAACACTCCACTCTGAACTTGATGTCTCAGAAAATGATACTTGGTCTCAATATGCTTGCTTCTCCCATGCAGCACTGGGTTTCTGGCAAGGTTGATTGCAGACCTGTTGTCAATCATCAACTTCAGAGGTTTGCTTACTTTAATCTTCAGATCCTGCAACAGATTCAGAATCCACACAGCTTGGCATGCAGTAACAGCACCTGCAATGTATTCAGCTTCACAGGTTGACAACGCCACAACAGGTTGCTTCTTGGAACACCAAGAAATGGAACCTCCCAGAAATTTGAACAAGTACCCAGATGTACTTCTTCTGTCAACTCTGTCTCCACACCAATCAGAGTCTGAATAACTCAGAAGTTCTGACTCATTATTTCCTCCAGAGGGAAATAACACTCCATACTTCAGAGTCCCTTTGATATACCTCAGAATCCTGACAGCAGCTTGATAATGGGACCACTTAGGTTTACTCATGAACCTACTAACCATCCCAACTGAGTAGCAAATATCAGGTCTGGTATTGCACAGATACCTCAGAGAACCAACCAACTGTTTGAAGGTTGTAGCATCCACATCCTTTCCTTCAGAGTCTGAGTCCAGTTTCTGATTTGTATCAGAAGGTGTGACAGCCATCTTACAATTCTTCAGATCAAATCTCTTCAGAAGTTCTAATTCATACTTGAGCTGATGCAAAATGATACCTTTCTCAGAATATCTGAACTCCATCCCTAGAAAGTATGTCATTTTGCCTAGATCAGTCATTTCAAATTCATTCATTAGGACCTTCTTGAACTTGGTTATCTCCTGTTCAGAACTTCCAGTCAATAGTATATCATCAACATATAAACATACCAGAGTCATATTGCCTTCAGAAGTATGCTGAACATAGACACCGTACTCCATCTCACATTTCTGAAAGCCTTGCTTCTTGAAAAATGAATCAATCCTCTGATTCCAAGCTCTGGGCGCTTGTTTCAGTCCATATAGAGCTTTGTATAATTTGTACACCATCCCTTCCTGATTCTTTTTCACAAATCCAGAGGGTTGTGACACATAAACTTCTTCTTCTAATGGACCATTCAGAAATGTAGATTTTACATCTAAATGCATCAGAGGCCAATTCCTGTTAGCAGCTATTGCAATCACCATTCTGATTGTTTCATGTCTTGCTACAGGTGCAAACACTTCAGAATAATCCAGCCCAGGTTTCTGTAGAAATCCTCTGGCTACCAACCTTGCTTTATGTTTGCCAATTGAACCATCTGCCTTTAACTTCTGCTTGAAAACCCATCTGACGCTGATGGCTTTCTTGTCTTTTGGAAGTTTTGTCAGCTTCCAAGTCTTGTTTCTCTCTATAGCATCAAGTTCTTCTTTCATGGCCTTCAGCCAGAGCTTCTGCTTAAGAGCCTCCTCTGTACTTATAGGTTCAGAGTCTACTAACATGGCACACTAAATAACTTCTCCTTCAGAGTCTACTTCAGTGTCTTGCAGCATGTCAAATTCTGCAAATCTTCTGGGAACGCTTCTGATTCTTTGTGGTCTCTGAACTTGTTCAGAGTCTTGGGCTTCAGATGATTGACTTCTTCCAGAGCTTTGACCATCTTCAAGATCTGGCATATTTTCAGAGTCTTGGCCATCTTCAGAGTCTAAATTTCCACCAGAATCTGGATTACCATCAGAGTCTGGATCATCAGAGTCACCTTCATCTTCTGAGTCTTCTTCAGAGTCAGAATCACTATCAGAGTCAGAATCAACGTCAGAATTTACTCCAACTTCAGAAATTCTTAACTCTGACCTTTCTTCAGAAGTTCTAACATCAGAATCAGATTGAGACTTATCCCAATTCCAAACTTCTGATTCCTTCACAATCACATCTCTGCTGAATTCAATTTTGTTGGTTTCTGGACAATAGAGCTTGTATGCACCTGTACTGTGGTACCCTATCAGAATCATCACTTTGCTTCTATCATCCAGCTTCTGTCTTCTGGCTTCTGGAACATGTTTATAACAAACAGAACCAAACACCTTCAGATGACTAACACTTTGCTTGTCTCCAGTCCACTTCTGCATTGGAACTATTTCCTTCAACTTCTTCGTAGGACATCTGTTGAGTACATACGTTGCAGTGGCAACAGCTTCTCCCCAGAGCTTCTGAGGAAGCTTCTTCTCCTTTAGCATGCTTCTCACCATATCAAGCAAAGTACGGTTTCTTCTTTCAGCAAGACCATTGTGTTGAGGGGTATAAGGAGCAGTAACCTCATGCTCAATTCCATTCTCCTCACAGAACTTCTGGAACTCTTTGGAGTTATACTCACCTCCACCATCAGTTCTAAGAATCTTCAACTTCTAACCACTCTGATTCTCAGCCTTCATTCTGAACTTCTTGAATTCATCAAACACCTCATGTTTAAATTTAATAAGGGATACCCATGTCATTCTTGTGAATTTATCAACAAACAACACAAAGTACTTATTCCCTCCAATTGATGCTACTGGAAATGGACCACACACATCAGAATGTACAACTCCCAAGGCATGTTTTGCTCTTGGAGCAACTTCTGACGCAAATGGCAAACGTGGTTGTTTTCCTTCCATGCAAACTTTGCATGACTTCTCAGGCTTCTTGATTGTAGGAATTCCATGTACCAGCTTCTTTGAATTCAGATGTTTTAGGCTTCTGAAATTCAAATGACCAAATCTTCTGTGCCACAGCTCACTCTCCTTCTCAGCACATGTTGCACTAAGACATTCTGAGTCTGCAGTTCTGACATTCACCTTGAATGTTCTATTCCTTCCCTGTTCTGACTCCATAATCAGCTTCTGGTTGCAGTCATACAGCTTCAGAAGATTGTCCTTCATGGTAACTGAAAAACCTTTCTCAATTAATTGTCCCACACTCATCAGATTGCTTCTGATGCCAGGTACATACCACACGTTCTGAATCAATGCTGTTTTCCCATTGTTCAGAATCACTCTGATATTTCCCATACCTTCTGCATTAAGATATTTGTCATCAGCACATCTGATCTTTGTTCTCTTTTCAGAGTCAAAGTCAACCAGCCATTTCTTGTTTCCAGTAAGATGATTTGAACAGCCAGTGCCCATATACCACCAGTCTATCAGATCCATATTATCAGATTCAGAAGCCATCAATAGCACAGATTCGTCATCAGAACTTCTGGCTATATTTGCTTCTTCTGATTTTCTCTCCTTGTTTGACCAACAATCTCTAGCAAAGTGACCAAACTTCTTACAATAGTAACATTGGATCTTCTTCTTGTCATACTTCTCTTTTCCCTTCTGAGCATTCTTTTGTCTATCCGAGGTTGAGCTTTCTGACTTCTGACCACCATCAGATCTTCTCCTGGCTTCTGACTGCTTCTGATACCTCCTATCAGAAGTTGCTTTCAGAGCCTGCTGCTCTACTTCCCTTTCAGAAGTTCTCTCAGTCAAACGCAACTCTTGCGCTTCTAGACTGCTCTGCAGCTCTTCAATTCTCATGGTACTCAGATCTTTGGAATGTTCTATTGCTACCACAATGTAATCAAATTGAGAAGTAAGGGATCTCAATACTTTCTCCATTATTGTTTCTTCTGAAAGAGTTTCTCCACACGCCTTCATCTCATTAGTGATCAGAATCATTCTGGAGATGTATTCAGAGACTTTCTCATTATTATTCATGTTGAGATTCTCATATTGCTTTCTCAAGGACTGAAGCTTCACCTTCTTCACTGATGCGTCACCACCATAACATCTCACCAGTGTGTCCCACGCAGCCTTTGCTGTTGTTGAATCTGCAATCTTCTCAAACACATTTACATCCACACATTGATGAATAAAGAATAATGCTTTCTGATCCTTCTTCCTTACTTCCTTCTGCGCGTTTTTCTGTTCATCCGTTGCATCTGCTGCTACTGGAACATAACCATCAGTGACAAGATCTAGAACATCTTGAGCACCAAATAGTACACGCATTTGGATCATCCAACGATTCCAGTTTTTACCGTCAAATACTGGAAGCTTGGTGTTCATGTTGTCGTTTCCGTTCATCTTCTACCTTGTACAATACACTCAGATTTCTCACACAGTGTTTCCCAACCCACAGAATAAAATTCTGATCAGATTTTGTTCAAGATTCAACACGAATCTAAGAATCAAAATCAAACACACAAGACCTCACGTTCACTCGTGTTTCCCGTGTTTCCCAATGAATCTGAACCGGAGCTCTAGATACCAATTGTTGGTGCAAAGGTAGAATTATTCTATTAAGAATGACGGCAGAAGAAACAGGATTAAAAGTTACAATGATTGTCACCCTATTTATAAGCTAAAACTAGGGTTACTAGAATAAGATAAATACTAAAATACCCTCTAACAAACTTATGGGCTTAAGAAAGTAATATAATAAAATATGAATTATTACTAATAGTATTTCATGTGTCTCAACTGAGGAAGTACATTCCCGATCCGTCTCATGTGATTCAAGTGGACGATGTGAAAGTTAGAGAGAATTTAACCGTGGAGGCATCTTCTTTGAGAGTATAGGATCGCAAAGTGAAAAACATGAGAGGCAAGGATATTGGGTTGGTGAAGTTTGTGTGGGGAAGACCTGCTAGTGGAAGCATGATGTGGGAGTTGGAGAGTCGGATGCGAGAGTCATATCCAAAGTTTTTTTTTCTTAAGTTAATTTTCGAGGGGGGAAAATCTTTAAGTAGAGGAGAGTTGTAATACCCCAATTTTGATTTAAGTTATTTTATGATGCTCAGTGAATTGTTCACATTTAATTATATATTGAAATTATGTGATTATTGATGAGTATGTGAATTATTGGAATAAATGTAGATTTATTGAGTTTATTGGGATTTAGAATAGTTCAATTTGATTTAAGTAATAAGATAATAATTAATTAATGAGAAAATAAGAGATTGGGTGGAAAATTAAGTTTATTATTAGTATGAGTTTAATAATTTAACCATAAAAATAGAATAATGAGAGTTTTGGGGTAATGGTGTGAATTAAAAGTGTTGGGAGCTAATGAGATATTTAAAAGGGATTGCATAGAAAACCCTAGGTATATATTCTAAAAGGTGAGGGAGAGTTAGATTTCATCCAATTCTTAAAGAACTTAAGAAAGAGGCAAGAGGAGAACCCTAGAGCCAGTGGAGGAGAGGAAAACCATTGGAGAAGAGGCTGCTTACGGAAAGTCTAAGGTAAAGGATGAGATTGCTCTTGTATGGGTGTATTGCATGACAGGGTAGAGAGGAATCCTCACCCCCCTCTAGGTTTTCTTTCTCCATTGTTGTTTTTGATAAACTTGGTTTATGATTATGAACATTTGATGATGATGATGATTCTTGTTGGGAATTGGTTGTGTGTTGTTGTTACTGAGTGTATGTTGTAGAAATAATGAATTGTATGTGAATAATTTTGACCATGAAACTGATGATTGATTTGTTACATTGGTGATGATGAACATAAGATAATTCTCATGGTAAAATAGTTTTTGATACAGATATTGGTGAAAATTGCATGTTTTTTTTGGTTTATATGATGTGGTAATAGTAGATTAATTGTGCATAAAGTTAGATTTTCGAAATAAGTTGTTTAGGTATGCTAGGGCATGTTTGGGCGGGGTTTAAATTTGATTTAAAACTGCTGAAACGAAGAAGTTTTGGAAAAGTTGAAGTGACCAATCAATTGGTCTTATGAAGAAATCGATGGGCTCCCTTTTAAAACAACAGTAATTTGGACAACAACAACGGAAAAATCGATTGGCCTCCCAGTGCAATCAATTGGTTCCTTCATAAAATATGAAAAATAGGAAATAGTAGCGATTTTAGTGTGCATTGATCTGAGGGTGTGGATTCAGGAGTGAATAGCTAATTCCAATGAGGAATTAGTGAAATGTTACTATATGGTTCTTAGTAGTGACTTTGGTGTGCTCCAGTCCGATGGTGTGGATTCAGGACCGAGTTGCTAATTTTGATGTGGAATTAGTGAAGCGTTACTATAAGGTGATTATTAGCGATTTTTGTGTGCTCTTGTCCGATAGTGTGGATTCACAAGCGAGTAGCTAATTTCGATGAGGAATTAGTGAAACATTACTATATGGTGATTAGTTGAGATTTTGGTGTGCTCTAGTTCAATGGTGTGGATTCAGAAGTTATATTGGCTTTTATGGTCCATGAATGGTACCACATGCATAATGAATCATTTATAGAGTATATTGCATACATGTTTACATATGTAATTGATTTTTCATGATGTTGTTGATTGGTTGAGAATACCTAATGCAATTAATGAACTGTTGTGAATAACATATATACCTGATGATTACATGCCACGTCCAGATTGGCCATGGTCTGGTAACTTCATTTCTAGTATGTGACATTAGAAGGCCAACATTTTTCACATAGTGGTTGAGGAGATGACATCTCGAGTTATCTTATTGGCCATAAAACATATAGAGCTATGTACTTGAGGTTAGTTATATGTAGATGGTCTTAATGGAAGATGATCTTGGTGGTTTTGATGATGACAACATCTAACATCAAACGATGTTCGATGGAGGCCCTAAGGATCTCTAATTAAGCAACTTCTAAGGATGAAGCTTTATTAAACCTCATCAAATAGAAGACATCAAGTCCCAGATGAAGTGTTGAATCAATGATGAATCTAGCATGGTGTCGCTTGCGCGAAAATAAGGTGCCGGCATGACAGAAGAGTCGCCACCTTTCGTTATTTATCCCTCAGAGCGGGAAAGGAAACGATCGGAAAAACCTGACGAAAAAGGGTAAGACAGGGTCATCGCAACCATTGTCTGGATTCAGGAGTCGGTTACGCAAGGGGAAGGTATTAGCACCCCTCACGTCCGTCGTACTCGACGGGATCCTCGCTTGTTTGTTTACTTGGACGGGTTGGTTATAATCTATCTACCTATCAAGGCTGGCTGAAAAAGAAAAGAAAAATGACTCGGCAAAGCATCGCGCTTTATGCCTACGTATTCCCGTCTGGAACGAGAAATCAGAGTCAACGTAGTTCGGCTAACTACGGGGGAAGGTGGGGAAGGTTGCTCGCTAGGATATCGCATCCCATGCCTACGTACTTTCATCTGGTATGAAAGATCAGAGCAAACGTAGTTCGGCAAACTACGGGTTAAAAAGGCTCAACTAGGAGGGAGACTATCAAGTCCTACTGTTATCATGCCATGGATTCATCCTATGGTTGAGGTTTGAACAGGGAACTCCTAGATGTTGTCATGCATAGGTTTCAACCTAAAAGTCTATCATCAAGTCCTCATCAGAGGAAATGAGAGTCCTAAGGGATCATGTCAATGATACACAGAAACAGACAAAAACATCAGCTTTAACAGTAAAATGCATGCAATGCAAGTGAGGGAGGAAATGTGTGTGGGGTTTCAGCCTCCACAAGCTCATCTCAACCTCAAGCCAGTCATGAAATAACAGTAATCATACTGAAAAATAAACAATCATGCTATCAAGCAATATCAGGATAAAAGAAATGGAGTGCCATCAGGCAAACAAAACACACTTGAGAAAGGATCAACTACTCTCCAATCCTAACCCTAATCACAGAATCCTGATCAAATTCAAGCAAAACTCTTAAATAAGAGAAATCATTCCCAGTCTTCAAGCTTCAGAACAAGCTTACCAAAGAAAGGGAGCTAAGCAAGCAGACTCATAGTGTCTTCCTCAGGAAAGCACTAGGAGGTGTATACTCAGGAGTCATACCCTATGTGGCTCAACCACTATGATCAGTTTATATTCCTCCTCAGGAGAAATTAAACTCACAAGCAGGCTCCAACATCACTGGATATTTAGGAAATCCTATCTGAACTAGTGGAACTAAGTGAATAGACTCATAGGACCTTCCTCAGGAAAGTACTAGGAGGCTTCCACTTAGGAGTTGTATCCCATGTGGCTCAACAACATGTGATCAGTTTACATTCCTCCTCAGGAGAAATTAAACTCACAAGTTGGCTCCTACATCATTGGATACTTGAGAAATCCTAGATAAACTAATGGAACTAAGTGAATAGACCCATAGGACCTTCCTCAGGAAAGTACTAGGAGGCTTTCACTTAGGAGTTGTATCCCATGTGGCTCAACAACATGTGATCAGTTTACATTCCTCCTCAGGAGAAATTAAACTCACAAGTTGGCTCCAACATCATTGGATACTTAAGACAGAGGTGAGAAGGAAGGATGAAAGTCATTCATAGTGCCTTCCTCAGGAAAGTACCATGAACTTCCTTCAAACTTCAGGATCTCAAACCTCACAGACAGGGGACAAGACAAGCTCTGGGTCTCTGCATCTTGATCTACAACCTTCACTTCATGATGCTCACCATCAAGGTCTTCAAGACAACACAAGCCCCACAACAAATTCCCCACAAGGAACCCCAAAGATGAACAGATAACCCACTGAACAAACCAAATCATCAGGCAACTTCAGAAAATACCTAAAAATACTAAACTAATGGGGAAAAATCTAACAAATATTCACAAGGGTCCTTAACACCTACTCATAACATCTACAAAGGTCTCTACCTAAAAATCAAGACAAAACTCAATCAAAGAAAGTGATTCATCACCTAAACACATTCTAAACCCTAATTAGGATACCCTACATCTACCCTAATTAGACTAATCAAGATTTAATTCTAAAAATCTAGAAAAAATCCTATGGGGAACTATGATTCATCATCTAATTGCACAAAAAAGAATGGATTAAAAACCCTAAAGGAAGGTCCTAAAAGAATTCCTACAAAATCATGATACAAAATTAAACAATACAAAAGCTATTTATTTGGAAAATCTATTAAAAATACTAAACCTAAAAATAAAATCTCAATTTTATTTTTATAATTTTCTACACATTTTCATCTAATTATAGAAAAAAGAAGAATTTAAAAATCATTTTTTATCTATTTTTAATGAATTATTCCAAAACAGAAAAATAAAAGAAGAAAAATAAAATAATTAAAATGAATTAAGGGAGGGGGGGGGGGTGCAACAAGCACACGCGCTAGTTAAATTCATTGGGCCAGCAATAAAGGGGGGTGGGGATAGCGCTGAGCCCAGAACGCCCTGATTAATGAAACGACCGTGTTTCATTAAATTTGAAATTTCCCTCTCTTTTCTCAGACTTAACCACAGCCGTTGGATACGATGAATTAGTCAAATTCTGGAGAGGATCCTAGGGCTCTCCTTTCGTCTTCTCCAAACGAACTAGGGTTTGCAGAACCCTCCCTCATGCACTCACACCTTCGAGCCTCTCTAACTCTCTCCACACGCCACGGCTTGCCACGATTTAAAAACAAGAAATGCTCTACTAAATGAGCTCTACACAACCATGCGTACAGTTTCTCTTAATTCGCCCTAGATAGCCCTATCAGAGGGATTGAAGATCCTGGTACAACCATGGTTCAGAATTTTAACCTGATATCAATCTTCATTAAACTCAAAACTAAAGCTACAAACTTGCTCTTGATGTTATCCTGGTCACTCTAACCTAATACATGCTGATTAAAACTCATTAAACGACTAATTCTTGAAGATTCAAGAATCATGGCTCTGGTGTGAAACCTCACCAATCTTGCTCTAATTCAAGGGAAAGAATCCTCTACCCTAGTGAATCACTTCTATGCCTAAGAAACTAACTAACACTGCATAATTTAAGAGATAGAGAGTGAAGAAGAAACCTGCTAAGTAATGATGGTATGTGATGCTAGGGCACGATTCCAAGCTTGCAATTCACTCACAATGATCCTTCAATGGAGATATGCCTTCTGTTTGCAAGGATCTTGAAGAAGATGGCTGGTAGTGGAAGATATCTTGAGTTGCTTCAACTTGAAGAAATCTCTCCAATGGCTATGTATCTCTCTCTCTCCTCTGACTTGGCTCAAGTTTCACCAACCTTTAACACTCCTCATGGCATTCTTTATATAACCATTGATGGATGTTTCTAGAATCATCTAGAATGTGATGGAAGTTTCTTTAAAATCTCATGATATGCCAAGTTGGATTTCTCACATCTCATATGCCATGCCTTGTAATTTGGTCTCAAATTCTCCTTACATGAGTTATTAAGTGAGGATGAGTGAAAAAACAAGTGTATCTTTGGCTTATGTAGGGTTTTGCAAAGTTGCCCTCTTATGCAAGCAACAAATTTCCAAAGGAACCTCATTTTTTAAGCCTCAAATGAAAATTCTACTTAAACCAATGTTCTCAAAATGGTTTTTCCAATCAAAATGATATATTGGATGACCTATTTTGGATTTGTGGATCTCCCAAATCACTTTTCAATTTCAACTTTTCAAAGTTATAAGCCTTTTTTAGTTCATTTTTGACCAATCATGTAATCTTGTGCTATGTGCTTTTTCAACAATTTGTGACCTTCTTTCTAGACTTAAAATCACATTTTGAGCAACTTTCATGTTTTGAGTTTTTCCATTTGAGGCTTGGAAATAGGAGTTTTAGGCATTGGCTAAAATGACCTATAACTGACAAATGACCAAAATACCCCTGCCTTGTTCAAACCATAAGTTGAGTTCCACAAATCCAATCAAGGACTTCTACCACTCAAATTAAAGCTTAGAATATCCTCTTCAACATTCATGTTGACCAAGAAACCATAGGAATCATCCTACTAGGGCAAAAGTTGTCTGCAAGTTGGGTGACTTTCAAGGACCCAGATTCACACACCTCTGCTGACCTGTAATTTGACAAAACCATAACTTGAGCTCTGTAACTCCTATCAAGGACTTCCACCACTCAAATTAAAGCTAAGAACAAGCTCTACAACATTCATGTTGTGGGGAAGATGAGATATCAATCACATCTAGAGCTAAAACTGCCTGGAAAATAGGGATCAAATTAGGGTTTTTCACTGACAATCCTCAGAAACCCTGACTTGAAACTTCTCAAACTCCTCAATCATGATGAGTTGGTCTAGGAATCATCTTTACAACATCTCTATGCATCATCCCATGACCTCATGGCCCTTGGATTAGGTCTCAACCTTCTCCAAATCTTCAGTTAACCTAGGGTTGACCCAGTCAAAACCTTAATTCTACCATTCATGGTTGAATCTCCTGAACCCTGGCATAATGACTTCTCTGGGCTTCATGATGGCTATCAAGACATCTCATAGGCTTTCTCAAAACATCTAGTCTATTCTCAAAGTCTCAGAATCATCTGAGGGGCACCCACAACTTTTAAACTGTGAAGCACACATCCCTGGTTTCAACCCACTTCCTCTGAGGATTTCTTGAACTTTCTGATGAAGGTATCAACTTTCAAACACTTGATGGGTAAATAAATGTTGGTCAAATTTTGGGGTGCAACAGCTGCCCCTATTCAAACGGCTTGAACCTGACTGGGTGAGAAGCGAACGGCTCTCAACCAATCAAGGTACGAGACGGTTGAATACCGGTAAACCCGAAAATTTGCCAACTGCACGAGCACACGGTACTCTGCGGGGAACAAATCTTTGAATACTGCAACACTAGCCGCTCAACAACTGGCTGGAGAAATACTGATCTGACATCGCCGCCGGAAACAAACATCATTCTGAGAGACACTCGACATCGCCGTCGTACCAACATCATCTCTGCTGGGGATTTACAGATCCTGACATTGCCGTCGAACAAATCATAATCTGACCTCGCCGTCGAACACAAACCTACTCTGCATCACCGCTGGAGAACTACAACACTGAACAACTCTGACCTGGGGTTCACCCCTGGTAAATGGAACAAAAGGTACACTTGCGTATTTGAAACTACTCCGCTGGGAATGAGAGACTTAACCGAGCACACTCTGATCTGGGGTTCACCCTCAGAACCATAACGAACATCGGAATACTGCTGCACACTGCCTGCCGTAGAACTTCAACATTAAAGATATATGAAACCGTGGCCCCTGGCCACTTCTAGCTTCAGCTAGAAAAGAACTTTAAGTACTTCTGAATATGAATGAAACCTTGGCCCCCGGCCATTTCCAACTTCAGCTAGAAAAATCTTCAAGTATTTCTGAATATAAATGAAACCCTGGCCCCTGGCCATTCCAGCTTCAGCTAGAAAAACCTTCAAGTATTTCTGAATATGAATGAAACTCTGGCCCCTGGCCACTCCAGATCCGCTGGAGAATCATCAAGCTCTTCTGAAGATAGATGAAACCCTGGCCCTTGGCCACTCCAGATCCGCTGGAGAATCTTCAAGTATTTCTGAAGATAGATGAAACCCTGCCCGTCGGCTATTCCAGCTTCAGCTAGAAAGAACATCCTTGGCCTTCAAGGATGTAAACTTTGCCCGTCAGCAACTCTGCAGGAGGTATCTTCGACTTCAGTCTGAAGAAATGGTCCTTGGCCTTCAAGGATACATGGATCTGCCTTCAGGCACCTCCGCCTCTGCTATAGAGCATCCGTGACTTCAGTCAGGGATATATTTCGGCCTTCAGTCCGAAAAAATGAATCCTAGGTCATTCATGACCTTGGGGAATAACCTTGCCCTCAGGTACCTTCGCTTCAGCTTGGGAAATCTGTGACTTCAGTCAAAGAAATGGTATCCTGAGCCATTCATGACTCCTCGGGGATTCAAACACTTTGCCTTCAGGCAAAACTCCGCTTCAGCTGGAGAAACATCTTCGACTTCAGTCAGAAGAAAAACTATTCACTTGATCGCAATCAATCATCTCCTCAGGATAACTGACTTGGTCTTCAGACTCACACGAATCACTCTGTTGTATCTACAAACTCTGGAACCTTGTCTTCAGCCACCCGTTGATCCATCAACACAGAAATCTGAACTCACAGGAACCTTCTGACATCGCCTTCAGGCGTTTACGAAATCCATCTTCAGATTAGACATCGTGGTTGGAGCAGACATATCACGCTGCTAATCTCTTGACATCTTGTCAAGTCGTTGCTAAATAAAAGCAAACACGCCGGGTCACCGGACATAATCATCAAGTTAACAACTCTGCTGAGGAGAGAGGAATGAGGGTTCACCCAAACAATCCTGACGACTCACTGGGGAAAAGGAAGAAGGGTTCACCCAAGCAACCTTGTAGACTTTGCTGCAGAAAGACGAGAGAGTTCACCCAAACGACTTCAACAACTGCTGGAGAATAACGAAAGAGTTCACTCAGACGATTCCTACCAACTTTATTGTGGAGCCAGTACTTCTATTCGGTAAAAGCGATAAATGCTCTGAACGGCTCTCTGGGGGAACGACCCTCCTGGGGAACATAGCCTTCAGGCTACAGGATCCGCTTGGGGAAACATTTCATCTGCCAATCATGATTGTGCTCGGCTGGGGATATCAGTCTACCTGCCTGCTGCTGGGGAAAAGCCCTCCACTCTGTTGGGGATTCCAAGAATTCATTTTGAACAAACAACTCCGTAGGGCGCTTCCAAGAATCATCCTGAACTGATAACCTTTCTGGAGACTTTATTCTGTTGGGTATTCCAGGAATCTTCCTGGGCCACTCTTGCTGGAGGCGCTATTGGGGAGCTCAAGTATCATCCTGAGCGAACAACTCGGGAAGCTGTACTGAGGTCTTAAGAATTGTCTTAAGCAAATGGCCCTGCTGAGGGATTTGAGAATCATCTCGAACCGAGGACTTCGCTGGGGATCTCAAAAATCATCTTGAGCGAGCGACCGTGGGGATCACACCGGGGTCTTTAAGAATCATCTCGCAAGCGGTCTTGCTGGGGAGAACATCAGGAATCGTCCTGAGCAACCGGTCTTTCGGTAGTACATCTGTACAACAAGGATGATAATAACCTAGATCATGCTTATGATGCGTATGCTTCTGCACTACGCCCCACATGGGAATGATATGCATTTATGCTAAATGCCATGCAATCATGCATAATGCTATGCAACGTTTAAATGCTATGCAGTCATGCACAATGCTATGCAATCATGCACAATGATGCGATTCCGTCAGCAAAATAAATGCCGAAGGGGGGAATCTTCCTGTCAAGGAGAAAGAACCACTCCGGCAGAGGAATCATCCTGCTGAGGAGAATGTGAACACGCCAATATCAATCGAGCTCTGTCTGGGGAACTGATCTTCCGCGAACTGCTGCAGGGGAACAACTTCAGCTGACTACTGCAGGGGACGAAGCTCTACGAGAACTTGGATCTGCTGATATCAATAGCGAGAATGAACTGCGCGGCCGTCTCGGCTACTCTTCTGGGGATGACCATTCTGTGGGGAAACAACTTCAGCTGCTCCACACTCCGCTGGGGAAAGACCAATCATGATCTGATCAACCTTTAAGGACTCGGCCCTCCTGGGCATCTGCAAACTTGGCTGAGGAAGGAGAAATCATTCTGCTTTGCTGGAGAGAGTGCGACTCTGGGGAAACACAGCATTAGCTGCTTAACGCTCTGCTGGGGAAAATTGATCATGATCTGATCAACTCCCAAGGATTCTGCTTTTCTGCGGACTCGGCCGGGGAGAGAAATCATTCTACTTCACTGGAGAGTACGACTCTGATGGGGAATTCGATTCCACTGGGGAAGAAAGGATCATCTGACTTCGGGGGAGAGAGTACGACTCTGCTAGGGAATACAACATCAGCTGTTCCAACACTCTACTGGGGAAGAGGGAATCATCCAACTTCAGGAGAGAGCATGACTCTGGTGGGGAATCTCAATTCCACTGGAGACTTCAGTCTGGCACCATCAGTTACTGCATACTTCGGTGTACGAATAGCTTCTTGCGAAACCTGCACTTGTGACCCGGTGCGGGGGGAAAATCCTGCTGTAGTGACTTTACTGGGGAAAACACGAGCTTCAGCTTCCCAACATTCCTCTGAAATCTGCACTTGTGACCCGGTGCTGGGGGATAAAACACCATTCTTCGATGCTTGGCTCAGACGATGAGGTGACATTCCTTCAGGATGCGTCTGCTTGGGGAAGAGAATCCTCTCTGCCTGGGGAGACATATCAATGCTCACTATTCTGATTCTGATTCTGCGGAGGAGAGACTACTGAACTCTGCTGGAGAATGAGGACTCGCTCCGCTTCGGGGATATCAATCCTGGTCTGCTGAGGGCAATCTTGACCCTAATCTGATGAGGGGTAAACACCATCTCAATCTGCTGTAGTCTCAAGCTGTACAGGGGGAACGACCTCAAACCGTACATCTCTGATGAGAAACAATCCTGATTCAACAACGTCAACACAGGGAATACAGGCTACCAATCATGGAGTCAAGTAACAGGTTATGCTGTAGGATAGCAACCCAATGACCGCAAGGCTTCTTCAGAAGGTTCAGGTTTCGGCAGGGTAATGACACGATTCCCCGATACTCAATTCTTGCTAGGGTGAACAAACTCATTTGAACAGCTTGCCCCAGTGCATTTCAACTTGCCCCAATCCGACCTTTGGGAATAATTCATTCTGAGCCGAAAACAACTGGCAACAAGACAATCTTCAGAGGGCTTGCCCCAGCATCTGCACAACGGGAGGATTCATCCTCAACTAATCAACTTTCAGCATGGTCGGCTTCAATATCTCTGAAGTAGTTTGCCCCTGAACGAGCGATGAGCGACTCAACATGCTCTGATCGAACACTGGAGGGATCGGCCCTTAAATCGCAAGGATTCCGGATAACTGCCCCTGATGGGGTCTCGAGAAGATTCACTTCCGATCAACCGCTTTTTGCATAAACTGCCCCATAATCAACTGATGCTCGGGGACTTGTCCTCAGACAAACCAATTCCAAACTCACAGGAAGTCATTGCCCCAGATTCACAGGGCTTCGCAGCATACCATTCTGACCCAGACCTCTGGCGAATCAGTCCTGATTGACTATTTCCTTGCTGAAGTTCCTTCGTATCAGCTACTAACCTGCAACTAAAATTGTTTATTCACGAATAGTAATTTTAATGCAGTGTTCATGCAAATTTCGAAAAATGTTGTGATGTCACTCATTTGCGTGTCATGCTAGTGAGTGACGAATGAACCAAAGAGTTCAAACGTAGTGCTGATATAATCAGTGAAAAATGCAATAAGGATATGATTAGCAAATCATGAAGGAGTCAGGTTACTCCACCTTATCATAATGCGCTTTCAGAATAAACCGTGCCTCAATTAGGTCTTTTAAGGGTTGTATCGTGGTCGGGTTCACGGTTCGTGAAACAAAGGATATTTGGCTCAAATTATGATTTGTACCCACCCCTTCTACGTGATGTTCTCCGATCCTAAAGTTCAGTTAACTTAGCTCGAGCGCTCTCCTCTCCGAGAGGTATGTTGAACATTGGGAACAACTGGTTAAAGAATTCTCAAGGTGTTTTGGAGTGACAGTTACTCCTTTTCGTTTTCGGCGTCTGTGTCTACACGACTTCGTCCTTGTTCGAGGATTTTTCTTTTTTATATCCTTTCTTTTCATTCTTTTGATTCCCTAACTTTTGCCTGGACTGACTCCTTTTGAGTTCTTTTCGATTTTTTTCTTTCGAAGTCCAGCGGGATGCCCTGATTTTTGCCTAAGTATTTGCTTTCTAGCTTTTCTTTTTTACTTAGCGGGCTTTCTTATTTCTCTTTTTTCTTGGAACAAGTCTTGTGACACTGGTTGTCTTGATTGCGCCGAAAGGATTATAACTGTCTCACTCCTGATTGGTGAGGTTTAACCATTGTGGTTGACGAGGTACGACCTCTGGAGAGGGATATGATGTGATTGGCCCTCGAAGGACAACACTCCTCTATAAGACTTGAACGCTCGATCAAGCTAACTGACAACTACCCTGCCCCGGGTTAAGATGTGAGGGTTAGAAAGTCCGAAAGAAACTCCTACTTCTCGGCTCGAAGTGGTTAACAAGGGATTCTCTTCCTTATCTCTCCGGTGTTTAGGGGATTTGAAACAATGCCTTGTACGTCATCGGCAAAGTTTTATCTGAAAGCAATACGATCATCGGTTATGAGTATTCCGTTTCATCATCCTCCCTCCGCTCATTGCTAATCATAGTAAGAAACCGGAGTAAATAAAATGCAAGTGTCAATGCAGTAAATGAGTGACAACGACATAACTAATTCAGAAGAAATGCATAGTCACTTTATTATCATTACCATTCGAAACATACAATGTTTTAACAGCAAGTAGTAACTAACAGAAAAGAAACTACAAATGCAAATGGTAAAAAGTCTGAGGACTGCCAATGCTGAGGGCGTCTGCCCGTCTGGATCACTGGCTTCTGGAAATAACCCTCTGAATCTGCGAGCTCAGACAGCTGAGAGGTCGCCACGTACCACCAAAACTCCGTCTGGAAAGGAAATACACCCTTGGTCGATCAATTGCTGCACTTTCGCCTGGAAAGCCTTGCAATCTTCAGTTGAATGCCCCAGAGATCCACCATGGTAGCCACACTGAGCATGAGGATCGTACCCTGGAGTGTAAGGCTCTAGCACGGGCTTGAGAGCTTTCGGTTCCACCAAGGAATTCTGAACCAACAGTGGAAGAATCTGGCTATACGGCACAGGCACTGGATGGAAAGAAGCATTCCTTTGTTTCCCGTGGTTGCGAGGTCTCTTGTGATCCTGGTGCTGGTATTCTTTCCGCCCAGGAGCAAGAGGTCGTCGTTTCTGAATGGCGACGGTCTCTCGTTTAGGCGCTTGCGTCCTTGAGCTTGATCCAGGTAGGAACTGCGAGCGAGGCGATTCAGTCACCAAAGGTCGCGGGACATATTCCAGATCTTTCTCAGCATCAGGCAAAGGAGTGGAATCATCCACTTCTTCTGCAGGATACGGGATGAACTTTCCCGATGCTCTTATGCCGCCCGGCACAAGCCTAATTGTCCTCGAGTCGATCAGGTCCTGAATCTTATTCCGGAGAGCCTTACATGTTTCAACATGGTGCCCCGGTGCTCCAGAGTGGAAATCACAACGCATGCTGAGATCAACGTCTGGTGACACGTCATCTGGTGGATTTGAGGTCCGAAGCTTGAGAACACGGTTCTGAACCAACAGCGGCAGCAGCTGGGCATAACTCACAGGTAGTGGGTCTACAGCTCTATCAAGTAGCTTCTTCTTTTGACCATAACCTTCAGGATTATTCTGAGATGCTCGGCGCGGCTGATGACGAGACAGGCCTCGAGCTTCATGCTGTGTAGAGGGTCCATGAGGTTCACTTGGCTTCAGCACAGGTGGCACTGACGGTAACGGAGGAAGCACTCTGGTCTCCTCCTTGGGTGCTTGACCACTCTCCTTATTTAGCATACTTCTCACCACTCCCATGAGAAAGCTCAACTGATTCTGCAGCTGCTGATTCTCCTCTCTGAGCACTTGCTGGTCCAGACGTACTGCCTGTATGTCATTCATGACCTGCCCCAGCTGGCTTTGGACTTTCCCCAGTTCAGCTTGTATCTGCTCCATTAGTCTGAGCTGCTAGATTCTGAGTCAAACCTGCAAACACAAAGGTTAGAAGACAAGTCCCGACTTCTGCCATGCAAGATGAATTATGGGTGTCTGTACGTTCAGGAGATCACCCCTGATTTTGGTGTCAACGTGCCAACATAGTGTCAATGCAATGATAAGACTGGATCCATTCATGGAAGAAAATATCTCATATTGCTCGGGACACCAGGATTAGGGTACGAAACGCGCCTGCAGCACAGACACATGCTAATGGAATGCAAACATGAATATGCAAGCTAATGCAAAATGCAGGTATGCAACAATATCCAGGTGGCTGCTGTGGAGATTCGATGTCAACAGTCACTGATGAGAAGGAAACCCCGGTGTAAAACCGCTGATCTGATCTGTTGTGAATAACCATCTGGTAGGATCGAGATCAAAATTCTGCCCTAACAAGAAAGAAGGCCTGATAACAAAGACCCCGGATGCAAGATCAAGGAATATCTGTTGATGAAGTCTTCAGACCCCCAAATCAAAAATCTGCCCTATCAAGAACAAATACACAGCTGCTGATGAGATCTTCAAACCCCACTCAAAATCTGCTCCATCCAGAACAAACCTCTGATAACAATACACTGATCAAAGCCTGCTCTATCAAGAACAGACAAACACCCGATGATAAGATCCTCTGATCAAACCCTTGCTCTATCAAGAACATATCTGCAACTGAGAACCCAACATAACTGATTCACTGTCAAGAAAACCAGGTAGTCTGGAGGTCAAAGTTTCCTGCAATATCCCACCCCACTCACAGGTATGATGGACCTAATCCACGGACAACGGTACGGCATCCTATGCGGTTGTCAGCGTCACAGACATTCATGAGTGACAATACGATTCCCAGAAGGAGTGGCATCGTCAAGTCATGAAGAGGCCTCTCTTAGCTGACTTCCAAATGATCGGTCCCCAGAGTCGACAATCCTCACGTCTGGACTCCCCTCAGATCCTCAGGACCGGAAAGGAGCACCTCTGCAAGAATCTCGTCTGAGCGCAGATTTTCGTAGGGAACTGTGCCTGCTCAGCAGACAGGTTCGTCTACTACTTCTCCGCAACTATATCTAGGTGTGTACTCAAGCCCAGGTCCGGCTTTTCACTCACAGTAACATCCCTCTCCCACAGCAGCACAGATAATCATATCAAACTGGAAGTAAAATGCGGGAAATAAAATGCGGGAAGTAAAAATGCGAGAAGTAAAGATGCGATAAATAAACGCAACCCAACAAGCAAACACACAGACGATAGGATTGACTCGCGTAGGGGATGGGAAACGGTCCCAGCATAAGGGATGGGAAAAGTCCCTAGATGCTTGTATCTCCCCAGCAGAGTCGCCAGCTGCTGGGGACGGTCCCAGGCAGCTAGGAAGGAAATCCAAGGCGAGACTCGCATAGGGAAACACCAGAACTCCCCAGCAGAGTCGCCAGCTGTCGCTTGCGCGAAAATAAGGTGCCGGCATGACAGAAGAGTCGCCACCTTTCGTTATTTATCCCTCAGAGCGGGAAAGGAAACGATCGGAAAAACCTGACGAAAAAGGGTAAGACAGGGTCATCGCAACCATTGTCTGGATTCGGGAGTCGGTTACGCAAGGGGAAGGTATTAGCACCCCTCACGTCCGTCGTACTCGACGGGATCCTCGCTTGTTTGTTTACTTGGACGGGTTGGTTATAATCTATCTACCTATCAAGGCTGGCTGAAAAAGAAAAGAAAAATGACTCGGCAAAGCATCGCGCTTTATGCCTACGTATTCCCGCCTGGAACGAGAAATCAGAGTCAACGTAGTTCGGCTAACTACGGGGGAAGGTGGGGAAGGTTGCTCGCTAGGATATCGCATCCCATGCCTACGTACTTTCATCTGGTATGAAAGATCAGAGCAAACGTAGTTCGGCAAACTACGGGTTAAAAAGGCTCAACTAGGAGGGAGACTATCAAGTCCTACTGTTATCATGCCATGGATTCATCCTATGGTTGAGGTTTGAACAGGGAACTCCTAGATGTTGTCATGCATAGGTTTCAACCTAAAAGTCTATCATCAAGTCCTCATCAGAGGAAATGAGAGTCCTAAGGGATCATGTCAATGATACACAAAAACAGACAAAAACATCAGCTTTAACAGTAAAATGCATGCAATGCAAGTGAGGGAGGAAATGTGTGTGGGGTTTCAGCCTCCACAAGCTCATCTCAACCTCAAGCCAGTCATGAAATAACAGTAATCATACTGAAAAATAAACAATCATGCTATCAAGCAATATCAGGATAAAAGAAATGGAGTGCCATCAGGCAAACAAAACACACTTGAGAAAGGATCAACTACTCTCCAATCCTAACCCTAATCACAGAATCCTGATCAAATTCAAGCAAAACTCTTAAATAAGAGAAATCATTCCCAGTCTTCAAGCTTCAGAACAAGCTTACCAAAGAAAGGGAGCTAAGCAAGCAGACTCATAGTGTCTTCCTCAGGAAAGCACTAGGAGGTGTATACTCAGGAGTCATACCCTATGTGGCTCAACCACTGTGATCAGTTTATATTCCTCCTCAGGAGAAATTAAACTCACAAGCAGGCTCCAACATCACTGGATATTTAGGAAATCCTATCTGAACTAGTGGAACTAAGTGAATAGACTCATAGGACCTTCCTCAGGAAAGTACTAGGAGGCTTCCACTTAGGAGTTGTATCCCATGTGGCTCAACAACATGTGATCAGTTTACATTCCTCCTCAGGAGAAATTAAACTCACAAGTTGGCTCCTACATCATTGGATACTTGAGAAATCCTAGATAAACTAATGGAACTAAGTGAATAGACCCATAGGACCTTCCTCAGGAAAGTACTAGGAGGCTTTCACTTAGGAGTTGTATCCCATGTGGCTCAACAACATGTGATCAGTTTACATTCCTCCTCAGGAGAAATTAAACTCACAAGTTGGCTCCAACATCATTGGATACTTAAGACAGAGGTGAGAAGGAAGGATGAAAGTCATTCATAGTGCCTTCCTCAGGAAAGTACCATGAACTTCCTTCAAACTTCAGGATCTCAAACCTCACAGACAGGGGACAAGACAAGCTCTGGGTCTCTGCATCTTGATCTACAACCTTCACTTCATGATGCTCACCATCAAGGTCTTCAAGACAACACAAGCCCCACAACAAATTCCCCACAAGGAACCCCAAAGATGAACAGATAACCCACTGAACAAACCAAATCATCAGGCAACTTCAGAAAATACCTAAAAATACTAAACTAATGGGGAAAAATCTAACAAATATTCACAAGGGTCCTTAACACCTACTCATAACATCTACAAAGGTCTCTACCTAAAAATCAAGACAAAACTCAATCAAAGAAAGTGATTCATCACCTAAACACATTCTAAACCCTAATTAGGATACCCTACATCTACCCTAATTAGACTAATCAAGATTTAATTCTAAAAATCTAGAAAAAATCCTATGGGGAACTATGATTCATCATCTAATTGCACAAAAAAGAATGGATTAAAAACCCTAAAGGAAGGTCCTAAAAGAATTCCTACAAAATCATGATACAAAATTAAACAATACAAAAGCTATTTATTTGGAAAATCTATTAAAAATACTAAACCTAAAAATAAAATCTCAATTTTATTTTTATAATTTTCTACACATTTTCATCTAATTATAGAAAAAAGAAGAATTTAAAAATCATTTTTTATCTATTTTTAATGAATTATTCCAAAACAGAAAAATAAAAGAAGAAAAATAAAATAATTAAAATGAATTAAGGGAGGGGGGGGGGGTGCAACAAGCACACGCGCTAGTTAAATTCATTGGGCCAGCAATAAAGGGGGGTGGGGATAGCGCTGAGCCCAGAACGCCCTGATTAATGAAACGACCGTGTTTCATTAAATTTGAAATTTCCCTCTCTTTTCTCAGACTTAACCACAGCCGTTGGATACGATGAATTAGTCAAATTCTGGAGAGGATCCTAGGGCTCTCCTTTCGTCTTCTCCAAACGAACTAGGGTTTGCAGAACCCTCCCTCATGCACTCACACCTTCGAGCCTCTCTAACTCTCTCCACACGCCACGGCTTGCCACGATTTAAAAACAAGAAATGCTCTACTAAATGAGCTCTACACAACCATGCGTACAGTTTCTCTTAATTCGCCCTAGATAGCCCTATCAGAGGGATTGAAGATCCTGGTACAACCATGGTTCAGAATTTTAACCTGATATCAATCTTCATTAAACTCAAAACTAAAGCTACAAACTTGCTCTTGATGTTATCCTGGTCACTCTAACCTAATACATGCTGATTAAAACTCATTAAACGACTAATTCTTGAAGATTCAAGAATCATGGCTCTGGTGTGAAACCTCACCAATCTTGCTCTAATTCAAGGGAAAGAATCCTCTACCCTAGTGAATCACTTCTATGCCTAAGAAACTAACTAACACTGCATAATTTAAGAGATAGAGAGTGAAGAAGAAACCTGCTAAGTAATGATGGTATGTGATGCTAGGGCACGATTCCAAGCTTGCAATTCACTCACAATGATCCTTCAATGGAGATATGCCTTCTGTTTGCAAGGATCTTGAAGAAGATGGCTGGTAGTGGAAGATATCTTGAGTTGCTTCAACTTGAAGAAATCTCTCCAATGGCTATGTATCTCTCTCTCTCCTCTGACTTGGCTCAAGTTTCACCAACCTTTAACACTCCTCATGGCATTCTTTATATAACCATTGATGGATGTTTCTAGAATCATCTAGAATGTGATGGAAGTTTCTTTAAAATCTCATGATATGCCAAGTTGGATTTCTCACATCTCATATGCCATGCCTTGTAATTTGGTCTCAAATTCTCCTTACATGAGTTATTAAGTGAGGATGAGTGAAAAAACAAGTGTATCTTTGGCTTATGTAGGGTTTTGCAAAGTTGCCCTCTTATGCAAGCAACAAATTTCCAAAGGAACCTCATTTTTTAAGCCTCAAATGAAAATTCTACTTAAACCAATGTTCTCAAAATGGTTTTTCCAATCAAAATGATATATTGGATGACCTATTTTGGATTTGTGGATCTCCCAAATCACTTTTCAATTTCAACTTTTCAAAGTTATAAGCCTTTTTTAGTTCATTTTTGACCAATCATGTAATCTTGTGCTATGTGCTTTTTCAACAATTTGTGACCTTCTTTCTAGACTTAAAATCACATTTTGAGCAACTTTCATGTTTTGAGTTTTTCCATTTGAGGCTTGGAAATAGGAGTTTTAGGCATTGGCTAAAATGACCTATAACTGACAAATGACCAAAATACCCCTGCCTTGTTCAAACCATAAGTTGAGTTCCACAAATCCAATCAAGGACTTCTACCACTCAAATTAAAGCTTAGAATATCCTCTTCAACATTCATGTTGACCAAGAAACCATAGGAATCATCCTACTAGGGCAAAAGTTGTCTGCAAGTTGGGTGACTTTCAAGGACCCAGATTCACACACCTCTACTGACCTGTAATTTGTCAAAACCATAACTTGAGCTCTGTAACTCCTATCAAGGACTTCCACCACTCAAATTAAAGCTAAGAACAAGCTCTACAACATTCATGTTGTGGGGAAGATGAGATATCAATCACATCTAGAGCTAAAACTGCCTGGAAAATAGGGATCAAATTAGGGTTTTTCACTGACAATCCTCAGAAACCCTGACTTGAAACTTCTCAAACTCCTCAATCATGATGAGTTTGTCTAGGAATCATCTTTACAACATCTCTATGCATCATCCCATGACCTCATGGCCCTTGGATTAGGTCTCAACCTTCTCCAAATCTTCAGTTAACCTAGGGTTGACCCAGTCAAAACCCTAATTCTACCATTCATGGTTGAATCTCCTGAACCCTGGCATAATGACTTCTCTGGGCTTCATGATGGCTATCAAGACATCTCATAGGCTTTCTCAAAACATCTAGTCCATTCTCAAAGTCTCAGAATCATCTGAGGGGCACCCACAACTTTTAAACTGTGAAGCACACATCCCTGGTTTCAACCCACTTCCTCTGAGGATTTCTTGAACTTTCTGATGAAGGTATCAACTTTCAAACACTTGATGGGTAAATAAATGTTGGTCAAATTTTGGGGTGCAACACATGGGATCTTAAAACTTCAAGATTGTGAAAGAGAGGAAGTGTGAAAGTTCTTCTGGTCCTATGTCTGAGTTATTAATGTATAGTAAAAGTATAAGAGTATCTCTTATGGTAATAAGGCAATTCGTGCACACACTCTAAAGTTTTTTTAAGTCTCTCTCATTTTATAAAATCACCTAAAAACATTTTATGTGAGTACCTAATTGGTTACTAGCTTGGTTAAAACTTTAGGAGTATTCTACATAATAGATAATCAATTAATAAACTAGATTTAATCAATTATATCTTTTTTAATTCCTCCTAATCATTTAAGGGAGCTTTTAATCGATTAGTGACTACAAATTTGAAAACCTTCCATATTTAGCATATATAAATGATAATGTGCATTAAAAATCCAATGGATCATTTTTCTTTTTGAACAATATTTTCGTCTATAAATATAGGGTTTCTCCTCATTCTAAACTACACTAGAATTTAAATTTCTACTATCTTTTTCTCTTTTTCTACTCTTCTTCTCTCCTATTTTTTTATTCTTTCACTAGAGTTGCCTTAGTGCCTTGTGAATGAAAAATACTTGTGAGAGTTTAGTTTATTGGTGTTTGTGCATTAGTGTTCTTCATCAAGGTGTGATTATCTTGTTTGAGTTTTTTTGTTCTTGAGAATGTCCTGGTAAAATCTCAGTTTGGTTCTTGAGATTGTCTTGGTAAAATATATGTTTGGATTGAGATTAGCCGTTAAAATCTTTGTTTGGTTTATGAGCTCAACCGTTTAAAGCTCTGGTTTGGGGAATCAACATGTATTAAATCTCTCATCTATTGTAATAAGGTTTTTGGACATATCCTTAAAAGGTTAAGATATTTATTTAGTGGAACTCTTAAGAAGAAATTATTGGAGAGGAGTAAGCCAATAGGTAGGCTTAATCTATATAAATTTTAGTGCAATCTCTCTATCCCTATCTCCTTAAAACTCATTGTTTAATTTTCTTTCCTCTCTAAATCTTTCTTTCTATTTTATGTTTCTTTTATCATTGCACTAACATAAATTGTTTTTCAAGGTAAAAGTTTTTTTTAAAAGTTAATCACGATTTTTGTACTTCACAATTCAAGAAGAGTCATACATTATTCAATATCACATGGATCATGGATAAAGAGTTATCTAGTTTTCCCATTGGTATGAATATTATGAGTAATATTTATACTGGATTGACCCACAATGAGAATACTATATAAATAATGTTATGAAAGTGTCATAAGCTATTACCAAGGTGATAATGGTGTATACCATGCTTCGACCTGAAACTACTATGGACCCTAAATATGGAGTTGAGTACTTTATTTCTAATCAAACATTGTCCTTAACATGATTATGGTACAAATAATTGATAGGTACTCCAAAATCATGTTGAGGGGCATGAGTGACCTAGATGAATTTTTCCCATCCTACATAAAATGATATAAGTCTTAGGGCTCAATATGGAATTAGACAATGGTGGCACGATCTATGCCTTGATTTCAATACAGACATGAGGGAAAATTGTAATTATACACAAACATTATCATAAAAATGTTTATTCAGATCATACGACATTTTTTATGACTTGGATAATAATGATGTGTTGTTAGATAAGGCTCACTCTTTATTGTATTAAATGTGTAATTTAGTGTAATTGACAACGTCACGAGAACCTATAGGGTCACACACATATTACAAATTGATGAAATATAGAATAAATAAGGAACACCGTAAGATACATTGTACTTAAGAGAATTATAGAACACCATAAGGTACGATGCACTTAAGTGAGTTTTAGAACACTGTAAGGTACGATACACTTAAGTGGAATACAAAATACAATAAGGTACCATGCACTTAAGTGAAATGTAGTACATTGTAAGGTACAAAGCACTTAATTGGGTTTTTTCCCAGCTTGCAACCCATACAAGCGGTTCTATAATTAGAACCCATACGCAAAAGCTTACATAGTTGATAAAATTCAATTTCAACCCTAGTCGTATTCTCTCTCTCTCTCTCTCTATCCATCTCTCTCTCTCTCTCTCTCTCTCTCTCTCTCTCTCTCTCTCTCTCTCTCTCTCTCTCTCTCTCTCTCTCTCTCTCTCTCTCTCTCTCTCTCTCTCTCTCTCTCTCTCTCTCTCTCTCAAGGTCTTCTGTTATAGCATCTAGCACTAAGAATGAAGGAACCATGTTCGTGTGGACTGAGTAGAAGCACTGTTGTTCGTTCAGTGAGTGTGATCGTTCATCCGATTTTGCATCAAAGGTTTTAATGGCGGTAAGAGGTAATTATTTCTACCACTGGTCATGATCATTCGTAAGGATCGACTTAAGGGAAATTTTTGTTTTCTGCTTCATTTTATATCACCATTTCCTTTCAGTGGTATCAGAGTCACTTACGAAACCATGTATCACATAAATGTTTATGTTACGTACCTTCTGTCTTAATGTTATTAAAACACAAAATGGATTAAATTATAATAAGAAATTAAATTTTGGCATCATGTTTGTATAATTTGGATGATTTGTTGTTGACTATGCTTTAGAATCCAATGTTTGCATGGTGATTTAACGATACTTCAATCATCCGTAATTGATACAAATATGACTAATCGATTTATATTAGATATAAATAATTCTTGCGCGATGGTAGTATATTTGATATGTTGTTTGTTCATCCATTCAATTAGGGTATTGACTTTCTTTTATTTAAATGATGATTATTCATTCTGCCTTAGAATCTGATGTTTATATGGTGAAGCAATGCCATTTTGATTAGTCAAATTGATTAATTAATTATTATATTTTTTTATGGTATGACTGTGTTGCATTAGTGTTTATGACATATAAAGAGTTGTGTTATCATGAGTTATGAGATTAGGGTTTGTGAAGCAAGAGTTATGCCTTATGGTTTGTAGAAAGAATCAATTAATGATACAAAATGAGATGTTGATTCCTAGTGAATTGTTAATTAAAATTTTACGCTGGGGCACTGCTCCTAACAACTTTTCAGGGGGCGTTACATGTAACACCCTAATTTTTGACATTTATTTTAATTGTATTTTGGAGTGTTTTTAGTTTAATTATTTAAGTTGGTGAATTTTCGGTAGAGTTTATGATATTAAACTTAGTGTAGAGGTGAGAATTTGTGGTTTAGTAGAAGAATACAATTTAATTATATTTTTATTTATTTAAGAAACAAAGAAATATGAAAATATAAGTTTTAGGGTGATAAATTAGATTTTTATGGAAATTAAAAAAAAGGTGGAATTGGTAAGAGTTAGAGAAAAGTTGTGGAATAATTAAAATAAAATAGAAATGAGGGTATTAGTTATTTAAATAGAAAAGTTGTGAGAGAGTTTGGTTAATACATATTTTTTGTGAGAGTTAGACATCCATTGAAAGACACCATTAGGAACATGAAGTTTCCTAACTCTGCACTTTGCAATAGTGTGTCCAATTCTGCAACAGTAGTGACAATATGAGTTTAGAGAAGATAAACTTTTGCTATTTAGTTCCTTTTTAATGCAACTATACCTCCAATACATATTGTGAGCTGGTAAGTCATACTTGGAAGTATCTATAGCAAAAGTATGTGAGTGCTTGTATATTTTGAGTGATGTCAAAACTAGAAAAGTATAGCGTTATGTATATTGGATGGTATTCTCCCATTCTAGATATGCATCTTGTCATTAGAAAGCATTTAAATGAGTTTGAAAAGGAGTCAACATCATATGTGCATTGAAAAACATGTTTTTGGACATTCAAAGCCATTTCAGGCCGACCTATGCAAGAACAAGACGACCTATACGTGCCTCAGCTTCAGTATAGGCTGGTACATGGATCTTACAGGTCGACTTTCATGGAGGATTATTAAATACTGTAGGTTTTTCCTATAGGTCGCCTCATAGGCTACTAGATAGGTCGGCCCATGAACTTCACAGGCCGACCTATGACCTTCACAGGCCAACCTAAACAACACATATAGGCCGACCTATATGTTTTTCCTATCCAAAAAATCTCAGTTTTGCTCCAACTTTTTGCATTCCTTTTGCCCATTCATTCACATATCTATATATACTCATACATGCATCTTCTTCTATCTCAATTTGATTGTTAATCGAGGGCAGACATACCCATAGCGAGGCCAATTGGGGAACTTCCTAAACAAATCTTGGTCCCTCTCTCTCTTTATCTATTTATCTCTTTGATTGTCGATTATGCAATATACCGAGTTTGTCGTTGTTTGATAAATTCGATTGGAAATTATTTTCTACTATCTTTTAAAAGTGTTTTTGTTGATATAATCACAATCACTTTGATTGTGATAGGTTTTAACATCAACAAAATAAACTATATTTCCAATTATCATTGATTGCACATCAAGTATTCGATAAATTGTTTGTGTGTATTTTATTTAAGTTTTGGTTAATTGGATATAAGAGTTACGATTAGAATTGCATTTAATCATTTCGTAGCTTGATCATTATTGAACATTTCCTTGGGACAAGGTGGTTTCTTTTCAAGGGAGTAGCGCGAGACAATGAATTGTGTTCATTGTTGAACAGCATGCATTGTTGAACTTCATGCATTGTTGAACATATCATTGCATTTATCCGTTGCACCAAAATGCAATGTTTAACAATGATCAAGCTACGAATCAATTAAATGCAATGCTAATCATAACTCGTATATCCAATGAACCAAAATACAATCAAAATACGCACAAACAATTTATCGAACAATTGATGTGCAATCGATAACAATTGGAAATATAATCTATTTTGTTGATTTTAAAAGCCTATCACAATCAAAGTAATTATGATTATATCAATAATAACACCTTTAAAAGATAATAGAAAACAATTTCCAATCGAGTTGATCAAACAATGATGAACTCGATAAATTGTGAAATCGATAATAAAAGAGATAAAGAGATAAAGAGACTAAGATTTGTTTAGGTCGTTCTCCAATCGGCCTCGCTATGGTTACACCTGACCTCAATTCAAAATCAAATTGAGATATTGCTATTAACCTTTTCTTTGCAAAATCATTTATAAAAGAGATGAAGAATGAAAACCCCAAAAACCCTATTATTTTGTGTTGATTCTTGCACCTCCAAACCCTTGATCAAAGCTTGACCAAGTGACTAATAATGCAGCTACAATCGTCCGATTATACTGAGCACATAACTTGATAAAACCTAAGATTCCCAAATACAATTCATTGTCTCGTGCTACTCCCTTAAAAAGAAACCACATTTTCCCAAGGCATTCACTCGGTCAAATCTGTGTTGACGTGATCTTGTTCAAAACCTTCAAATCAACCTGATCTTGAAGGAAAACCCCACATTGGTTTTCTTATTTGAAACACACAAATCCCCTAATCCAATATTCTTGGTTACATAAAACACAATTGGACGTTATCAACCCTAATCTAGATGGTCACCCAATTGAAAAATGATTATGTGTAGTTTAATTGTGTGTATGCATAAAAGAAGGGATGAAGATGATGGGCAACTTTGTAATCTGGTTTCTTTTAGGTTTTATTCACTAGGAAACCTTACCTAGAAGACAATACATGTATGAGTATATATAGGTATGTGAAGAAAATGGACAAAAGGATGCAAGAAAAATAAGATGCAAAAAGAATTTTTCAAGTTTTAACTTGCATAGGTTGGCCTATGAAGGTGTTCAGGTCGGTCTGTGAGGCGATTTGAGGTGCGACCGCTGGGCAGAATCTAAAGGATTCGTTCTTGGAGTGTGGGAGCCGGCCTGAAACATGGATGTGTCGGCTTATATGAAGCTGAGGCTTCTATAGGTCGACCTATGCTATTGTTTTGACACACAAACATAATTTTTGGTGTGTATGACATGCCTTAGACCAGTAAAACTTGTTTAGAGACTCTTTTATGCATCCTAAGGCTAATGGAACAAATGATCATCTAAATGTAGGTTGATACCATCCAATATACAAAAGAGCTACGATGTACTATACTACCTTGTCCCTTGTTTAACATTATTCAAAACCTGGTTGAATTTGTAGTTAGCAATACTTTTAGCACTCACAAAAATAAAATTAATACTCTTAAAATAGAAAATCTAAGGCTTCTGAAACATATTAATTTTCTTGATTCCGACTCCATTTGATATTTTAAATAATTATTCGAATATGATGTATGACGAAAAGGAAACATGATTTCAGGGTTGTTTTAATTAGATGTTATGTGAATTAAGTTGTTAATGTTTTAGGACACAAATGTTGGAAAAAGTTTGGTTCTACAACTATCCTTAAGTTTTGATGATAACAAAATATAAAAGAACAACTTTGTACTCTAACTAGTTTGTTGAGTGTGCAGAAAAATTGGAACATATTCAGACTCTAAAGATGTCTAGACTTTGAACCAAAGAAAAGAAGCGTTCAAACAAGTCAACTATGATCTATCAAAGCCAACATTTTAAACATAATTTATCAAGACTGAATCTGATATTTATAGATCTGACTATCTACTTTTGAAGTCTTAGAATCCAAGATCCAAAGACTATGAAGTCTCACCAAAGATTCTAAAGACATACGTTGAAAACGCTACTCAAACTTTAACAACAAATATCAGAAACCTATAAATGAAATTAAATATTTTATGTGATAGAAGTAGAAAAGCAAATCTACGTTTTCCATAAATTATCGTACTCTATGTAAAAGAAGTCTTTTGCATCCAATAATCACCAACTACAAGCTACAACGCTACTTTAGTGTGTCGTTTGAAGTGATCTTCTTCAACGGATACTTAGAGGATATTTTCATCTTCACCTCCAACATATCTATTTTACATCTATTTAAAGAGGACATTGAAGATTGAAGAAGGTAACAAATAGAGACTTGATATGTGAACAAAAACTACATCAAACGCTCACACTCAGAAACAAATAAGGAGTGTTATTTACACTTATACACTTAGAATAAAAATCATTGTATATTCTTGTTAAGTGTAGAAATTTATTATAAACTTGTGTATCTGCTTTTGAGAAGCATTTGTAAACATAAAAGCTATTGTTAAAATTTTGATTGTAATCCTTATGTGACTAGGTTAGGCCAGGCACTTGAGAAGACAGTAATAGGTTGTTATTGAGAAATCGTCTTAAGTAACCAGTTGGGTCAGCTCTTAAGGAGTCAGTGCCCGCATAGGAGACCAGTTGGGTCAGATCCTAAAGAAACTCAAGACACGTGGTCACTGTATTTGTAATCATGTTTGATTATTGGATTAAGTTCTTGTCGAAGGTGTCGCTACTGCGAAAATCGGCGCCGGCTGACAGAAGAGTCGCCACCGTGCGTTATTTATCCCTCAGAGCGGGAAAGGAAACGCTCGAAGTAAACCTCGCAAAAAACGGGGAAAAGGTATGGTCATCGCAACCAAAACCTGGGTTCGGGAGTCGGTTACGCAAGGGGAAGGTATTAGCACCCCTCACGTCCGTCGTACTCGACGGGATCCACGCTTGCTTGGGTTGTCTACTGGATGCAAAACAATCTATCTACGGCTGCTAAATCTAAACGGAAGGGAATTGACTCGATAGAGCGTCGCACTCTATGCCTACGTATTCTCAAGAGAGAAAGTCAGAGTCAACGTAGTTCGGGACTACAGGGAAAATTGGCTCGCCAAGACCTCGCGTCTTGTGCCTACGTACTTCCACTGGACGGAAGATCAGAGCTTTACGTAGTTCAGACTAACTACTGCTAAACAAACATTCTCACACAGCAGTGAGAAAAACAACTGGTTTCACAGGGTCGGGAACCTATGGTCACAACTATGGCTGAGTCTCAAATGCACTCGGGCAAGAGAGAAAAAGGGTACTCAATTAATCGTCAGCGGGAAAGTCTCGATCGCACAGCCGCGAGAGAACAAAAGTTAGTCGTTAGTGTGCTCGCTAGGATATCGCATCCTATGCCTACATATCTTCGTCTGGTACGAAGAATCAGAGCAGCTGTAGTTCGGCTACTACGGGACCACAGCTCGAATCTCGTTTTATTCGTCTCTGAAAAATGATTACAATGGGTGCAAACTGAAATAAATCTCCTAGGAAACGCTATCCTATTCTATCTTGAAAAGTTGAATGAAAATAGCCCCCTAACAAATGGGCTTCTAAGCTATCCTAAAAGTCGAAAAATAAAGTCTATGAAAATATCCCTAAAAGAAAATGCTTTAAAAAATATTAAACCTACTTTTTAATATTTTTTCTCTTTTTTCTCCTTTTCTCATATTTTTCTTTTCTCAAAAATATTTTCTTTTATTTTTCACAATATTTTTCTTCATATTTTTTTCAATATTTTCTTTCCATATTTCTTTTTCTTTTTTCAAATATATTTCTTCTTTTCTTTTTTTCTTTTTTCTTTTTTCAAATGTATTTTTCAAATCTTTAAAAAGAATAAAAAAATACAAGAAAATGTGGCTGGGGGTGTAACTGGTCAATAGGGGGATAACAGAATAAAAATACAAAAAAACTGAAAGGCCCAGCCCACTTCTCTTCAACAAAAACGCAGGGGGGTGTGTATTGGGATGGTCTGGGGTGTTGCCAGAAACACATTGGGCTTTAGGCCCAGAATTTGTTCCAAAAACGTGAGGGGCGTGAGGTGCCAAAAAAGTGGTTGGGCCCTGACCCAATCTCTTCTTCCTTCTCCATTCTGCAGTTACTGAAAGAACAAACCCTAGCTCTGTCCCCAACTTCAGCGCCGCCGTCCACCACAACCTTCCCTTCTTCTCCTTCTCCGTTCACCATCTCACACCAATTAGCAAGATCATCCCAATCCTGATTTTTTCCCCCTTTCAATTCCATCCTCCTCTAACTCTTAACAGCAACTCCGGTGGATCCTGAGATCTGTCCTTGAGAACGAATGAAGTTGTGATTTAGTGTTGGTGGATCTTGAAGCGTTCTTCGTTGATGTATGGTTCGATGGAAATTGGTTGGTCGAAGGAGCAATCTGGAGACGCGTTGAAGGTGTTCTTGATCTGAGAACAAATACTGTTGATGAATTCTGGAGAACAACAAGCAAAATCTGGAAAACGCCGAAGATTGATGAAGTTCTTCTTGAAAGTTTGTTGGACGAAAACCTAGATTTGAACGTTGGATGAAGATCTGGGATCTTGTTCGTGTTTGATGAAGCTCTGTTAATGGCTGATGTTTGTTGATCTTTGGACGAAGATGAGTCACTTTCTGGAAACGATGCACCTCGCGATCTTGATGAAGGTGGTTGAAGAGAGCTTCTGGGAACTGGATGAGTTCTGTTGATGGATTCTGGAGTTCATTGATGTGTGCAGACGATGATGCTGTTCATCGTTCTGATGAGTTTTTGGGAGAGATTGATGAAGTTTCTGGTGTTTTTCTGGAGATCGTGGATGGTGATGATGAAGATCAAGGATGAATGTGGAGGTGATGTTCATGGTGGTTATGATGAGTTTTGCTGGGTTTAGTGGCGGAGATGCGGGGAAGAAGATGAAGGGAGGAAGAAGATGAAGGGAATCTGGGGATTTGGAGTTCGCCGGCGAGTTTGTGGTGGCCGCCGGCCATGCAGGCCGGCCGGCGGGGCTCTTCTGATGATGGTTACGGTGTGGACACGTGGGGACTATGGTGGAGGGACTCTCTGCATGTGGGACACGCGTCCCACGCGTGGCTGAGAGAGAGAGGGTTGAAGGGTTACGTGGCGTGATCTGTGATGAAAAGGTGGGTCCTCTCTGCGCTAACACGTGTCGCTTGCTGGCTTTATACTGAACCGTTTCTGGAAGGTTCTGGACCCTTCTGGAGGACGCTGGAGAATTCTGGCATATTTGGACCTTGCTGGACTCTTGCTTGGACCTTTTTTGCTGCATCATGGACAAAAACCCCCATACTGGGCCTGCGAAAAATGAACTAAGCCCAATACGAAAATGCATAGTAAACTCAGAAAAACTGCCTTAAACAAACAGCCTAATTAACTATTGAACTTAATTAATTCCTAACTAATAAAATTTGAACACTAATCTAATTACTCTAATTAAAACTCTAAAAAACTATATTATTCTATAAAAGAAAATTTTAATTCCTATTGACCTATTTAATGTCTAATATATGAAAATCTATTTATGAAAAATCTCTTCACTTATTATTTTTATAAAAGAAAATCAATAATATCTATTAAAGACTATTAAAAGAAAAATCTATCTATTATTCTATATCTAAAATTAAAACAATTAATTTCTATTAACAAAAAAATATTAAAATCTATTTACAAATCCTATTAAACCCTAAAATGAATTTAAAATCTATTTATTTCTATAAAATGCTAAAAATTGATTTAAAAAGAATTAAAAATATCAAAAATTCTATTAAATCCTAAAAAATGATTTAAAAGCTATTTAAACCCTAAAAATGCTAATAAAATCCAGAAAAATCACCATAATTCCTAGAGGGACAAAATAAGCACCGAACGACACAAAAATAATCGGTAAAAATAAACGGGCACCGAAATATCCCAAAAATCGATTCTACTGATCAAAAACACCTGAAACACGAGACGGGAGCTGTGATCCCTGATAAAATCAATACAAATGAAAAATGCAATGTATGCGATATGCAGATGCGAATGCGGTTATGCGTCGAAACGTCGAGCCAAATGCGAGACCCGGTTGGTCAAATTTTGGGGTGCAACAGCTGCCCCTATTCAAGCGGCTTCGACCTGAATGGGTGAAGAGCGCTCAGCCTTCAAACATTCAAGGTAGATGACGGTTGAATACAAATGGAACCCTGAAATTTGCCAACCGCAAGAATATACTGCAAAACTGCTTGAGGAATAGCTTCCAATAAACTGAAGTTTGGTTGTAACGGCAACATCTGGTCAATTTTCTGATAAAATTCTCCTCTCCTTTTCAACACCTGTGTGACGCCACAAGTATTGAAATAGTGCTTCATAAAGCAAACACCTTGATTCCCATCTCTTTCATGGGATCAAATCTGGTCAACTCACAGTTCATTGCGAACTTGAGGACAATTCTCCTGGGGAATTCTGAATGGAACTGCCTGGCACCTGTTTTGACAAAGGGGGCAGCTTCAGAAGTCTGATATATGTCAATCTTTGTTGTTGTTGTTGTTTTTTCCGATGCTGACGTAACACCCAAATATGAAGAATCACTCCGCTGGGGAAGAGAAGAAGCTGAACCACACAACTCTGCAGGTGAACAAATTCGAAATCCAATAGGTAACCATCTTGGTCTATGTTTCGACATGCGTATGCTTGAAATGATGCAATGTCCTATATGACATGGATGCTATGCGTTTTGTTTGAAAATGCGAGGCCCAGACGACATGGATATGCTATATGCTTGTATAAATGCTATGACTATATATGCAAATGCTGATGCAAGCTCTAGCTGCCAGAGAACACCCGGTCTGAAAACCACTTGGCAAAATAAATGCCGAAGGAAACGTCAACTCTACTGGGGATGACCTGAAGTCATAGAACCATCTCAGCAAAATAAATGCTGGAAACGAGAAATCAAATCTGCTGGGGATAATTGCCCTGCTGGAGAAATAAAAAAGCCACCCTGCTTGACGACCTCACTGGGGAAAGAAAGAGAACTCTGCTCGGGGATGCTCTTTTCAAACCATTGACAATTGATTGCACTCTGCGGGGATTGACCCCAAACTGAGGTTGATTACGCGCAGCACACTGCTGGAAATGCTCCTACTATCAAGGATATCAATTTTGATCTGCTGAAGATACTCCTGATCCTACTCTGATACGGGGTAAAAGATAATCTCGACTCTTCCGGGGATAATAAGCAACTTTCATCTGCTGAAGAGTAACAATTCTGATTCAACAAAATCCACAAGGAATTCAAGCATTAACCGGAGCGCTGGCATCCGTCGAGTTTCGTATCGGGGAACATGACGACATGCGAGTCATTGGGAAATACTGTGTCAGATACCTTTAGGGTTTTTGTTTCTTGGTTTAGAATAAACATGGATTATGTACACAGTGAAAGATGTGGAAAATACTAGACGAGAACTAGCACTCAAAGGTAGACTATCAGGCGAGAACTGATAGGAAAATAGGTTAGGAAAATTGATTTTTGTGTTTTTGAACATCAGACGGAGCTGACTGGATAACAGACTGAGGTACAGACAACCAGGCGAGAACTGGCTGAAAGCTGACGTACACCAGGCGAGAACAGGTATAACACTTAGGGTAAAACACACGATGACCAGGCGAGAACTGGTTACGCAATGACATGTACCAGGCGAGAACTGATACAACACTTGAAGAAACGGTGAACAAACGAGAATTGGTTACCAATAAACTGCACCAGGACGGGAACTGCTGCTTACGGATGGTGGGCCAGACGAGAACTGGTTACCGATTTGCCAGGCGAGAACTGGACTTTGGAAACGACTGGTTACTGACACGCAACAGGTTTAAACTGCAGGATAATGATCCAATGACAACAACATCTTCTTATTTGAAAGGTTTTCGATAAGGGTATTGACATGATTCCCCGATACTCAACTCTGGCTGGGGATAAACAAACTTGTTTGAACAACTTGCCCCTGGTACACTCAGCTGGGGGATAAAAGACTGGCCTGCACAACTTGCCCCATTACAATGAACCTTGCCCCAATCTAACTCTTGGGAATACCTGCTCCGAACAACTTGCTACAAGAAGACTTCGAGAATACTTGCCCCGGCATCAGCACGACAAAAGAATTCAATCTCCAATTAAACACCTAACAACCCAGTTGATTTCAACATTCTCAGCGATGACTTGCCCCTGAATAAGCGTTCTAGCGAATCAACCTGATCTGATTACCCATTGGAAGCATCTGCTTTCAAATCTCAGCGCTCTGCATAATTGCCCCTGATTAGGTTCTCGAGAAGACTCCTTCTGATCAACTGCTTCTCAAACAAACTGCCCCTGCTCAACTGGAACTTCGGGACTTGTCCTCATACTGACTGTTACTGAACTTACCGGAAGATAATGCCCCTGATTCACAAGGCTTCACAACATACATCATTCTGGTTCAAACTGCTGGATTACTCAGTCCTGCTTGATTATTCCTGCTGGAATTTCTTTCGTGTCAACTACTAACCTGCAATTAGAATTGTCTGTCTACGAATGGTAATCTTAATGCAATGGTTATGCAGATTTTGAAAAAAATTTGAGCTGTCACTCATTTACATGCATATGATTGAGAGTGACGAATGAACCAAAGTTCAAACGCAGTGCTTACGTGGTCAGTGAAAATACAACAAGGATGTGACTAGCAAGTCAAGAAGGAGTCAGGTTACTCAACCTTATCGTAATGCGCTTCAGACTAACCCTACCTCAATTAGGTCTTTTAAGGGTTGTATCGTGGTCGGGTTTACGGTTCGTGAAACAAAGGATATTTGGCTCAAATTTTGATTTGTACCCACCCCGTCTACGTGATGTTCTCCGATCCTACGGTTCAGTTAACCTGGCACAAACACTCGCCTCTTCGAGAAGTATGTTGAATGGTAAGAACCACAGTTTAAGGAATTCACAAGCTTTTCTTCTAGAGTGATAGTTACTCCTTCTTCGCTTTCGGTGTCTGTGTACACGACTTTGTGATTTGCTGGGGAAAATTTTCTTTTTAATCCCTTCTTTTTCATTCTTTTGGTTCCCTAATTTTTGCCTGGACTGACTCATTTTGGGTTCTTTTCGATTTTTCGATTTCTTTTGAAGTCCAGCGGGATGCCCTGATTTTTGCCTAAGTATTAGCTTTCCCAGCTTTTCTTTCTTTTTACTTAGCGGGCTTTCTTTCTTTCTTTTGGAACAAAGTCGTGTGACACTGGTTGTCTTGATTGCTCCGAAAGGATTGTAACTGTCTCACTCCTGATTGGTGAGGTTTGACCTCTTGAAAGGTATAAACTGATATTGGTCCTCGAAAGACAACACTCCTCTGCAAGACTTGAATGCTCGGTCAAGCTAACTGACAACTACCCTGCCCCGGGTTAAGATGTGAAGGTTTAACAGTCCGAAAAACTTCTACTTCCTGGCTCGAAGTGGTTAACAAGGGACTAACTCCTTATATCTCCAGTGTTTAGGGGAATTTGAAACAATGCCTTGTACGTCATCGGTACGGTCTTATCTGAAAGCATACAATCATTGGTTATGAGTTTCAGTTTCGTCATCCTCCCTCCTAACTTTGCTAGTCACAGCGAAAAAATGGAGTGAAATAAATGCAAGTGTCAGTGCAATGCCATAAATGAGCGACAGCGACATGATTAATTCAGAAAAATGCATAGTCACTTTATTATTATCACCATTCAAAACATACAATGTTAAAAAGCAGGTAGTAACTAACAGAAAAGAAACTACAAATGCAAATGATGTAAAAGCTTGAGAACTGCCACTGCTGAGGCGCCTGCCTGTCTGAACCACTGGCTTATGCTGGGGAATACCTTCCAAATCTATGAGCTTAGACAGCTGAGCGGTTAGGGATGAACAAACAGAAATCCTTCTCGAAAGGAAATGCGATCCTGATCAATCAACTGCTGTACCTTCGCCTGAAATGCTTTGCAATCTTCGGTTGAATGCCCCGGAGAGCCACCATGATAACCACACTGAACGTGGGGATTGTACCCAGGAGGGTAAGGTTCTGGAACTGGCTTAAGAGCTTTCGGCTCCACCAAAGACTTCTGGATCAAAGATGGTAGCAACTGGCTATACGGCATCGGCACTGGGTGAAAAGGAGCATTCCTTCGTTCCAAGTTATTGCGAGGTCTGTTCTGATTCTGACGCTGATTCTGATAACCTCGGCCACGAGTTCGCTGATTTGCAATGGAAGCGACATAAGATTCCTGATATAGTGCCCCAGGCACGGCTGTCTGTTCAGTATAACAAGCCACGGGAGGTACTGATCTCTGATAAGATGATGAACCAACAAAATTCACTGATTCGCTTCGAGGATATTCAATCTTTGGCATGACTGAGTTGATCACAACTTCTTCTTCACTCTGATAGTCACAAGGGTATTCAGTTTCACCAGCTTGATCATATGAAGTAATCTGAATTTTCCCCATTCTTATGGAGTACTCAAGGCGTTCTCCTAATGCTACCACGTCAGAGAAACTTGCCGGAACTCCGAGCAATCTTTTGAAGTACGGATATTGTAGGGAATCCACAAACATGCTTGCCAGCTCTTGATCTAACAGCGGTGGACGTACTCTAGCAGCAAATTCTCTCCATCTCTGAGCATACCTCCTGATCGGTTCATTGATCTCTTGAGACAACTCTTGCAAATGCATGCGATAAGGAGCAATGTCTAGGTTGTAATCGTACTGCTTCAGAAAAGCTCTGGCTAAATCCATCCATGATTGAATCTGATTCCTCTCTAACTGCATATACCACCTCAAAGATGCCCCAGTCAGACTATCTTGAAAGCAATGGATCATCAACTTATCATCTCGCGCAAACGCAGTCATTCTTCGACAGAACATCATCAAATGCAGCTTTGGACAGCTATCTCCCGTGTACTTCTCAAATTTCGGCACTTTGAACTTGTAAGGCAACACCAGGTCAGGAACCAAACACATGCCTACAGCATCTAGGTTGACAGCATCTTTGGCTTTCAAAGCTTTCATTTGCTCTTCCAACACTCGGACTCTTCTACTATCATCAAGGGCTCTTGGATCTACCATCCCAGCTGCTGGAATATCTCTTCGGTAATTCATCACAGGGAAAGCAACACCTTGATTGTTGACAGGAGGAGGACGCTCATTCTGGGCAACAAACTGCTCATGTCGATCTCGGTTCTCAGCAGGAGGCTGTACAACTTGGTCTGCAGCAACGTTGTTCACTTGCGGGAAATCTTCCATGGAATCATACAGAGGGTTGGACGCCATAGTGAACCCTGCCAAGGTGTTAGGAGACTGGAAATTGCCTTCAGACATGGCTACCAATAGTCTTCAGCTGACTTCGACACTTGATTCTGCTCAAATCTACTCAACCCCTAGGTAGGTCTCTGACAATCAACAGCTTCTCGATCCAAACTCCGGGTAATCACCTTCAGGAAACAAAGGCTGGATCAGAACTCTGGCTAGCTGGAGGATGATATGCAACACTGATATGCATATGATATGCAAAATGCAGCAAACAATGGGACCACAGCCCCCACACAAAATCTGAATACTGCTGCGCTGCTGACGGAGACGTTCTCTGAAAAGAAGACCAATATAACGGGTAGGTTGGAAGTTAAGTTTCCTGCACAAGAAAACCCCCCCCACTCACAGGTATGGACCTATATCTGACAAGGTACGGCATCCTATGCGGTCGTCAGCGTCACAGACTTTCATGAGGAATGATACGATTCCCAGAAGGAGTGGCATCGTCATCTCATGAAGAGGCCTCACTTAGCTGACTTCCAATTGATCGGTTCCCAGAGTCGACAATCCTCACGTCTGGACTCCCCTCAGATCCTCAGGACCGGAAACGAGCACCTCTGCGAGAACCTCGTCCGAGTGCGAATTTTCGTAGGGAACTGCGCCTGCTCAGCAGACAGGTTCGTCTACTACTTCTCCGCAACTATATCTAGGTGTATACTCATACTCGAGCCCAGGTCCGGCTTATCTCAATCATAGAATACCCGTAACACCCCAACAGCAACAGATAATATCGATAAATAAGCCCCAAATAGACAAGCAAACAAGCGCTAGGATTGACTCTCTCTTAAGGGACGTTGGACCCCAAATGCATAAGAACCATCGCAGTCCTTAGCATCCAGGGGACGTTGAATCCCCAGCAGAGTCGCCAGCTGTCGCTACTGCGAAAATCGGCGCCGGCTGACAGAAGAGTCGCCACCGTGCGTTATTTATCCCTCAGAGCGGGAAAGGAAACGCTCGAAGTAAACCTCGCAAAAAACGGGGAAAAGGTATGGTCATCGCAACCAAAACCTGGGTTCGGGAGTCGGTTACGCAAGGGGAAGGTATTAGCACCCCTCACGTCCGTCGTACTCGACGGGATCCACGCTTGCTTGGGTTGTCTACTGGATGCAAAACAATCTATCTACGGCTGCTAAATCTAAACGGAAGGGAATTGACTCGATAGAGCGTCGCACTCTATGCCTACGTATTCTCAAGAGAGAAAGTCAGAGTCAACGTAGTTCGAGACTACAGGGAAAATTGGCTCGCCAAGACCTCGCGTCTTGTGCCTACGTACTTCCACTGGACGGAAGATCAGAGCTTTACGTAGTTCAGACTAACTACTGCTAAACAAACATTCTCACACAGCAGTGAGAAAAACAACTGGTTTCACAGGGTCGGGAACCTATGGTCACAACTATGGCTGAGTCTCAAATGCACTCGGGCAAGAGAGAAAAAGGGTACTCAATTAATCGTCAGCGGGAAAGTCTCGATCGCACAGCCGCGAGAGAACAAAAGTTAGTCGTTAGTGTGCTCGCTAGGATATCGCATCCTATGCCTACATATCTTCGTCTGGTACGAAGAATCAGAGCAGCTGTAGTTCGGCTACTACGGGACCACAGCTCGAATCTCGTTTTATTCGTCTCTGAAAAATGATTACAATGGGTGCAAACTGAAATAAATCTCCTAGGAAACGCTATCCTATTCTATCTTGAAAAGTTGAATGAAAATAGCCCCCTAACAAATGGGCTTCTAAGCTATCCTAAAAGTCGAAAAATAAAGTCTATGAAAATATCCCTAAAAGAAAATGCTTTAAAAAATATTAAACCTACTTTTTAATATTTTTTCTCTTTTTTCTCCTTTTCTCATATTTTTCTTTTCTCAAAAATATTTTCTTTTATTTTTCACAATATTTTTCTTCATATTTTTTTCAATATTTTCTTTCCATATTTCTTTTTCTTTTTTCAAATATATTTCTTCTTTTCTTTTTTTATTTTTTCTTTTTTCAAATGTATTTTTCAAATCTTTAAAAAGAATAAAAAAATACAAGAAAATGTGGCTGGGGGTGTAACTGGTCAATAGGGGGATAACAGAATAAAAATACAAAAAAACTGAAAGGCCCAGCCCACTTCTCTTCAACAAAAACGCAGGGGGGTGTGTATTGGGATGGTCTGGGGTGTTGCCAGAAACACATTGGGCTTTAGGCCCAGAATTTGTTCCAAAAACGTGAGGGGCGTGAGGTGCCAAAAAAGTGGTTGGGCCCTGACCCAATCTCTTCTTCCTTCTCCATTCTGCAGTTACTGAAAGAACAAACCCTAGCTCTGTCCCCAACTTCAGCGCCGCCGTCCACCACAACCTTCCCTTCTTCTCCTTCTCCGTTCACCATCTCACACCAATTAGCAAGATCATCCCAATCCTGATTTTTTCCCCCTTTCAATTCCATCCTCCTCTAACTCTTAACAGCAACTCCGGTGGATCCTGAGATCTGTCCTTGAGAACGAATGAAGTTGTGATTTAGTGTTGGTGGATCTTGAAGCGTTCTTCGTTGATGTATGGTTCGATGGAAATTGGTTGGTCGAAGGAGCAATCTGGAGACGCGTTGAAGGTGTTCTTGATCTGAGAACAAATACTGTTGATGAATTCTGGAGAACAACAAGCAAAATCTGGAAAACGCCGAAGATTGATGAAGTTCTTCTTGAAAGTTTGTTGGACGAAAACCTAGATTTGAACGTTGGATGAAGATCTGGGATCTTGTTCGTGTTTGATGAAGCTCTGTTAATGGCTGATGTTTGTTGATCTTTGGACGAAGATGAGTCACTTTCTGGAAACGATGCACCTCGCGATCTTGATGAAGGTGGTTGAAGAGAGCTTCTGGGAACTGGATGAGTTCTGTTGATGGATTCTGGAGTTCATTGATGTGTGCAGACGATGATGCTGTTCATCGTTCTGATGAGTTTTTGGGAGAGATTGATGAAGTTTCTGGTGTTTTTCTGGAGATCGTGGATGGTGATGATGAAGATCAAGGATGAATGTGGAGGTGATGTTCATGGTGGTTATGATGAGTTTTGCTGGGTTTAGTGGCGGAGATGCGGGGAAGAAGATGAAGGGAGGAAGAAGATGAAGGGAATCTGGGGATTTGGAGTTCGCCGGCGAGTTTGTGGTGGCCGCCGGCCATGCAGGCCGGCCGGCGGGGCTCTTCTGATGATGGTTACGGTGTGGACACGTGGGGACTATGGTGGAGGGACTCTCTGCATGTGGGACACGCGTCCCACGCGTGGCTGAGAGAGAGAGGGTTGAAGGGTTACGTGGCGTGATCTGTGATGAAAAGGTGGGTCCTCTCTGCGCTAACACGTGTCGCTTGCTGGCTTTATACTGAACCGTTTCTGGAAGGTTCTGGACCCTTCTGGAGGACGCTGGAGAATTCTGGCATATTTGGACCTTGCTGGACTCTTGCTTGGACCTTTTTTGCTGCATCATGGACAAAAACCCCCATACTGGGCCTGCGAAAAATGAACTAAGCCCAATACGAAAATGCATAGTAAACTCAGAAAAACTGCCTTAAACAAACAGCCTAATTAACTATTGAACTTAATTAATTCCTAACTAATAAAATTTGAACACTAATCTAATTACTCTAATTAAAACTCTAAAAAACTATATTATTCTATAAAAGAAAATTTTAATTCCTATTGACCTATTTAATGTCTAATATATGAAAATCTATTTATGAAAAATCTCTTCACTTATTATTTTTATAAAAGAAAATCAATAATATCTATTAAAGACTATTAAAAGAAAAATCTATCTATTATTCTATATCTAAAATTAAAACAATTAATTTCTATTAACAAAAAAATATTAAAATCTATTTACAAATCCTATTAAACCCTAAAATGAATTTAAAATCTATTTATTTCTATAAAATGCTAAAAATTGATTTAAAAAGAATTAAAAATATCAAAAATTCTATTAAATCCTAAAAAATGATTTAAAAGCTATTTAAACCCTAAAAATGCTAATAAAATCCAGAAAAATCACCATAATTCCTAGAGGGACAAAATAAGCACCGAACGACACAAAAATAATCGGTAAAAATAAACGGGCACCGAAATATCCCAAAAATCGATTCTACTGATCAAAAACACCTGAAACACGAGACGGGAGCTGTGATCCCTGATAAAATCAATACAAATGAAAAATGCAATGTATGCGATATGCAGATGCGAATGCGGTTATGCGTCGAAACGTCGAGCCAAATGCGAGACCCGGTTGGTCAAATTTTGGGGTGCAACAGAAGGCAAATTACCTAGGTGGGTGGACTAGAGGTAGCCTTGTTAACGGAGAACTAGGATAAAAATTCTTGTGTTCTTTATCATTTTTTGTTGTTGTTTTAAGATGTTGTTTTAGGTTGCGAAAAACTATCATTCTTGAAACCCAATCCAAACCCCCCTTTCTTATGTTTCTTGCACCTTTAATTGACATCAAAGCTTTGATTCTATATTGAGAGATTTGTGTTAAAACACTTAACCGTGAGAGATAAAGATAAAAAATTTCATTGAAACACAAAATGACATCTACCTCTGGTGAGAAGTCATACACAAAAAACAATGATCACTATTCTGCCAAACCTCCAATATTTGATGGAGAAACGTTTGATTACTGGAAGGATATAATTGAAATTTTCTTCGTTGGGTATGATGGTGACCTATGGGATATGGTGTTAGATGGTTATACACGTCCTATAGACGATAGTCGACTCAGATTGAAAATAATAAAATGAGCAATCCGCAAAAGAAGGATCACGAGAATCATCATAGATCTAGGACTATATTGCTTAGTGTCATTTCATACTCGGAGTATGAAAAGATAACAAATAGAGACTCTGCTAAATCTATATTTGATTCTTTGAAAATGACTCATGAAGGAAATGAGCAAGTTAAAGAAACAAAAGCCTTGGCCTTAATCCAAAAATATGAATCCTTCAAAATGGAAGAGGATGAAATGGTTGAGGAAATGTTCTCAAGGTATCAGACTCTTATGGCTAGATTAAAAGTCCTAAACAAAGGTTATACCATTATAGGTCATGTAAATAAAATCATCAGAAGTCTACCTGAGAAATGGAGACCAATGGTGACAACACTAAAGGTATCAAAAGATCTGAACAAGACTAACCCAAAGGAACTTATAAATACTTTAAGAAGCCATGAAATTGAACTCATGGAAGATGAGCCTCAGAAAAAAGTCAAGTTTGTGGCTTTAAAGTCCAAAGACAAATCAGAGTATACCAAAGCTCTTCAAGCTAAAGAAGAAGAGACTGAAAGAAGCTCAAAAGAAGAAGATGAAATATCTCTTCTCTCTAGAAGGGTCAATCATCTCTAGAATAAAAAACAAACACAATTCATATGCCACAAAAGAAAGGGGGACATCCCGAGTCAACCTCTGGGAGAAGAAAGTCAAAAGTTGATTAAGATGTCACTTGTTACGAATGCCAACAACTTGGGCATTACACAAACGAGTGTTCGAAACTCATGCCTATGAGGAAACCCTCCGTAGAAAAGAAGAAGGTTCTAATGGATACATGGAATGAATCAGAAAGCTTAGAAGACAATATTGAAGAAGAACAGGCCCACATGGCACTGATGGCTAACTCAACGACTTCTTACTATGGATCAAAATTAGATTCAGACTCCAATGAGGTATTCTCTAGTCTAACCCGTTCTGAAGTTGAGTCCTATCTCATTGAAATTCTTGAAAAGTTTCAGAGTCTTCAGTACAATCACAAGGATTTGAAAAGAATCTATGTCGCTGATTCTGAAGTCGTTAGTGAGCTTAAGAAAGAAAATTCTAATCTGAAAAAGAGACTTTTTGTTCTTGAAAAAGATATCTCTGATGTAAAAATCAAGAGTAAAGAACTTAAAAAGGAAATTCTTTTAGAAGCTCATGTTGAATTTTTTGATGTCATAAAGAAATATGACATGGCTTTTCAGAAATTCCTTGCATGAAACATAGATTGAAGCAAAGTGGATATCATGATCTTTGGACTAAGCAGCAACGAGAAAAGTGGTCTTAGTTATAAGTCATCTAAGGACTCTAGGGTTAAACTTAAAGCTAAGTAAATGGTGATAAAATCAAAGGCTTTATACTCTCATTTCACTTATGGTCACATACACAATAATGACCCAGCGCACAAACCATGGGGTGGTAAAACCTCTAGGAAAACTAACCACAAAGGACCCAAAATGATGTGGGTGTCTAAAGATAAGATAATCCATGGTGTAGACATCTTCAACAGTAGAGTTAAAACACCAGTTGTGGCACCTGAACTCTGGATGTTTGTGGTACATAATGGAAATAAAGCTTATGTTCCCAAGTCTGGAACTTAAGCTTGTAGACTTTAAAAGTTTAAGGGAAATCAAAGAAATTTCCCAAACAAGTTTGATTCTAAAGCTCAAATGTGTATTATGTTAGGATACTCTGAAAGCTCAAAAGGCTATAGAGTGTATAACATTGAAACCAATATTGTTGAGGTATTAATTCATGTTAAGTTTGATAAAAAGTTAAAGCTAGATGAAAATTTGGCAGATTTAAAGATCACATACTCAAACTCTGAGGATGTTCAACCTGAAACAAAACAACCAGCATCAGAAGCTTCTAATTTATCAGATGATGTTGACACACTAACACCTTAAAAGAAGCTCAAGTAAATACTCTCTCTGAAGAACTTACTCTTGGTGATAAGTCAGAACCTGTCAAAACTAGATCTTCATTCAGAAAAGATGAAGAAATTCTTCTAAGATTGGTGTCTATCATAGAACCAACATCCATTAACGAAGCACTTATGAACTCTGAATGAGTTTTGGCAATGCAAGAAGAACTCAATAAATTTTCCAGAAATGATAAGTAGGATCTAGTGCCAAAACCAAAAGGAAAACATGTCGTTGGAATAAAATGGGTCTTTAGAAACAAGTTGAATGAGTAAGGAGTGGTAAGGAACAAGGCCAGACTGGTTGCACAAGGCTATAGTCAATAAGAAGGAATTAACTATATCTAGACTTTTGCACCAGTTTCCAAGTTAGAATTAATTCATCTTATAATTTCATTTTTTTGTTAATCATAGTATTATCTTATATCAAATGGATGTTAAAATCACATTTCTGAATGGTTACATAACTAAAAAAAATTTATGTTCATCAACTTCCTAGTTTTGAAAATCATAAATTTTTTTTATTTTGTTTATAAACTTAAGAAATTATTATATGGTCTGAAACAAGCTCCCAGAGCTTGGTATGAAGGATTCACCTTGGTTTTCTTTATAAGAAATCAAAAGATTACAATTTAGTAGGATTCTATGATGTTGACTATGGTGGAGATAGACTTGAAAGAAAAAAACACTAGTGGAAAATGTCAATATCTGGGTGAAAACCTAATATCATGATACAGGAAGAGACAAGCAACTATTTCATTATCAACAACAGAAGCTGAATAAATTGCAGCCTCAAGATGTAGCACTCGGATCCCCTAGATGATGAGCCAACTAGAAGATTATAAGCTAAGTGAAAGTAACATTTCTATCTTTTGTAATAATACTTCTTCTATTTGTTTGTCTAAGAATCCCATTTTACATTCTAGAGCAAAGCATATTGAGATCAAACATCATTTTATCAGAGACAATGTTCAGAAGGGTATTCTAAGCATAAAATTTATTGATATAAACCATCAATGGAATGATATCTTTACTGAACTCCTTGCCGAGAACACATTTGTCTTTATTCTGAAAAGTTTGAAAATAGAAATTTGTCCTGATTAAAATCTCAATATGTGCAAACCCTGAGGGAGTAAACATGACTCTAAGACTTTGTGTGTTTTTTGTTTGTCTCTGAAATAGTCAGCCCTTTGATAGTTAGATCTCTTTCTGCCTCAATAGGTCCAAGTCAGGATCCCCCTGGGATTCTCTGTCTTATTGGACTTTGTTTTATATCAATGTTTTGTTTAAGCACTTTTTTTGTTTTTTTATTTTTATTTTTATTTTTTGCTTAAATAATTGTTGGGAAATTTTTTCAAAACATATTTCTTGGTTCAAGAGAAAATGTATTCTCTTATCTTCCTTTTTCAGTTTGCATATAACATTAATATATTTTATTTATTCTTTTTCTACTATATCTTTTCATATGTCTTGTCTTTTTCAATGTGTAGTCTTAATAACCTATAATAAGCATGCTCTATGGCATGTCTTGATTTAAAGACTATTATTGTTATATGCATTGATTACTGTAGAGTCTTTTCATTTAAACTCTACCCTACTCCTTCCTACCACTCTCCTTCATTCTCTATTTAAACACTTCTTTATCGCTTCTTAGTTGTCATCCCAGTTTATACTTCCTCTATTTTTTTCTCATCTCTCAAACCTTAAACAATGTCTTCGGTTTATGGAGTTGCTAGTCCCCTCACCATTACTATGAAAAATTCGTTGACTTCAATGAATTTAAAAACCATGGTTTGGATCTTCTAAGTCATGGCCGATCCCAGAAATGGGTGAATTACTTTAACATGCTTGAAGAACTCGTCTATCTTATTCTTCTCATAGAATTTTGGACAAATGCGTCTCTCTTGCAACTTAGACAAGACGTATTGTATATTAAGTTTAAAGTTTTTGGAATTCCTATTTCCACAACTCTTATTTTGTTTGTTAAGGAAATAATGTGCGAGGAATTTAGGATTAATATTGACAGGTACCCAAGGACTAGTATATTCCTTGAGAGAATTCCCGGTAAAATACTTTCCACTAAAGACAACTTTGCAAGTGACTTTTCTCTTCTTCCTCGGGAAAAGATATGGCATTAGCTTCTGGTGTCAAACTTTCAAATTGAGAGGATGCGCTAGAAAAAATCACCTATGTTGATAAGTATCTTATGTTCTTCATCTTTTTAAGGACTAGGGTTAACCTTACCGTCACAATCTTCAACTTCTTGAGACATAATATAATTGCCTCTCACGATGAAGTATCTTCTCTCATTCCTTTTGGAAGAATTTTTTCTGAAATCTTCTTTCAATAGGGTATTATTGAGAATGTGCAAGAGATAGGGTTAGAGGATATTTTCATCTTTACCTCCAATGGATCTATTTTACATATATTTAAAGAGGACATTGAAGATTGAAGAAGGTGGCAGACAGAGACTTAATACTCACACAAAAACTACATTAAACACTCACACTCATAACCAAATAAGTAATGATGCTTACATTTATACACTTAGAACAAAAAATATGTTTATTCTTGTCTAATGTAGAAATTTATTGTAAACTCGTGTATCTGATTTTCAGAAGCATCTATAAACATAAAAATTGTTATGACAATTTTGATTGTGATCCTTAAGCGACCAAGTTAGGTCAGGCTCTTGAAAAGTCAGTAACAGGCTGCTATTGAGAAATCTTCTTACACGACCAATTGGGTCAAGTCTTAAGGAGTTAGTGTCCTTCAGTTTTCTTAGAAAATCAACTGGGCCTGATCTTGAAGAAAGTCGGGACATGTGGTCATTGCATTTGTAATCAGGTATGATTATTAGATTAAGTCCTTGTCGAAGGCAAATCACCCAGGTGGTTGGAATGGAGGTATCCTTGTTAACGAAGAACCAGGATAAAAATTTGTGTGTTCTTTATCATTTTGTTTGATGTTTTGGGTTGCAAAAAACTATCATTCTTGAAACTCAATTCAACCCCCTTTTCTTGTGTTTTTCACACCTTCAACAAGCCCAATGGTTAGAGTTGAGTTTGAGAATTAAATGAGTTAAGTTTTGAGTTATTTGATATGTTTAGAATCGATTTTGATATGTTTAGAGTTGTGTTAAATTAAATGGGTTGAGTTTTTGAATCATCTGATATGTTTAGGGTTGAGTTAGAAAGTAAGCAAGTTAAAGTTAGAGTGCATCGTGTGGCTATTAAATTTTGAATAAAAAGTGGTAGATTTATTTGTGATCTCTGTTGATTTATGAGCAGACCTTGTTGAATGTTGATTGTGTGATGTTGTTTTACCTTGTTGATAAGAATTGTTGAGAAATTATATATTTGACTATTATGCTGAGTTATATTGAAATTGTTGAGTTATGTTAAGATGTGTGTTTCAGAGAGGAATCATTGTTGCAACCTTATATTGGTGATGTTTGTTGCACCCCAAAATTTGCCCAACCTTTTCTAACCTAGGTTTATGTTTCAATTGCATAGTCATTTGCATTGTCATCATGTACATAGTGTATTCATCTGCATAGGCAAGCTATCTTAATCAGGGGATCAAGTGCTGTTCTTATTTCAAGAGGTATATCCAAGGGTTTCATTCATATTCAAGACTACTCAGGTCATCAGGGAAGAATTTGAGCTTTGAAGAGCTGCCAGGTTGATCAGTGAATTCTCTCCTATCGTGAGGCTAGTGGGGGATCATCAGAGGAAATGTGAGCTATGAGCCAAGAGCATGAGGTGTGTATGGATGTTATGAAGAGTCTAGAGAATCATTTTTTAGGAGAACCAAGTCATTTGAATGATTGCAAGGACCTCAGTTGAAGTCAGTCAACTAGGGTCAACACTGGGTCAATTCTAGGTCAAAGAAGTGTTTTGAAGGGTATCAAGGATCATTTGAAGAATAGGGGATTCATTATTTGCTATATGGATATGGATATGATGTTGTGATAAAGAAAAATTAAGAGGAGTCAAGGAGAATTGGAGTTACTAAATTAGGGTTTCAGTGCAAAATCCCCTAATTTAGGTCAAACTTCAAAGCAGTGTAACTCAAGATGCAAGCTTCATATGAATTCTTGGTCCATATGAAACTTGTAGAGTATATTCATAGCTTTAATTTGAGGTGTGGAAGTCATCAAGATGATTTGCAGAGCTCAAGTTATGGCTCTTGCAAGTTACAGGTCATCCGAGGGCACTGAAATTTGTCTGTGAAAATTGTCTGTCTTCCAAGCAACTTTTGACCTTCAAGGGTATTTCAAATGGATTTCTGGCCAACATAAGAATTTCTCCTCATTGTCTTAGCTTTCTAGAATGGTATGGTATGACTTCATATGATTTGTGGAACTCTACTTATGCCCTTGGCAAGAAAAGGGTATTTTGGTCATTTGAGGATTACAGGTCATTTCAAGCCTATGCCTAAAACTCATACAAGGAAGCTTTAAATGAAAAACTTCACAACATCAAAGTTGTTCAAAATGACATTTTAAGCCTAGAAAAGAGGTCATGGCATGTTGTAAAAGCTTGTAGCAAGAATTGACAAAAGTTGGTGAAAATGACTTAAAAAATGGCATATAACTTGAAAAAGTTCAAAGTGAAAATTGGTTTGAGAGATCTACAAATCCAATGTGGGTCATCCAATATACCAAATTGATTCCCAACAACATTTTAAAGACATTGGTTCAGCCACTTTTTTGAGTTACGGTTTAAAAATTGGACTTGCTTTGTATTTTTGTTACTTGCATAATAAGGCAAGTATAGAAAACTTGGCACAAGATGAATTTTCAAGGCAAGGAGCTTACATACACTTCCCATATCTCATGTAAGGAGATTTTGGCATAAGTTTGGAAAGGTGCAAGCATGAGATAAGAGATATTCAAAGTATCATGGCATGAGAAGTTCATGAAATTTCCACAACTTTCTAGAATCCTCCAAGATTATTCTAGAAACCTCTAAGTTTGTTAATCATCATCTATATATTGGATTGAGATCATTAAGAGTAAAGGTTGGTGATAGTTGATGTTGAATCCATTTTTCTCCATTTGCAAATCATATTGAATTTTTTTCTCTTCACCATTTTTTCCATTTTTCCCACACTTTCACATTTTGGAATTTTTTTCAATCTTTTTTTTCTCTCACTTTCCATACTTTTTCTCTTCACCAATCAATTACACAACAATTATAGAGATGGTTCATCATTTTTTTTGAGAGAATTGGAGCAAGAGGAACCTTGTAGTAACATGAAAAAGTGGTGAAAACTCAAATTCCAATTTTCACTTTTTCATCAATTCAAGACTTGTCAAGGCTTCAAACATATTCACCAAGTATTGTTGAGTGATTCTACATCATTTTCTCAAAGAATTGGTGATCGAGTGAAGCTCCATAAGCCATTTTTCGGAGGTATAAAGAATTCGACATAACTCATTATTTAGGAGTCTTTCTTGCATTATTTTTATTGCATTCCATTGCCATAAAGGTCTACATGGATTCTAGTACAAAAAAGATGGGTTTTATGACAATTTTTGGTTCTTGAGTTTTTCTTGAGGTGCCACGTTTTGGGAGTTAGAGAGAGTTTCAAGAAAATCTAAGACCATATTTGGATTCCTTGATTTTTTTCCTTCAAGTTTGACCAAAATTTTGTGCGAAACGGATAATTATTGATGGAGTTATGGTGCTTCAAAGTAGCAAAAAACTCATGTTCATGGGGCTGCGGGTTACTATTCACAAAGTTGAAAATTTTGATTTGGAGAAGAAGGTGTTAACACCGTCAGATGCATTTCCAAGTCAAGGTTTCTTCCATTCATCCAAAGCCTCTCACTGCGCCACGTAATCGGCCACATAAGCCCTGCCACTTTTATTTATTCTCACTATTTCTCTTGTTTTCTCATGTGTTCATGCAATTCCATATGTTCTTTTTTTTTCTGTTTTATATGCTAACTTCAAATAATTATAAAAAATAGGAAAATTAGTCTTTTTGATCCCCATTTTTTTGTGCTGAATCTTTAAGATGTCTAGGATTTAATAAAACTGGAATTATAATTTTACCATTTTTTGACATTTTCTTTGAATTTTTTACATTTGGATCGTCATAAAAAGGCCAATGCTGGTGCTATCATTTTGTTGAATTTCTTTGACCTATCAAAACACAATTTAAATGTCAATCCTTTTGCAGGGATCTCATACACACGTTGAGGTATTGTGATATATTTTTGTGGGAATTTTATTGTACCATTTTAATCGATTTGGGATGCTTTCTTTAACATGCTCCACTTTAATCTTTCCTTTGGTATACATGAGATATCTTGCAATGTTTTCATCTTGTTTGACCATTTATCTTTGGATATTTTTGTGGTATCTCTCACCCCTGGTTTGTGGCTTGATGTAGGGCATTGGAGATTTTTATTTGAATTTTTTATCACCTTTTGCTATTTTTCTTATGTTTTGTATTCGAACTTGTAATTTGGACTTCCGAACGGACTTTATTTTTGTTAAGGCTCCAACGGCCGCTTTGTGTTTGCGTGATGAACGCCGTGGTTCATATTTCTTATTGTAGATAGGTTAGAGGTATTGGAAGACCATTAGGTGGCTGTTATTTGTATGTGTAGCTTGCCCGATTATCGACTTGTTTGCATGATAGCACGTTGCGATTCCAAATAGTGGATTACGCGTTTCATTCGGAGTTTTCACTCGATTCTTTGCATATGATCACTTGATATTTTCTTATTCCATCCATGAATGGGCTTGAGGTTGAGATGAACCTTCCTCCCTCCTTTGCATTGCATTTACCATTGCTATATTCATGTTCACTTGTATGCGGTTATTACTTGTATTTCCGTTTCTTCCTTTCGTTTCCTTTCCCGTAAGACTTCCATTCTTCCTTGTTCAAGGGAGTATGTGATAGACATTAGGAGTTAACCCATGCATGATAACATTAGGGTAGATTTTATTCCCTTTTAAGCCTAGGATTTGTAGAGTGTCATCTCTTCTTCCTTCAAAACAACAGAAAAACATTAATAAAGGTTATAACAGAGATTAATTCATTTCTTCCGTCAAAAGATTTGAACAGACACCAACCTTTTTGCAATAAGAAAACCCTTGTTTAAGGTGAGATTTTTCATAAAAAACACTTGAACAACTTGTGTCGGGCGTAGCCCGAACTACGTTTGCTCTGATCTTTCATGCTGTATGAAAGTACGTAGGCATAGGATGCGATATCCTAGCGAGCAACCTTCACCCACCTTTCCCCGTAGTTAGGAGAACTACGTTGACTCTGATTTCTCGTTCCAGACGGGAATACGTAGGCATAAAGTGCGATGCTTTGCCGAGTCAAATTTTCTTTTCTTTTCAGACCTCATCCTTTAGTTTAGATAGAAGTGTAATCCGTACAAACCAAGCAAGCGTGGATCCCATCGAGTACGATGGACGTGAGGGGTGCCTAATACCTTCCCCTTGCGTAACCGACTCCCGAACCCAGGTTTTGGTTGCGATGACCATACCTTTCCCTTTTTCGCGAAGTTTACTTCGAGCGTTTCCTTTCCCTCCGTTGGGATAAATAACGCACGGTGGCGACTCTTCTGTTCAGCCGGCGCCGATTTTCGCAGTAGTGACAGCTGGCGACTCTGCTGGGGACCCAACGTCCCCTGGCTGCTAAGGACTGCGATAGTTCTTATGCATTTGGGATCCAACGTCCCTTAAGAGAGTCAATCCTAGCGCTTGTTTGCCCGTCGAGGAATTTGTATGGATTTACGTTTCTGTATTTACCTTTCAGCATTATATTATCATTATTATTGCTGTATTGTGGGGTTGTGACGGGTGTTCCATGATGGAGAGATAAGCCGGACCTGGGCTTGAGTGCACCTAGACTTAGAGTAGAGATTAGTGGGCGCGCACGTGCTTTGCATGTCCTAGTGTCCCGCGAAATCTACGCTCAGACGAGGTTCTTCTGGTTGGCCTCCTGTCCTGCCCTTTGGGTGGCTCGGGTTGCTGGTTAGTTGGATTGTCGACTCTGGGGACCGATCATTTGGAAGTTGGCTAAGTGAGGCCTCTTCAGGATGTGATGATGCCACTCCTTCTGGGAATCGTATCGTCACTCCTGAAAGTCTGTGACACCGACGACCGCATAGGATGCCATACTTTGTCAGTTACTAGGACATCCACCTGTGAGAGGGTTTGGGGTTATGCAGGTAACTAGACCTTCAGATAACCGGTTATTTCTCGATCAGAGATCCTGGGTATTTATGGATATTTTTGAGGTCTATCCGAGACCAGTCTGAGTTTTGATTTGAGGTCTATCAGAGACCAATCAGGGTTATGGTTTGAGGTCTGTCAGAGACCAGTTGGAGTTATATTATGGGTCTATCAGAGACCAGTGTGGAGCTTTATATTGGGTTTATCCGAGACCATGATTTGAGACCTTCGATATGATTCAGGCTTCTCGGCTACAGCACTTGGTCCCTGTTGCATGTTGCTTGCATTGCATTGTTTGCATGATCATTATCATTGCATCCCATTAACGTGTGTCTGTGCTGTAGGTGCATTTGCATATCCCCGAGTTCTAGTGTATGGACTTCTGAGTATTGATTATGGCGGGTTTGAGGATGACAGTTGCCTACAAGCTACCTACTCCTGATATTACTCCACTCCTGGGTCTGATTTCTCTGGCAGGTGAGGATGTCCGTAGAAGCTTCAGGCAGAGTTACGGACGGCTGTTGAGTTTGGTTCGCATATCCACTGATGATGAGTTGAATGGGCTGTACACGCTGATGCAATTCTATGACCCGACTTTGAGATGTTTCACTTTCGCTGACTTTATCTTGGGACCCACCATGGAGGAGTATGTAGAGTTTACTGAGCTGCCGGTGCAGAACGCAGTTCCCTTTATTCACTCTGCCGATGAACCTAAGTTGGAGGATCTAGCCAAAGCCTTGCATATGGATGCTTCTGAGTTGTTGATGACTTCTTGGCGAGGAGTTCCGGGTTTTTCTCTCTAGTTTCTGGTTGGTAAGGCTCAAGAGTACGCCAAGAATGGGTGTTGGGTGGTCTTTAACGCTATTTTGGCTCTATGCATTTACGGGATAGTGTTGTTTCCTAACTTCCCAAACTTCGTGGACATGGATGCGTTTCATCTGTTTGCTGCTGGTAACCCAGTACCTACACTGATCGGGGACTTTTACCATTCGATGCACTACAGGAATGAGAACAGGAGAGGCAAGAATGTCTCTTGTTGCGTGCCTCTGCTGTCCATGTGGTTTAAGAACCATCTCCTACTGAAGGGACCTTTTGTGGATAGTGCAACCACATCTGACTGGCGAGAGCGTATGATGAGGCTAACTTCTGCAGACATTAAGTGGTTTGATCGAGATCTGTTGGGGTACGAGCTTATTTGCAGTTGTGCTGGGTATCCTAATGTTCCGTTGATAGGGAGAAAAGGGTGCATCAACCACAACCCATCTTTGTTCGTCCGTCAGTTTGGATATGCGCTGAAGAACCCGCCTCAGGAGGAAGAAGTACAGGAATCTCTGTACTTCACCGGTGATGTGAGTGGAGAGCTACTAGCCAAGCTTCGGTATGCCTGGACGCGTATCAACCGAAAAGGGAAACCGCTGTTGGGGAAGAGTGATTGCCAGGCGTATGCACCCTACAAAGTTTGGATTCAGGAGAGAGCCAGACAGATATTGATGCCATTTCCAGCTGCACCAGTCCTAGTTCCTATTCCGGTAGAAGAGCCGACTACTGTTTCCAGGGAGGTCTATGAGCAAGTGGTGAAGGAAAAGGAAGCTCTGTTGGTGGTTAATGAAGATCTAGAAATAGAATTGGCCCGGGTTCGAAGTGAGAAGAACGAAGCTGTGTACTCCCTTCAGCAACAAACTGAGATGGTAACTTTGTTGAAGACTAAGTTGGTCAAAGAAAAGGAGAAGCGGGAACGCCTGGGACAAGACTTTAAGAGCTCTCATGACATGATGGAAGCTAAGAAGAAGTCGTTGGACATCGCTCATCGAGAGATCGCTTCATTCAATAAGACATGGAATGCCACCCTTACTAACAACAAGGAACGGGAGGATAAGTTGAAGCAACAGATCGCCAATCTTCAGAACCAATTGAAGGCCACTAGGAGGCAGCACGAAGAAGAAGTCATGACTAGATATGCCCTTCAAGATGCACTGAAGCAAGTTGAGGCCCGTAGAAAGGAAGCTCGGTCCCAGAAGAGAAAGCTAGAGGAGTGCTTTGGGGAAGGTGCATGGGAAGAGTCCGTCGACGGCTTGCGGCGAGTTCTTAAGCAGAGGAGTCTACTCATAGAGGGATTGCTTGTCCAGCCTGATCATCCCAAGACAAAGAAGCTGTTAGGGGATTATAGGGATTATGGGCATACCTGATTTGTTCATGCTTTATTGTATGCTGACCATCACCCGGCTTGTGGGTTGAGGTCATACTTTTGTTCGTCTTGTGATACATTGGTGTTATACTTTAGCCTTTGAAGGCTTGTTCAATACATGAGTTGTTTTCCCTTCTGTGATTGAATTTCAACTTCTTGCAACTGCTTGTCACCGCACTGTCACGGCGCTGCCTTGTATTAAATGTATCGGCACTAGAACGGGGAGAGTAATTCTCCAATGCACAGACACGCATTGCATTTTGCATACATCCTCATATTTGCATTACAGGTTTATGATCCAGGTATCTTATCTCCCGCATATTGCAGGTATTTTCAGGATTGAAGAAAAGCGGGTCCACCGTTATTCTACAAGAACCAACCAGAAGAAGATCATGGACGCCATGCAGAGTGAAATGCAAGAGATGCGTGACAGGATGGCCCTGTTCATGCAAACCATGGAGACTATCGCCAAGGGACAGGAACAGTTGCAGAGTCTGGTGCAGCCGTTGGTTGCTCGTGTTGAGAACAATGGTACCCCGCATGGTGAAAACGTGGCTAACTCTCCCAGGGTTGAAAATCATCAAAGTGATGATCACATTCCAGTCGCTGGGCTGAACAACGGAGAAGCTGGTCCTGCTGGTGGTAACGGAAATACTGATAACACTAACGGAGACACTGCAGGAGTGTTCGTCGGGAACGTCAACCAGGGTTTCAATATGGGTGCGCAGAACGTCGGGCTGAATGGCGGCAATGGTAATCAGGGCTTTCAGGGTATGAATATGGGATATGGCAATGTGGCTGTCGCCAAAACTGGATACGGAGACCATGGTTATGGTAACGCAGAATATGGAATGGGTCTGAACAACGGCCAGGATATGGGCAACCTGAGGGGTGACCCCAGGTACTTCCAAGCAGGTCTAGGTCGTAACGCTGGACATGCTGCATATGAAGAGATACCTCGTTGGGAAGATCATCAGGAAGACGTTTTCTCCGGTCATAATGAAGGCTACGGGAGGCCTACAGGGGACAGCCTCCGCATGAGGTTGTTGGAAGAAAAGGTAAATGGTCTGGCTAATCAGAACGCTGTGGGACTGGATATGTCCAACATGGGATTGGTACCAGGGCTGAGGGTACCTCTGAAATTCAAAGCGCCATCTTTTGATAAGTATAGAGGCGACACGTGCCCGAGGGTGCATGTCCGTTCATTTTACAGAAGGATGTCCGCGTATTCAGACGACGAAAAGATGCTTATGCACTTTTTCCAAGACAGCTTGTCAGGGCCGTCATTGGAGTGGTACATGAGCCTGGAGCCAACACAGATCAGAACTTGGAAAGAATTGGCGGAAGCTTTCGTGAAGCATTACCAATACAACAGCGATCTCGCTCCTAACAGAGTTCAGTTGCAAAGCATGTCCCAGAAGCCCAAGGAAAGCTTCAAAGAGTACGCCCAGAGATGGCGTGACTTGGCTGCTAGAGTACAACCCCCTATGGTCGAGCGGAAATGATGGACTTGTTCGTAGGGACATTCTCAGGGATGTACTATGACCGGCTGCTCAACTTCTCAATGAGTACCTTCTCCGAGCTGATCCTGATGGGGGAGCGTATAAAGAACGGGATAAAAATTGGTAAGATTCAACCGGGAGAATCTGCTTCAGCTGGAAGCAACAAGAAAGCCTTCGGTGGTAAAAGGCAAGGTGATGCTGATGCGGTGTATAACGTTCAGCGGAGAAATAGGAATCAGAATCGGCGTCCACAACCTCAGGTTGCAAGTGTGACTATTCCGGGACCACCTCAGCAACAGAGACAGCAGCAGCAGCCTAATCAGAATCAGAGGAGGTTTCAGGCTCCAAGACCGAGGAGGGTATTTGAGGTACCGCCAGTATCGTACGCAGAGCTCCTTCAGAATCTATTGAAGTTACAGCTAGTTGAAAAGAGAACCTTGGCGCCGCCGACTGGCACGCCACCAGTAGGGTACGACATCAACGAGCATTGTGATTTTCACTCTGGTGCACCCGGGCACAATATCGAGAACTGTTTAGCTTTCAAGCACAAGGTGCAAGATCTGCTTGATAGCACAGCCATCAATTTTGGGAAGGAAGGCCCCAATATTACACAACAACCAATGCCAAACCATGAATAGGCTGGAATATGATGGACAAAGAGGAGTTATATAGTTCGGGTGGACCGTTAAAAGTAAATCGGAACAGTGGTAGGCTGCCTCTAATAACTGATTGTGAAGATAGCTGGTTCAGCAGCAGGACAGATGTGAAAGCCCGGTTCTCGGAAGCTGGCATTTTTCTTTGTTTTATCTTGTCATTTCTTTACGTTTGTAGTTTCTTTCCTGTTTAAAATGCAATCTTGTTTGTAAAACTTGTTGTTTTCATTTCAATTGATGATAATGAAATAAATATGCATGTTTTGATTAAATCCATTCGTGTTCACTAATTGTTTTTACAAATATCCAACGCCTGGTTAAGAGGAATCCGGGGAGGATGACGAAAATGAACGACATGCAAAATTCCGATTGTATGCTTTTGAAATGAAACCTGTTGACGATGTACAGACATTGTTTCAAATCCCTAAACACCGGAGTTATAAGGAAGATAATCCCTTGTCAACCCCTTTGAGCCTTGTAGTAGGAGTTTCTTTCTGTGCATGAAAAACCCTCAATCTTAACCTGGGGCAGGGTAGGTGTTAGCTAATTTGACCGAGCGTTCAAGTTGCAAAAGGAGTGTCCGTTCGAGGATCAGTCACACCTCTAGAGGTCGTGCCTAAAAAACCACAATGGTCAAATCAAGAGTGAGACAGTCACATCATTCTCCAATGAGTCAGGCAACCAGTGTCACACAACTTGTTCGAAGAAAAGGAAAAAGGAGAAAAGAATCAAAAGCCCGCTAAGTCAAGAAAAGAAAACAATTGACTTAGGCAAAAATGAGGGCATCCCGCTGGACTTAAAAAATCAAAAGAAACTCAAAAGGAGTCAGTCCAGGCAAAAGTTAGGGATAAGGAAAAAAAGATGGAAGGAGGACAAAAAGAAAAATCCTCAAATCAAATGCGAGTCGTGTGACCTTAAGTGTCAAAGACGAAAAGTGAGTGGCTGTCACTCCAGAAGTTCATGGGTTCTCGAACTATCACTCCTATATTTCAGCCTCTGAGAGGTGAGCGCTAAGGTCGAATTAGCTGAACGTAGGATCGGAGAACATCAAGGAGAATGGGTGGGTTAAAATAAACTTTGAGCCTTTATCCTTTCCTTCAAAACCGTGAACCTGACCACGTTATAACCTTCAAAAGTCCTAATTGAAGCAGGTTGTTTCGAAAGCATACTTCGGTAAAGGTCGCGTCGATTCTGACTCCTAAAAGGGTTCCTCTTACCATGTTGGTACTGATGTTGATAAATGTTTTGTGCAGTGTATGCTATAAACTGTTTTTCCCTTTTCCCAGTGAACAGATTGGATGCCAAAACTATCATATGTGTTGCATTAATATGTCTTTTACGCAGAACAACTTGATTTACTTGCGAGTAAGCGCTTGATAGCAGAAAAGTTTTCTACCGCGGAAAGTATGGTCAGGATAGAATACAGAGCGCCCGAATGTTCCGAGGGCAGGGGCAAGCTATTATCGTGATTCCCAGTCAGGTCAGCCATGCAAAGTCAACTACTCTGGGGCAATCAGGTCGAGATTCAGTAGTTGGAGGTACTGTTCCGGACCAGCTACTCGGGGGCAAAGTCATTGCGATCAGGGGCATTGACTTCCATTGAGTTCGGAATCAGTTAGTCTGAGGACAAGTCCCGAAGCTTCAGTTGATTAAGGGGCAGTATGCTTGAGAGGTAACTAATCAGAAGTGAGTCTTCTCGAGATCCAATCAGGGGCATTCATACAGAATGTGGAGATTTGAAAGCAGACACTTCAGGTGGATAATCAGATCAGGATAAGTCGCTAGAACGCTCATTCAGGGGCAAGTCACCGCAGAGAACGTTGAAACCAACTAGGTTGATCAGGGCTAATGGAGATGGAATCTTTTTGCCGTATAGATGTCGGGGCAAGTAATCTCGAGGTCGTCTCATAGCAAACGGTTCAGAGCAAGTATTCCCAGGAGTTAGATAGGGGCAAGTTGAGTGCACTGGGGCAAGTGACTCGAAAGCTCGCAAAGTTCCCCGCCAGAGTCCATGGCAGGATGGTACCCTTCCCAGAGGATGAACGTTGTGGCTTCCCCCGGTGAAGTCGCCTCAGGCAAATTGAAGGCTGTATCCCCAGGAGAGCGGAGATTGCGTCAAAGGAAAAGATTAGTGTATCTTCAGCAATTCAGAATTAGCTCATCAAGCAGAGCAGAGCCTTCCCCAGTGAAGGTCAAGACAAATGTGATTAACTCCCCAGAAAGTTTTGTGCAGTGCAAATCAGAATGTGTAGTTCAATCCCCAGCTCAGTGATAGCAGGAGAGGTTCCCACAGAGTGTGGTCAGGTGGTTGGAGTTGCTGAAAGGAGTTTCCCCAAGCAGGATTGTCCTTTCTTTTCCCAGCAAGTCGCTCTTCCTCGTCAGGAGGACCTTTCTCAGCAGATTTTGGAGTTTTGAGTTCGTGAGCTACTTTCTCAGTAGGATGGTTATCCCCAGCGGAGTTAGTTCATCTTTCCAACATTTATTTTGTTGGAAGCGTATCGGTGGTATTCCGGTCATCCCCAGCGGATCCAGCTTGTCTTCAGCATTTATTTTGCTGAAGCAACCCTTTGCCTAAGCATGCATCATGAGCATTTGCATTTTACCTAAATACGTAGCATTTCCATGCAGTATGGAAGCATTGTGTCATCATCAAGCGTGCATTGTTGAAACATAAGCCAGGTGGTTATCTCTTCAGTTTCAGATATGTGGTTCCCTGCCGATAAGAGAAATCGGGATTCAGGAGGATGCTATTTTGTATCATTTTGGGGGTTCATGCTGTAAGGCACGCAGTGACCGTGTTGATCTTGGTGTGTTGATTTGTGGTCAGAGTACGCAGTGATCGTATTTGTACCATCCACGGGGTTCATATTGTAAGACACGCAGTGATCATGTTGATTTTGAGATGTGGATTTGTGGCCCAAGTATGCAGTGATCGTATTTGTGCCAGGTGTGGGATTCATGTCGTAGGACACGCAGTGATCGTGTTGATATTGGTATGTGTATCTATGGTCAAATGGCGCAGTGATCGTATTCGTCCCGATCTAAGCAGATTGTTTTGTAAGGCACGCAGTGATCGTGTTGGTATCATCCAGGGGTTTCATCGAGCAGGACGCGTAGTAATCGTGTTCACTTTATTATTGGGCAAGACACGCAGTGATCGTGTTTGCCATGTCATGTGATGGTTGTTGGTCAGTACGCAGTGATCGTATTCGTCCGTTATACAGTGGTTATAGATTGACGCGCAGTGATCGTGTTCATCCAGTTTTGTTGGTCCGTGTACGCAGTGATCGTATTCGTCCGTTATACAATTTGGTTATGGGGTGAGGCACGCAGTGATCGTGTTTCGTCTGGTTGGTTGTGGCCGAAGTACGCCGGGATCGTATTCGTCCCATGTTTGAAGTGGTGTCACAAAGCGCGCAGTGATCGTGTTTTTCCTCCAGTCAAGAGGGCCGTGACATGAAGCGCGCAGTGATCGCGTTCACCCTAGGTATGATTGGAATATGCAGTGATCGTATTCGTCCAGTTATGTGGGTTAGTTGAGACACACAACACGCGGTGATCGTGTTTTCCCCAGTCAAGAGGATCGTGGCTCAGAACGCGCAGAGATCGTGTTCAAACACGTAGTGATCGTGTTCAAGATACGCAGTGATCGTATTCGTATAGCATGCAGTGATCGTGCTGATAATACCATGGGAACTTGTGATGCGGGGCGCGCAGTGATCGTGACTATCGTATCAGTTGGTTTTGTTGGCCGGTATACGCAGTAATCGTATTCGTCCTATTACATTGGTTAGTACACGCAGTGATCGTGTTCATCTTGTCGGTATCTATGGCCAATACACGCAGTGATCGTGTTTGTTCCATTACAGTGCACGCAGTGGTCGTGTTCATCATATGGGTGGTTGAAGTACGCAGTGAACGTGTTCGCCTCTTCTATGTGGATCTATCGTGTTTACCTTATCCGGTTGGATTTATGGTCGATGTGATTTTGGTGGTAATGCAACACGCAGTGATCGTGTTTGTCCCATTATGCGGTTTTGTTTGCAACGCCAGGACGCGCAGTGATCGTGTTTTCTCCTGTCGAGAGAGTTGCGGCGCAGGGCACGCAGTGATCGTGGTCATCGTCAGGTTGTGAGGATTTGTGGTAGAGTACGCAGTAAACGTATTCGTCCTATACGTGGTTTTGTTTGCAACGCCAGGACGCGCAGTGATCGTGTTTCCTCCTGTCAAGAGGGTGGTGGTGTAGAATACGCAGTGATCGTGTTCATTTTGTTACAGAGGGTTGTTGTGCCGGACATGCAGTGATCGTGTTCGTCATGTCATGTTCCCCCTAGCAGAGTTGCTTGGTCAAGCAATTCTCTTTCTCCCCAGCCGAGTCCTTTCTCGGAGTGCTGAAGAAATAGCAGGGTGCAGATTGTTGGGTGGTTACTCACAGTTTCCCCAATAGAGATATAATCCCCAGCGGGGTGATCTTCAACGAGATACTTGGTTAAGTTCCTCGTGTTCCCCGTCAGAGTATTCTTTGACAAGTCGCTTGGTTAAGTTACTTGTATTCCCCATCTATGTCTTTCTTAGGATGCTGTGGAGTCAGTATTATGAGACGGTAATACAGATTTTCGGGTGGTTACCCGCAATTCCCCAACAGAGTTATGTGCCCCAGCAGGGTGTTACGTTAGTGAGTTGCTTGGTTAAGTCTCTCACAGTTCCCAGCAGGGTGCTCGCTACAGGAGTTGTTTGGTTAAATTCCTCGTATTTTTCAACAGGGTTAATCTCGTCAGGGCTTGGTTAAGCTTCCCAATTTCCCCAGCAGGTGTTTGACGGCAGTCGTCAGAATTTGTCCCCTCAGAGTTTCTTGGTTAAGTTTCTCATTTCCCCGCAGAGTCGGTTGTTCATGTCTTCGGACCTTGTCTCGTTTGGTTAAGTGTTCTCTCGTTTCTTCAGGATACGAAAAGTTGATCAGTGAAGTCAACATGACAAGTGAAGTCAATATTCTCCCGCTGGTTAGCGTGTGCTCAGTTGATAAGTGAGATCAACAGAGGTTGACAAGTGAGATCAACAGAGGTTGATAAGTGAGATCAACAAAGGTTGATAAGTGATATCAACAATTTCTCGTTATGTGGTGTATGCTCATTTTTCGGAATGGAGTGGTCTACGGACAACATCAATTTATTTGGCAGATGGATGGCTAGTTAGCACCGTGACAACAGAAGCCAGTTCCCAGGGTTTTCCCCAAGCAATAGTCGTTTTTGCAATTTATTTTTGCGGTTGGCAAATTTCCGGGTTCTTTCGTATTCAACCGTCTCGTACCTCGATTGTCTGAAGGCTGCGCGCTCTTCATCCAGTCGGGTCCAAGTCGCTTGAATAGGGGCAGCTGTTGCACCCCAAAATTTGCCCAACCTTTTCTAACCTAGGTTTATGTTTCAATTGCATAGTCATTTGCATTGTCATCATGTACATAGTGTATTCATATGCATAGGCAAGCTATCTTAATCAGGGGATCAAGTGCTGTTCTTATTTCAAGAGGTATATCCAAGGGTTTCATTCATATTCAAGACTACTCAGGTCATCAGGGAAGAATTTGAGCTTTGAAGAGCTGCCAGGTTGATCAGTGAATTCTCTCCTATCGTGAGGCTAGTGGGGGATCATCAGAGGAAATGTGAGCTATGAGCCAAGAGCATGAGGTGTATATGGATGTTATGAAGAGTCTAGAGAATCATTTTTGAGGAGAACCAAGTCATTTGAATGATTGCAAGGACCTCAGTTGAAGTCAGTCAACTAGGGTCAACACTGGGTCAATTCTAGGTCAAAGAAGTGTTTTGAAGGGTATCAAGGATCATTTGAAGAATGGGGGATTCATTATTTTCTATATGGATATGGATATGATGTTGTGATAAAGAAAAATTAAGAGGAGTCAAGGAGAATTGGAGTTACTAAATTAGGGTTTCAGTGCAAAATCCCCTGATTTAGGTCAAACTTCAAAGCAGTGTAACTCAATATGCAAGCTTCATATGAATTCTTGGTCCATATGAAACTTGTATAGTATCTTCATAGCTTTAATTTGAGGTGTGGAAGTCATCAAGATGATTTGCAGAGCTCAAGTTATGGCTCTTGCAAGTTACAGGTCATCCGAGGGCACTGAAATTTGTCTGTGAAAATTGTCTGTCTTCCAAGCAACTTTTGACCTTCAAGGGTATTTCAAATGGATTTCTGGCCAACATAAGAATTTCTCCTTATTGTCTTAGATTTCTAGAATGGTATGGTATGCCTTCATATGATTTGTGGAACTCTACTTATGCCCTTGGAAAGAAAAGGGTATTTTGGTCATTTGAGGATTACAGGTCATTTCAAGCCTATGCCTAAAACTCATACAAGGAAGCTTTAAATGAAAAACTTCACAACATCAAAGTTGTTCAAAATGACATTTTAAGCCTAGAAAAGAGGTCATGGCATGTTGGAAAAGCTTGTAGCAAGAATTGACAAAAGTTGGTGAAAATGACTTAAAAAATGGCATATAACTTGAAAAAGTTCAAAGTGAAAATTGGTTTGAGAGATCTACAAATCCAATATGGGTCATCCAATATACCAAATTGATTCCCAACAACATTTTAAAGACATTGGTTCATCCACCTTTTTGAGTTAGGGTTTAAAAATTGGACTTGCTTTGTATTTTTGTTACTTGCATAATAAGGCAAGTATAGAAAACTTGGCACAAGATGAATTTTCAAGGCAAGGAGCTTACATACACTTCCCGTATATCATGTAAGGAGATTTTGGCATAAGTTTGGAAAGGTGCAAGCATGAGATAAGAGATATTCAAAGTATCATGGCATGAGAAGTTCATGAAATTTCCACAACTTTCTAGAATCCACCAAGATTATTCTAGAAACCTCTAAGTTTGTTAATCATCATCTATATATTGGATTGAGATCATTAAGAGTAAAGGTTGGTGATAGTTGATGTTGAATCCATTTTTCTCCATTTGCAAATCATATTGAATTTTTTTCTCTTCACCATTTTTTCCATTTTTCCCACACTTTCACATTTTGGAATTTTTTTCAATCTTTTTTTTCTCTCACTTTCCATACTTTTTCTCTTCACCAATCAATTACACAACAATTATAGAGATGGTTCATCATTTTTTTTGAGAGAATTGGAGCAAGAGGAACCTTGTAGTAACATGAAAAAGTGGTGAAAACTCAAATTCCAATTTTCACTTTTTCATCAATTCAAGACTTGTCAAGGCTTCAAACATATTCACCAAGTATTGTTGAGTGATTCTACATCATTTTCTCAAAGAATTGGTGATCGAGTGAAGCTCCATAAGCCATTTTTCGGAGGTATAAAGAATTCGACATAACTCATTATTTAGGAGTCTTTCTTGCATTATTTTTATTGCATTCCATTGCCATAAAGGTCTACATGGATTCTAGTACAAAAAAGATGGGTTTTATGACAATTTTTGGTTCTTGAGGTGCCACGTTTTGGGAGTTAGAGAGAGTTTCAAGAAAATCTAAGACCATATTTGGATTCCTTGATTTTTTTTCCTTCAAGTTTGACCAAAATTTTGTGCGAAACGGATAATTACTGATGGAGTTATGGTGCTTCAAAGTAGCAAAAAACTCATGTTCATGGGGCTGCGGGTTACTATTCACAAAGTTGAAAATTTTGATTTGGAGAAGAAGGTGTTAACACCGTCAGATGCATTTCCAAGTCAAGGTTTCTTCCATTCATCCAAAGCCTCTCACTGCGCCACGTAATCGGCCACATAAGCCCTGCCACTTTTATTTATTCTCACTATTTCTCTTGTTTTCTCATGTGTTCATGCTATTCCATATGTTCTTTTATTTTTCTGTTTTATATGCTGACTTCAAATAATCATAAAAAATAGGAAAATTAGTCTTTTAGATCCCCATTTTTTTGTGCTGAATCTTTAAGATGTCTAGGATTTAATAAAACTGGAATTATAATTTTACCATTTTTTGACATTTTCTTTGGATTTTTTACATTTGGGTCGTCATAAAAAGGCCAATGCTGGTGCTATCATTTTGTTGAATTTCTTTGACCTATCAAAACACAATTTAAATGTCAATCCTTTTGCAGGGATCTCATACACACGTTGAGGTATTGTGATATATTTTTGTGGAAATTTTATTGTACCATTTTAATCGGTTTTGGATGCTTTCTTTAACATGCTCCACTTTAATCTTTCCTTTGGTATACATGAGATATCTTGCAATGTTTTCATCTTGTTTGACCATTTATCTTTGGATATTTTTGTGGTATCTCTCACCCCTGGTTTGTGGCTTGATGTAGGGCATTGGAGATTTTTATTTGAATTTTTTATCACCTTTTGCTATTTTTCTTATGTTTTGTATTCGAACTTGTAATTTGGACTTCCGAACGGACTTTATTTTTGTTAAGGCTCCAACGGCCGCTTTGTGTTTGCGTGATGAACGTCGTGGTTCATATTTCTTATTGTAGATAGGTTAGAGGTATTGGAAGACCCTTAGGTGGCTGTTATTTGTATGTGTAGCTTGCCCGATTATCGACTTGTTTGCATGATAGCACGTTGCGATTCCAAATAGTGGATTACGCGTTTCATTTGGAGTTTTCACTCGATTCTTTGCATATGATCACTTGATATTTTCTTATTCCATCCATGAATGGGCTTGAGGTTGAGATGAACCTTCCTCCCTCCTTTGCATTGCATTTACCATTGCTATATTCATGTTCACTTGTATGCGGTTATTACTTGTATTTCCGTTTCTTCCTTTCGTTTCCTTTCCCGTAGGACTTCCATTCTTCCTTGTTCAAGGGAGGATGTGATAGACATTAGGAGTTAACCCATGCATGATAATATTAGGGTAGATTTTATTCCCTTTTAACCCTAGGATTTGTAGAGTGTCATCTCTTCTTCCTTCAAAACAACAGAAAAACATTAATAAAGGTTATAACAGAGATTAATTCATTTCTTCCGTCAAAAGATTTGAACAGACATCAACCTTTTTGCAATAAGAAAACCCTTGTTTAAGGTGAGATTTTTCATAAAAAACACTTGAACAACTTGTGTCGGGCGTAGCCCGAACTACGTTTGCTCTGATCTTTCATGCTGTATGAAAGTACGTAGGCATAGGATGCGATATCCTAGCGAGCAACCTTCACCCACCTTTCCCCGTAGTTAGGCGAACTACGTTGACTCTGATTTCTCGTTCCAGACGGGAATACGTAGGCATAAAGTGCGATGCTTTGCCGAGTCAAATTTTCTTTTCTTTTCAGACCTCATCCTTTAGTTTAGATAGAAGTGTAATCCGTACAAACCAAGCAAGCGTGGATCCCATCGAGTACGATGGACGTGAGGGGTGCCTAATACCTTCCCCTTGCGTAACCGACTCCCGAACCCAGGTTTTGGTTGCGATGACCATACCTTTCCCTTTTTCGCGAGGTTTACTTCGAGCGTTTCCTTTCCCTCCGTTGGGATAAATAACGCACGGTGGCGACTCTTCTGTTCAGCCGACGCCGATTTTCGCAGTAGCGACAATGTTTATGTTAGGATGTTTGGTTCATAGAGGAACCATTGATGTGGCCTTGTATTGGCGATGTTTTAGGTTCAGAGAGGAACCTGAGACGAGTATGGGATTTTGAGGTTGAGGGGAGTATTATATTTGTATTTTTTTTATTACATTCATGTATCATGTATATCGGAGATAAGTGTACAAACTTCGGTCTAGTAACGAGTTTATGGTTCTGAGAGGGGACCAATGACGAGTTTGGGGCTTTGGTCCGATGACGAGTTTCAGGTTCAAAGAGGGGACCTATGACGAGTTTTTGGTTCATAGAGGAACCAGGTTCAGAGAGGAACCAGGTTTAGAGAGGAACAAATGACGAGTGGATTAATCAATAACATAACTCTGACATCCAAAATTTGATACCACATGCATTGGAGTAGATGAGATGTTTATATCGCATACATAACCACATTTGTGATTGTTGTGGATGATCTGTGTGATTGATGATTGATATTAATTGCACCATCCTTTGCTTTTTTATGCACCACTAGCATATATGAATGTATTCTCATCCCTGACTTATTTATGTCTTGTTCTTTACCTCTGTGGTACATATACTTAGGTAGATGAGCCTTAGTTGCTATTGAGTCGGAGGATAATGTAATGGTCTTCTTCATGGTTTATTGTTTTGGATGATGGACTTGAAATTGATTGATCAGTTGACTTTAATCAATCAAGATCAAGGTGGTGAATTCAGAATTCACGAGAATGGATTGATAAGATTCTAAGTCGTGTGTGTGTATTCCGGATGTGCCAAAGCTTAAGCAGAGCATTCTTGATGAGGTGGCATGAGTATTCATCTTGGTGTTACTAAGATGTATCAAGATTTGAAAAGGATCTTTTTGGTGGTCAGGGATGAAAAATGAAGTTGCTAGTTTTGTGTATGCGTGTTAGACTCATCAGAAGTCAAAGGTGGATCATTAGAAGTCGTTGGGATTGATGCAACCGTTGTCTATTCCAGAGTGGAAGTGTGATACCATTTCAATGGATTTTGTGTTTGATTTTCTAAGGACAACAGAAGGTTGTGGTACGATTTAGATAACTGTCAACATATTGACTAAATCGACTCATTTCCTTCAGATGAGACTTAATTATCCATTGGAGAAACTAGCTGAGATGTATATTGAGAGGATTGTCGATCTTTATGGTATTTTTTTCAGTATCATATTTGATAGAGATCTGAGGTTTACTTCAAGGTTTTGGGAGAGCTTGCAGAAAGAGGGCGGGGAGTGGTATCTCGAATTCACATCGAAATGAGAGGATCATAAGAATGGGCATGTGTAGGATTGCATGGTTGAAGGAAGGGTTATAAGGATTGATTGATACTGCATATAACAACAAGATGCATCTTCTTTTTGGTAGCCTAACAAATAAGAACTTCATAGTTAAGTGTGCATAACTTGGAATAGTATTTGGATGGGTGGCCTTTTGGGAAGTTTCCCAGAAAGTATGGGAGTGAGGATAAAGCATGCTGAAAAGACCTGTGTTGGTTTGTGAGGACAATCACTAATCCTGAATGCAGTATGAGGCATTACATATGATATTAGAGCATACCTCTTGCAGTACAATGTAGTTTAGGGATAAGCCAAGCTGAAGCTTGTGGGAATGTAACACTCGAGGCCGAAGAGGGCATGAAGTAGTTATAACGCCCAAGACTGAAGAGACGGTGAGTGGTCTCCCAAATTCACATCGGAATGAGAGGATTCTAAGGCTATGAAGGTATAGGAATGGATGGTTAAAGGAATGCATATAATTATTTATTGTTACTACTTATACCAACAAGGTGCATCTGCATTCCAGTAGCTAAACAAATAAGAACTCCATAGTTAGGAGTGCTTGACTCTGAGTAGTATTTGGATAGGGGCCATTCATGAAGTTTCCCAAAAAGCGTGTGAGCAATGAAAAAGCATGCTAAAAAGACCCGTATTGGGTTGTGGGGTCAATCGGTAATCCTAAAAGCATTATGGGGCATTACAAATGGTATTAGACCAGACGTTTCCCAGTACAATATGGTTTGGGGACGAGCCAAGCAGAAACTGGTTGGCGTGTAACACTCGACGTCGGAGAGGGCATGAATTGGTTGTGGCACCAAAGGCCGAAGAGGGCATGGTCGCCCGAATATACATAAGAATGAGAGGATTATAAGGCTGTGCAGGTATGCGACTGCATGGTTTAAAGAAGGCTTATAAATATTTATTGGTACTACCTATACCAACAAGATGCAACTTCTTTTCGGCAATCTAACAAATAAGAACTCCACAATTAAGCGTGTTTAACTTGGAGTAGTATTTGAATGGGTGACCTTCTGAGAAGTTTCCTGAAAAGCATGTGAGTGAGGACAAAACGTGCTGAAAAGATCTGTGTTGGTTTATGGGGTGATCCAGTAATCCTGAAAGTAGTTTGGGGCTTACAATGGTATCAGAGCATACCTCTCGCAGTACGATATGGTTTGGAGGTGAACCAAGCGGAAGCTGATGAACATCTAACACCCAAGGCCAAAGAGGGCGAGGAGTGATTGAAACATCTGAGGCCTAAGAGGGTGAGGAGTGATCGTTCGAATTCACATCAAAATGAGAGGATCATAAGGTTGTGCATGTATGAGACTACATTGTTGAAGGAAAACTTATAAGGATTGATTTGTACTGCTTATACAACCAAGTTGTATTTTTTTTCCGGTAGCCTTACAATAAGAAATTCACGGTTAAGTGTGCTTGACTTGGATTAGTGTTTGGATGAGCGACCTTCTGGGAAGTTTCTCAGAAAGCGTGTGAGTGAGGATAAAACATGTTGAAAAGACCCGTATTTATTTGTGGGGTTAGTGAGTAATCATGAAAGTTGTTTGAGGCATTACAAATGGTATCATAGCATACTTCTCTCAGTACGATGTGGTTCAGGGATGAACCAAATGAAAGTTGTTGGGCATATAACACTCGAGACCGAAGAGGACGGAGAATAGTTGTAACACTCAAGACCGAAGAGAGCGGGGAGTGGTCGCCTGAATTTGCATCGGAATAAGAGGATCCCGAGTTTATACAAATATGGATTGCATGGTTGAAGGAAGACTTATAAGGATTGATTAGTACTACCTATATAACAAGATGCATCTTCTTTTTGATAGCCTAACAAATAAGAACTCTATAGTTAAACATGTTTGGCTTAGAGTAGTATTTGGATATGTGGCCTTTTGAGAAGTTTCCCATAAAACGTATGAATGAGGACAAAGTTTGTTGAAAAGACTCGTATTAGCTTAGGGGGTCAGTTGATATTCCTAAAAGCAATATGGAGCGTTACACTTTACACACTCACATAAGTTTAGAAAAATCTCTCAAGCTTATCCTTACACAACCACCTTAACTTATAAAAGCTCAAAGTCTTACCGTTATCTAATTTCCCTCTAAAACAGGTGATATTGTTAAAGTTAGAATTGGAAAGTTCAAGACCAAGTAAGTTTAAATCCCCCTACCATAAAGAATGCTTCTTTCCCATGTCATTAAAAGTACAATCACAAATCAAAGTTTGAATCTCTCCATAACGAAAGGATAAAAACCCTTGCCAAATCATCTCTTTTTCATTTAAAAATCTCTATAACCACTTACACAAAAATGCTTATTTAAACCACTCAATATTTAATATTGAGACCACCATAATTTTTATCTCAACACACATTTTCTAACTTAACCAATTAATTTTCCTTCTTCCATCCTTCACACCTCCCAAAAAAAATCATTTGCACATTAATAATTTTCTTGATGATCACCTTTAGAGCTTTATAAACTAAAAATAAATAAATAAGCAAGTTGTTAAGAATAGAATTTAACAAAGCCACTCTGTCTCCTATAGATAACTTCTTGCTTCTCCATGAAGCAAGCTTCCTATGGAACTTGATTTTAATGTCAATCAAAATTAACTCTTGTAATGATACTTAAAGAATAAAGTTTATATCATGGTATTTTGTAGGGTGACAACTTCTCTATCCATTTTCAAAATGGGATAATATATCTCCAACCAATTATTAAATGTCATTTAATTTTATCAAATTAAATATTTATTCAATTGTTTAAATTTGAAAAGATTCCAAGACAAATTACTTTAAATTAGGAACCCACAAAAATTCACAAAATATAGAATTATCTCAACTATCATAATTCGATATGTCCATTATACTTTGGTGAAAACGATTCTCATCATCTTTTTCTTGGACATTCCCAAAAGCGCTATTTTGATTTGGTGCAAAATTATGGATTGGATTGGTCTCGGATAACAATTTCATTGATGTAGTGTTTGACAAAAGTTAAGAGTCATTTGATTATCGCATTGATGTAGTTAAGTAAGTGTGCTCCCATTAATAAATCATTTACTTATAAAAAAAACATGATAATGAAAACTGAATATTCACTCTAGCATAAACACAAACGATGCAATCCAAATATAAGTTGCACTAAGTTCAACATTTAAACATAAAAGTTATAACCATCCTAGGTTTTAAAATCAAATTAATTACAATCACCATAACTTCAAAAAAACCATGTTTCTTTCAAATAAGAATTTCTGTGTACAATCCCTTCTCGTGAACCAGAAATTATTGAATGGTGCTCCTGTTGAAAAACACAATGATAGTGCATGCATACAGAAGCCAAAAAAGGTAGAAATTTAGCATTCCAGTAATGTTATCCGTACACTTATTTCATTTGAATAATGTTATCCGTACACTACTATTATTTGCAAGTATTCTCTATGGAATATTTGATAATACATATCAACATTATTTAGAATAAAATTGATTTGCGAACATTATTCATTCATCAACCTGGTTTAGAACTATACCATTTGATTAAATTACTAGAAAGAAACATTTAGCAGTGACAGAAAAATCAAGAATAAAATGAAGATCTAAAAATCTAAGTATATAAAGAGGCTAAACAGAAAAAGAAAAAGGAGAAAAAAAAAAAATATGACATCAAGTATCCAAGAAACAAAAGCATATAACTCAATGATTTATTATAGTACACAAAAGTTCCACCATGGTATATACTACAGACACACCTGAATAGATTCACACTAGCCTGTGTCTTGTAGGACATACAAATACCTGAAGATCAGGGATTACAGTACATTACCAGATAGGAAATTCCTTTTCAAACTCTGAGTTAAAGTTATGACTCAGAAATGATTCACCGTTTCTTTAAAAAATGAAAATAAAATATTATTACAGAATATACAAAATCTCAATTTTCTTCTCATGACAATGTAACTATGATTATTTGATATCATCCATAACAACACCATTTCCATCCATCATAATACTCAGTGATTTTGTTGAAAATGAAAAGTATTAGTATTTGTTTAACTACCAAAATCACATACATGATTCTGCATCCAAACACATATAGATTAGGAAAACAAAATAATTTTACCATAATTATTGACTTCACCTTTCAAACCTATTCAATGTTTCAAGCTGACATAAAAATCCTTCAGATCAAGAATCTGGCGGCGTTGATTAGTCGTTATTCGCAGCTGCAGCATCATCAGGATTCTCATATCATCAAAGAAACCCTTCAAAAGCATGTGAATCGTGATGATGCTCCAGCGGCAAACAACGACTGTTTTCATCAGATCTAGTTGTCATTGTCATGAATAATCATCATTCATACGGTAAAACACAAGATCAAGGAAGATAAAAAAGAAAGAAAAAAGTAAGGTAGAGAAAACCCTAACCCTAATTTCCCTATATTATTAAATTAAAATCTAACAAAGAAATTTAAAACAGTAAACCACATAAGGATAGAAAATAATTGTTAAAAACTTGAAAGGAAGGGTTTGAGAGAGATGAATGATATTGAAGAGGGCTGGATGATGTGTATATATATATAGAAAAGAGTGTGTGTATGTTCTTAAAGATCTTGCAGTAAGAGAGAGAGAGAGAGAGAGAGAGAGAGAGAGAGAGAGGGGGGGGGGGGGGGGGGGGGGGGGTAGTTATACATCGTAATCGTATGAACTAAAAACAACCTTAAACTTAAAAGCTGTCTGAGGAAATTCTGATTCCAGAGAAGGAAGGAGAATAATAGATGCACATGATGTGTGAGATATGGAAAAACAAAAGTTACCTATTTAGAGGAAAAGGAGATGGCGTTTAGGATTGGAGGATGTGTATATTGCGTTCTCAATAAGCAATTTTCAATGGGAACTGACAGACAGAAAGACAGGCACTGTAAGTAACAGCAGCTAACTAGGGTTTTAACTTCCAACTTCATTCTCTTCATTGGTTACTTTACTACACTTTACATGTTTACCCCTCTTCAATTACCCTTTTATGAGATGTTTTAAGTTTCAAATATTGTATTGTATTCTAGAGTAAGGTTAATAGTTCATGGATGGTTTTTTTTTTATATACAATGGATGTTTTTTTTTGTTCATTCAACATTTGTTAATTGAGTTTTCCTTCCTTTGGTCAACTTTATTAATTTACCCCTTAACCCTATTATATAAAAAGTAATTAATAGATTGAATCAAATTCATTAAAAAAATATGTATAGAATTCAATTCATCAAACTAACTTTTGATTTTTAAAAATCATCAAATTTATTATTATGCAATAATAAAAGTCAATGATTTTTATATGATAATATTTTTTTTTAATGAAAGTTTGGTTATAAATAAAAATTTCTTTGAAAAGTTTCTTAAACATTAAAATTCTTTCAATTCATCATCATTTTTTCCAATGAAAATTGTACAATGTATCTATAAAATTAATTTAAATTTGTAATATTTTTATATTATAATATTTGTTTTTATAAAATATTCATTTAAAAAATAAATACATGGTATATTTATCAATGTACTATTGACTTTTAGTTCCTTGTTTTATATATTTTAACTGGCTTAAATAATATTTTGATTCCTCATGAATTATATACATAACATTCTTATTAGATATGCTCTATAAATTAATCAACTTAAGAACACAAAAAAGAGACAAACACCAAAAGAGTAGGATAACTCGACTTACCTTCGCTCGTTTCTGGTGTGCCATTTTAACTCTAATTAGAGTTGTTTTTGAAGATTTTAAAATTATTTTGTTTACGACTTAATTAAAATTAATTTTAATTTTCATCAAAGTCTCTCAAAAGTTTGAGATGACTTTGTCACTGACCACTCCCTATACTCATTGACATAATTTTAACAGAAATAGACTTAACAAATGAACAACTACTTACACAAAAAAATTCTTACTCTTTTACATCTTTTCATCTATTATAAGTTCATGCCAAATGTATATTTAATTTTTAGTGAAAATATTTAATTTTACTATATAAAAACAATTAGATTAACACGTTAAAAAATATATGACGTCAATTTGTTTTTTTTTCTCAAGAAATTAAAGGTCCGATTGTTTTGGTTTTTTTAAAAATAATTTTTATAGTGTAATATTATTTTGTGAAAAAAAAAATTTATAAAGAAACTTTTTACAAAAGCTTCAAATAAAAAATTAATTTGAATAGTTATTCTTAAAATGTTATTTTAGATATTTAATCATTTTATTGAAATTTTTTTTGAATATTAAAATTTTAAAAAATCACTTAATTTTGAAGTTATTTCAAATAGTTTTTCATAAAAATTATTTTTGAAATAGAAATTTTGAAAAAAATTGTAATTTTGAATATGTTTTGATCTTTAATAATATACATTTATGTTATAGAATGTCAAAATTAATCTTTTAATTTATAAAAATTATAATATTTTAAAAAAACGTTTTTGTAAAATCTATTTTTAAAAATATAAAAAAAAAATCCATTTTTCAAAATCTAAAACAAACTGGCCCTGAGACTATTATAAATTTCCAAACAAAATAATAATAAATAAATGTAGGGGTTAGAGAAAATTGATGACGTTGACTAGTTTTTTTACACTCAAAACAAAAGTCTTTGTTTTGATATTTTTCATGCCATGGTCCATCTATGTGCTAGTTAATTGCCTACTCATTACACCTAAGCAACTCACGAAAATCATTTAGTTCTTTTGTTATTCACAACTCTTAAATTTCTTCATTGGACCCTCAAATTTGTTATGACATATACTAAATGGCAAAATTAGAAAAGATAATTCCACCAAGAAAATTAAAGAGTGCAATTATATTGAGTTAAGCTTCTTCCTTAACCCATAACTAACTACAAAGGATTTTGAATGGTATATTCTTTTCTTTTTGGATACTCGGAAAAATTGAGTGTTGAAGAAAACGGGAGTTCCCTCACAAATGTATACTATTTACAAAGTTACACTCAAACTATACTATTGCATAATATTTTATAAGAGTATTGAAAATTGATTTAATTGGTAAAGAATTGACTTATGTTCAAATAATCAATGAGTTCAAATATAAATAGTCACAAGTGATGCATATGGGTACGATGGCTGATCTAGCTTGTGAAGAGTTTTTTTTTTTTTTAAATGTATTTTTAGTCCTCCTATTTATAAATTTTTAACGTTTTAGTCTTCTTTTTAATTTTTTTTAGCCTTTTAGTCCCTCAAGTTGTCATTTTTTGGGATTTTTTTAGTCTCCCTCCTTTTTTGATTATGTAGCGCTCAAAATGGTGATTGGGTATGATCAGTCAGATGTCAAATCATCTAAATAGTTGTCAAGTTAATGACATGGCATAAAATTTGTATTTTCATTATTGTTTAAACCTGTAAACAAATTTGAACCGTATTTATATATCAAAGAGCCCTAATTTCTTCATAATTTCCATAATTTCTTCTTCAGCTGCTTCCATAAACTCATCAACAATTTGCGAACGAATTGCGAAGACACCATGAAATGTAAAGAGCAAGGAAAAACGAAAACAAGGAAAAAGTGAAATATTGTATGAGGTAAGTGAAACTTGTTTTACTGGAATTAGGATTTATGGTCTCGTCTTCGTTTCTTTATTCATAATGTGGTCCCTTATTCGTTTTCTTTATTCTGAATGTGGGTCCTAAAAATTGTTTTTTATTCTGAAGCGTTTACAAATATTTTAAGACATAGCCCTAATATGAAACCTGTGAGTTTGATTGCTGAGTCATTTGACAGATGAGGAGTGAAATTGTCCCATGATCAAGCATATAGAGCCAAAAGGAGGGCAATGGATATGATTCAAGGAGCTGGAATTGATCAATTTTCACATTTGAGAAGTTATGCTGAAGAGCTGCATAAATCAAACCCCAATAGTACAGTTCTGGTGCAGTGTGCTGACTCTAAGGAAGAACCTATGTTTGAAAGGATATATATTTGTTTGGAAGCTTGCAAGTATGGATTTTCCAAATATTGTAGGTCACTTGGGGTTAGATGCTTATTTTTTGAAGGGTGACTTTGGTGGGCAATTGATGGCAGCCATAGGCAGGGATGGAAACAATCATACTTTTCCTATTGCTATTGTGGAAGCAGAGACAAAAGCATCTTGGGAGTGGTTCATACACCTTATACTTGAAGATTTATGTGAAATCAAGCACAGGGCTTATGCCTTCATTTCAGATGAGCAAAAGGTATCCCTTACATATTCATTTTGATATTCATTTAATAATGTTGTAATGTCATAATATTGTAATTTCATGCTTTTTAGGGTTTAGTACCAGTTGTTCAAAGTGTAAGTGAACACGTGGAGCAAAGACTATGTGTGAAGCATCTCTATGGCAATTGGAAAAAGAAACATCCAGGACTTAAATTGAAAGAGGCAATGTGAAGTGTTGCAAGAGCTACAACCATTCCAGTATGGGTGAGGGAAATGCAACAATTAAAATCTTTGAAAGAAGTAGCTTGGAAGGATATGTTGGACATCCCTGCTCACTTATGGACCATGTCACATTTCAAAACATACTCTAAGTATGATCTACAAGTTAATAATATGTGTGAGGCCTTTAATAGGAAAATTATAGAGTGTATATATAAACCCATAATCACTTTGTTGGAGGGTATTAAACATTACTTGACTAACTATTCAAAAGGAGCTTATGAATACATACACTGGTGATATTTCCCCTAGAATTCAATTGCTTCTTGAAAAGAACAAAAAACATGCAGAAGGTTGGACACCCACATGGCATGGTGATGATGATTTGTCCATCTTTGGTGTCACCAATGGCATAGAGACATACTCTGTAGATCTGAAATAGCAGGCATGTGCTTGCAAAAAATGGGATTTGACTGGTATTCCATGTAGTCGTGCCATATCATGTATATGTAAAAACAAGAAAAAAAACCTTAAGATTATGTCTTTGAGTATTACAGGTTTGTGCATTCACCATATAATTATGTTTATTATGTTTATTATGTTTGCTTAATATGACTAAATATGTTTATTGTTGTTTGTGCAGGAAGTCACATTTCAATAACAGTTATTCACATATAATCTACCCTACAAATGACCCCCATCCATGGCCTTTGTTTGAGGATCAGGTACCAATCAAACCACCAGTGCTCAGAAGGGCCATTGGTCGACCCAAGAAGTTGAGGAACAAAGTGAATGATGAACCAAGAAATCAACATGTACTTCCTAGGAAGCTTACAACTGTGAGTTGTTATAAATGTGGTACCATGGGACACAACAAAAGGAGTTGCAAAGGAAAAAAGGTTGCTGAGAGAGTCATTCCCAAAGGTGATAACAAGAAGAAGGGAAATGCATCAAAGGAGGGAAAGAGACAGAAACTTGAAACAAAAGGTGGAAAGAAGGCAAAGGCAGCTGTAATAGAAATTGGGAACTCATCACAAGCACCTTAACCTTCTCAAGATTAGTTCAAATTAGGTTTTATGTGCTTCATGTCAGTTTGTAATAGTTAGGTTTTATGACATTTTGTGGTTTGTGTCATTTTGTAATCATTTTATGGTTTATGTATTGAGTTTGTAGTCATTTTGCAATCAGTTTGTTGTCCAAGTATTGAAACAAGTTATTGTCTATGTAATGACTTTTATGATATATTTATGAAGTAATGCTCAATTTCAACTTCCTTGTCAGTTAATTATACAGTACTGGATCTGACATGTCCTTTAATTCATCACAAGTAATGACTAATAATTGGAACATGTACTATGTAATGACTAATTGGAATATGTCTTATAATTGGAACATGTATAATCTATAAACAAATGGATTACATTATTGGAACATGTACAATCTGTAAACTTTCAGGAAGTATTTTTTTCAATAACAGTTATTCATATATAATGTATAATCTGTAAACAAATTGGAACATGTACTATGTAATGACTAATTGGAACATGTCATATAAGCAACATCTGCTATAAGCAACATGACTAATTGGAACATGTCCTATAAGCAACATCTTCTATAATAATCTGCTGTAAAAACCATATAACCAAGATACCATATAAACCATAAAATAAACCGAAAATAATTCTCATTCTCATTCATCAATTCATGGGTTACATTCATATAAACTATAAACATATTAAACCAAAAATCATCATTCTCATTCATCAATTCATGGGTTACATTCATACAGTCAAATTCATTACACTTGTTACAACTAAACCATAAACGTATTACATCATTTTTTAACCACAACCTACTTCATTACACTTGATACAACTAAACCTAATAACATTACAAAGCTCATAACACATGTAAACTTCAGTTGCATATTAAGGAACTTGATCTTCATCTTCAACTCATCGTCTTTGACCCTGTATTCATTAACCTTGTTCTGCTCTGAACATAATTTTTCCTTCAAAGATGTAATCATTTATTTTTCTCTTGGGGTCATCTCTTCGTTATACCAAACAAAATGGCTACACCTCTTTTGTCCCACAAGCTACAGGCAACATATGAGTAAAAAAACGTAAGACATTTTCATGACTGGAGAAAGTAGAAGTGATAAATCATAGACAAATAATACCTTATACATCCCACAACCATAAAAGTTTCGTCTTGGGTTAGAATCAGTCCATGATGTCATCAGTGGTGCTTCTAGGCTGCCCAGACATTCGCCATGGTTCAATTTGAAGTTCGAATGAGATTTTGTACGACTGCTTGCTTGGGAAAAACCAGACATGGGTAAGACGAGGTAGAAGATATGGAGAAGATGAAGTATAAGACGTGAAGGAGAAGGAGTAGTAGCAGAATTTCTGGAGATGAATAAAGGGATAAACACGATAAAATTAGGGTTCTTCATTATGTAGATTGTCTAACATTAACTTTTATTTTTTAAAATATTAATGTTTTATTAAAATTTATAAATGACATGGAAACTATTTAAATGACTTGGCATCTGACTGACCATGCCCAATCACCATTTTGAGCGCCACATAATCAAAACAGGAGAGGGACTAAAAAAATCCCAAAAAGTGACAACTTGGGGGACTAAAAGGCTGAAAAATTAAAAGGCGGACTAAAACGTTAAAAATTTGTAAATAGGGGGACTAAAAGTGCATTTAAGCCTTTTTTTTGTGATAATGAAGATCAAACGAATTTTATTTTGAAGAAACAAGTTAAAATGGTGGAAATTTGGATGGTTTCAAATGTATACTACTTACAAAGTTACACTCAAACTATTATTGCATAATATTTTATAAGAGCATTGAAAATTGATTTAATTGGTAAAGAATTGACTTTTGTTCAAATAACCAATGAGTTCAAATATAAATAGTCACAAGTGATGGGTATGATGGCTGATCTAGTTTGTGAAGAGTTTTTCTCTTTTGTGATAATGAAGGTCAAACGGGTTTTTTTTTAAGAAACAAGTGAAAATGGTGGAAATTTGGATGGTTTCAATGAGGAAGATGAAAGGTTACGTACGTTATATGGTGGGTCAGGAACTTTCCATCCGGTTATTCCTCATTGCATACATCATATATGGTAGGTGGGCAGTTATCTAGTGGAGACAGTGATAGGTCTGAGGCGGACAGGTGACGTGTTATCTCGCTCCCATCTGCTGGTTCTCTGGGTTCGTTAGCATATCATTATCACAACTTCCTTAAACAACAACGTGATTCAAATGTTTTTGCCATTGGTCAGATTGTGTTGTACGTGTTTGGTTAAGGTTAAGTCAAACCATCATTTTTCACCTAACATCTTTTTTGGACCCATTAATGCTCTTTTACCATAAAAGTATGCGAGCTTCAGATCATCAGAAAGTGGAGATCAGTCTCATTCTCTCTCCTGGATTGGGTCTCACAGATTCTTGTGCAAGGTAGGCAATTGGGCCGTGGACACTACTTGTCGTCTTCAGCGGGCTGGAATCCTAATTTTGATACACCCACCCACCCTTGTACTCCTACACCCACCCACTCTTCTCCTATGGCTTCTGATGCATCTGTTAGTTCCCTCCCAAAGGACAAGCAAGAGAAGTCTATATCATTGATAGGATTTGATATTGGCCCGATTCCGGAGAGGATGGATGCAAATGACTGTTTGACATTATAAACGAAAATTTCTCCAGTTGAAGCTTAGGGAAGGTACTAGCACCCTAAACTTCTGTAGTACTCTACAGGAACCTTTTGTTTATTGTATGTTTTTTTATTTTTATTATCTACTTTAATATATATTGAGCTAAGGGTAAGAGTGACCTAAAGACCAAAGGGTTAGTCCTAAGTTACTCGTCAAGACGTCGCATCTTGTGCCTACGTATCCTGGATAGGGAATGGAATTAGAGTAATCGTAGTTCCCCTCGAAAGGGAGGTTAGAAATGTCTTGACTGTGGTCAAGGTTTCAAGGGGAGTAAACGTATCTTAAGGACACGCTTACGTGGAGTTTTGAAACTCCTATTTCTATGTTGAAAAGTTGAATTAAAATTAGGGTTGAAATTAGGGATTCCATGGCGGGAAACCCTAAAACAGAGCACGGCGACTCTTTGACCTAAAAGCTAGGGAAAAGGGCGTTTTCGTCCACGGCGGGACGCTTAAACTATTAGGGTTTGAAACGGTCAAAAATTAGGGTTATTGACTCGACGGTCAAATGGCTAAACCTAATTCCTTCGGAGGAGAAAATTAACGGTAAAACATGCAAACATGGAAAAATATTATATGTCAGAAATTAAAGTGCGGAAAATAAAGAACGTGCGTAAATTACAAATCCCAAAAAAATACGAAAAATAAATAACTGCGACGATAGCCTTGCATAAATTACAACCGAAAAAATAAACAAGAACAATAATTGCGACGATGGCCTCACATAATTACAACCTAAAGAAAATAAAATGTGAAAAGTATTGGATTAATACCCAAGGACAAAAGATGAAAATTAAACGGGAATATTAAGCATTTTTATTTTAGTATTTTTTAGTTAGAAAATTGGAATAAAAGTGTGAAATGTTAGAAATTTAAAAATAAACAATGTTAGAAATGTATTAAGAAAAAGTTTGAGTTAAACAGTTAGAGTTTTAATAAAAAGTTAGAAATTTATGATATGAAAAAGAAATTAAAGTGCTAGGATCTTAATTTAAAAAAGAGTGTTAGAAATTTTAACTTAAAGAAACAATTAGAATTTCAATTACGTGAAAGATAAATTTTAATTTAAAAAGAAATGAGGTGTTGGAAGTTTTATTTTAAATAAGAAGGAAGTTAATTTTAATTTTTGAAAAAAAGAGTGGATTTTAATTTTATAAAAAAAACTAATTTTTTAAAGAAAGAGTTAGAATTGAATTTTTAACTAGAAAATCAAGTTTTTTTTATTTATTTGAAAAAGAGTTAAGTTTTTTGATTAAATTTTTTTTTAAAGTTTTTTCATTGTAACATAAAAGAAATCTTAATATTAATTATAACAAAAAGAGTTTTAATTTTTAATTATAACAAAAAGAGAAGTTTTAATATTAATTATAAAAAACAGAGAGTTTTTAATTTTAATCAAAAAGAAAAATTGTAGAACTAGTTACTACCTTATAATATCATTTCAAGTTAATTAAAAAATGAGACAAACAAATGATAAATGAAAAAGAAAGAAAAATAGAAAACAACAAAAAACAATAAGAGGGGATAAATTGGGGGAGGGTTACGGTTACTGCGGAACGTGTTACTAGATTTTTGTTTTAACCCTCCCTCTTCCTCTTCTTGCATGCGGCGCTGCTGCCATTGTTTCCTGTTGAAGCTTTTTTTCTTCTTCTTTTCCTGCAAAAAAACATCAAAAGAAAACATCCGTTAGAAACAAGAGTTACTCACCTTTCACGGGTTTGAAGTGGTTTTTCTACGATGGAGTTCGTTGATGATGAAAGATGATGGTTTTTTTCAAAAATCTCTCCTCTTCTGATAAGTCGTGAGAACGGCCGTCGTTTTTCTCTTTTGTTTCCTTCCCCTTTTCTCAAATACAACTTATGTTTATATAGGTAACAAATTAGGGTTAACAACTTCTTTCACACTCACAACTCCTTACTCACGGTCTCTTGCCAATTGTGCTATTTTATTCATTCAAAATAAAATGGCACTAGGAACCCTGTAAACTAAAAGAGCAAGACACATGATATTTTCTTACAACAATCAAACAACTGCACAACCCGTTAGTGGTTAGTTTAAAAGCAATGCAAAATGAAATGGAATGCAAGATGAAACGACTAATCTTAGGGCAAAATTTGGGGTATTACACTAGTCCTCTAATTTTTATTGGTTTTTGTTTACAGGATAGTACCCCCCCCCCCCCCCCCCCCCCCGTCATATTCCCGAGGGGGGGCTTGAGTTCGTGGGGACTTAACTTGTCCATTTACTTGGATGGTGCTTCTATTTCTTGTCACTAAAGTCTTATTCATTTATCACCTAAAATTTTCAAGTTGTTAGATAGTAAGAAAGCGACAAGGGTTTTTAGGGAAGCTAAAAAGCTAGGTTGTACCTTTCTCCTGATGAGGATAAGATTAAAAGGTTATTGGGTCTTAAATCTAGAGATAGGCAATTGAGGTCTACTAGATTACCTAGAGGTTGTGCTCGATGTTGATTAGATATTTTAATGTATGTGGTTTAGGAAGTATGATAAAAAAGAGTAAGGTTAGAGATATTATAATCTCTATGTCCCTAGAGTTCCTTGCAATTCAGGAGACTGGGTTTTTTGAGGTCTCTACCTCTTTGGTTCATTCCTCTTGGGGAATCCTTTCTGTGATTGGAGTTTATCCCCGTCTATTAATAATAGAGGATGCCTTCTTTATATTTGGTGTAGTTCGAAAGGGACTTGTGTGTTCTTCTTTGTGGGTCCTATTTACCTTGGGGTTTGTCTGGAGTGGGGGGTCTCTAAGACTAAGTGTGTGGTGAGTAATATCTACTCCAAGTGCACTCTTAGATATAAGAGAGCCCTTTGGAAAGATTTACTCCTTAGACGGACCTCTCTTGGTGGAAGTGTATAATATGTCCAGGGTGACTTTAATTATGTTTGTTCCCCATCTAAGAGGGTTGGTGGCGATACCTCTGAGCATCTGGCTAAGGATTCTCTTTGTGTTGAGTTTAGTAATTTCATATCCAGATGAAGCTTTGGGACCTCCCTCTGTTAGGGAGGAGCTTCACTTGGTTCCAGCCTTATGGTAGGATTGCTAATTGTCTTGATAGGATTCTTATTTCTACTGATTGGTGGAAGTTATGGGGACTACCTCCCACTGGGAATTTTCTAGAGATGTGTCTGACCGTCTAATCATCCTCAGGTATTCAAACCTTTGTGGGGGCCTAAGTCTTTCCAGTTTAACAACCATTGGATCATCCATCATCAGCTTCTTATTGTAGTCCTTGATAGTTGGTCTCCTTTGTTGTCCTCATGGTGGAAAGATTTTGTTCTTAAAGAGAAACTTAAAGCTCTCAAAGGAGCTTTGAAATTTTAGAATCAACAAGTGTTTGGTAATCTTGATTCCCAGATGGAGTTTCTCAGGGAGGTGGTGAGCACTCATGATTTGGGACTTGAGCAGGGTGTTATCTCTAAGGATGAGATCAATGATAGGGGTAAGGCTTCCTTAGACCTTTGGTCCCTTCTTCGGACCAAGTATTCTTAGTATATTCAGAGGTCTAGAGCTAAGTTGCTCAAAGATGGAGATGCTAATACAGTTTTTTTCATGCATGTATTAAGACTAGGAGCAGAAGGAATGCTAACCTCAATGTGCATTTCCTCTTAATTGAGATAAATCATGCGGTTTCTCTTTGTGATGGAAACAAACGTCTTGGTCCGGATGGTTTCAACCTTTCCTTCCTTAATAGGTTTTAGCCTCTGCCCAGAGAGGATTTTGGTGTGATGTTTGCTCAGTTCCATCAGTTTTCTACTATTCCCTGTAATTTTTCCTCTTTTTTTTATGACTTTGATCCCTAAGGTTGATTCTCATTCCCACTTAGGGGAATTTAGACCCATTTCTTTGCTTGGATCTCTTTATAAGATTCTTTCCAAGGTTTTGGTTTTTAGGATCTGTAGTATTATAGATAAGCTCATTACCTTTAATCACTCTGTGATTCTTAAAGGTAGACTCTTAGTGGATGGAGTGGTTGTTGTGAATGAGTTTGTGGATCTTGCCAAGTGGGATAAGAAATCTTGTCTCCTATTTAAAGTTGACTTTGAGAAAGCATACATCTCTCCTAGCTAGTGTAGCGGTGAAAATTTGAGATTAAGCTATTAATTAACTTAACTTACAAAGCAAGAGTCGCCACCTTACTTTATTATTTCCAAATGAATGGGAATTTAAGGAGAAAACTCAACTAATCACCCACAACTATGTGAAAATGGACCTTCGCACACTATTAAAAATGGCCTCCACTTGGGTAGAAATAAACAAGTACACCACTAACTCTCTCAAGTGGAAAAGAATCAACATCATATCAATCATTACTATGGGGATAAGAGGATCACATCTCAACTATGAAAATGAATCATGTCTAATCCTTGAGAAAATGTTTTAAAAGGAAAAGTGCATAAAGGGCACAAAATAGTTTGAATGAGTTATGTGTTTTTTATGTCTTTTGAAATGGTTTTGATACACTTAAGATGAATTAGCATTTATTTAAGAAAAAGAGTTTGAAAATCATTTGACAAAGTCAAGGTTTGTTAAGAAAGTGGTTCAAGTTTGAAAACTAGAAGATTTTGAAAAAGGAAGAAGATTTTGAAATTTTAAGAAGGGGAGAAGATGAAGAGATTGTCCTAATAAAAGCAATAAAGTGAAAGTGTGTGCAAGTGAACTAACCAGAATCTAGTCAGCACTTGACAAGAGTTAAGACCAAAATCCCATTCCTTTGGAGTAAGCCATAAGAAATAAGCAGATAAATATAAGATGATCTAGAAAAATAAAATCACAGAGAAACGTATAAATCCTCCAAGCTTGTTTCAAGGCAACATGTATCAGAGGAACTGGAGGTTTCAGGTAAAGCATGGTGTCAAATGAAATTCCAAGTTTCTTCAAGAAAACTCCAAGCATGGAAAATCCTAATTCTAAATACGTAGGTCCAATCTTCAAGTCAAGCAAAGGATAATAGCCATAGTGCAAGAGGTAATAAATTTTTTAAAGGATTTTTCCTTTATTAATGTCTTCAAAATAAAAGAAAAGTCCAAATGGACAAAGGAAAAATAAGCATACGCATAAAAAAAAATATGAAATATAAATGCTAAAATAAAGGCATAATGTAAATAACAAGAAATTAAATGACAAGAAAGTAAAGGTGCAATAAAAGTAAATGTCATAAAGTAAAAGTTAGCACAATAATATTGTTAGTATTGATGATAGAGTTAATGAATCGATTCAGGACAAATTTAGTGCTATGTTAAGCAATCGTAACACAATATATTAGGAAGATCATACTATGGAAGGTCAGTCAATAATAATTTATGTACCATACATGTTAGAGATATGATAGAAATCATACTCCTAAAACATGTAGCACAAGTAAAAACTAAGGGATTAAACACTAAGGTAAATAAATAGATTGGTCCATTACATCAATTATCCTTCATGACAACTTAGGACAAACTTATGCATCAATCCAAAGTACCTACAATGATCATTGATCAATTGAGTGAAAAATTTAAAATGATGAAAGTTCATCAAGCATCAATGCAAGCATCATGAACAAGATTGACACCAAATCATCCAAATGATCAAGAAAAAAGAAAAAGAAAAAGAATGAGAAGGAAAGATGAAGAGAGGATCCAAATTGAATCAAGATTTAAGATCCATTTATTATCAATTTCAATCACCTTTCTTGGTGGATTAAGGCATTAAACCTGTCATCAACCAAAAGCACCAAAAATGAATCAATTATTCATTTAATGATATATTTAAATTGATGAAGATTCATCCAACCTCATCAGCACCCAAAGTCCATTGAAATTGAAGAATTGTTTTATCAAGAAACAATGGTCCAAGGTAGGGCTGGCAATGAACCAAACCAACTCGAAGATAGTTCGGAATTCGACTCGACAATTAAATCGTTGAACTAGGTTCATGAACCAAATGAGTTGAGTATGAGCGAAAAATTAAGTTCGTTAACTAAATGAGTTGAACTTGAACTATACATAGTTCGACTCGTTAGGTTCATGAGTCAACTCGATTACATATGAAAAGAATTATACTGTCTTTAAGATTAGGTTTAAATATTTACTTCAAATCTTAGACAAATTTAATCTTCAATTTATTAGTTTTTGAATTAGACTCTCAAATGTATCTCTTGATAGTTGTGTAGGTTTTGAAGTAGTAGATTTCGAAGATAAAGTTAAATTTCAATATGATAACTTTTATTTTATTTTAATATTTTATTTTAAAAATATATATTTATTTAAAATGTCAAATATACTAAAAAATATATATATTTAAAAAAATAGTTTTTAAGTTCGTGAACCATGTGAGCTGAACCTAATGAGATGAACCTAACGAGTCGAGCCGAACTGTTCGTGAACTTATAACGAGTCGAGTTTGAGCTTAAAAAAAAGTTCGTGTCGAACTCGAACTCGAACTCGAATTCGAACAATTCTTAACGAGTCGAGCCGAGCTGAGGTGAGTTCGACTCGACTCGACTCATTTCCAGCCCTAGTCCAAGGTAACAACCAACAACCAAGATAAAATGATATATTAAACAAATAAAATACATGAAAAAGATTTTTAAAATGATTTTTAAATGGAAATAAAATAGAAAATCAAGATGAAGCCACTAAACAACAATTAAATGTTCAAGAAAATTAAAATAGGTCATAAATAAGTCAAGGGTAATATAATAGTTTTTTGAGAATTTTAAAATTGATAGAGTATTTTTTAACAAATTAAAATGCATGAAAAATGTGAAAATAAAAATAAAAAATATCAAATCATGAAATAAAAACGTGAACAAATACGCATAAGATAGAAAATATTTTTAGAAAATTATTAAAATAAATTGACTGAAAAATCAATTAGGAGCTATTTTTAATGATTTTTGAAATAAAAGAGAATTAAAAAAGAACAATTTAAAACAAAATAAAATGAAACAAAAAACACATCCATCAAATCAATCCAACGCGCGTAGAAAGGAGCATTATAGGCCACATGGTCTAATGACTGAGTCAGAGTCAAAGATCTGAGGGTCAGGATTCAACGTCAAAACGTGATCACCAATAGATTACTACACGCAATCACAACTGACAAAACAATTTGAAAAAAATGCAGGTCAGCACGCTATTGGACAAAATTTAGAATTTTGGTTCCAAAACATAAGAGAGGGCTATTGAAGCAAGACAAAGCTACTGGTAACTAGTTTGAGGTGTAATTTTACAGTTATCTACTTTTTCAATTGAAACTCAAAGGTTCAACAATGGTGAAATGGAAAGCTTGGATTCAAGTTGTTTCAAGTCACGATAATGCTTCAGCTAGTTTTAGATAAGGCCGATGATGGATTCTAGGCAAAGAAATAAAGAGAAATGAGCTTGATTTTGAAAAATGAAGATCTAGTTTGAGAGAGGTTTCAGGTTCTATGGAAGCAGAATTTCTTTGGCTATTAAAGCTTGCAAACGAAGGGGAATTAATCCTCTATTTAGAGGGAAGTGTGTGAGGTTATTACTTGTGATTCTGAGCTCATTCAAGTCTTTTCAAGTTGTACCAGATTCATTTTACCATTTAGAATGAGTTTGCACATGTGTTGTGGTCTCCAAATTGAGTTTGTACACGCTTTCTAAAATTGTAGGTCATGGTGTAAGCAGAGTTCAGGTCACCTTGTTCTAACTGAGGCCAAATGAATTTCCTTCGTGCATTTTGTGATTTTTATTGAGCCAAATATTCCTTTCATAGAAAGTAATACAATGCAAAAAGAATCAACTTAATTAGATGCTTGATGAGAAAATGGCAAGCTTGGAAAGTTGAGAAAAAACTACTGAAAATTAGGTATGACATTAGGTCAAATAGGTCATGACCTAGTTTTATGCATAAATGGCCTTCAAAATTTGAGGTCCTTAGAGTGTGAGTTAATGTTTGACCTCTAAAGCAAAGTTGTAAAGGACATCAAGAAGAATATTTGGCAAAACTAAGAACCCATAAAAGTTAAAAGTTGAAGATGTTATGATCTTCAGAACATAGGCATGCCATACTTGAGTTTTAGGTCAAATTTTTCTAAGTCCACAAAATGAATTTTAATGCTTCAAAACTTTTGATGATCTTCCAAGCATAATTGGATCTTGATTTTTGAAGAGAAGTTGTAGGGGATGTCAAGAAGAGTCATTTTCCCAAAGAGGGGATCACAAATGTTGAAGTATGAAGAAGTTATGAAGTCTTGAACTTGGACTTAAAACGTTGACTTTTAGGTTAAACCTCCTTGGACAATGTTTATGTATGAAGAAGTTTTTATTGCATTTCAAGGCACATTTATGATCATATAAACTCAAATTGATGTATGCTTGATTGTTCTTTAATGAAACTTGCAATGGCTTGTGGAAACTTGTTGATGAAGACATGAAAATAAACACATGAACCTTTGAAGTTCCTTGAGAAACAAGCTATAAAACTTTGAAACATCCTTGATAAAATGAAGTTGAATGATGCGTGAAATCATATGCTTTGAGATTAGAGGTCATGCTTTGATGAATGGCCTTTGGAAATCAAGGGTTGACCATACTTTAACATGATAAACTCAAACCCTAGCTAAGGAGACAATCACTTGATGCTCATGATTTCAAACCCTTCCTTGAAAAGAAACAAAAGGGACAAGGCATGTATTTTTGTATTTTGATTAGTGGTTAATGAATTATAAAGCATATAAGTACAAAGAAATGATAAAAGACATAAAGAAGTTCCTGATGATCTCTGCAAAGGTAAACCCAAAGTTAAGAGGGTAAAAATAAGGTTGGACCTTAAGGGTAAAAATTAGGGTATGGCAGCTAGTCTTTTCTTGACTACATGCTCTCCAGATTTGGCTTTAATGATAAATGGAGGAGTTGAATCAGAGTGTGTGTGTGTGTGTGTGTGTGTGTGTGTGTGTGTGTGTGTGTGTGTGTGTGTGTGTGTGTGTTTTCTAAAAATATTGCGGTCTTGGTAAATGGTTTCCCGACTTAAGATATTAATATTTAGAGGGGGATGAAGCAAGGAGACCCCCTAGACCCCTTCCCTTTTCTCCTGATTGTCGAAGGCTTGAGTGGCCTGATTTCTAAGGCTGTAGACTTGCATTTCTTTATGGCACTAGAGTTATATCCTCGGATTTAGTGGTCTCTCATCTTTAGTATGTAGATGGCACAATTATTTTGGTTAATGCTATTATTCATAATCTCTGGACCATTAAGGTTATTCTCTGTGCTTTTGAGCTTTCCTCAAGACTTCGAGTGAACTTTTCAAAGAGTTCCTTATTGGGGTGAATTCTGATCAGGCTTTATTAGATCTTGCTTGTGAGTTTCTTTGGTATAAGAATGAGTCTCTCCCTTTGAAGTATCTTGGGCTCCTGATTAGAGATAATCCTTGCCTAACATCTATGTGCGAACCTCTAGTTAACATTGTTTCTAGGAGGATTCTTTCGTATAAACATAGGTATATCTCCCTGTGTAGGAGATTCATCCTCCTTGAATTCAACCTTAATGACATTCTTATCTTTTTGTTATCTTTTCTAAAGATGTTTGTTAAGGTTTGAAAGAATATAGTTAAGATTCAAAGGAAGTTTCTTTGGGGAGGAGTGAAATGTCAGTCTAAGATTTCCTGGGTTAAGAGGGAGGATGTATATAAGCTAAAGAAGGTAGGGGTCCTTGATGTTCGAGACCTTCAAATGGTCAACATGGACCTCTTGGGTATATGGAGGTGGCGCCTTCATTCTAGGAGGGAGAGTGTAACACCCCACTTCCCAAATTAAATAAAATATAAACATTATAAATAAACATCAGAGTTTTCACAAAAACAGTGGGACATAACATCACTAATAGTTATCAAAAATACTTTATTCATTATTTTCAAAATAATACAGCGGAAATTATTATTCCAACATTCTCGGCCATCCGCCAGATTTACATAAAATCTTTATTATTATAATTCACCAAAATGTGATACGTCACAGGATTTTCAACAAGTTTAACATAAACAAATAAAACACCCATATCCCGTGTTACGTATCAGAGCATCCTAAGACTCGACTTGCACACCGCTATCCAAGCTATCTATGTACCTGGATTATCTGTACTTCCGAGGAAGCACAGACCACAACAACAACAAAGGGGGTGAGAAAACATGATCAAAATATATTGGTAATATAATACATGTAAACAAGGTAGTAAAACACCAACACACCAATATTCACCCCACAACACCAATCACGAACCTACTGTTCAAATTACAATATAACATATTATAATGCAAATATGCAACCCAACACCATGCATGCGGTACCGACTCATTGGTTCATTCAATCGAACCTTGGACATATCACTTACGCTCCTACTGAGATATGATCTATCCCCGACAGATCACTTACGCTCCTACTGAGATATGATTTATCCCCGACATATCACTTACGCTCCTACTGAGATATGATCTATCCCCACCATTCTCCACAAAGGAGTACGGATGAATCACATACACTCCTCCTGAGCAATGATTCATCCCACCAAACACCATGATATGTACGACACCAATGCACGACAACAATGCACGACAAACAAACTCAAGCACACTAAGTGCACACGATCCTCCTGATCACATCACCATACATTATATATATATTACACCACCAATAAACACAAGCACACTAAGTGCACAACAATTAAACTCAAATAAATAATCAATGAATCATTTCAATTGATCCATGGTTTAGTTACTATTTAATTAAACAATGACTCCCCAAAAATATTGGTTATAAAAATATTTGGCAAATAACTATATTATTTATACCATGCTATAGATCTATTAAATAGCTTTCCAACGCTTCGAACGGGGACTAAATCCGACTTACGGATCAAAAGTTATGGCCAAAATCGTCAAAACAGAAAATTCACCAATATACAGCTTTGAGTCGACGCAAACAGCGCAGAATGCAGAAAATTCTGTGTTTTCCATCGTTGGAGGCCTTCCGGACCTCCGATTTCAATTCCGTAAAAAGCCCCGGTTTCAGAATTCGAAATCCTACCATAATATGACAATTATAACAGCCAACAACATATTTTTAAATATCATGTCATCATATATCATATAACCATACTTTTCAAAACCATGGCATTTAGGGGTTTCTATCCTAAATGTGATCCTACCCATCATACACTATTACACCATCACAATGATCATACGAAAATCCACCCTTACTGTCCAACACTGTCATCTTGCTCAATTCTAAGCTTATCACTCTTCATCCATCCTCTGCCCTATCATTACTACAACTATCACACACTACTCTAATCAATTGTTCCTTAAACTACATCTCAGAACCTATATCATGGTCATTACCCAAGCCACAGAGGTTACACAAAATCTCACCAATACTCATGGTCATTATCCAAACCACAGAGGTTATACAGGAACTTCCCTAAAACCGTAAACCCAACCAATACCCCAAACTCACCAAAAACAACAATTCATCAACATCGACATATATCAATTCCTCATTGGTTTATCAAATACCAATTCTCAACATCAATCAACAATTATAGGCATGACAACATAAAACTTCATACACCGATAATTCCTACGGGGTTAAGGAATCCCCACTACCTTATACATGTAAATACCATCCCAATCAAGTTTCTCCCCCCTTACCTTGTTAATCGGTTTGATCGATGGAAATCCTTCTAGATTTGGTCTCTTGGCTTTCTCCTTTCTCTTCCGTTCCTCGTTCCTTTGCTCGTTCTACGCTCTTCTCACTTCTCTCGTATCCTTTTTCTCTTCTCTCTCCCTTATTCCCTTCTTACCCCTTCAACTTATATCTTATTCTTAATATTCTAATCCCAACTAATAATAATAATAATAATAATAATAATAATAATAATAATAATAATAATAATAATAATAATAATAATAATAATATATTATTAAATATAATAATTATAATAATCATTATAATAATAATAATACACATAACAATATTAATAATATTATTTCACCCATAATAATAATATTAATAATAATAGTAATAATACTCCACCAATAATATTAATAATAATAATAATAATCATAATAATATTCTCCCACTAATAATTATAATAATAGTAATAATATTAATAATAATAATATTCCCCAATATTAATAATATTACTACAGTTAATAATAATAATAATAATAATAATAATAATAATAATAATAATAATAATAATAATAATAATAATAATAATAAAATACCACCATATTACTACTATTTATTTTATTATTATATTCACACCAGTTCACCACCAATAATCCTCCCATATCAGGGACACCCACCAATCATCATCAAACACACCCCTACCAAAGGGCACACCAACATATTATAATTAAAATAGTAATAAAATGACTAAATAATTAAAATGGGTGTTACAGAGAGTCTGTCGTCTTAGATCAACCTCGTTTTGGTAGAAAGGAGTTTCACTTCTAGGAATGAGAGTTGTTGATTCTACTGACTGGTTCGGAGATGGTCTCTCCTTGAAAGTTAGTTATAGTCTACTTACCTCCTTCTGGGAGGATATCTGGATCAAGGAATCCACCCTTCACCATATATTCCATTGCCTTTTCTGATTTTGAACCAGATCTTAAAATTAGTTTAGGAGGTCGGTAGATGAGATGGGGATAGTTAGATCTGGGATATCATATGGAGGAGACCTTTTTCTTTTTTATCATGAGTTATCTCTTTTTAGGGATCTCCAGTCTTTGATTAGAGGTTTCACCCCTTCTGGCGTAAGTGATTAGTGGAGATGGTGTGACTCGAGCAATATGGTTTATTCTATGTCTTCCTCATACTCTTGTCTTCTGGCCCGAGTTTTTTGACCAAGGTGTCAGGCCTCTCCAGCTAAGTTACTTCTTTTGGGCATTTGGTGTAGTTGGGCCCCCTCTAAAATTATAGTTTTCTTTTGGGATCTTCTTCAGGATCATATCCTAACCAGAGAAAACTTACGTAAGAGGGGATTCCCATGACCTCTGTGAGTTTTCCTGTCCCTTCTGCTCGCTGCACATTGAGTCTCCCTCTCAACTCTTTTTCACCTGTAATGTTGCTTCCTCTGCTTGGTATATGATTTTCAGGTGGTTGGGTGTTGTGCTATTTTTCCTAGAGATAATTTGACCATTTTCAATTGTTTATCCCTTTGTCGGGGGTGCTAGAACTAGAAGGAAGATGGGTATGATTTGGCATGTCTTTGTTTAGTTAATTTGGAAAACTCGGAATGACATATTTTTTTGTGGGTCTTCAATGACATCAAAGGACATGAAAGAAATGAGTAACTTCTTGGTTTGGAAATGGTATTTTGGTAGGTCCGTAGAAAACTCCTAAGTTTTCTCAGCCTAGCGTGAGAACACCATCATGTTTCTTAGCCAATAGAAGGGTGAGCGTTTTAGAGCTCTAATGGATGTATTCTTATTTTAGCTTTTGTGGTTTTGTTGCTTTTTCAGGTGTCTCAGATTAGAGAGATCTAACTTTTCCTGATGTTGCATTTCCTGTGCGTTTTTGTGGTTATTGTTCTGTTTGTTCTTTCTTCTTGGTGGTTTGTTTTGTTGTAATTGATACTTGATTTTTCTTTTTCTCTTGGGTTTTGATCTCGAGATTTGTACTTCTTGTGTCATTCCCCAGGATTCTTTATATTGTGGTTATAGTACTTGTCTTTTTATTTTTAAATATATTTTTTCCTTTAAAAAATATGACTATGGTGTAATCCAGAAATCCAACTCACCTAAGTATTTGTCAATAAAAAATAAGTATTTTATAAAATTTGTTAATAAACATTAATAACCAAAGTTTTTAGTAATAAGAAGTCAAAAGATTATAATAACGCAACATAAGACTATATGAACACAAGTTAAAGATGTATTTAATAATTGTTTTGGGCTGGACCAACACTTGGCTCACAGTCGAGCAGGCCCAACCCCACATCGGGTTGGAAGGCCCAATAAGACCTAAACCGCCTCCCCGTCGGGCAGAACCCTTTATCCCGTCGAGCAGAACCCTTTCTTCCATCGGGGCACGAACCTCTTGACAGTCGAGCAGACACCTCACCTATGCCAAACACGCACTCCATTCTGCCCAACCGTCCAGCAGACCTTATTCAGCTCGGAGGGCACCTCTAACCTCCCCCACGTTCTCAACGTGCCCCCTACGCGGAGACGTGTCATTAGGTAACTACCCCTGCCCTGATTATTCGGTCCTCCACCTCCCGGATAGCACGGAGCAGTTACACTAGGGCGAAGACCATATGTTGGTCTTCCTGACGCCACGTCAGCCCTAACAGTTACCAGTATTGGGACTGGCAACCTATCCCAACGCGAAGTAACTGTTGGCTCTGCATTTGGGGAACACTATAAATACCCTCTTTCAATAGAAGGTCAGGTAATCTCATTCTTACTATTCTTTTTGTATTTGTTATCACTCTGCCCGACTCTTACTTTGGCATTGGAGTGTGTTTCAGGTACACCCCTTCCATTCTTCCCAACAGTCAGACAGCTCAGACGTGTGGCCGGCCAGTGACTCCTTCTGATCAGGTGAGATCAGTGGCGCCGTCTGTGGGAAACCTAAAGCTTCCCCATTCTTCCGAGCAATAGAACCAAAGCTTTCATCAACTTCTGCGATCATGTCCAACCCACGCCACTACGATGTCGTCCATAACTCTGCCTTCGACCCGCTCACCAACGGTGAAGATCATGGTGTGTCCGTCAACGACCATGACAGTGACATTAGGGATGGGAAGACATCCTCTCCTTCATCTGACGACGCGACCTGCAACGTCGCCCCTCGAGTAAGGAGTCCAACTTCCTTCCAGCCCATCCCCACACCAGCAGGTGCGGATCCAACGATGACGGCCCTCTTCACGGCCATCAACCAGACCAACTTAATGCTAGTACTTTCGATAAAGGTCTTTTGCAAGTTAGACAATGATGTAATTCTGGAAGGGCATAATTATAAATTTACCAAGGAATATTTAAAGATTCAATACGTTCCTAATACTTTATAACTTGCAAATATGCTTACCAAACCTCTTGGGACTGCTGCATTTCAAGGCTTGTGCACCAAGCTCAAAGTTGTCAGCTTTGATCCTCCTTTAACTTGTGGGGGAGTAATAGGGTCCAAGTATACAAGGCAAGCTCACTCACTCATCATTTACATCATGCATGAAGCCATGCATATTGCTTCATGCACCATATACATCACATACCTCATTGTAAGACTACATATATGCACCATTGCACCTTGTTATACTTCTCTTCAATATAAAAATTAAATGAAGTTCACCAGAACAATTTTTTATGATGTGCAAATCTAAAATCTTGACTCTGGTAGGATGGACCATGCCATGCACCCCTAAAACTTAAAAATTGTAAAAAAATCATACTCCTCTCATTAATACTTCATTAATACCCATGTGTGGAAAAGGCTAAGAGGAGACCTAAAACTTTATCTTTATCTTACCCTACAAAATAGACATGTTTGTGCTAATCTGCTTTTTCATCGCTACTCTTAATAGTACATTCTGACAAGATACCATATGCTAAAACTAATTGACGATTTAAAATAAAAGTTTTCAAAACTTGACACATATAAATGTCATTATTATAAATAATATGCAAGTATTTTACATTGTCATACAATAGAAATGTATCAATCTGTCATGTCATATCATTAACTTAAAATTTAGAGTATGATGTGGCGGAATACATAAGAATGATTGATTGACATTGTAAAATTATTTTATACTATCAGTGCATATCAATTAAATTATATATATATATATATATATATATATATATATATATATATATATATATATATATATATATATATATATAAAATCATTTCTGTTAGTTGTTGAATTCAGTTAATTGGTTGAAAATCTGTTAAATTAGTTATAACAGATTTTCAATTGTTAGAGAATTGCTTAGGCAATATAAATTGACTTATTGGCCTAATGAATAATCATAAGATTCAATATACATGACATGAGTCCTACAAATTTCATGCCTACTTTAGTTTGAAATTCATCATTGATAATACAAGATATTCGTTCTTCATACACAACAAAAAGATAATTTGTAAAAGTTACAAACATAACAATCCAAAGCATAAACGACTATAACGATTTATTCCAAATTAAGAATCAAACCTAGCCTAAGGTTTCTTCACTCTTAGCTATAACATGAAAACATACTATAATTTTTTTCAATTGTAAAGAATCGACCAAATGCTTAAGTTGGACGTCACATTTCCTTTCATGTGCATCTCGTATATGATTCTCTACGTAGTTGAATTGAATAAGAGAACAATGGTTTGAACCTTAGAGTAATTGCAAGATACCGTAATAGTCACATCATTTACTTTATAGTGTGATACGCTACAAGTGAAGATTTATGCAACTTTTCAAACTTATTATGGTACAAAATTAAATGATTGGTGCTGTAATATAATCCAACCATGATTATTATTATTATGTTTGTTATTGTAGTTGCGTTTCTTTATTTTTTTTAATTGTTACTTGTAAAATCTAAGGTAGTATTAATTTTATTTTTGTCAAAATTACTTTTAAATATTTATTATAGAAAGAGAAAAAGTAAAATGAAAGCAATAAAAGTTAAGGATATTATAGATAAAAGGAGAATTATTGCTTGAAAAGTAAAAATATTGATTAGCTTTATTTATTAGTATGTGTAAAAAGAAAAAAATAACACTTAAAGAAGAACATTAACTTGTTTTAAGAATATATTCGGGTGAATATATTATGTAACGAGTGAATGTATCACACTTTTTGATAGTTTGTTTTATATTTTGATTTGGGTAGTTAGTGTGTCTATAAATATACCTTTCATTTATTATAATTGATAACAACTTCAATAATAATAATACAATTCATTTATTCAACTTTCTTTCACTCAACCATCCATTTATCTCAATCCAAGTGTAGTTGTGTATGCACTAACAAATTTGTATCCAGAGCTATTTGGTTTTGTGCATAGGTGACTGTGCTTTCGGGGATTGTAATTCGCATCTGATGCAAAGATGAATGATAGCAATGGAATTCTCAACTATCTTCTAATTCTTGATGACATGAATTGAGACTAATGACATAACCAAATGAAGTCATTGCTTGGATTTTAAAAAACTCTCGACGTAGCCCTTCATGGTGTTTAGGTGCTTGCAACTCACACAACTGGTGTTCAAAAGACGAGTCACAAAGATACAAAGAAGAAGGATTGTAAGGTGTCATACTACATTCAAAATATAGTTGATGGTGCAAAATTTGACCGCATATCTCATGCTGAATCGGCAAAAGAAAGATAGGATATTCTTGCCAAACATTATGAAGGATGTGAGAAGGTCAAGGGTGTCAAGCTACAAGCTTTTAGGTGGCAATATGAATTATTCCAAATGAGTGAAAATGAGAAGGTTGCATTTTACATATCTAAGATTCAGAATCTTATTTATATAACGAAGAGTTATGGTGAAACAATGTCTGACAGAATGATCATTAGGTAATGAGAATATTAATCTCTCATTTTGATCATGTCATTGTGGCTATACGAGAAGCGAGCATGAGAGTGGACCTACAATGTTAACATTCAACGCTCAAGTCAGTGAATGAGTAAAAAAGTAGTTTGACGAGTGCATAAGAGAATATATGAAATGATACATGTTGGAGTTTATATAGTATGGATGGTTAGAGTCTTCCCCATGTGATTTGACATCTTACACGAGAGAAGTTCGATTATATCTAATGCTGCTGAGCACTCGAGGTCACAAATGTCTCGGTGTGCACGTTTTGACTGAACCTCATCGTGGTTCGACTTTGCTATCCTTAGATTTGTGGTTAGTTATAACATATTCTCCCAAAGTCTATCATTAATAGGAAAAGAGAGACTTTTTAGAGTATCAGGTTGAGAACATTAACCTCTTATTTTGATCATATCATTGTGGCTATACAAGAAGCTATAGATTTAAACATAATTTTAATATTTCATTTATGTGATTTTTATCAATAAGTCATTTATAAAATAAAATAAAAATAGTTCTAAATTTAATTACTAAAAATATGTTATTTTCGTTTAATACTGGCAATAGCATGATAATACTACTTCAATCGAATAGAAAATCATCTTCTCTTATAAAAAGTTATAGAAAATTATTTTACTTGTCTTAAAATCAAACAAAACGTTACTTCAATCAAGTTGAAAATCATACTGATCTTACCTAAAAAATGCGAAACATATTATGGATAGTGTTCATGACAAAATATTTATTCTTCAAATAGAATTTTAATTTCCAGACGCTAACCTACCTCTGTACTTGATGGGTGAATAAGAATTATTAGGTTGTCGTGTTCATACCTATAGAAATCACATCATCCTCATACATTTGAGGCAAATCTTGGGTATTCAATACGTATAGGTATCTGAGTTGTATTCTCCAGATTTAAAGAACCTCCCATGCATTTATAGCTTTGTCGTTTACATGATTTCATTCACCTCTCTTTTCCTAATTAAGTGCAAAGAAAATAAAAGCAAACGTTAGGGTGGAAGAGTGTCACATGTGGTCTATAGGAAATAGATGTTTACAAGTCATTCAAAATTTTGGTTTAATAAAAGTTTAGAGTTTACCGAGTGTGGAATACTCACATGGTTACAACCCAAATAAACATTATATAGACACTAGGGGTGGCAAAATGGATGGATTGGATGGATATGGATTGGATTGCTAATAGATGGATTAAAACAATCCATTAGTCCATTAAAATCCACTAAAATTTTATTAAAATTATCCAATCCGATCCATCCATTAAAAATAAAATCCATCCAATCCATCCATTAACATATTTTTAATGGATGGATATCCATCCATCCAACTTTTTTTTTAATTTCGTAAAACTAAATTATTTTTTTTCAAAAACAAATTAGTTTTTTATTCTGAAAAAAAAACCAATTTTTTTTCTAAAAAAAAAAGTCGGTTTTTTTTTCGAATAACAAATCAGTTTTTTATTCTGAAAAAAAAAACCGATTTTTCAGAAAAAAAAAAGTCGGTTTTTTTTCAAAATTTTTTTTTTGAAAAACAAATCAGTTTTTTATTTTGAAAAAAAAAACGATTTTTTTCCAAAAAAAAAAGTCGGTTTTTTTTTCGAGAAAAAAATTTTTTTTTTTTTTTGAAAAACAAATCAGTTTTTTATTCTGAAAAAAATGATTTTTTTCCAAAAAAAAAGTCGGCTTTTTTTTCGAGAAATTTTTTTTTTCGAATAACAAATCAGTTTTTTATTCTGAAAAAAAACTGATTTTTTTCCAAAAAAAAAGTCAGTTTTTTTTTCGAAAAAAAAATCAATTTTTTGTTCTGAAAAAAAAACAAATTTTTTTTCAAAAAAATTAAAAAAATAATTTTCAGAAAAAAAAATATAGTTTTTTAATTATTTTTGAAAAAAAATCTAATTTTAAAAAAATAAATCTAACGAAAATAAAAATAATCCATTGGATCCTTAAAATATGTTGGATGGATTGAATCAATCCATGCATATAAATGGATGGATTGAATCAATCCATGCATATAAATGGATGGATTTAATCCAATCCATTAACTTATTTTTTGTGTGGTGGATGGATTGGATGGATTTTTTGATGGATGGATTGGATGGATTTTGTCTTAATGGATTTAATTGCCACCTCTAATAGACACACACAAGTATTTATTTTAAAAAATATTTATTATTTAAGTGGTTGGTATTAGAACTAGAGATATGTATACATTTGATGGTTTTAAATTTTAATGTGGTGAAATGAACTTCCAATACGACATAGTGAGTGTGAGTCTATAAAGTTAACACTCAACATTCAAGTTAGGGAATGAGTGAAGGAGTAGTTTGAGTGAGTATATGAAAAATATCTAAAATGATGTGTGTTAGAATTTATATAGGGTGGATGGTTAATATCTGACCTATGTGATCTGACATCTTACACGGGAGATGTTCGAGTATATATGATTGTGTTGAGAACTCGGGGTCAGTAATGTCTTGGCGTGCACGTTATTTGACTGAGCCTCATCGTGGTTTGACTTTATTGCCCTTGGGCTCGTGGTTAGTCTAGAACTGTTTCTCCCAAAGTTTGTCATTGGTAGGAATAGAGAGACTTTTTAGAGTATCAAGTTATTTTCTCATTCAATCATGGTCCTCAGATGGATTCCTATCTTGTAGAAGTGGAAAGGCTTGAGAGTTGGAGCATGTAACCTTGAGAATATGTGTATTAATTGTGAGTTTAATTACTGAAAAGCTTTGTAGGTACATCCTGTCGTGTGGCCCTAGACCCCAAGAGTAAAGAAGATGTTATGCTTTATGGTGCTCAAGTGCAATCAAGTTTCGTTGTGATCCTGAGGCGAATTTTGTTTGTTGATTTTTGTCTGCATGTCTTCCTTTGTTCTAGGGTGTTGATTCGTCTCCTTCATTGTGTTATATAAAGGCAGTTTCTCTTATAAATTTATGTTTAACCTTTTGTGCAACCCGTCATTTTCCTTATTTTCCAACTATGATTAACATTCCCTAAACTTTGGTGACAACTTGCTCTATATGTTTGTCTTTCCTTTTTCAAATTTTCAACTCCTTTGGTTCCTTGCACTTCAAGAGATTTTCATTGGAACTTTAACTTTGCATCTTCAACCTTCTTCAAGTTTCCCTCTTTTTTATTGTAGTCATTTCCTGCACTTTTGTTTTAGCAATGGCCAGTTCTGGAGATGAACTTGCAAATATTATCGACATCATGGAGATGATAGTAATAATGCCTCGTCTCGCATTAAGGTGCTAGACCCAGAAGTACAAGGTATTGTTCCTCTGAAGAATGCTCACCCTTTGGCCAACCTCTTAGTCCTTAGTGACAATCTCAAGTCTGAGGAGAGTTCTATCGAAAGTGGCAGTGGACCCATGAATTCCCATTTTAGTGGATTTGAAAATAACTCTGTATGAGAAGTTGGACGAGAATACTTGGATTTTCCCATTAGCAAAAAAATTGGTCTGGGTTCCCTTTCTTTTGTGTTGGCCACAGAAGATCCTCGACCTCTTGGAGTGTATTGGTATAATCAAGGGGCTTTCTCTTTTTTTAGGGTTTTTAGGTCTTTGTATGAATGAGAATCCAATGATAAGGAAGTTAGGGAGCATCTTGATTTTAGGGGTCATTCCATAACTTATGACCGACATTTTCTTTTTATTCAAAGTGGAAAGGAGATGGTTCAAAAGGACCAGTATGGCCTTGAATTTCCTATTTACGACGATCAATATTTTTTGGTGAACGTGGATGTGATTATGAAGACAAGCTTTTGTGAAGATGATATTTTGATGAAGACAAATCAATGCAAAGAAGGAAAAGATCTCAATGAAGGAATGATCATGGTTATATCGAAGATTTTAATGGAATTGGATCATAGACAAAGGTACATTAAGCAACTCAATTAGGTATAAGCCTTAGGTGCTCAGAAATGATCATTAACATTGATGCATACATTTTTATCTTAGAAAAATTCAAGTTTTTAAGGAATTTAATTGATTGATCCTAGCACTCAATCGATTGATGTGTTCCTTGTAAAACAAAAAAGTGAAAAATCAAAAGCATCAATCGATTGACTCATTTCTACAATCGATTAGGGGTTCCATTTTTAGCATATTCAATCGATTCACTGTTCCCCTTAATCAATTGATCCAACTCATTTTTTCATAATTTTTTAACGTCACAATTGATGCAATCGATTGACACATATATACAAACGATTGAAATCTGAAACATCTTGAAAATTTCTGAAACATTGCTTACCTCTTCATTGCATATGATCATGGTACATTTTCCAAATCATTGCAAATTCTCATGATCATTTTCTCAAACATTGCAACTATTTCTAGAGGTATCTTGTGATATATAAATAGCAAAAAATTTCAGATTTCAAACCACTTCTTTCGTCAAATAATTTCAAAACAATTCAAATGGGCAACAAACTGTGCTGCTACTCTTTTTTGGACGATAAAACGAATCTTAAAATTATAGTTGTTAAACATAAAATTAGTCATAAAACAATTATACAACCAACTAATATTCATAAAACAATTTTAAAAATTTATCATCATCATAATCCACCTTTAACTTCTTTATCTTCACCCATATCTTATCTGTATTCATCACCATCTTCGTTATACTCGCCTCAATGAAATCATGTAATCAAAGATTTTAAATTATTTTTTATATTTTTTAAATAAATATTAAAAATAATATTGTTGAATTGTAATTTCTTGTGTCGAAGCAAGTTACTCGACAGGGACAAGAAAGTTATCGAATAGCCTAATGTGTGTGTGTGTGTGAGTGTGTGTGTGTGTGCGCGCGCGCGTGTGTGTGTGTTGAAACACCTAGTTGTCAAAGTGTTGAGGAGTTAGGCTCGACATGAATTTTGTCTTTAATCTAATTTTGTAAAGCTATCATAATTAGATATTTTGGGCTTTTGTTTTTCGGCTTTGCTTAGGGAGAAAGCAAGCCCTATTATAGTAAAGTGATTCACTTGAATAAAATTGCAGTTTTTAGAGCAGAGAGTTACTTTGCAAAAATTCTTTTTCTTCCCTATTTTCACGAAAACCTTAAACCTATTCTTCTTCCCCAATTCAATTTTCATTTCTTGTTTTCATCCCCATTTTGCAGCAATACAATCTTGCAACCAATGTTGGTTGATTCACTCGAGTGAAGAGTGAAGAACAAGAGGGAATTCAATCTGTGTGATTGAATCTTGTTCAAGATTGATTTGGAATCACTCAAAGTATTGAGTTTAATTTTAACATCTGGAATCTAGAGCACTGGTTGAGAAATTTGTGGGAAGCAAAACACGATGGCAATGCCGATGAATCATCCGAGTGGACATTTTCGACGAGTCCCCCAATTCTAAAGGGTCAAAATTATGAGAATTGGTGTAAACTGATGAAGGTAGTTTTCTGTTGTCAAGATATTTGGGATCTTGTGAAGTAATGAGTAACACCACTTGTAGAAAGTGTGTCAAATAAAAAAAAGACTGCATACAAAGAATTGAAAAAGAAAGATTATAAAGCTCTCTTTATAATTCATCAATGTGTTGATCTAGGAAAAATTATTAGCCATAGATGGGTGATGTACCTCTACAAGGGCAATCAGAGAAGGAAAAGAATGGCAAAGGAATTTGGAAAGGTAGAGAAGGCTACAATAAATCAACTGATCAAAATAAGAAAGAAGGATAATGGTCGAATCAGAAAAAGTATTCATACCAAAGCAACCAAAGAGGTGGTGCAGTAGGTAGATGAAGAGGTGGTGGTTGAAAACCTGACAAAAGTCAAATTTATTGTTTCAATTGTCATACGTATGATCAGTAATATAGTGATTATCCTGAAAGACAAAAGAGCCAACAAAATGATGCAAAGTTTGTAGAGCATGAAGAAGAAGAGATGTTGTTGATGATCACCATAAGAGATGAAGAAAGATTCTAGGACCAATGGAATTTGGACTCAAGATGCTCATCACACATGACTGGTAGGAAGGATTGGTTTGGCAACATAAAACCCTCACTGAATAAAATGGTGAAATTCGAAAATGACATTACTCTAGCAGCTGTAGATATTGGTGATGTTCTGATTATGAGAAAAGATGGCAAGAGGTCAGTAACCAATGTATTATATGTACCCTGCATGAAGAGTAATTTTCTCAACATAGGGCAGTTGGCCAAAAAGAACTACAAGGTATCGATCAAAGACAAGATGATGAGAGTTCTCATTTCAGGTGAAAGGTTAATCTTGAAGGCACATATGTCTCATAATAGAACCTTCAGGATTGAACTAAATGAAGCATAAGTGTCGTGCAACTGCAACTAGCACGGATGAATGGATATGGCACTACAGACTTAGTCATCTCAACTTTAAAGACATCAGAGATCTGAAAAGAAGAAATATGATTTCAGGGTTACCAAAAATCGACATTCCAAATGAAGTGTGTGAAGAATGTGTGCAGGCAAAGCAGCACAAGAACAACTTCAGCGAGGATGTGGGAAGCAAGTTGAAGGCAATTATTGAAGTCATATACTCTGATGTATGTGATCCTATCTAGGTGGATTCGATTGGAGGTAACAAATAACTTTCCACTTTCATATATGATTTCAATCAAAAATTATGGACTTACCTAATCAAGAAGAAAATTGAAGTGATTGAGGTATTTACCAAGTTTAAATCTATGGTCGAAAGCTAAAGATTTTGAGAATTAATGGTGGTGGAGAGTGCGTGTTGAAAGACTTAGACACATTATGTGACAAAAAAGGATTGTGCATGAGGTGGTGCCACCTTACACTTCATAGGAGAATGGAACGGCAGAAAGAAAGAACAGAACCATCACGAATATGGTGAGAAGTATGTTGAAAGGGAAGTATCCATCCAAACAATTATGGGGAGAAATTGTGTCCGACAAAAAGGCTAGAAGGAATCATGCCAAAAGAGTGTTAGTCTAATGTCAAGCCTAACTTTAGTCATCTGAAAGTATTTGGATCTATAGCACATAGACATGTGACAGATGAGTTGAGAAGAAAGCTTGATGACAAGTCGAGTCAGATGATCCTAATATGATATCATTCAACTAGAGGATACAAGTTGTTCAATCTAATGAACAAGCAAGTAATGATCAACAGGGACGTGATCATAGATGATATTAAGGAATGGGATTGGACTAAAAATGTAAAGAAGGGTTCAGTGAGAATCTTATATGAATAACAAATAAGTGAAGTCAAAAGAGAAGTTCAACGAGAAGAAGTCAGAGGTCAAGCAAGCATAAGAAAACCTCAAAGAACAAGATGTATGCCTGCAAGGTTGCAAAAATGTGTGATTATATTATATGATATGGTCGATGATGAAAGTGTGCTGGTACACTATGTTTTCTATGCAGATATCAAACCAGGCAATACAACTGAGGCATAAAGGATTCAAAGTGGGTGAAAGCAATGAATGAGGAATTGAAGTTCATCGAAGTCAATAACACTTGGCCACTTGTTGAATTTCCTCGAGACAAGAAGGAAGTTGATGTGAAGTGGGTATACAAGGTGAAGTTGAATCCCAAAGGAGGAGTAACTCGACATAAGGCGAGACTTGTGGCGAAAGGATTTCTTTAGAAAGAAGGAATCGACTTTGACGAAGTTTTTGTACCTGTTGCTAGGATCGAAACAATCAGGTTGATTGTTGGACTAGAAAACATGAACATCTGGAAGCTGTGTTAGATGGATGTGAAATGTGCATTTCTGAATGGCCCCTTAGATGAATAATTTTATGTTGCACAACCAGTTGAGTTTATGAAACAAGGCGAAGAAAGTAAGGTATACAGGCTGCATAAAGCCCAGCATGGACTTAAGCAAGCTCCAAGAGCTTGGAATAAGAACATAGATAGCTTTCTAAGGTAGAAGGAATTTATATAGTGCACAACTGAGCATAAAGTATATGTAAGAAAAAGCAATAGTGAATTGCTTATAATATCTCTCTATGTCGATGACCTGTTGATAATAGGAAGTTGCAAAAAGGAGATCGAAGATTTAAGACATGACCTAGGTGAGGAGTTTGAAATGTCAGACTTGGGAAATCTCTCATATTTCCTTAACATCGAATTCTACAAGAGTGGTAGAGGACTCATGATGCACCAAAGAAGATATGTATGCAAAATACTCAAGAGATCTAAGATGCAAGATTGCAACCCAACTTCGACTCCAGTTAAGTTCAGAATGCAACTGTCAAAAGATACATATGAAGATGATGTCGATCTAACACAGTACAGAAGAATCATTTGATTACTTTGATACCTTTGTCATACAGGGCCTGATCTAACATACAATGTAGGTATGATGAGTAGATTCACGTAGAAGGAAAAGGTATCACACCTAGCAGCAACGAAAAGGATACTAAGGTATCTGAAAGGAAATATCGACTATGGCGTTTTGTTTCCTAAAGCTGATAAAGGAAAATAATGCAAGTTAGTGGGATACATCGACTCAAGTTAGTGTAAAGATATTGAGGATTAAAAATCCACAGCTGGCTATGTGTTTATGTTAGGTGGTGTGTCAGTTGCTTGGAGTTCAAGAAAGGAATAATTAATGACATTGTCGTCATGTGAAGCAGAGTATATAGTTGAAATGAGGTTCAATTATCTTCGAGAGCAGGTAGCAGATGAGAAGATGAACTTGAAACACTACAAAACTGAGAATCAAATTGCAGATATCATAACGAAGGGAGTGCAAGTCGAAGTGTTCAAGAAGTTATAGTTTGTGATGGATATAGATAGCTTAGACACAATAAATTAAGTGGTGTGTTGAATTTTAATTCCTTGTGTCGTAGAATGTTTTCTAACAAGGACAAGAAAGTTGTCGAATAGTCTAGTGTGTGTGTCGAAACACCTAGTTATTGAAGTGTTGAGGAGTTAGCCTCAACATGAATTTTGCCTTTAACCTAATTTTATAATGTTAGCATAATTAGATATTTTGACCTTTTGTTTTTGGACTTGTTTAGGGAGCAAGCGCGTCAAATCTATCAATAGGGAGTAACCCCTATTATTGTAAAGTGGTTCACTTAAATAAAATTTTAGTTTTTAGAGCAGAAAGTTACTTTGCAAAAAAAAAAAATTTCTTTCCTAATTTCCTGAAAACCGTAAATCTCTTCTTCCCCATATTTTTTTTCTTTTTTTCATCACCAATCAAGGTTGGCTGATTCATTCAAGTGAAGAGTAAAGAACAAAAGAAAATTTGATAGTGTGATTAAATTTTATTTATCAAGATTAATTCAAAATCACTCAAAGTCTTGAGTTTAATTACAATAAATATTAATATTAAAACCACTATCAATTTATCATGTAGTTAAATTTTTTTGTTGTAGAACTTTAAGATAGTGGAGTTCGATCATAAAATAAAATAGATGAGATTCTAGAAAATCTACATCAATGGTGAAATCATCACTTGTGTCATAATCTTTTCTTTTTTTTTCCAGATTACAAAAATTGGGATTTAATGTTTTGACCTTTTTTATATGGGTGAATAAATTTGGCATGTGAATCAAAATATATATGGGTAAATAAATTCGACATGTAAATTAAAATGTATTTGGGTAAACAAACTTGGCATGTGAATCAAAATGGATATGGGCAAATAAATTTGATATGTGAATCAAAATGTATTTGGGTAAACAAACTTGACATGTGAATCAAAAGGGATATGGGTAAATAAATTCGACATGTGAATCAAAATGTATATGGATAAATAAATTTGACATGTGAAATGGATATGGGTAAATAAATTCGACATGTGAATCAAAATGTATTTGGGTAAACAAATTTGACTTGTGAATCAAAATGTATATGGGTAAATAAATATGACATGTGAAATGGATATGGATAAATAAATTCGACATGTGAATCAAAATATATATGGGTAAATAAATTCAACATGTGATTTAAAATGTATATGGGTATATAAATTGGACATGTGAAATGGATATGGGTAAATAAATTCGACATCTGAATCAAAATATATATGGGTAAATAAATTCGACATGCGATTTAAAATGTATATGGGTAAATAAATTTGACATGTGAATTAAAATGTATTTGGGTAAACAAACTTGACATGTGAATCAAAATGTATTTGGGTAAACAAACTTGACATGTGAATCAAAATGTATTTGGGTAAACAAACTTGACTTGTGAATCAAAATGTATATGAATAAATAAATATACATGTGAAATGGATATGGGTAAATAAATTCGACATATGAATCAAAACGAAAATAGGTATACCATATTAAATATGAGTTCATAAATATGGAGCAATTGGAAAGAAGAAAAATTGTTGATTAATGGATAAGTTTTAGTTGTTTATAGTGGAAGAATGGTAGAATAATCAACAAATTTAAATAATTATTTAAATAAAATGGCAAATTTAATGAAATGTCCGAGAATTAATCAAAATCATAATAATAAGATGACATTCATTAAATGATAAATTAACTGACTCATTTTATGTCACCCAAAATTTAAAAAAGCAAAAATATTTATTTAATACTATTATTATCAATCTCAAATAATCCCTAATTTCAAATTGAAAAGAAAAAAACTTGAAAATATTTTTTGGTTTTCAGAGAATGAACCCACACCATAAGAGTGGAAAGAGAAATTGCCTCTTCTAATAGAAGCTTTGTGGATTTGGGCCACCCTCAATAGCAGCCCATTATGTTGTAATTGGGCCACTCTCAATAGCAGTCCATTATGTTGTATTTGGGCCTAGTTGTAGCCTAAAACACAAATAATAAAAATAAGAGCTTTCCCAGTTTCTATCAATATAATAATCATATTTCACTGTTTTCAGAAGAGTCTCTGAAAATTGATGGATAAATGAGCTTCTTCAGGCACTTGTTACTTCCAGTGTGCATATGGTTTGGGAAGAAAACAAACATAACAAATATATTTATAATTACTGTCTTGAAATATGAAATAAACTTTCAAAAGTATACATGACTAGTAAATTCCACCTATACCACTCTGTTTTTTAATCAAGAAAATTAAAAAACAAAATATGAATACCCTAATTTCATATACCATTACATGAGAACAACTAAGTTAAAGTAGTGTAATTCTCAATGCTACAATTTGATGAAAGAAAAGTATATATATATATTTAGAACTAAGAAGAACTAAGCAAGAGCTCCCCTTGTAGGCCGAACACTAAAAATCAGCTCCAAGTCAGGGTCAGGGGGCAAGAAGAAACCGTTCTTTGGCGCGACCTTCTTCTTCCTTGAATTAACCACCGGCTTCTTTTTCGGTGCTGCCGGACATGCCACGGCTGGCGGTATCCGGGATCCGCTGTGTCTCGGTGTCCGGCAACCTTCTTCCATGTCCAATTTCATAGCCATATATCAGAGACTGTTTTTTTTCCTTTCTCTTGTTGTGTGTATTTGAAAATATGAAATAAGGGTTGCTACTTGTTAGTCATTATTTATAGCGTTACCGTTTTAGGGTAATTTGAGTTTCTTGCTGAGGAAGTTGATAGTGAGTTTTTTTAGGGGGAAAACCGCGTAAGCTTGTGTTGGAATCTAATGAGTCGAGTCCACGTGGCAAAAAGATCGTTTGTTTTGGGACCCAAGCGTAAAAGGCATAGGATTCTCTGATACTAGTTGTTTCTGAATCAAGTGTACGAGAAAAGTCTCTGTTGTGTTCAAATTTAGGGCACATGGTTTTGGCGGGAAGGGTTTATAAGATTAATGGGCTTGGCCCCATGATTCTGCATAACGGACTCGTGTTGAAAGTTTGGGAGAAATTATACTGTCATCACAAATTTGACCCGACACCCTTGATTTTTTTCTTAATACCAATATTATTATGACAAAAATTACGGTAGTATAATTAAAGGGTACGGGTATGTATTTTTATTTTTTTTCAAAAATGAATTTGAAACTATGTAATTTCTTAGATTTTTGTAAAATCTGATGTGTGATTTCTATCCATACACAAACAAATTATTTTTAAACAGATTAATGGTACATTTATTTATAGTTGGATAGCAGTATTCTTAATATTAATTGATTTAAAATTTAATTTTTTTTCAAATAAAATTATATGGTATTAAATGTTCTCATTTGATTGAGAGAAGATATTAATATTCAATTAAATTAAAAAATATTAGAGTGTTCACCTTATTTTTATCCGAAGAAATAGATAATTAACAACTACTATTCTTATTTATGGATATTCATTGAATTATTAATCATAAAAAAAAAAAATTAATGAATACATTGATACTAATTCTAATCTTAAATATGCTAAAATTTCCATTCTAAAGGGAAAATTTAATTTTCATTATGATTTAGACTGTTGATGGTCTTCATTCGAAAACTGTTTTTTTTTTTTTTCTTTTCTTCGTTCAATAAAATAGAGTATATCATTTTAAAGAAGATTACAAACACTATTTTTGTCAATCTCTACCACTCCTTCATTTAGTAGATGAAAAATAGTGGATCCCTCAATTGATGTGAAACCTATATAATTTCCCATATCAAGTTAGCTAATTTCATTTCTTATTCCAATTATCTATTTCTTTAGTTTTCATCGGTTTAATTTTGGCTAGAAACCTATCAAATTTCTCTAATGTATAATAAATAAAAAATGTTCATAGAATTATGGAAATAAAATACAATGGAGATTTTTTAATGCACCATATGTATTATTAGGATCCCACATGAAAATATAAAAATGCATTTAAATTTTGGAGATGTATTTTCGGACGTACTTTAAGTTAATAGAAGTTCGACTTAATGTGAAAAAACTACAGAAATGCATCTTCGTAAACATTACGAAACACATCTTCGGACGCTATCTGTACATAACGCGTCTGAACCTTTCTTCTTTCTCACTTGTTAAAAAACAAAATTTTCTCTAAAACTCTCTTAAAATCTCATTGTCTCAAAATCAATTAAGCAACATCAAAGCTTCTTCAATCATCACCGGACGACATCAAAGAGCTCATTCAACTACATCAACTTTAAAGATTCCTCATTTCTTATAAGTTTTTATTATTGTAAACTTTTGAGTTTTTGTATAAAGTTGTAGAAATTGATGATTAGGTATTTAAATACATAGTTTATGCATATTTGATAGTTGATACATGGTGAGAAATGTGTTTTACAGTTAGATGTAACGACTAATGCATTATTTTTGGGGGTTTGGTGGTCTGCATTAGCGCCATTGACGAAAGTGAAAGTTGCAGGAAATTCCAGAGATGTATCTGTATTTTTTCAACGTTTAGATTCCTAAGAATCGAAGATACATCTCCGTAATTCATCTGTCTATTTTTTTTCTTGCTTGGGGTTTCTTGTAGTAATTGTGTGACACTTGTCTAGTTTACTTACATGCATTACAGCTAATAAAGACGATAGACTCAAGCACGAGAGGATTGCACAACATGCATTTGTTTGGAGAGAAAAGAGCCAAGTTTCAGAGGCTCTTGTTCCCTCTAGCCCGATTGATTCGGAGGCATCGACTTCTGGGACTCATATATCTCCACCTTCTTCTTCTCATAAGAGACGGGTGTCACCTAATGACACATCATTGCCTCCAACTTCTCGTAGGCGACAAATTTCACTCATTCATGCGCTAGAGGTACCTGAGTCACCGGTGGTACCTGAGGCATCAGTGCCACGCTAGGTACTAGAGGGACCTCAAGCTGATGAACTAGTGCCACCTTAAGTATTTGGAGGAGGCCCGTTAGAGTTGTCCCTACTGACTTTTTATCCTGAACATATTGTCAGACATATCTGGGACCGAAAGGTGAAATTATTTGGATTCATTCTTTTTAAATTATGTTTATTATTATATTACAAGTTTCTGACTGTGATTTATTTTTCTGCATGACCGTGATCTGCTGAAATTCATTAACATGGGCGGAAGATTATGGCTTGCATTAGCCTTATGACGAGTGGTTTCAGGTTGTTTTGTCCCTATCTAGGATGAAGGACTTATGCATCCCGATTATGTTACTGTGAACCACATGATGCTTAATACATTTATAGAGAGATGGCATACTGAGTTCTCATTTTTTTATCTACCACTTGGTGAGATATCTATCACACTCGACGATGTGTCGTGTCTACTACATCTTTCGATTAGGGGAGAGCTTTTAGATCATAGAAGGATTAGGAAACATGAGGCACTTGAGTTGATGGTAGACTATTTAGAAGTTGACCCAGAGGCAGCATAGACCGTATGTTATGAGAGCATACTTGTTATATTTGGTTGGCACTGGCATTTTTGTGGACAAGAGTGTCACTTATGTGGATGTCCTCTACCTACGATACTTTGAGGACTTTGAGTGGATCCATGAGTACAACTCAGGGGGCCACTTGTTTGGTCTACTTGTATTCTAAGTTATCAGAGGGTTGTAGGTAGAAGATGAAGCGAGTGACAGGCAGCATCACACTTTTGACGATAATATTTATTGGTGTTTTAGTGTTTGTGTGTCATTTTTATTACATTTGTGTAACACCCTTACTAATGATTCTTGTGTTTCGACACTTTTCAGGATTGAATCCGGCAACACTTCCCACGCATCTTCGACTGGTCGTGTATAACGACCTATATTGAGGATATGTCGGGTGTTTCCTCATTTGCGCCGCTTAAAAGGAACTAGGCGATAGAGTCGTTTCGAGTGTATCTTGACTGCTTGGTAGCAGGGAATATGCACTTTAACAGCTATGTCGATCATCATGAGACGCGTCCATTTAACGACATAGTGTTATACTCGGGATGGTTGGCTTGTGGTTCACGTCTGACATTTCTTCATCTGCCTGAGCGCATCATGCGGAGTTTCGGCTACACCTAGAGAATTTCTTCATCTGCTATAAGTCGTAGAGATATAGATGTCAGGTTTGATGATTATCTTAGTCATCTAGTACCAGAGGAGGCACGGAGTACCATAGATGCGATCAACTGGAGCTATGTAGACGAGTACATTATGTGGTTCTGCACGGTATCGCATCCATATATGGTGCAGGATGCTCTAGGAGTTCCACCGAGGCTAGCTCATTAGAAAATACTAAAGGAGAAGTGGGTTAGGTAAGATCATGCTCATAATGTGTTGTCTAGATGGCGTCATATTGTGGAGATTGCGTAGGCACGATAAGTCATTATGACTTACAAAATAAAGTCGAAATATGTAAAAATAAAAAACAATTGAGCATAATTACAAACTACAAATACTATCAACTACTGTATATGACATACTAGAGCTCCTCAGGCGCCTTTGCCCCCCTGTTCTCCGACGTTGTCTCCGATACATCAATGTTTCTCGCACCTCCGTTATAATGACATTTATGACCTCCCTCACCTCAAAACCATCATGATGACTTACTTTGACTTCAGATTTGTGTATGTCATTTTTTGCATATCAGATGTATGATTTAATGCTCATTACATAACATGGGTCTTAACATTTATAAATCTTCATTTTTATCTAAGTAATAACCACAAAACTAACTTAACATGCACTGTTAACTAGTTACAAAGATGCATCTCCATGAACCCTAAACGGAGATGCATCTTCAGATCAATAAATGTTTTAAATGGTCTTTCAGAGAGGGATGCATGGGGTGTGTTTTAAAATACTTTAGAAATGCATTTCCAGATCAGTTGTAACGTTTTGATTTAAAACAATGTACATCCGGATGTGCATCTCCGAAATTTGAATGACATTTTAACTTTTTCACAGTGTTTTTCTATCCCATAGAATAGGATAAAATTCCCTAATTCAAATGTACAAGTTAACTCGACTAAGTCGATAACTCAGCCCAACCCAATTAGTTTGTTTTTATTTTATCCTGGCAAACAAAACAATCCCAATGAAAATTTAGGGGGGGAAATGCATATTTTCCATCAGTGTACCTAGGTGATACCACAAAGTCGAGCACCACATAGCAGACATCAACAATACCCAGCTGTGCATTCCAACCACATACCAGCAGGCATCTTTGCAAAAGGATGATGACATGACTAATCATTTGAAATCAAATAAGTGTAACATGATTGTTCTTACTCAAGAAGAAGTGTGGTAGTTCATGATGCATTTTGGTGCATTACATCTACATACTACCAGCGCATCGTACCTGACTAGTAAGATCAAATAATTATAACAATGACTGTTGTTTCTCAAGAAGAAGAAAAAAGGGTTTGATGGTTCATGATGGATGGTGGTGATTTTTGTTTTCTAAAGCAAGAGAAGAAAAAAGATGAACACAAATGAGAGAAAGAATATATATTTGAAAACAATTAAGGACCAAACTCAATGATATGATAATTAGTGTTTCATAGGATAGGCAAGGTAAAGGTTAACCTGAGTACTTTGTGATCATAACCTTGGATTTTACTCTTTAGAAGCTTGTTACAAATATCACATTTTAACTTGCTCCAGTGAAGCAAATTACACTCGACGAAACTGATTTTATTGCTCACAAAGAACCAACTATCCAAAGCCCGTCCTTTGTCATAATCATAATATGACAATCAGATCGAGAATATGCTGAGCATAAAAGTACACGTCCGCGTTCCGCCACAAGTTACTCAGCATTTTACAAACAAATTAACTATCCTCATTTAACAACGAATATGAGTAGGCAATACCTGAATAAGAAGTTCCTGTAAAATCCAAAAATGAGCTTGAATTGAAGCTCGCTTGAGCTTAGAAACAGAGAAAACAGTGTTCCTAAAATTAAAAAGACAAAAAAATAGAAGGAAAAAACAGTTTCAAGTCATTGTTACATTGCTATAGCCACAACACTAAAGTGGGAGCTATAAAGCTACTATAGCCACGATTTGACGATTTGACGGTTGCAACTTACATGAATTTGCATTCTGCTCATGCAAAACATTCACCAGGACTAACCACATGAAACAACCTATATCTTTATTTCCGGCTTTAAACCTTGACATATCAAATAGATCTCTCTCGACGAAGGTCTAGTGGCTTTAGGTCTCAACCACGACGACTTGGCAAACAATGGTTTACAAATCTGGCTGATTTCTGCAACAAAGATATCAAACCGGTTCATTAAATAACATATACACAACCAAATAAACCGACACTAGTTTGTTCCGGAAAAAAATGAAACCACAAAACCACCTTTGGCATCTTCACTTTCCAAAAGCTTGATAACAAGATGGCCTCCAACTCGCAACACTCCCCTGTCATCTGAACTCGATGGATCATCACATGGCTCCTTGTCTTGATTATCAGCATCGGAATTACAAACAGAACCAACCCTGCCAACAGCCAAATCTAATGCTCGCATCCCTAGCTCAAATGACAAAGCAGCATCTTTCGTCGTGATTCCAGAAACCAACGGACACATGTCTGAGAGTATTACAGAAAATCCTTTTTGCTGCAGAAAGAAAAAACAAAAACACATTGTTAGGACTTAGGACTAACTAACTATGTTGTAACTAACTAACTAACTATATTGTAACTAAGTGGTAACTAACTAACTATAACTAACTATGTTGTAACTAACTAACTAACTATATTGTAACTAACTAACTAACTAGCTAATTGTGTGTTGTAACTACATAGAGCAAGTAAGCAATGAAAATCTCAGTAACACCAACATTAACTCTGACCATTGTGATTACATTTAATTTATTATTTTTTGAATTATTATTGGTGTCGATATGTCTTAGTCGTGTTACCGGTGTTCGAGTTAGATGAAAACTAACCTTAGGAGAAAGGTCTCTGAGTTGGTGTTTAGGGAGGGTCATGACATCAGCAGAAACAGTTTGAACCCTGGAATCACAGTGAAGATGAGGGACTTTAACTTTCTTATGGTCGATGCCGAGAACGAAGCCACCGTTATGGAATGGCCCCAAGCTCTGACAAGCGACCTGAAGCCATGAACCGGGAGCGCAGCCCAAGTCGAGAACGGAAGAACCGGGTTTGATTAAGTTATGCTGTCTCTGTATCTGAGCCAATTTGAACGCCGAGCGAGCAACGTAGCCTAGGCGTTGAGCCTCTTTGTAGAAGAAATCAGGCGCTCCGCTCCCAACCATCTCTCCATTCACTTCTTTCCGCCTCCTCCTCGGCCGTAGCCTTTTTTACAGCTATACCCTGCCTGAGGTTTAAGAGTGGGAATTGTTATTATCAAGAGAAAAAAATGGATTTTTATTTTTAATATTTAAGAATGGAAATTTTAAAAAAATAATTATAAAACCATAATTTTTTTTAACAAGCTTTCGGATAGGTGGTGAGCATTGAAAAGTCCGAAGTGTCTTTTAGTGGAAACGTGTGTGAAGGTACTAAAGAGTTGATTTGTAATAAGATGGGATATATGGTGGTTATCAGACACTTTTAAGTATTTGGGTTTCTATGTGATTTTTGGTAAGTCGAAGAAATAAGTTTTCTCTTTAGTTATTGTGGAAGAAAGTGAAAGGTTGGAAGGAAGATTTTTTATCTAGAGAAGGGAAAGATGTTCTTATCAAGACGAATGCTCAATCAATTCCAACATATATCATGAGTTGCTACAGAATTCCTGAACACTGCTGTAATGAAATCGATGCTGGAAAAGTTTTGACGAGGGTCTAAAACTAGGAGAGAAAGATTCACTGGATGAGCTGGGAGAGAATGTCATAAGAAAAAGTTGTGGGTGGCATAGGATTTAGAGGAATCATGGACTTCGACACTAGCCTCATGGAAAAACAATTTTGGAGATTAAGCCTAGTTATGTTTGGCGTAGTATTCTAAGTGCTAAAGATGTTGTCTCTAAAAGTTCTAAGTGAAGAATAGAAAATGGGGAGATTATTCAAATCTGGAAGGATAACTGGGTTCCAACAATCCCTAGATTTAAACCTCTAAGCTCTAATAGTTCCATGGGTCTTGATGATAAGGTCTGCAACTTGATTGACATGAAATTTGAAAGTGGAACATGGAAGCTCTCAAGGCCAATTTCAATCGCAGTGAGGCAAAACATATAGCCAGGATCCCTCTCTCGACCAGGTTACTAGATGATAAGTTGATTTGGCACTTCGAAAAGGATGGTAATATTCAGTCAAAATGGCCTACCACTTGCTTGGTGATCTCGATAGAAGAAGCAAACCAGGTCCGTCAACAAGTAATGATTATGTAGTGTAGAATTATCTATAGAAAACTCCAGTCCATGAGCGAGTTAAAAGTTTCACTTGGAGGTTTTCCAAAAAATCCTCCCAACTAACTGCAATCTCAACAAGAAATGAATCAAGTTAGATGTTTCCTATCTTTTCTGTCATCTCTCCCCTGAAAAGTCGTTTCATCTCTTCTTGCACTATGATTTCTCCAAGAGAGTCTTCTTCTCTCCCCCTGTGGGCATGTGTTTTCCATCTTGTTCAGGTGTGTTTGAATGGCTCTCTGGATCTCTCAAGAGTAGAGATAGTTATTTAGCCCAATTCGTGTGTACTGGGTTATGGAAAATCTGGCAAGCTAGAAATACAGTTGTGTTCAAGCAAGAGGTGTCGTACCCTTAGGTTTTTGCCTAGGATGTCTGAGACTTTATTCATGAATTTAATAGGGTAAACAAGATAGATTTGCATAAGGAGATTTCATTGTAGAATATGGTTCATGTTAGTAGTTCTTGAATAATTGAATCTGATGCAAAGTGTTTCAATGATGGATTGGTGTCCTTGGGTTGTGTCATTAAAAATTCTATTGTTGACATCTCTCTTGCCACTTGTAATCGATTCTTTGGTTATGTTGATGCTAGCACGGTCGAAGTTCTCACCATCAGATAGGCTCTTCAGTTGGCCAAGGAGTTAAAGTTAGACAATGTTATTTTCCAATCAGATGATCTAGTTATGGTTGATTGTATTAATGGAAATAGTTTTTCTGCTACTTCGGATCCAATAGTGAATGATTGTAAGATTCTCCTAAGAGAATTCAAATTCGTGACTCTTATGTACTTGAATAGACTTTGTAATGTAGATGTGGACCACATTGTGGGAGTAAGCAAATTTGTAGGATCTAGAACTTAGTTTGGTCACATTCCTTTGTTGGAAGATAACATTGTTTCTATGGCTCCTTTTTCTCCCTTTTAATCAATTGATGTTTGTGTTAAAAAAAAGGTCAAACAAATCCTCATAAGCACAATGTGGGACAAAAAGGGAAAAGAAACAAAAATGAATATCATATATTAATCAATGGATTATTGCATCAAGATCTTAGATGGATTATTTCACCAAAAACTTAAGATCGACTAAAGTATCTCATCATTTGGTCTTTGGCCTCCTCCATTAAAAAAAATTGACATATTCAACCAAATTTAAAAGTATTGATTATTTGTTGTCGGACGTACATCAATTTCTTTCCTTTTGGATAACTCAAATACTCGCCAATCAGATAATTTGAAAGCATTACTTGAAACCATTATGAGTCTTCTTACTAAAAGAATGTGATCCACAAAAGTGAAGGACATGAGCATTAATGTCTTTCAAACAGACACATAATTATTAGCCATCGTTGCTCTAAAAAAACACTTTAAGTCGTGTGATTTTGTTTCAAATAAACTCTTATTTTAATCAGTTTATTATATTCACCTTTAACCGATTAACCAATATCACGACCAGGGTCCACTCCTAAAGGCAAACAACATTTTCCTACAACATGTTATCTAACAAAGACTGACACTATGTCACATGCACCTCCTCCTAAGTGAAAGCTTTTTTTGCCACCTCCAACTAGGGGTGGCAAAACGGCCCTGACCCGTAGGGCCAAGGGTTTAGGCTCTCACCCTCTAATGTATCCGCCCCGCCCGCCCCGTTTTCTTCGCGGGCTTTTGCGAGTACGAGCATTTACATAAAATTTTGCATTTTTAGGCTTAAAAGGTGCAGTGCCCGCAGGCTTTCTCTTTCCCGCTCTCACTTTTTTTGCAGAGTGGGCCTAGTTTTTAAACCCTCATCTTCAAGAAAATTTTACCTCATACTCATACTATTATGTCTTTACCCCTACATTTTTTAAGATATTCCAATTCTATCTTTTTCACTTATCAAATAATTTTTAATTTTTAATTTATTATTTTATGGTATGTATATTTTCTTCACCAAATAACTTGCAATCAAGTTTTCTAGTATGTATTTTTTCTTCACCAAATAACTTTTAATCAAATTTTTCAGTATGTATTTTTTCTTCACTAAATAATTTGCAATCTAGTTTTCTGACATGTATTTTTTCTTCACCAAATAATTTGCAATCAGGTTTTTCGGTATGTATTTTTTCTTCACCAAATAACTTTCAATTAAGTTTTCCGGTATGTAATTTAACCAGTGAAGAAAAGTTACATACCGAAAAACATTATTACAAGTTATTTGGTGAAGAAAAAATACATACCGGAAAACTTGATTACAAGTTATTAAGTGAAGAAAATATACATACTGAAAAACTTGATTTCAAGTTATTTGGTGAAGAAAAAATACATATCGGAAAACTTTATTGTAAGTCATTTGGTGAAGAAAAAATCCATATCAGAAAATGATAAAAATTAAATAATAAAATTATTTGATAAATGAAAAGGCTATAATTGGAATATTAAAAAAATGTTGGGGTAAAGGGATAATGGTATGAGTATGAAGTAAAATTTTCCATCTTCAACTATGACCGCCCCATCAGGCCCCGTTTTTGCAGGCATTTGCGGGGCAAACCTAAATTGGACGGGCATGTTCGTTTGCCACCCCTACCTGCAACCTAGACCCGACTCCAAACATAATATTTTGATCTCCGCAGTAGAAATATTTGATAATTTCTTACCCCCACCCCTTGGGGTTCTTAGGCACAATGTGTGCTTCCAAAAATACTCCCTGCTTTCGGAGATGTATCTTTGGATGCACCTTTTTTTTTACTTAACGTTGGTTTTTTCCGAAGCTACATCTTCGGAATGTTTCCGTTTATATAGCTCCAGAATAAATCAGAATACATCCGTGCCAGAGTCTCTTCTCCTCCTTCATTCTTCACTTTCTAACTTCTCATTCTCAAACTCTCTCAATCCTTAAAAAAAAAATTTCCACCAAACTTAATTGTTATCAAGTTCGACAAGGAGCATTCATCTCAACGATCAAGACACTCTAAATTACTCAAAACTCGAGTTTCCAAGGTATTTTCGAATATTTCCAGTAAACGAGTTATAATACAATTTTAGGGGTAGAAATCGTTATATGGTTTTAGAAACATAGTTTAGAGACAATGTTGGTAATGTTTGTTGGCTGAAACGGGCGATCAAGGGTTCAAAAAACCGATTTTTATGGGTGGGGGACGCCATTGACGTTGTTGTTGGAGTTGCATGAAGTTTTGGAGCTACATCTACGGAAAAACTAACGTTAGAGCAATTCCGTAGATGCGGCTCCGGAACAAGTCTAACTTTCTGAATTTTGGGTTTTTTCGCATGTATACTTTCGGAAGTAAAAAAAATGTTATTTTTTTTCTTTTTTCTTTTTTAGTTTATTTGTATCTAATTGTTTTTTATTGGTTATACCTTGCAGATGTTATGGCAGACAGAGAAGATAGATTGCGACTTGGACTGATTTTACAACATGCATCTGTGAGATGTGAGCGGAGCTAGGCCACCGTTACTGAGGCCGATACAGTTGAGGCACATGCCCAGGATATTCCCTCGACCTCGTATCCCACCCCATCATCCACTTCTTAATCCCGGAGGCGTCAGGATTCAGTTGAGGGTTCATCACATGCCTTGTCTTCCCGCATGCCTCGTCGGGATACTCCTGGTTCTTCTCCTGATGTTGATCTGATGCCACCTCCAGAGGGTGACCCATCACCGGGGGATGCTGGTGACAACAATGATGATGAGCCTGATGGCTTCCCAAGGGGTCCCTCAGATATGTCCCTGCTGTTAGGGTATGCTGACTGCCAAACATGTATGGAATGGAGAGGTAACATTACTCATATTGTTTCTTTCTTTTTTTCATTGGAAATTTATAACTTGTACCATTATTTCTTATTTATGAAAACTTTCAGACTCGTCAGCCATATAAGTTCTATAACCACGGGCGGAAGATATTATCTTTGGAGCAGTCACAAGAGGCTTGGTTCCAGGATGTCCTTACCGCCTCTAGTTTGAAGGACCTTTGTGAGATCGATTACAGTGTGATCCACAACCGAATGCTGATGGGTTTTGCAGAGAGATGGCACCCTGAGACGTCCTCCTTCCATCTACCGCACGATGAGCTCACAATCACACTGGACGACATCTCCTGTCTGCTACATATACCGACCAAGGGTACCCTCCTCCGTCATGGTAGATGATGAAGGAGGATGCGAGAGAGAAGTTGGTCAAGGAGCTTGAGCCTGATCCAGTGGATACGCTGGAGGAGGTGGATAAGACCAGGGGGCTCATGTCAGGTTCTCCTTTCTCACCCGTAGATTCGGTGATGCGCTCGTTGCTGCACGCTAGGCATATGGTGATCCACCTGAGGTTGAGATGCACAGACAGCGTGTACTGAGATGTTATTTTCTATTTTTAGTCGGCACTCAGCTGTTTGTGGACACTTCCTCCACATATACGGATGTCGCTTACCTGAGGTACTTTTTGGAGTCCACACGGATCTATGAGTACAACTAGGGGACGACTATCCTAGCTTACACATATTCGAGGCTGGGAGAGGGTTACCTGTGGAAGACCATGATTGTAGCAGGGAGTGTGGCACTACTTGTGGTAACAATCTTATATCCTTCGACTTTTTTTCTTCTATTTTTTTATTCTATATTAGATATAATCTTGATTCTCATATTTTTTATTTTCATTTCAGGCTTGGATATTCCAGCACTTTCCAATGATCGTCGGGTGGGGAGTGCACCTGATTACACAAAGCAAATGTCGTGTGCCCATGCCTTTCTCCCACTCAGGGGGAACCAGGCGGTCGACCCTTACAGAGTATATCTCGATCGTCTGGCTGCTGAGGACATCCGGTACAACGTCTATGCTGATCACTGTGTGACGTGCCCGTTTGACGACATCTCCCTATTCTCAGGATGTTTGGCATGCAGTTCGACCATCAACGTTCCATATTTGCCCGAGCGCATCATGCGGCAGTTCGGCTACACTCAGATCATTCCCAGACACCCAACTGTCTCCATTCCTCTCGGCTTGACCTGTATGCAGATATAGGAGATTTATGCTGACTACCAGAGGCACATGGTACCTGTAACAGCCCAATTTTATTAATTAATTATTTATAGTAATTAATTGATTTATTTGGATTGTTTTAATTATTGGAATTATTGATAGATATTTTGAGAGAAGATTTTGAAGAGAATTAGAAGGGAAAGACATATAAGGGAAAAGTGGAAAGAAAAGAGAAAGATAGAAACATAAGAGAAAGAATAGAGAAAGAAGGAGAAAGAGGAGAAAAGAGAAGGAGAAGAAGGAAAAACTTGGAAAAACTCAAGAACAACTTCTAGCTCCGGTTTAATCAAGGTAAGGGTGTGAAATATCATTATCTTATCAATGTATGTATCATGTATGGATTGTTTGAGTTTGTTTGGGTGTTTTTCTCCACTTTCCATTCTAGGGCATAAATGGTTTAATCGGTAGAATTGAGTTTTGAACGGTTAGAATTCAAAATAAATTGCGTAGTTTAGTCGGGTAATGTTTAACCGTGATTATTGGATTTCGTTTGATTGAATTTGGTTGAGTTTGTGAGTTTTGACATTTTTGGGTAATTGAGGGTTTGAGATTTGAGTGGAAATTGGACGTCGTAGAAATCGTGTTTAATGGTTCTAATTCACTGCTATATGTTAGGTTAGTATGAGTATGTGTTTGTTTCGAAAAAAAATAATTGAATCGGTCGGATTTTCGAGCAAAAATGTAAAATCCCGTAGCCGTTTTTAGGCAAAATTCTGGTTTTTCGGAAAACTTCAAAAATTCATATCTTTTGATCCGTAAGTCAGTTTTAGTCCCCGTTCGAATCGTTGGAAAGCTAAAGAGATGTTATTTCTAGAAAAAATGGTTTTGATCTCAGTGTATGATCCAATTATAGCAAAAAATTTGAAACGTGTCATTTTGTCAACTTTTACCGTCGTGAACGGATGCGTTTGATGTGTTATCATATTGTATGCTTTCGATATATAATGTGTAGCTTGTGTGTTGTTATATGATATGTTGTGGGTAGCCGTATGGCGTGAATCCTAGATTGTGAAATCAATTGCGAAACGTGGCGTTTTGGCAAACATATGCATTGTTTAAATTGATTAAAAATGTATGATTATGTGATGGAGTTCGTTGCCGTTTGGCGCGATATTGTGAGTGCATTTGATTCGTATGCGATTGTATGTGAAGCACCATGATATGTATTCTTGTTCATTACTTGATAAATGTAATGATGATGTGTGAAAGTATGAATACTTTGGTGATTATGAATATGTTGTGTGTGCAATCATGTGATATAATTCTTATGTGATGAATTATTTGAGAATGCATGGGATTAAGATGCAAGAACGGTCTTAAATGCATTTGGTTGTTGATTGCATACGCATCATTTAGTCAAGAGGCAATGTTTGCTAGTTTCGTGGAGGCTAGTGACTTGTCCCAAACCTAGAGTGGGGTTTGAAAGCTTAGGGAACAGACTTTTGTTGTTATCGGTCTAGGGAACAGACCCGGTTTAAGTGTAAAAACCGAAAAATGATAACAAGTGTTGGTACCACATGACATGAGTTTGCATTGAGTTGCATCGAGTCACATGGCATAGATATCATTGTTATATGAAAATATGCATGTGTGTGAATTGTTTGATTGTGAATTATAGATGTTTGTATGATGAAACATGCTTGAGTGATTATCCATATTTATTTATACATGTTGTGATGTATATGATGATTAGAATGAATTGTGGTGAGAAAATGTGGAATATATGTATTATATATATATATATATATATATATATATATATATATATATATATATATATGCATTGATTATTATGATAATATTTCTCACCCTTCTACTGTTTTATAATGCTCTATGAGGCATTGTAGGTTAGGATTGCTTGAGGTCTTTTGTGAAGTATAGCTTCATTCTTTTGTCGGTCAGCTCTGATATGTAGCACCGGGTAGTTAGGATTGTATAGCATCCTTTTGTGATACATTTGTAAATGTATCAGCTGATAATGTTTTGGAAAACATGAATGATATGGTGAACCAAACTGAATTATGTATTTATATGATAACATGTTTTAAGTGATTCAAATGTTTTAATCTTCCGCTTTAATTTTAAATATTGAGACATGGGCGTAAGGACGGAGTTCTTATGTTGTAGCTACCCCATTGTTACATATCTTTATTTGAGCAGGTGTTGCATGTTTTATTTTCATGTATGTGTGACATGCTCCTTTTATACCATGTTTTAAATTTACTCTGACGAAATTTCAATAAGTGATTAAGTGATTTATTTGTTTATTTGGGGGTATAGAAAAGGGGTGTTACAGTACCTGACGAGGCTCGGACGACCAGAGCGCCGACAGACTGGAGTTGCGTTGATGGGTACATCATGTGGTTCTTCATTGTATCACACCCTTACATGGTGCCCACTGTCGAGGGATCACCACCCAGACCAGCTCATCAGGAGATCTCAGAGGAGCAGCAATCTCAGTTGGACCACACTCAGGATGTTCTGTCTCGCTGTCGTCAGGTAGTGGAGATGGGACGGGCAGGCGTTGCCGCTGGTTTCTTCCCTGAGGGGTTTGACCACAGGTGTGTATTGGATGACATCATTGCGGTGGCAGCAGGGGGCACCTGTGTACCGCATGCATCACGCCAAGACAAGTGGGATCGATGGCCAAGGACGCAGATCAGACGGTCAAGGAGGCGGGAAAGGTAGACGAGGCGGTCAGGCACACACAGTAGTGACTATGATGTTTTTTTGATATACTATATTTTTGATGACATTGATATATCATATTACTTCTTATATATATATATATATATATCATATTATTTTATTTATGGATGTATGTCATTTTATATTCATCTACAACAGTTAATTTTCATCTGCGACCAACAAAACTTGATTTTTTTTTATAAAAAAAAAAACATGTTCTGATAAAATTTTGGAGTTGCATCTTCGAAATTTTTTTCGTAGAAGCATCCAACGTAAAGAAAAAAATATGTGTCCGGACGTATATCTTCGAAAATAAGAAACATAAAAGAAATTTCGCTAGATACCTAAAAGTATCAAGGAGTGAATTAAAAAATTCTCAAATATTTTTATAATCGGATAACTCAAAAGGACAACATAACCTAGAGCAAAATCTGCCCCCCTTAGACCAAGGGTCATCCAAAACAATGTCCTTTCCCCGTTACCCAAGAAAATAATACAGAACATCCTATGCAAACCGAATCAATTATCAGACTACATCCCACTATTGAGAATGGTGTTTCTTCCTTGTTTTTGGACTAATAGGGAATGTGTTCATAGTTCAATTATTCAATATACTAATAAATAAATAAATAATGAAAATAAAATATCCGACAGAAAATAAGGAGAATATTTTCCTTTTTTGTCATAATGTTGTCATGGTATTTGACAAATCTACATACATTCATGAAATTAAATGAAAATTACAAAAATAAAAGAAAACAAGTTTCTGTTACACCTTACATCAACCTTATTCCTTATTTAATTTACAAATGCCAACCTGTTTAAATTGAAGGCCAGTAAAGAATTTGGTAAGGAAGATAGATATTACATGAGAATATGAAACAAATGTACAAGTTTGTTTACCACAGTTACAAGTCAATAACGTTAAATGTCTTTCTACATAATCACAAGTGGCTGGACACCATTGGTTGTTGTTTGATGTTTGACATGATGTTTGGCTTGGTGGATAGACCAGAAGGCATGAGCAGCCAAAACCCTGTCCAATAGCTCTTGAGGAACTGGCTGTCCTCTCCTTTGTTGAGGAGAGATTTTTGCAGTGTGTACTAAAGTTTTCCATTTATCCTGCAAATACCAAAAGAATGCTACCATTACAACAATAGTTAAGGATGTGATAAACAAAAACAACGGCATAATTCTGCTTATTCTAAAAGCTCTAGGACCGACTAATTCGAGGGAGACCAATTCCACTGTCCACTTGCGGGGTCCCATTTAAAATCAAAGCAAAACTCTATGGACTGACTCATCTAGTAGGATTCAAAACTCAGACATTAAGAGGAGCATACTCTAAGGTCCCAAATCTTCGCCATCAGACCAAACCCCGGGTTTAATTTTTTATTATGACTTACTCAACCCTTAGAAAATTAACTTGTAAGGTGAGGACTATTCAACCATTTAAAATACATTAGATCATATCTCAACTAATCTAGAACTAATCTAGAACGCTCAATACACCTCTTCATCTCTTCATGCCCATGACTAGACATCTGGTGTGGAACCTAAGTGGCCCAACAAGAGATGGTCTAACATAAGAAAAATGTTGTGGAAATGAATTGTGCAAATCAATAGCAACTAGAGTTTTTTCACAATTAGTCGACTACATGGACCAAAGTAAAGCGTGTGTGCTTCGATTCAATAAATTTGAGGCTAGAATTGATTTCCTTTCATAGAAACTCTAAGGCATGTTAGTTATAAATTAAACTAAAATTGATTTTGATATAAATAATTAGGAGATTATTCTTTAGATTAAGAAAAATATCAATTCTGGTTGAAAAAACTTTCATATTAAAAAAACTATGCATGTCAAAATAAATTTTCATTAATGGATGAAAAAGCATAAACACCACAAACTAGGTTTTTCTCTCTAAATTATTCCCTTACAGCATAAAAATCATATTTTAACATGATTTTTGAAAAAAGCTTATACACAAACATAATTAAAACATCAAAAATGATTTTAAAAGAATCTGAAACAAACATCCCTTAAATCTTGGTTTCAAGTTAGATTTGGAGGTAAAAGAAAATCTAGTTGATAGCGCCCAAACATGTTAAGTAATAATTGAAATAAGTTGTTTCTAAAACCATTTTTTACTTCTCACAAAACGAAACCCAAACTTAAACTAAAATGTCCTGTGAAAACCTCTAATGGCGAGACTCTGCCACTTTTCATTGATAGTGCTAACTCATCTAATAACTTTTACAGGCAGAGAAGAGATTACCTTTAAGTCTACATAAGTCCTATGATCTGCATTCTCAAAACAACGCAGCTTTACATCACGCCACCTGCATAGTGAAAACAATTTCAGCAACCCAATTTATATGCCAAAAGAGCAGGTGACACAGATAGCCATCAAATCAAACCTTCCAGTTCCAACTTCTTCAACAGCATGAACAAGTGCTTCCACTTCAGAAACAGAAAACGGCCTCCTGGTCCGACGCTGTACAATCTCAGAGTGTTCAGAGTTGTGACTCACGGGAACGGCAGCTAATACCTCTGAGCTATTATCTGGAACAAGAACTAGCGCTCCAGAATCTTGTGTTAGTTTATTAGACATAGTGTCATCCAGGGAAGAAGCTGATTCACGGTTAATTTCAACAAGGTCGCCGGTATTTGTAATCAAGGAAGAATCTTGCTTGGCAACAGAAACCCCTGATTCTATGGAGGGAGTTCTTAGAGACCTAGAAAAATCCAATTATGAAAATTAGTTATTATAGACGAAAGAAACATTCAATTGAATGGAGCTGAACAGTAATCAAATTTCATTAAGATGACCAAAACCATTAATTTTACACATTAAATAAATGATGCCAATTTACCACAATTGTCATATTTGAGTTTATCTAATGGCATAAGCACTTGTGAGACTGTTTGAACGAGCTTATAGAAATAGCTTAAGAACATTTTTTCCGCTTATTTCCAACAACTCTTCTGGATATGTTATGAAAACAACGTATAGCTTATAAGAAAACAGTTTGATTTAATTTTATAATTCGTTATAGAAATAGTTCAAACATAAGCTCTTATATGGTAGGCTCTAACGCGCCTATGTTATAAGCACTTAATTAAGTTGCTTATCCAAACAGAACCTGAACTATGGTGAACAAAAGAAACGTTGGCTCACATAGTTGGCTCAGACGCTTCACAGTGAGAAGGACCACTAGCACAAACAACTGGAGAAGCTTGAGAAGAACTAGGCTCCAAAACGAAACCGAGTTTATCTAGATTTTCTTTACAAGATATACCAGTTTGCCGAAGAGTTCTGTTGTCATCTCTAACTTTCTTCCCCTGAACAAGAACACCAACATGCGCTCCACCTCCTATTAGAGTCATCACCGCCTCCATGACTGTCCTCTATAAAAATTTGTAAACAATCAAAAACACATTGAGAAAATAAGTGCTGTGGTACTTTCAATCTGTTAATAAGGCTCAACGGAAACAGTAATACCTTTAATGAACCCACAGTTGCGGTTTCGGGAACCTCAACATAAAGCTCTGGAATCCTGAATGACTTGATTCTAAACTTGACTGTACCAAATGATATAAATCATCAACTCCAATAAGATGCAAAAAAACATATGCTAATCAAAACAAATGAACACCCCGCAATTTTACCATGAGAATCTTTAGAGACGTGAGCTTTTGTAGAAGAGCTTCGGTTATTTCCGCAAATTCCTTTCTTAGGTAAATCAGATACACTCTCACTGCTGAATCCTCCACCATGAGTTACCATTGAACCCTTCTCTGATAATTTCTTCCTCTTTGAAAGAGTGTAACACTGAGATCTTTCAAAATTGTAATAAGTCTTCCTTTTACGACTTGAGGGTTTTATTCCCTTATCTACAAATTACACATTCTTTAGTAAAATTTTCTCTTTGTGAGAGGAGCAATAAGAACACGTTCGAAGATACACATAATATGGGAAAGATAATGAATCACAGAATCGAAGATAATTTGTTAAACATCTTACCATATCTAGAACGTTCATAATCCTTCAACTTTGGAGCAACCTTCCAGTGTTTGGAAGTCAACCGCTTCCTGATTATTTTGCGAGCAATACAGCGTGAAGGTCTAAAAGCCTTCGATTTGGTGCAAACTTTGTTGCACCTAATAAACTTTTCGTCATCATCAATAAAATGTAACTTATTATCATTCCCGTGCCTCGGAAACGAAGCATTGGGAAACAATTCCCTACTAAATGGAGATTTAACAACATTACTGTTCAAGTCGACTAATGAAGGAGAGTTAACACGTAACTCCAACGGATCTTTCAAACTAAACTTATGATCCGCGGATAACCCCTCAAAGCCAGAACTTCCATTTCCAACCTCGTGTTTGATAGGTAATTCTACGAGTCTATTAGTACTAGAATGATTTCCAAACTTACTCTCCAATTTCAAAATCTCAGACTTCACATTATCGCTAGCTGAAATGCATTCTAGTAAACAATCACTCTCACTAATCTCAACACATTTCTCACTGCTCTTTTCATCACAACTTCCATTTTGATATTGCTCTTCGGTCAACAGCTTAGCTTCAGACACATTGCTAGAATTGGAACTTTCGCTCTCCTGCAGCAACTTCCCGGCTAATGATGCAAGTAGTTCAAAAGCACAAGCATGACCATCCTCAGCCGGTTTCTCGAACGGAACCCTCGTCTAAACAATTTCAAATTCAACTTCAAACATAAAAACACATAAAAATCAATTTCGATAATCGCAGCAGTAACTTACTCTTGCAGATCTTGGACATTTAGGTATCTCAGGGACCTGAAATCCCCTTACTCCATTACCCAACCTCTTCTTCAACACCATAGCATGAACATTTATAACTCATCAATTCACCAGAAACACCAGTTTATCAGAACCTATATCTGTAATAAAAAATTCATAAAAATCTCAAAATTCAAAAATAAAATTTTCACCAAGAAAAAAAACACCAAATCAACAACATGAAGAAGAAAACTCAAAATTCAACATCACAACACACTAAAAATTTAGCCTAACCCGATCGGATCTCAACATGAAGAACAAAAAATTAAGAATTGAGAATCATCAATAACATATAAAACTAACCTCCCTTTATTTTTTTGGTTCAATTGCGATCGAGTAAAAGAATTTAAGATTGGAAAATGCAATAATTTGGGGAAAGGAAGAATCAAAACATTGGAAGTAACGAAAAATGTAAGAGAATTCTATCTATGAAAAGAAACTACAAATCCCAACTCAAAAAAATTCTCTTCCTTTTCACGTTTTCATATTAAATAATAATTTGTTGTGAGAATGATTGATGGATATAAATTATAATAGAATATATATATATTTTTTAATTTAAGGAGAAAAATGAAAAAGAAAACCCTACCACCATGAATAAAGAACAAAAACCACGCAACAGTTACCGTACCTCAAAGCTTAAACCCTTTTTTTTTTCTTTCTTTCTAAGATACTTTTGAGACCGAACAAAAAGACTTGTTATATACGACAAAATACAAATGGCTTGTACACGTGGAGTTTTCTTATTCATTACAAGACGGACACTCCCATTTCTGTCTGTCCGTTTTTTTTAATGCGCACGCACAGAAAAGTAAACGTTGTATATTTTATATAAAGTTTTTATAATACTTAGGATTAAAAATAATGTTTTTAGATATTATCAAGTAGTCTTAAAATGTGCGCATGTTTTTTTAGTGTGTATACGTTATAGGCAAATCACTCCTTTATCGGAAGAGTCTATGTAGTATAACCTTCGAAGGGAGAGAAATTTTCCTTCTGATTATTGTTATCTTATGTCAAAGATCCAACTAATTGAAAATATCTTCTTATAAATAATGACAATTTGTTTAATACATTTAAAAGATCAGTTGAGGATAGAGAATTTCTAGAAACTGATCATAATATTCATGATTGTTTGATTGAGACTACGACTCTTCAAATGTCATATGTTTTAAGAAGGTAATTCGTGACGAAACTAATATTTTGTGAACCTAGCCCTATACCAATCAAAGTATGCTAAATTTTAATAATTTTTTCCAATAAAAAATCACCTATATATATATATATATATATATATATATATATATATTTATTATTCTAAAACATATATCAAAATTATTTATTGAAAATTTTACAATTACTTTGAATATTCATAATGTAGATTTAAATTAACATGAACATCATTAAAATAAATAAACACATTTTCAACATATTAGAAGTATTGGTGACATCAAACGTACAACTTCTAAATTTAGTTTGATCCAATAACTAAATTTTGTAATTAATTTTTAATGGGTAGTTGAAATAGAATTGGAGACCATATTTATTTATTTAAAACAAAAAAAAATCTATTAATTTATAAATTGTTATAAAGATAGATATATATATTTTAAGAATAATTGTTGCAAACACATGATTGTGGAAATTTAGAAAGAAAATCAAAACATTGAAACAAATTTTAAATTTTTGTAGACCAATAAATACACAAATAATCTCATATATATATATATATATATATATATATATATATATATATATATATATATATATATATATATATATATATATATATATATATATATATATATATATATATATATATATATATATATATATATATATATATATATATATATATATATATATATATATATATATATATATATATATATATATATATATATATATTTGTGTAGTGAAATAAGATGTCAAGTGTTCCGTTATAATTATTTTTTGGCAAAATAGTTTGTAACTGTTAAGTATTAACAAGTGTGAGTAGGGTGGATAATAGTCCCACATTGGATAGAAATGTGGTGACTTGAGCATTTATAAGTGAGAGAACACATACACCTATCACCTTAAGGTTTTGGGTGAGTATGTGGTGTGTCTCTCACAAAGGTTGCTCTAGAAAAAGTCCCACTATGTTCAATGCTCCCTAGTTGAAAGTCCAACAGTGGTATCATGAGCCTTTGGTTCGAATAAAGGGAATGACTTACTTGTATCGAAAGTATCCCCGTAGGTCGTGGGTTGAGTGTCTCGTTGAAGAATGTCAACGGCGGTAGGGTGCAGTTGCACAGGGTTCGAATAAAGGGAACGACTTACTTGTATCGAAAGTATCCCCATAGGTCGTGGGTTGAGTGTCTCGTTGAATAATGTCAACGGCGGTAGGGTGCAGTTGCACAGGGTTCGAATAAAGGGAACGACTTACTTGTATCGAAAGTATCCCCATAGGTCGTGGGTTGAGTGTCTCGTTGAAGAATGTCAACGGCGGTAGGGTCCCCATAGGTCGTGGGTTGAGTGTCTCGTTGAAGAATGTCAACGGCGGTAGGGTGCAGTTGCACAGGGTTCGAATAAAGGGAACGACTTACTTGTATCGAAAGTATCCCCATAGGTCGTGGGTTGAGTGTCTCGTTGAAGAATGTCAACGGCGGTAGGGTGCAGTTGCACAGTTAAAGTTTCCGCTTAAGGGAGAGCATTGGGATAGACTCACACTTGAGGGAACCCATACCATGAGCATTTGCACAGTTAAATTTTCCGCTTAAGGGTGAGCATTGGGATAGACTCACACTTGATTTTCCGCTTAAGGGAGAGCATTGGGATAGACTCACACTTGAGGGAGAGTGTTAAGTATTAACAAGACTCACACTTGAGGGAGAGTGTTAAGTATTAACAAGTGTGAGTAGGGTGGATAATAGTCCCACATTGGATAGAAATACGGTGACTTGAGCATTTATAAGTGAGAGAACTCATACACCTATCACCTTAAGGTTTTGGGTGAGTATGTGGTGTGTCTCTCACAAAGGTTGCTCTAGAAAAAGTCCCACTATGTTCAATGCTCCCTAGTTGAAAGTCCAACAGTAACGTCTATCCATTTATGTATCTTTGCTAAACTCTCTCCCATTTCCCTTGAATATACAAAGCTGAAAGCAAACAAAGTATCCTATGACTCTGGCTTATCCTATGACTCTGGCTTTTCCAGAATTGTGTCATTGGCTTGTCTGCGTGGTAGCATTTCTATGTGATAGCATTCCCATGACTGCTTTGAATATATGTGCTCCCTCACTTATTTCTTATATAACACTTTTCATTTTACTCACAATTCAAATAAATTTAAACTCATTTTTATTTTCACCATGTTTCAACATTTGATCACAGTTCATTCTTTTTCTCTCATTTTCTTAACCTCTCTCCTCTTTATGACAAATCAACAATAATAATAAAATTGAAAAGGAGAAAAAAAAAGATGTGAGAATTATTGACAGTTCCATAAACTTTGGCAACATGAGCGCTCTTATAAATTTTCATTTATAAAAACGGGTTGTGTTTAATCCGAAGAGAAAATTGTCCATTGAATCTTTGCTTTACTTTATGACATTTATGTTCTTATCTTTCTCTTTTTTATAACTTTCAGATAGTTATTGTATGTTTATCTCTTCCACAATAACGTTTAGGTGGTTATTGTATGTGGAAGTTATTTAAACTAATTATTTGAATTGTAAAATATAGAGTAAGTAAAGGGTAATATGGAATAAAAATATATCATGCCAAAATTTGGTATTCTCTTTATATATAGGTCTATATATATATATATATATATATATATATATATATATATATATATATATATATATATAGAGAGAGAGAGAGAGAGAGAGAGAGGTATAGATATTGATGTCATATAAAATGTCACGTCAGAAATTTTCCTGTTTTCTTAAAAATTATCAAAATATAAATTAAAAGTCTTTGAGGTTGAAATTATTAATAAAAAATATAATAAGAAAATTCGAGAATGTATATGCGTATCCAACTTGTTTTTGGAGATTCTTCATTATATCACTTCGACAAAATTTTAAAAATATTTTAAATTTTAGATTTTAAAATCTTGACGCGTCAATTATTGAACTCTCTCAAAATCACGATAAATCAAAGAAAAAAATAAGTTTAAGTTTTAAAATTCGGATTCTTCTATGTTATCAAGAACTCATCTTCAGAATAAATAAGGTCTAATATTCATAAATTTATCCATATTTTAACTTTTGAATTATACTTTGTTATTAAAAACCATAAACAATTTCAGACATAAAAAACATCATAATTTAATATAAATCTTAGTCATGACATACATAAAATATGAAACATTATATAAATTTTTATTAACATAAATCTAACATTACATTTCATCTTCAATACATGATTAAAGAGGTTTCAATATCTTTAAAATATCGTCGGTCGATCTCTCAACTGTCGGATCCACCTCGATTGGACCCTTTGTTGTGTAACGGTGAAATGTACCCCACATAACTCTTAAATCTTCATTTTTTTTCAGCTCAAACTTGTTGAACTTCATCTTCTCTCATTATCAATTGAGGATGAACGACACTTGATCTTAACCACTTTTTGATAGAACTTTTTTAGGATTGTGAAATTGGAGATTCCAAAAAAAGTGTGTCGACATGTTCGAAGTAATATGAACACCACTTGGTTGAATTGTCACTCGGTGTTTGTTTGACCTTCTTAGGAACAACCTCTAGTTTTTTTTTGTTCTACTAATGGTTTCAAATTGGTGGTTTCTGGATAGGAAATCTTCCTCAGTTGCTATTTGATGTGTAGTTTCTAGCCTAACAGAATCATGGTAGTTATTCATCTAAAATCGACCAATATATAACACAACATGATACAACCTTTAGTTTTTGTGTTCTACTAATTGTTTCAAATTGTTGGTTTCTGGATAGAAAATCTTTCTCAGTTGCTCTTTGATGTGTAGTTTATAGTCTAACAGAACCATCGTAGTTATTCATCTAAAATCGACCAATATAGAACATAACATAATACATCATCAATCATAAAAACTAATTCCCAAATTGAAATGAAATATTAACCAACATATTGAGTAACTAACAAATTGAAAATCGAAATCTTTACATTTGAAATCCAAATAAAGATAATGACATCAATCATAAAATCTAATTCACAAATTGCAATAAAATTTATCCAACATAATGAACAACTAACATATTGAAAATCAGAATCCTTAAATTTGAAATCTAATAAAAGATTACAACATAATCATAAAACCTAATTCCCAAATTGAATTCATTAAATATTAAACTTAAATACCTTAGCAAATATGCTATCAATACGAACGGTGCGAAGAGCAATTGTATGAGAGAATATTGAAGGTTTTCTTGTTGAACAATGTTGGGAAGAAAACTCGTTTTACAATGGCGAAAGAAGAAGATGAAACATGTGTCCGTTAGTGGTCATTTTACAATTGCGGCGAAAGAAGATGATTTTGGGTAGTTCTACCAATTGGGGTAAAAAACATGAAGTTGTTGTTGAAAATATTGTGACAATATTACAAAATGACAATAATCAATTATCTTAAATAAATAAAATGTTTAATTACAATTTTGATCATTTTACGATTTATAAAATTGGTTCCCTATTTCAAATTTAAACAATTTTGATCTCTCTATTTTAAATTTGAATAGTTTTGATCTCCCTCTCATGTTTTTGCACTTAAAATTAATGATGTTTCTTTTTTTTAATTAATGAGTTATTTATGAAATATCACAAATCACTGTATATAAATATATTGTTGAACTTTATAGATAAAAATAAAGTTGAAAAACGAATATCTCGTTAATTTTCTATAAAAAAACATGAAAAAAGATATAAAAATGTTTGAGTTTATATGGACACAATCATCTCCCCTAACCAATCAGACTTCATCCCTTCTAGAAGTTCTCATGACAACATTGTCATTGCTCAGGAGATTCTTCATAGCGTGCATAATTCAACGATGAAAAGTGGATCCTTCGCTATCAAAATTGATCTAGCCAAGGCGTACGATATATAATATGAGTTAGAATTTCATTGAGGGTGTGCTTCAGGAAGTGGGGATACCTGATAATCTCAGAGTGCTGATTATGGGTGTTGTTACTTCATTGCACCTTTAAGTGCTTTAGAAGGGCAATAACGAAGAATATTTTGAAGCGAAGAAAGGATTATGCCAAGGTGATCCATTATCCCTTTATCTGTTTCTCCTCTGTATGGATAAATTATCCCACATCATTCATGATGCAGTGGGCAATAACCAATGGCAGTGCTTGAAGATTAGTAAAGAGGGCCCTAAGGTCTCACCTTATGTTTTCCGACGACTTCATTCTATTTGGCATCACTTCTAATAAACAAATTAAGGCGATAATGGATATCTTGTCTCTTTTCTGCAAAGCTTCAGGTGAGAACATCAATATGGACAAGTCCAACATTATGTTATCTAGGAATACTCCAAATGGTATTAGAAAGAATATCCTTGTTAAGTCGAGATTTAGGGAGACCTCGTCCCTTGGCACCTATATAGGAGTTATGCTAACTGGAAAGAGCCCTAAATACAGAGACTTTCAGTATCTTATTGAGAAGGTCCAAGAAAAGCTTGCACATTGGAAGTGAAATCAACTTTCTTTTTTTGGTCGGATTACCTTGGCTAAAACAGTCATTGAAACTCTTCTCACATATACGATGATGTTTGTTCCTCTTCCTAAAGCATGTGTCAATAAAATTCAACAATCATTTATTTGGAGTGACTTCATTGATAAGAAGCAGTTGCACACGATTTGCTGGAATATTATTAACAGAGACAAGAAAGTAGGTGGTCTTGGGCTCCAAAATTTAAATCTTATGAATAGAGCATGCTTGACTTGTGCCTTTGGAGTGGAACTCAGATAGGAAAGTTCACCATCTCCAGCATGTTTAATACCATATCCCAGAACTTTAATGCTGAAGTATGTGTCATATGTAAAAATATGTGGCAGACTCAAGCTCCGAAAAGGGTTAATGCTTTCATCTGGAAAATGAGCCATAAAGAGCTTGTAACTAATGAGTTTATGCACCATCTTCAGTTACACAATAATAATTGTGACATTTGTGAATCGACTCCGGATTCTATTCTTCCCTCCACCCACGATTGCACCTTTCCGAAAGCCTTTTGGACTACAGTGGTAAGTCATTCTTTTAAGAAGCAATTCTTCTCCTGCTTGCTTCTTGACTGGATTTGTGGGAATTTAACCCAGAAGTTGACGCAAGCGGGTATTGATTGACCTGCCTAGTGGGCTTTTGGTTGTCATCGCCAATGGTATTGGACAAATAAAATTTTGCATGACCCTCATTATGTTTTTCCTTCTAATCTGATGTTCGAGGTGCGTGAGGATGTGGCGTTATATCGGAGTAGCAAATGGTATTTTAGTAGATTGCAGCCTGCGCCATTGGTTTCGAAAATTACCACCCGGTGTCTTCCTCGTATGGGTGGGTTTGCCTCAATTCTGATGGAGCTGTCCTGAGTAGTATTGTGGCCAAATATGGTGGGTTATTTCGTGACAATCACGACAATTGGCCTGGAGGATTCCACAAACAAATTGGTATCTATAACAGTATTCTAGTAGAATTTTAAGGTATGTTTACAAACTTAGATTTTTCTTTGAAGAGAGGTTTTAAGAAGCTCGTGGTCCAAAGAGATAATTCTAATGTTGTCTTTGATCTTCTTAGTAAGTCGCAGATCCAGCATCAAGGGGCTTTCATGAGACCATGACAGGGCATATTCGTCAACTTCTTCTTTTGTTCGAAGCAGTCCATTTTAAGCATATTTTTAGATAGGCTAATCAATGTGTCGACTACCTTGCTAAATTGTCTGTGCATAGTGGGCGTAATTGTGTTTGGTTAGATTCGTGCCCGGTTGGTCTAAGAAGTGCTCTTAGTTTAGATAGGTCGTTTGTTTCTGCTCGACTTGTTGTCTAGTTGCTGCCTTTAGCCCTCTTTATATAAAAAAAATATTTGAATTTAAATTAGAGTAAAAATAGTTGAATTTAAAATAGGAAAATTAATTTTGTAAATAGAATAAAATTGAGAACTAAACTATAATTTTGTCTAAATAAAATAGTTATAAAATTATTGCTTAAAATAAATTATATTTAAAAATGTTAAACATCAACGTAAAATAAAATACTATAATATATGATACTAATAAAATTTAAAAAGGAATTAAACTATAAGTATGCATATTATCCATTTAAAAACATTAATCTAAAATCTAAACCGATGAGAGCTATTTTTAGTACATAATTCTCTCCTTAAAAAATTGAAAATATTTATTAACATGTTAGTTATAACTTATAAGTGTTAGGTCCATAATTCTCTCTTAAAAAACCATCACGGAGAATCTAGTATCAGTCTAGTTATCTAGTTAGGGGTATATATAGTTGGATAAATTTAATAAAACTCATCCAAACTCATAAAAAAACAAGTTGCGATGGGTTATTGGTGAGCAAGTTTTTAAAAATAAAAAATCATTTAAAATAGTTGAGTTATCGGTAAAGTCACACTCAACTTATAAAATTTATGGATTATTAAGTGATTAATTTTTGTAATTTAATGAGTGATAGATTTTGATATATTTAATTTCGAATGCTTTAATTATAATTTTTTAAATATGATTTATTTTATAAATAAGTTTTTTTATCCTAATACTCCATTTTAAAGTCAATAATATCAATATATTCTATGTTGAAAAAAAATAACAAAACTCACACTGAAGTGACGAGAAGGTGAAGAAAATGCTTGTTGCGTAGGTGTTCGTCCAATGAGACGGCGAGCACGTGAAAGATGTTTTTATTTATTTTATTTATTTATTTTATTTTTAGTTATATTTAATTATATATTTAATTATATTATTATATTAATTATATATTTAATTATATTATTTTTAGTTATATTTTTAGTTATATTTAATCATATTATTTTTAGTTATATTTGTAATTATATATTTATTATAAAGAGTGTTTAATTATATATTTAATTTAACTATAAATAATTTTTTTAGAGTTTTTATATATAATATATTATATTAATTTAATTATATTATGTTATATTAAATGGAAAAAAAAAAGTGAATGATATAATAGTTTAATTTTTCTTTCTGTCATGTATTAAAAAAGAAAGACTGATGTTCATCCATGGAGGTGTAAAGTTTTTACAGAGTCTCGGTCATTGAATGACCGAGTTCAAACGTAATTTTTTTTTTAATAAATAGACGTATTGCGTATCAGCACATATCATTCGTGTCTAGTGCTCCGTGTTTTAAAAATGTCTGTCCGAGCTCTTGTTTTTTATGGACAAGAAAAAAAAAGTGTTTACCTAGATCCGCAGTGGAATTTCAGAACCGTGGTTGCAGCAATTAACACGGGGGTTTCGGCAGTTGGGTGGTCGTCGCATGACGGTGAGAAAAATGGAGTACCGTTGTCTGTATATAACGCTGACTGATCCTAACCCGGAGGATACGTACATGTATTACTTGAATCATATAAAAAATGATGAAGATGTCCAATGCATGTTTTCAGCACTTAGTGGCGAAGTTAACAGAGGAGTCGCAGATCCACTTGTGTTGGTTGTTGTTGGTTAGCGTGTATGTTAGCTTCCTGAGTTTTTTTTAAAACTTTATGGTTGTAATTTGCTAGTATTGTTGTAATTTGAAATTTGTCTTGAATTACAAATAAATGTTGGATCACATAGAAAACTAGTGCGAGCAAAATATATAAAATTATCTAGGCGGTCGATTTGACGGCCCGACAACATTAGGACATTTTCTACGCATATGACCTATTTCTCTGTAAATCCCACACCTTCTCTTTTCTTTTTCAGCGTCGTCCATATCAGTTCTAATTCTACTACTAGTTGGACGTCCCTTTTTATTTCTTCTCATGGAATCGTCGTGGCATAGAGTAAAACCTTCATATTTTGGCCAGTTCTCCTCGTGCGATAGTCCCAGGAAGCTTTCTTTGTAGACTTTGAATACGTTAAGTACTGTGAAGACCTCTGGAATGTGAATTGTGTAGTCTTGTCATATGCTAGAACATGTTGTGATCACGTGGGAGCAAAGCAAGTGAAATGCTTGAAATTTTCCACAGTCACACAAACGATTCCTCAAGTCAACACTGAAAGTACCCGTTGGACGACCATCGTTTTAATTAATTTTTTCCTGCACCATGAAACAGAATCTTTTGCGATCAAATTGCATGACATTATGTGTGTTAGCCTTGGCTACCTCATCAGCCATTCACTTGTTATAACCATCTATGAAAACTTTCCCTGTAGCTAGCATTTTGGTCCATTTATGTCCTCGCTTTCCAAAGATTGAACCCATTCGATAGTATGTAGACTGGACCAAAGCAGTGATTGGAAGGTTTCTGATTGCCTTTAGTACAGAGTTTATGGCCTCTGCCAAGTTAGATGTCATATGTCCCCAACGTTGTCCTCCGTCAAATGCTCTAGCCCACTTCTCCCTAGGTGTGTTGTCTATCCAATTTGAAGTCTTAATGTTTGTTCTTCTAATTTCTCCGTGATAGTAGTTAAATGTAGCCTCCGTCAATGTGTAACCTGTAATAGAAATTGTGTGAAAAACATAATAAAAGTGTGATACAAAACTTGAGATAAGTGAAATGTATTTTGTTACCCATGTTAACAAGTTTTTTTTGCGTAGATCCTTGTCCTTAATCTCGCACATGAAGTTCTGAGCAATGTGTCTAATGCAGTAGACATGTGAAGATGGTGGATGTTGCCATCCGTTTTCGGGATTGTTATATGCATTCTTTATCGATTCATGTCTATCAGAGATTAGGCATAAATTAGGTTGTGGTGTCACGTGTAATCTCAGGTTCCTTAGAAAAAAGCTCTATGCTTCCTTTGTTTCACCTTTGACCAATGCGAATGCTATTGGGAAAATATTTGCGTTACCATCATGTGCCACCGCCATCAATTGAGTTCCTCTGTACTTGTCATACAACCAAGTTCTTTCTACTTGCACAATGGGCTTACAATAGGCGAAGCCACATATACACGGACGAAATGCCCAAAACAGACGATGGAATATTCGTTTTCCAGAGATTTGGGAACCATCATTTGAAATTGCAGGTAGGGTTTGCAAATCTATAATGATTCCTGAAAGGTAGGTTTTCATTACCAGTATCCACTGTGGCAGGTCGATGTAAGATGTTTCCCAATTTCCATAGAGCGACTCTATGGCCTTACACTTAGCGATCCATGCTTTCCTATAAGATATTATGTACCTGTATTTTTCAAGAATATGGGCAATGATCACCTTCACCTTAAGTGAGGCGTCTCGGTTGACAAGTTCTCTGATGCTATGGCTAATCATTTCTGAACTGAGCTTCATATGGTCTTGTTCCATAGACGTGGTAGTGCATGTGTGAGGCCCAGACAGCTTACCGATCACCCATTTTGAGTTCCTTTTTCTCCAGGAAGCTCTGCACTTGAAATTGCAGTCTTGTTTCTTACACTTAATTACATATCGTTTATTGTTAGATTGATAAACCCAATAGTCAACACTGTGTGTTATGTGCCAATGTTGCAGAGCAAAGACGCAAGCTTCCTTGTTTTCAAACTCCATCTCAATCTCTATTTCTTCACCTATATGGTTTAGTATGACACTTCCAAACACAGAGGTTGTCTCATCATGTTCCAAACATATATTTTGTATATGTGCAGGTGGGTTGTAGAAACTTATTGGTTGTGTGCGAATCGGCTGCGTATACGTGACAACTATATCTTCATTGTCTTCATCATCACTGTCACCAAAAATATCTTGCATCCTGACCTTCTGAAGATCGTCATCGCTTGCTTCTCCAACCTCTTCATTTGGTATGAAAGGTTGGTTGTTTTGTGTTGGTTCGTTATTGGATGTTTGACTCATTCTATACCGATGTGACTGTGTCTATTGCGTCAAAAATGTTTCAGCATTGTCTAGTAGTCGGACATACAACTCAATTGTAGGTAACTGACCAAACATCATGTGGCACTGAAACATTGCCTCCACGTCTTCGTCGTTCCTGATCAGCGTCATTACATAAAAAATTGTATAGTCGTCTTTGTTAAGTATAGGATGACAGTAAATTATCTCCTCAATGCATCGTGCTAATTTTTTTCATTCTATCTTTGAAATGGAAAAAATCAGAACTGACATGAATTTTGAATGCGTAAGTATCTGTGTTGCTGAATGAGAATCCAACAGTAGTATTTGTTGAAAAAATACCATTAAAGTGGCATGTAACGATTATATTTCTTTGAGACATATTTGAAGTGTAAAATCTATATTCTTCTTAATGAAATTTGGAGTTATGATACAAATAATATATGATACACACAAATATATAACACATACATAAAATATAGTGAAGAAAAAGTCCCTTTGAGCTCGCCCACTCAAAGGGTGAGCATGGTCATGTGAAGCAGTTGCTCGTCCACCCATTGGGTGAGCACACTCTTGTACATGAGCCAATTCGTCCACTCAATGGGCGAGTGAGTGATGCATGCTGAAAAAAGTGTCTTACATGCATGAGACATTGTGTAAGACATAGTCTTGCTAGCTTTGCATGCATGTCATTGTGTAAGACCTAATAACTATTTCCAAAGACATGCAAACACATAGTATTGTCACTTCATATAGTCACATTTACACTACCAAATGTAAAATATTCATCTATAAATTCGGATTTACCTCAAGCAAGTTTCTACACACAATTTTATTTCAAACACAAAGCATTATAACATTAACAAACTCTCTTGCATTTCTTAAAAATTCATGATACTCAATCAAAATGGCATTGTTGTGGATGGGCGATGAACACCGTGGAACACAACAAAACATTCAAGCTAGTGTAAGTTTTTCTCTATTCGAGTGCATTCAAAAATAATGCTTATAATTTTTTGGTTAAATATTATTTCATATAAAAAATAATGATTACAATTGTTTGGTTCAATATTATTCCAGACTAATGCAAGGTTTAGAGTGCATTCTCATGCTCCCATTCAAGCAAGTGCGAGAATAATGAAGTATCTAAAAATAGCAGGTTTTGCTCATATAGCAAAAATAAATAGTCTCAAAATCGACTCAAAGCTTAGTTGTGGCTCTGTTAGAGAAATGGAGACCAGAAACACACACTTTTCACTTCCCATCAGGTGAATGCACGATAACGCTAGAAGATGCGAATATGTTACTTGGTCTCCGAGTTGATGGAAAAGCTATCAACGGTCCTACCGAAGTGACAAATGATGTTTACATGGAAAGCTTGGGGGTGGAACCTACAGAAGTGGATAAAACAGAGGTTCTGTTAGGATCACCTGGCTAGAAAATTTATATGAAATTTTAAAAGATAACTCTGCCCCACACAACAAGAAGTTGCGTTATAAGCTAAAGTTTATATTTTACTTGTAATCGCCACTATTTTGTTTCCCGACAAGAGTCAAAATCTTTTGCATTCTTCCTGGATTCCTTTGTAGAGGATCTTGAAAAATGTGGCACCTATAGTTGGGGTTCTGCATGTCTTGCAAAACTGTACAGGAAAATATGCAAGGCAGCAGTCAAGGATGTTAGGAGCATGAGTGGTTGTGTTCTTCTACTCACTTCTTAGGCATTCACACGTATACCATTGTTTGCTCCTGTTAGTGCAGTTCAACCCTCGTATCCATACACACAAAGATATTTCTAGATTAAAACACACATTAATGTGTATTTATATATATATATATATATATATATATATATATATATATATATATATATATATATATATATATATATATATATATATATATATATATATATATATATATATATATATATATATATATATATATATATATATATATATATATATATATATATATATATATATATATATATATTTGTTATTTAACTATGCCTAACAATCTTATTATTTTTTTGTTTATGCAAGATGGGCCCAAAGACGGATGAATTACAATGCTAATCCTCATTTTCATCTACAAGGATATCGAAACGCATTGGACCATATGCAAGAAAAAGATGTAAGTTTGAAACCATAGAACATAGTTGTCGGTTATATTCCTTAATGGTATTATAATTTTCTTTTTTATGTGGCAGTTATATGGAGGTAGTACATTCAATATCCGGTGCCCAATCTTAGAGATAGCCAAATCTGGAGTGCTACAACTTTTTTTATTTGTTTCTATACCGTTGAAAGTCATCAAACGGATAGGGTAAAACTCCAGTTTGGATTTGAATAAAAAATCTCTTCCCCGCCAAGGTGTCTAAGGGAACACCACGCAATGACAATGAGAAAAGTCCAAAAAGTTCATTGGCGAGAGTTAAACAAGGAGGAGGTGAGAAAATGGAAACATAGAAGCCATTTGATTTTGCAGAGGGCGCTATAGTTGATGAACGCAAGCCAAGCCAAGAGTATTTAACTTGGTTTCGTGTCATTCCTTATGTGCATATTGCTCCAGGCCAATTTTTGACTGACCCACACATGCAAGGTTCATCATCAACACAACCAACTGCCGCATCAATGCATCGGGATGTGCCACCAAACTACACATCTTAATTTGGGGGGCACGCATCTTCATCAGCTCATCATACATACCGACACCAAACTCCCTACAATACACTACCTCAACAAAACTATAACTACAACTACAACCAACAATATCAACCCCAACCCTACCTTCGACCACCCTTACAGTTCACTCCAGTCCCACCGCCCAACTTTGATCAGACAAACCCCCAATTTCAATATCAAACCTTCAACACTTCATTCTCTCAACCCACCTCTACCTTCACGCCTGATGACGTCTACTACCCAACCCTCCAACAAACCCAACCCAAAACCTACCCACGACCACCGCAACCATTCCAATCATTCCAAAATTTTTTGCTGACAGAGGATCAACCGATGCAAATGTCAGATTTTAACATTGATGATATTCTCGCTGAGCAACCATCAACACAAGCAAAACCCTCTTCAAGGCAAGCAGACCCCCCTACAACACATCACAATGAAGACATGTCTTTCGACTCATCTCAATCACCAACAACAAATGCAAATGAACGTTTAGGCAGGAGATTTCGACAAAGAAGGACCACTAGGTGTGGAACTGGGAGCCATTTTTGATCAAATGTATATGTAACATGTATTTTTGTTTAATATATTTTATTGTTGTATTTAATTAGTACAATAAATTTTTATTTATTATTATGATATATTTTATTTTTTATTTAATTATTATATTAAAACAACATAAAATATTTTAATCTTATAATGTAATTTTAATTAGTATTTATTTATTAAATTAATAAAGTATAATATTTTTTATTATTATAATATATTATTAATTAATATTTTATTATTAAATTAGTATAACATATTTTATAATATAACTTTTATTATTAAAACTAGCGTTCAGACGGGCACTCGCGTGTTCGTCTGTCTGCTTTTTTAATGCACACACGTAAAAACTTAAATGATATTTTTTTTATATAGTATTAATTTTTAAAGGAAGTTATGTAGAAAATTAATAATAGAAAGTTGGATAGGAAGTTAATAGTGAGAAATTATGTGAAAAACTCTAGTAGTAGTTTCAATAGAAGTTATTGTGTAAAGTAAGGGTAAAATTGGTAGAAAAATAGGCTACACCAAACAACCATGTTTTTACCTTTATATATGTTATAGATTATTAAAGATTTGATTAAATAAATAAAATAAAATAAAATAAAAAACATCATTCACGTGTTCGCCATCGTATTGGGCGAGCACCTACGCAACAAGCATTTTCTTCACCTGCTCGCCACTTCAGTGGACAAGTAGGTTTTTAATGTAGGACAATTTTGCTATTTTTTTTCAACATAGGGTATATTGATATTATTGATTTTAAAATGGGGTATTGGGATAAAAAAAAAACCTTATAAGTAATGATTTTAATTTATTCAAAAGGCCTCACTTAGATTATTTTGATTTTTTTTTTTGTAAATTACAAATATTTTATGCAATTTTAGGTATTATCGTGATGTAATTTTATTTCATTTTTAACTTGTCTATGATCAATTTTATCATATATTTATATATTTAATGTTTAAAAAAATAGTCGTAGTAAGTTAAAATATTTATTAAGAAAAATTGTATCACACAATTTATAATTATATAAAAAAAGGAAAACAAAAAAGATAATTCATTATCTAAGTCAATCCCACCTAGGGCTGGAAATGAGTCGAGTCTCGAGTCGAACTCACCTCAGCTCGGCTCGGCTCGTTAAAAATTATTCGAGTTCGACACGAACTTTTTTTTAAGCTCAAACTCGATTCGTTATAAGTTCACGAACCTTTCGGTTCAACTCGTTAGGTTCATTTCATTAGGTTCAGCTCACATGATTCACGAACTTAAAAACTATTTTTTTAAATATTTATATTTTTTAGTATATTTGACATTTTAAATAAATATATATTTTTTAAATAAAATATTAAAATAAAATAAAAGTTATCATATTGAAATTTAACTTTATCTTCGAAATCTACTAATTCAAAACCTACACAATTTTCAAGAGATACATTTGAGAGTCTAATTCAAAAACTACTAAATTGAAGATTAAATTTGTCTAAGATTTGGAGTAAATATTTAAACCTAATCTTAAAGACAGTATAATTATTCTGATCGAGTTGACTCATAAACCTAACGAGTCGAACTATGTATAGTTAAGTTCAGCTCATTTAGTTAACGAACTTAATCTTTCGCTCATACTCAACTCATTTGATTCATTAACCTAGTTCAACGATTTAATTGTCGAATCGAATCCGAACTATTTTCGAGTTGGTTCGATTCATTGTCAGCCCTAATCCCACCCATTTGTAGTTTTATCCAAAACAATTCAATAATACAAATCGATCAATCCTATATGGATAGTGTCATAATTTTAGCTAAATTCAATTAAACCGATGTACATCCTTAATACCATAATCATTGTGGGTTAGAACTTAGAAGTGAAATAAAATAAAATTTTATGAATAGAAATTGTTGACGTTAACAAATACAGTAGATAATATATATCATCAATCTTTCTTAAAAATAAAAATAAAACCGCGCGGGTTGATATTCTAATTACCAATGGCAATAACAATAACAATAAAACTCCATACAAAGAAACAACTTAATGGCAATTAGTTTACAGAGTTAAAGTGCCACCTCCTGTTTGAAGTTTCGCAGCAACAATCTCCGCACCATTTTCAATATTCAACTGAAATCACATTAAAATGTCAAAATACAACTATAAGTGAGAGAAATTGTGAAAATTTTATTAAGAAAGAGAGTAACCATTTTTGGTGTTTGACGTTCCCCTCTAATCCTCTGACCATCATCCAGCATAAAATGCATGCTATGATATTCCAACTCCATCTCTTCACAGTATTTCCTAAATGCTCTTACCAAAAGCTTTTCTTGGTTCACTTTGAAAAACAACTCTCTTCCATCCTGCATTTCAATTAAATAACTAAATAACAACAAAACCAAATCCAAAATACTTTAAGTAATAAAATAACAGCAATATATACCAAGCCTTTGATTGAAAATTTGACATAAATAATGCCATCATCTGAGGACTTTCCTTTACAACCCAACTTATCATCATTTGAAGCCATATTTGCTCAAGATACAAAAAAGTTTGAGTAAAAGAATAAATAAACCCTTGTGCTTTCAGCGTGGGGACATTATAGTAATTGTTTATGAGATTTTACGTCAAAAATAGTAAATGACATATGCTTACTTGCATGACAAGCTCAAGTAACAAGTGACTTCACGTGAAGAGTGCCATTTTCTGTATTCAATTTTCCTGAAATGACAAGAAAATGCAGTAGTTGATGGGAATTGGATTCCATGCATGGGGAAGGAAAAAAATTGTCATTCATGGTGAAGTTTGAGTTTCATGTGTCAGTGTTCGAATAATGTGATGTTGAATAAAAAAAATTAAAATAGATAGAATGGGCTTAATAAACAAACAAAGAGGTCTCAATTATTTTTGTTTGTTTTGCTTTTGTAAGTTTTTATCTATATTTTTGCATAGTTTTAAAATATTCGATACAAATGTATATATCATATGTATTTTTATCAGATTTTTAAAAGATGGATGTCAAATAATTTGTTTTTTTATCGCATTGTCCAAAAAATATAATATACATCTATATGGTTATACCGATATTTTAAAAAAAAAATTGGTATAAATGTTACGGTTTATACTGGTTTATTCAAAATATTAGTTGAAAAAGTAAGGGTTTAAAAAATCTAGTAGTTTTGTGGGTAACTCCTGTTATTTTTAAAATTATGTAGGTAATTTTCTTTTTTTTGGTTTTGTTTTCAAGTGAGACAAAGAGAAAGAGAAGGTAAAATCATATGGAGGTTGATCGATAAACCTATTAGAAATGTTACATAGAGCTTTGATGAAGGTGGTGCATATGATGGTGATGGTCATATGCACACTAGGGCAGGTAAAATAGTTTTCATCGGTTCTCAGGGCAGGAGGATCGAAAAGACTTATAGATCACATACTCTTTGTTGTAGGGGAATTAGAGTCTGTCTCTTTAAAGGTGGCGATGAAGAGGCATAAGTTGTTGTGACCAATTATATGTTAAGCCAGCTGCGCATGGGGAAGTGCCTAAACATATTGATATAGGTGAGATCACGATGGTTTGGCATATGACGAATTTTCGAGAGGGTCCTCCAACCTTACATTGCTCATAAGTTTTGTCGTTGGGTTTAGAATATGACAATGAGAGGTATAAATAATTTAGTTTAAATTGATTTTATGTATTATTGTTAGGAGGTTTCACTCATAGTTTAAAGCTTAAGAAATTCTCAGCAATTCTAATGCTAGTAGAGGTTAGGATACTGGTAGATGAATACGTCATAGATATTGAATAGAAAATTTTATAAATTCATTTTAATCCCCTTTGAGAAAACATAGTTTAGGAACCTTTTACAATTTGAATACATTTAAAGGTTAAGAGGTATTAATTTAAAATTTTCAGTGATAAAATGCTAGATTTGATTTTAGTGGAGTTTTAGAAAATAAATTTGACTTGATATGATATATTTCTTTGATTTTACCAAAGCATAACTAAATATTTTATCTTATATAATAACTATTTAAAATTAATTAACTTTAAATATATATAACTATTATATTAATAAAGAGATATGGTAATTGAAATCTGATCTGACCTGATCAGAAGGGGATCACTGGCTGACCACACTCTGTTGGACTGTTACCTGTTCACCAGTGTTGAGAAGGAGGAGGGGGTGTACCTGCAAGACACTCCGATGACAAAGTAAGAGAATGGACAGAGTGACAGCAAATACAGAAAAAGGTAGAGAATTGAATACCTGACCCTCTTGGGGAAGAGGGTATTTATAGAGAGACCCCAGCGCTGGGCCAACGATCACTTGTGTTGGGTTGGATTGTCAGGCCCAACCCAGGTGACTGTTAGGGCGTACGTGGCGTAGTGAAGACCAACACGTGGTCGTCACCCTAGTTCAACTGTCCCATGATCTTCGGAAGGTGGGTTGACCAGCTCTTTCGGAAGTGGGCAGTTGCGTGATGACGTGTTCCCACGGAGGGGAGTATGTGGAGAACGTATGGAGTACACGTCTTTCTGCCCGACAAGGAAAGTGTTATGTCCGGCAGGGCAATGCCTGATCGACGGGAGCCTTGTGCTCGACACAGAGAAGGAAGGCTCTTTTTGGGCCTTTCCCCAAGTATAGGTGGGCTGAGCCTTCCCAGTCGAGTCGGAGCCCAGACCAGAACAAAATCTATCAATAAAATATATGCACAAAAAATACTCGCATTATTGCTACTTTTACTTCCTTATAAAACTTGCCCAGTAATAATGTCTTTTTTTTTAATAGTGTACTTATTATTTTATTTTATTTTTATATTTGTAACACCTCAAATAATATACATTTTAGAATCACAGTATTCAAAGCGTTAATCCATAATACTGAATATAATAATAGTGTCTAGATGACATTGGATACAAGTATGACACTAGGTCTGGAATATACACTATGCCAAAAAAGACCTTTAGCAGCGCTTTTTTTTGCCTTTAGCAGCGCTGCCTAAAGTGGCGCTGCTAAAGGTAAAGACAGCGCTTTTTTTTTGCCTTTAGCAACGCTTTTTTTTCCTTATCATTTCAACATTACCTGCAACAGTGGGTTCCTCTCTCAAGAGAGCACCGTGGCCAAAGTGATTCGCGATTTGAGTAATCATACCGCCTACACTTATTTCGCCTGAAGGTGCATTCGCAACCCTCTTCAGGTGATCAGCTGCAAAGGCCGCTACATTAATGAGTTCTTGATTTGCCATGCCGTACATGAAGTACAACTCCCTCTGAGTCGCCACTCCAGTGCTGTCTCCCCTGCCGAACAGTGTATATGCCAATCCCTTTTGAGCGTACCTGAAACAAGGGTTATGGATACAAGAGGCTTTTGCCGCTTTCGCGACATAATCAGTTCTGCCTGTAATAGCCTTCCAGAAGTCCCCTGCACTAAAATTTCCCGGAGGGGCTCCGGGACCAAAATTGGGGAGCTTCAGAATATCTCCCAACTCGGCTATGGTCAGGCTATGGTCAGTATCAAATAACCTGAACCTCAGTGTACCATAATATTCTTCCTCCACCCCTGTCCACCTGTGCTTCAACTGAAATTCTAAAGTGCTCAAGAATTCAACAGTTATGCGCTCATAAGTTGGCGCTTCTAATTGCATAAATTCTAACATCCCCAGGGTGTGAAACATCCTATGAACCTCTATTCTCAGCCCTAGATTATCAAGCGTAGTGTTACAGATATACCTTGTAGGCGCGAGCTTACGCTTGATGATGTTCGAGTACTTTTTCTGATGATCCGGGTCTTCAAAGAGTATGCCGTGAGGGTTCACCATACGGTGTGCTCTCTTTCTGGGGCGCGAAGTTTCCGCCACTGCTTTTCCGGTATCTCTACGAGGAGGCATTCTTAACCTGCAAAACACAAACAACAAAGATGGTTCGAAAACTTTCGAAATCACTGTTAGTGAAAAACGCAACCGTAGAATTAATCACAATGATGAGTAGAATGTTTTTTGTGAAGGACGGAAGTGGTTCCGGTGAGTGGGTGTGGTAGATAATGAAGCTTTTGTGGAGAGAGGGTTATGGAGGTTAAGGGTTTTGTGAGGGAGAAGAAGGAGGAAGATGAAAAATGATATGAATTGTGTGGTAGGTAATGATAAGTGGGGGTTAAAGTGGTGGGTCCCACGGGGTAAAAATTGAAAAATCTGACCGCGCCTTGCAACACGGGCCGTGTTGCACAACACGGGCACCCGTGTTGCTCCTCCTGTAGCATATATTTTTTTTCAAAGTTACGCCTCTGCAACACGGGTCGTGTTGCACAACACGGGCACCCGTGTTGCTCCACTGCTCCACCTTTTTCCAATTTCTCATCTCTGTTATGCTGGGCCTGACACGGCCCGTGTTGTACAACACGACCACCCGTGTCAGGGTGCTGTTTTTCAACTTTTTCCTCTCCTCCGGTCTCCGACATTCTTCTTTCACCGATGAACTGCGAGTTGATCAAAACCTGTTAAAACAAAAACAAAATGAAAGCGTGAATGTGAAATACGTGGGTTGCCTCCCACGAAGCGCTTTGTTTTACGTCGCCTGGCTCGACGGCCCGTCATCGTATCATGTGAGATGAACGACATCGTTTCGATCTTTCTGCTGTCCCTCGTAGTAAGGTTTCAGACGCTGACCATTTACTTTAAAAATGTCTCCATTTGCTGGATTTTTCAGCTCGACTGCTCCGTGCGGAAACGTCTTATGTACTACAAATGGTCCCGACCATTTTGATTTAAGCTTTCCCGGAAATAGTTTCAGTCGGGAGTTGTACAACAGTACTAATTGTCCTTCCCGAAATTCTTTCTTCTGAGTACGTCGATCATGCCATTTCTTTGCTTGATCCTTGTACATTTTTGCATTCTCATATGCCCGGTTCCTGAATTCCTCTAGCTCATGGAGTTTGAGGGTTCTGGACTCTCCTGCTCTGGTGAGGTCTAGGTTAAGAACTTTTGATGCCCATAATGCCTTGTGTTCTAACTCTAGAGGCAGATGGCAAGCTTTACCATAGACCAGTTGGTAAGGGGACATACCAATGGGTGTTTTGTATGCAGTGCGATACGCCCAGAGAGCGTCGTCCAGCTTTACTGCCCAGTCCTTACGGGATGCACGCACTGTTTTCTCTAATATCTGTTTGAGTTGTCGATTTGACACCTCGGCTTGCCCGTTGGTTTGAGGATGGTACGGAGTAGATATTTTGTGCTTCACATTATACTTAAGGAGTAGCTTTTCCATGAGATGATTTAGGAAATGAGTTCCTTCATCACTTATAAGGGCCCTTGGTACTCCAAACCGCGAAAATATGTTCTCCTTCAGAAATCTGACCACTACTTTAGCATCATTTGTTGGTAGTGCCACTGCTTCTACCCATTTTGAAACATAATCAACTGCTACCAGTATATAGTGTTTTCCAAATGATGGTGGGAATGGTCCCATAAAATCAATCCCCCAAACATCAAACAACTCTACTTCTAACATGGAATTCTGCGACATCTGGTTTCTTTTCGAGATATTTCCAGTCCGTTGACATCTGTCGCATTCCTTAACTATGTTCTGGGCATCCTTGAACAAAGACGGCCAATACAGCCCTGATTGGAGGACTTTGGCTGCGGTGCGGTCGCCACTGAAATGCCCTCCATAATCTGAACTATGACATGCTTCGAGTACCTTCCTTTGCTCGTTTTTCGGAACGCATCGTCTGATCAGTCCATCCACCCCTTTCTTGTAAAGAAACGGGTCATCCCATAAGTAGAACCTGCAGTCATGAACAAACTTTTTTCGTCTGTTAGAATCAAAATCGTCGGGTATGAGACCCCCGACTAAATAGTTGGCGTAATCTGCAAACCAAGGAACACCATGAATAACTAGGATGTGTTCATCAGCAAACTCATCCTTTATCGGGCGCTTTTCCTCGTTTTCTTCAATTGGTGACATTCGCGAGAGGTGATCAGCTACAGTATTTTCACATCCTCTCTTATCCCGAATCTCCACATCGAATTCTTGGAGAAGAAGGATCCATCTCAGCAGCCTGGGCTTCGACTCCTGTTTAGTAAAAAGATATTTCAACGCAGCATGGTCAGTATAAACAATCACTTTAGAACCCAACAGATATTGCCTAAATTTGTCAAAGGCATACACCATCGCTAGCAACTCCTTCTCGGTAGTTGCATAATTCATCTGTGCCGGGTTCAAAACGTGACTCGTATAGTAAATAACATGCAAAAGCTTCTCTTTCCGCTGCCCTAATACAGCCCCTACTGCGATGTCACTGGCGTCACACATGATCTCAAACGGCAGCGACCAGTCTGGGGCTATCACCATTGGTGCTGACACTAACTTATTTTTCAGGTTCTCGAATGCATCAGCACATTCCTTATTGAACACAAACGCTGTTTCCTTGACTAACAAGGACGTCACTGGTTTAGCTATCTTGGAGAAGTCTCTTATGAACCTGCGGTAGAACCTGCGTGACCCAAGAAGCTTCGGATACCTTTCTCATTTACGGGTGGTGGTAACTTGGATATTACTTCCACTTTTGCTTCATCAACTTCGATCCCTTTGTGTGAGATTTTGTGACCAAGGACGATGCCCTCTCTCACCATGAAATGACATTTTTCCCAATTCAGGATCAAGTTACTTTCCTGACATCTCTGCAAAACAAGTGACAGGTTAGTTAAACAATCATCAAATGATGACCTGAAAACCGAAAAATCATCCATGAAGACTTCCATATGTTTCTCGAGCATATCCACAAAAATAGAAGTCATGCATCTTTGAAATGTGGCTGGAGCATTACATAACCCGAATGGCATCCTCCTATAAGCAAAAACTTCGTACGGGCATGTGAAAGCTGTCTTCTCTTGATCCTCCGGCGCAACCGCGATTTGATTGTATCCGGAGTATCCATCTAGAAAGCAATAGTAATCGTGACCAGCCAATCTTTCTAACATCTGATCAATAAAGGGCAACGGGAAGTGATCTTTTCTGGTGGCTAAATTAAGTCTCCTATAATCAATGCAGACCCTCCAACCTGTGACGGTACGCGTAGGAATCAACTCATTCTTGTCATTAGTCACCACAGTTGTACCTCCTTTCTTAGGCACCACGTGAACAGGGCTCACCCATGAACTGTCTGATATAGGATAGATAAGTCCAGCATCCAATAATTTCACCACTTCCTTTCTTACGACTTCCTTCATAACGGGGTTCAGTCTTCGCTAGGGCTGCACAACCGGTTTATGGTCCTTCTCCATAAGGATTTTGTGCATGCAAACTGTAGGACTTATACCCTTTAAATCTTCGATTTTCCAACCAATAGCACTCTTAAATTTTTTAAGAACCCCAATCAGTTGTTTCTCTTGGACACTTTTCAGACTAGAGCTGATAATGGCAGGACACTTTTCCTCGGTGTCTAGAAACACATATTTGAGATTTTTCGGCAGTTGTTTCAATTCTGAACCTTTAGGCTTTTCGTCATTACCCTCCAGCGCTATAGGTTGCCGTAAGTCCTCCCATTGGTGTGGTCGGGATCCCCTTTGGAATGGTCGAGTGTCCAACATTTCGACTACCTCTCTGTCATTCTCATTTACTTCTTTGTCTTCCTTAAAGATGGACATGCTTAGCACTCTCTCCAGGGGTAGTTGGGTCACACTCTCCAAATGTTCGCTCTCTACGACCTGTTCTAGCACTTGTATGTTGCTACTGGTGCCACGATCCTGTTTATGCTTCATGGTATTACTAACATCAATTTTTAACTCCTCGTCATATACTTTCAAGGTCAGGGTGTCGCCTTCCATATCTATCACGACTCTCCCGGTTTCCAAGAATGGTCGGCCCAAAATTAATGGCATTTCTTCATCTTCCGGCATCTCTAGGATCACAAAATCAACCGGAAACACAAATTTATCTACCTTAACTAGTACATCTTGAACCACTCCATATGGCCGCTTAACTGAATGATCAGCAAACTGGAGGGTCATCCGAGTGTCTTGAACCGCACCAATATCCATTTTTTTGTAGATGGACAAGGGCATGAGGCTAATACTTTCTCCCAAATCAATTAAAGCTCTGTTGAATGACCTATCGCCAATAGTGCATGGGATGGTAACAGCTCCACTGTCTTTCTTCTTGACCGGAATCTTCAGACCCTGCAAAATAGCACTACAAGTTTCCGTTAGAATAACAGGTCCGGACTCACTCGTCCGCTTCTTAGCAATGATGTCCTTCATGAATTTTGCATAGGTGGGCATTTGTTCTAGTGCCTCCAACAACGGAATGTTCAGCTCCAACTTTTTAAACAGCTCCAGGAACTTCTCGAAATTTTTCTCTTGCTGTCCTTTCTTCTTATTTCTTGAGGGGTATGGCAGCTTGATCACCGGTTTCGGTTCTACCACTTTTTCTTTAGTTACCGGTACCGGTGTCACCACTTCTTCCTCGACTATTTCATTCTCTTTAATTTCCAGCTCCACTTCAATCATCTGATCATTTAGTTCCGGTTCCTCTTCTCCTACTTCCTTGGCTTTTCCACTTCTTGTTACTACCGCCTTAATTTGGTGGTGATCCTTCGGATTTGGTACTGTGGCACTTGGAAGTGTACCCGGTGCTTGTGAACTTGCTAGCTGTTGGGAAATTTGACTCATTTGTACTTCAAGATTCTTTATGGATGCTCCAGTATTCCTGAAGTTACTCCTTGTCTCTTCTTGAAATTGAGAACTTTGGGCGACCATTTTCTCAATGGCCACTTCCCAATCAGCTTTTCGAGGCGCTTGTGGTTGATATTGAGGTTGGTACAGTGTCTGCTGGTACTGCTGTGGCTGAGGTTGATACGGTTGTTGGCCTTGAACAGGTTTTTGTACATTTCCTTGTTGGTCTTTCCATGAAAAGTTTGGGTGGTTTTTCCAACCAGGATTATATGTGTTGGCGTAAGGATTGTTCTGCCTCAACATATTAATCTGTTCCACTTGCTCTTGAGTTGCTACACAATGCATTGTAAAGTGTGGTCCACCGCATATTTCACAAGGTGCTGCTTGAACTGGCTCAACCTGTGCCACTACCTGAGTTTCAACATTCATTTTCTTTAACCTTCTTTCTACCTTAGCGGTGATCTGATCCTCCATTTTAACAACCTGGTCTGCCAGCTTCAGATCAATCTTACCTTCCGGTTGGTTAACCGTGCGATCATACAACTCAAGGTGCTCGTTCGCGGCGATTGCTTCTATGATCCTTCTGATACCTGTGGCCGTTGAGAAGTTGGTTGAGCCACCGGCAGCAGTATCTATGAGCTGTTTCGTTTTGAGTCGTAATCCATTCACAAAGTTTTGCATCTGCTCCGTGGCGTCCATGTTATGAGTAGGACATGCTGTAAGACACCTCTTAAACCGCTTGTATGCATCCCCTAAAGATTCTCCTTCTTTTTGCTTGAAGTTGACAATGTCGTATCTTTTTCGGATGAACACTGAGGCAGGGAAATACTCATTCAGGAACGCAGTTTCCATCTCTTGCCATGTTGTGATACTCCCAGCGGGAAGCGAGTAAAACCATTCTTCCGCATCATCAGTGAGTGTGAACGGGAACATAACTAATCTCTTGGCCTCTTCGGAATGTCCTTCTATTTTCAGCGAGGTGGTGGTTGTGAGGAATCTCTGAATATGTTTATTTGCATCTTCGTTGATTCTTTCGGCGAACGGCTTGCTCTCCAACTGACGGATGGTGGAAGGGTGTAGCTGAAAATGCGCAGCATTCACCGGTTGATTCACAATGGTCATCCGGTTTGGTTGAGCATTGGCCCCTCCATAGTCTCATAGCAGTCTTTCAGGCTGAGGTGGATTTCCAACCATTTGAGCAGTTTCAGGTGTTGTCTCTCTCTCTTCGGAGTCGCTCTGCACATATATAATTTCCTCTATTTCTTCCAGTCTTTTAACTTTAGCTAATCTCCGTCTTTCATGTAATGCTCGTTCTGGTTCTGTATCAAAAGAATATTTAGCTGAGGCCTGACCTCGCATACACAATTAGACAAGCGTTAGATAATAAGCGGATAAAAGTTATGCAGTAAACAATAAAATTTTAGTCGCAGAGCAACAAAATTTCTTTTGGATTCTAAAAACAATGTTAATTTGGCAGTCCCCGGCAACGACGCCAAAAACTTGATCGGGAAAATAGCAAGTGTACTATTTTTACCAATTGTAGTAATAAGGGAAAAGTCCCAAGTATCGATCTCGAGGACTGCGTAGTAATTAACGGAATTTTTAGGATTCAATTGAACAAAAGGTCTAGTGGTTTGTTTGGTAGCAGAGTAATATAACAAGTAAATACAGACTTAATTAATCAATCTAAGAACATGTTAGGGGAGTGGAGACGATGCGAGTAAAGACCCTGTATGATTATTTTATTATACTAGTTATTAACCTTAATTTATCAGTTGGCCACTTTAGTTGCCTTAATTCCTTAATGGAAACCCTTTGATGATTTTCCTGTTCACTAATTCCTCAGTGTCCCTGAAAAACATCAAGCAATAGTTCCGACCATAAAATACGTGATACGGGATATCCTCATTCCTAAGCAATATTGACCGTGATACTATTTTGCAAAAGTGTTAGGTTGACTTTCCAGACTAAAGCCTAAGCACGACTCGAATTCTACTTTCCAATATGAATACGATTAAGATTAATGCAAAATAAAATATATCAAGGTAAAAACATAGTTCTCATAGAATAATTAAACAAAAGTCATTACATCGCACTTAGGACCACCCCCTAACAACTTGGGGTTTAGCTGCTCATGTTCTTGGTAAACATAAAAGTAATTAGAATTAAAAAGGAGAAGATCATTACAATGCAAGTCGAAATCCTTGGATCATCAATCGCTTCCGCTTTTGATCGATCCTCTGTTTCCAGCCGAACTCTCCTCTCAGTTGTCAATCCTCATCTCCGTTCCAAAGTGTCCCCTACTTTCTAAAATGTGCCTCTTATATCTAAATTCAAATTACATTGCCAAATGTCTCAAATGCCCTTCGAAATAGGTTTGACAGCAAAAATCAGAAAACAGAGAAATTTCACTTTCAGTGGCCCTGACACGGGCCGTGTTGTGCAACACGGGTGGCCGTGTCAGGCTGCTGACTCTTCAGGGCGTGTATACTCTCCAAGGGCTGCAACACGGGCCGTGTTGCATGACACGGGCACCCGTGTTGCAAGTCTGAGTCTTCTTTTCTTCTGCTTTGGTCCACCCGTGTCTGCCAACCGTGTCCTCCATGACACGGGTCGTGTTGTGCAACACGGGTACCCGTGTTGTAGCTCTGATTTCCCTTTTTCGGCTTTTCTTTGCCTCCGAATGCGGTGCGATTGTCGTGTTATCCATTCCTGCCAAAAACACACTAAAAGAAACCAAATCAAACGCACCAGCGGCAAAAGCAACATAAACTTAAAAATAAGACTCGAAGACACACAACTACGAGTAATGCAAATAATCACAACTAAAGCTTCGAAAAACAGATAAAAACATTGCGAAATTAACCACAAACAGCGTTTGAAAATACAACTGAAATCCACCGATCATTCTCCTTGAGATGATTGATGATGTATGAGTAGTCATGCACTTCATTAATTGTTTCAACCTGAGAGTCCGTGAAATTGAGGACCTTTAGTTACCCACTTGGCCTTTTTAGGGCGTAGTGCGAAGACTATGAGGGAGTAGTCCTGAAATAGTTGTCACGCAATGCTACACTCAGACGAGTTTATCCTAAGAATATTTTCGACCCCAGTGAGTAGTCATGTTGGTTGAGAATATCCAAGGGATTTATCTATGACTCTAAGAACTTTGATAGAACCCGTCTGACAGGTACAAATAACCCATAGTACAAGTCCTGGGGGATGGGTAGACCTTTTTGGCTTCATGCTTTGACCCTAAACCTAGGGAAACCTAGTATGTGCATATGCATTGTGTTTGTGAATACTTTTCTATATGTTATGTGTGCATCATATCATCATAATCATCATAACATCTCATCTTAGTGCACTGGTTTTGTAAAACTCAGTCATTTTCTTTCAGCGAAACCCTAGTTATCATGGATTTTGGGAAAAGAAACACCAAGAAATATAACTTCAAGAAATGTGATACATTAGAGTTAAGAAAGCTAGGGACAATGGTATCTTAAGACTTCGGGAAGACATATGGGAAGCTTCTAAGCATTGTAAAGACTAGGATGGAAGAAGGGGTTCTCAACACCTTGGTTCAATTCTACGATCCATTGTACCACTGCTTCACCTTCCCAGATTATCGGTTGATGCCAACATTAGAAGAATATTCCTACTTCATCAGAATTCCCGTAAAAGATAAAAAAAAACTTTCAGTGGTATGGAGAAGCTACCCTCGCCGAAGGAAATTGTTGACATACTCCATCTCGAAGTATCTGAGGTCAAAGCCAATCATGCTTCAAAGAAAGGGGTCAAGGGTTTGCACTCTATTTACTTATTGGGAAAAGCTATCTACCTTGCCAAAGAAGGAAGTATGGATGCATTCGAAGAAGTTTTGGCTCTCATAATCTATGGTTTGGTGTTGTTCCCAGAGGTAGAAGAATTCGTCAATTCAATTGCCATCACAATATTCTTGAATGGTAACCCGGTGCCCACTTTGTCAGGTGACACCTATCATTCCATTCATCGCAGAACTCTTCAAGGTAGAGGAACTATCAATTGTTGTGATCCTTTGCTATACATATGGTTTTTCAATCATCTACCAAGAATGGATGCCTTCAGATAAAATCCCAATGGTTGGAGATGATCTCAAAGGATTATGTCTTTGACTCAAGCAGACATTCATTGGTATGATACTGCATACGACCGAGGAGTCTACATTGATAGTTGTGGTTCTTTTTCTAATGTACCACTATTGGGAGTACAAGGAGAGATCAATTACAATTCTTCCTTGGCCAGATGTCAGTTCGGATTCCCGATGAAGGATAAACCCAACAATATCCTATTGTCCAGTTTCTTCTACCTCAACACCAAAGTAGAGGAAAGTTTAAGAAACAATACAGTTGATGCTTGGAAGAACATTCGAAGAAAAACCAAAGTTAACTTGGGGAAAAGGAACTGTGTAGCTTTTGAGCCATTCACTCAGTGGGTCCAATCTAAAGCTTGTAATCTCAAGATGTCTTACCTTCCTGAGAAAGATACACAGATTGCCATCGCGTTATCTTCTGCCATTCCCGCTGAAAATATGGAGGAGTATCAAGAGGTTCTTGAAAGAACAAAACTTGAGAGGGATACTTGGGAAGATAAGTACCATACTCTGCATACTGAGACGACAGAACTGCAAAGGGAGTTTCAAGACAAAGATGAGTTGATTGGGTGGCTCGAAAGACGCCTGACTAACGGAGATGTGACAAAGGAGAATTTATTTTTCTCTAGTGTCAAACTTGTACAAAGCACTCATGAGTATTCAAGCATCCCACCGACTTCTGGCGCCTGTAAAGGAATAATTGACAAGTTGGTGATGGAGAATACTATGCTGAAAAGACTGAAGAGGACGCGCGGATAGGAATCTTGTCAGATTTCCTAACCATAAGGCCTAAAATCTTATTCTCTAATGTAGTCTCACATTTCTTGGGTTATATTTCAAAAGTTTTAACTTTTCTCAACATGAATAAAACGAGGGTTTTGCTTCAACTATCTTCTGAGTTTTGTAAAACCAGTTGTGTCTTCGTATTGCATTTTGCATTTTTACCAACCATTCAAGGAAATTTTTTTTGTAGACATAGTAATGAGTCAAGGAAACATGATTACACTCCCAAGACTAAGGATGGGTAACATAAGGATCTTAAGGAGCCTAATGAGGAATCTTGCGGCTTTTATAGCCAAATACAGAGATTTGTTATCTTTACTTGATACACAAGTAAACAATGAAATGTTGCAAGCGCTCGTACAGTTCTACGACCCCATTTATCACTACTTTACATTCCCAGACTTCCAATTACTACTAACTTTGGAAAAGTATTCCGGGTATCTGAAAATCCCGATGATTTTCATGACTAACTTTGGAATGGAGAGAAGACCAAGGAGAATAGATATTGCTAAATCTCTTCACTTAGAACCCACTAATCTTCTGACTCAGTTGAGTGGTAGGGATGGAATCACCGGAATGGAAGATAGACCATTCATGGAGAAAGCTGAATTCTATTACAATCGTAGAGAGTTGGGAATCTTCAAAGCCATATTAGCCTTCTTGATTTACGACTTGTATCTGTTTCCTAGCAGCCCTAATTTCATCAGTCTGGAAGCCATCAAGCTATTTATCGTCGGGAACCCAGTTCCCACTCTCTTGGATGACACTTACTACACCATCCATCGGTGGAAAACATACGATCTTGGACATTTTTCTTACCGCACAACCCTCCTGAGCAAATGGTTTATTTCACATCTGTGTAGGACGTTCCCGCTATGGAACCTGTAAGACAGTGACACATGGATTGAAAAATTATCCCCACTCTCTCGCTACGACGTCAGTTGGTACGACCCGATTCTCGGAGGATTAGCTATGATACATAGCTATGGGGAGTTCCCCAATATACCTCTAATAGGCACTCGAGGGTATATCAGCTATAGTCCCATCTTAGCTCGCCGTCAGCTAGGATACCCCACCGAGGGAGAACCAGATCCAATGTTGCTAAAATATTTCTTTTGTGAAAGAAATGACAACTCGAACTTTGAAGCACGAGTCATTTTTGCCTGGCATAGCTCCGATCCTCAAGGAATGATTGTTGTGGAGAATCCCAGTTGTCTAGTTTCAAATGCATATTTACTTTGGTCAAAGGAAATAACATTAAGGATGTTCTACACTCATTCATACGACATCTCTCTGGAGCCAGGTGAACTCTTGGCTAGAAAGGAACTTAGTTCGCTCTAGCCAAAGTTAGAAGAGAAAATCAAGAGCTTTGGGATCTACTTCAGAGCCAGAGCAGAGCCATGTTGCAGGAGGAAGAAGGGTCATCTTATTAAAAGATCCTTAGCTTTAATTTCCTTGTGTTGTATCCCAAGCTTATGCGAATGTAATCTTTCCTTTCAAAAAAAGAGTTTCATTTGTTAATGAAAACTCAACGTTGTAAAACCTTTTATTATCAATGAAATTTGTTTAAGCATTCATTTGTCAATGATAAGCGACACGTTGTTACGTGTTAATTTAACTTTGTTCATAAACAAAACTTGTTTGTTCCTTGAATGTGTGGTTTGAATTTGCATATGCATCATGCATATCATTTTGCATTTCATTGGTCCTCCGGCTTATTCTATGTTCTATTGCTATCAGAATCACACTGAACTCCTATCGGTATAACACAAGAGCTCGCACTCAAAAGAGAATGGACGAACAAGACCAGAGATTTGATCAGATTGACAACAACATTGAAGGAATGCACAACAATGTCAGCCAGACCATGGAAGTTCTTCAAGTGATCAGGGCGAAGATGGACACACAAGCCACTGTAGTGTCTGAAATCAATGCAACGACAATAATTCCTCCACCACCAGTAACTTCAGCGACAGATCATCCCTTCGACATCACCAGGGATTTCATACCTCCATTCAACGACACCCAACCATTCAACCATCAGCCATATCCGAACCCATAGAGTGTTCCCCTAATGACATATTTTCAGAATCCGATATACACGCAAACTGGCACTCAAGCCCAGACTCGACCAATCTTCAACAGCCACCAACCAATATTCGACATACCCGACGGGTCCGAAGTTGATGACGAAAAACATGAGAAACTGTGAGAAAGATGATGGCCCGAAGGATGATGGACATAAAGGGGAATAATGTCTTCGGTTTTGACACTAAAGACATGTGCTTAGTTTCAGGCTTGGTATTTCCAACAAAGTTCATAATGCCTATCTTTGAGAAATACAAAGGGGCTACCTGTCCAAAGGTCCATCTAATAATGTACTGTCGACGAATGGCCCCGCATATCGAAAATGATAGACTATTGATCCACTGCTTCCAGGATAGTCTGAAAGGTGCCTCTGCTAAATAGTATTTAAGCCTGGATCAATCCAATATCCACTGTTTTCAAGACTTGTCTGATGCGTTTATTCAAAAATATAAATATAATATGGACCTAGCGCCAGACCGACGTCAACTTCTGAGGATGACCCAGAAAAACTCTGAAACCTTCAAGGAATATGTGCAAAGGTGGAGCGAAATGGATGCCCAGGTAGAACCTCCCCTAACAGAAAGGGAGTTGGCTGGCTGGTTTATGAATACTGTAAGGCCCGAGTTTTACGAGAGAATGATCAGCAATATCACAACGAATTTCTCTAATACTGTGGCTGTCGGCGTAAAAGTAGAAGCCAGATTGAAAAGCGACAAGGTGACAAGTGCAACTAGCACTAGCACATTGAAAAAGCCATCGGGTAGCTTCCACAAGAAAAAAGAAGGGGAAGCGAATGCCATATTGTACGACGAACGAACTCAGAACAGAAGAAGTCATCCGCAGAATCAACGGTCGTCTCGTCCGCGGCCTCAACAAAATTATCATCAACAACAGTACATGGCTGCAGTCACACCGATTCTTCAACCGCGACCAAATCCGCAAAATCCTCGGTAGCAGGTGCCCAATGCCTTTCAACTGAACCACAATCAGCAAGTACGCCCACATCAAGGAGCACTGACTCCGAGGGCCGCTTTCCAAGACAGAAGGCCAAAATTTTGGCCTATTCCCATGAGTTATACGAATTTGTACCCTCAGCAGGTACAACAAGGCCTAATCCAGACCAGGAAGTTGGGTCCCCCTCCAACTCCACTACCCTACTACTGCAATCTAAACGCATACTGCGCATTTCACAAAAATGCCGTCGGGCATGATCTCGAGGGTTGCAAAGCACTCCAACACATTGTGCAGGAATTAATTGAAAAAAGAATCCTCTCCTTTGAGGATAATTAACCGAATATGGAGAACCGTCCCCTACCAAATCACGGTGGCGTCAATACCGTGGAAGAAGATTCCAACATAAGGATAATTTCTAAAGTATTCGGAGTTAAGACTCTATTGGTTGAGTTACACAAAAAGCTGGTAAAAGCGGGACTAATCAAGGACCCCCACGGAATTTGCAATGATTGTCATCATAATCCGTGGGGTTGTAACCTTATGCAGCGGGATATCCAGTCAATGATTGATGAAGGTATACTGCAAATATGTGGAAAGAAGAAGAAAAAGGATGTCTCGGTCATTGAGCCAATCTTCAACCTAACGAGGAAATCTGAAAAAAGACCAACGTTCAATACTATGAATAATAGGTTTGCTCCTCCCACTATGGTCATACCTGTTTTTTCACAACGACCCCGCGCCAACTACAAACCAACCTAAGCCTAAGTACGATCTAAGAAGGGGATCGGGTCCTCATCCAAGAGTTGTATCTTGGATACACGACTACTCCTGGTACGACATGAATGCCAAAAGAAAGCAGGAAGATGTAACGAACATTGTCAGAGGAAGCAAGATGGCCCGCAGTGGTCGTGTGCAACATAAGGTAAAATTCACCGTTCCTCAGGTTGTGGCCGCTATTCCTAAAACAACTACCATTGTTCCTAAGGAAGTTATTCCAAAGGAAATCACCTCCAAAGAGCCTATTGTTGAAAAAACAAAAGGGAAAGAAGTCCCAAAGGAAGATGAGGAATAATTCTTGAGAATCATTCGCCGAAGTGATTCGGGTAGTGGACCAACTCCACCAAACACCGTCGAAGATCTCGATCATGTCATTACTTAAACTCTCATGTCCATCGACATGCTCTATTGAAGATATTAACACGAGCCCATGTCATGAAAGACATCACCGTGGGGCAGTTTGATTTTGTGGTTGCCAACATTACAGCCTGCAACACGCTGAGTTTTGACAACTCTGATCTAACTGCTGAAGGTCGCAAGCACAAACGTGCCTTGCATGTGTCTGTTAAATGTGAAAAAGACACCCTTGCCAGAGTACTTGTTGACAATGAATCGACTTTTAACGTGATGCCTAAAAGAACGTTGGCCAAATTGGCTTAAAAAGGAGCTGAGATGAGAGTTATGCCATTGATTGTAAAGGCTTTTGATGGTTCGAGAAGGACGGTGGTCGGAGAAGTCGACTTACCTATCATGGTGGGCCCCCAAGATTTTGAAGTCACCTTCCAAGTGATGGATATAAATCCAGCTTACAATTGTCTGTTAGGAAGACCATGGATACACGCGGTAGGTGCTGTCACGTCCACTCTGCATCAAAAGATGAAGTTCATCGCTGAGGATCAGTTGATCGTGGTGCACGGCGAAGAGGATTTGATGGTGAGCAACTTATCCTCTTTCCGATATATCGAAGCGGATGAAGACACGTTGGAAACAACTTTCCAAGCGTTGGAGATTGTGCATGTTGTGATGGTAGAAGACTTTGTCGTTACACGTGGTCAATCCTTTATCTCCGCCCAGAGTATTAAGAATGCTATGAAAGAAGGACTTCTGCAAGGATGGGGAGAACTGATCGAAGTCAACACCAGAGCAAAGAATGACCGACGAGGGTTGGGTTACAAACCAACTCCAGACGAAGAGTCAGAAGACGAAAACAAGCGCTTGAAAACTCTGGAAGAAATCTTTGTAAGTGGCGGCGTTCAAATAAACGCCATCGAGGAAGACAGTGAAGCGAACTGCATAGACAACCTGGTATTCCAAGGTGAAGCTGTTCTGAGCAACTGGGAGGCCGTCGAAATTCCTGTCATGTTGCCTCTTGTCGAGTAATTTGCTTGTTTTGCTTGTTATCATTTTCTATGTTAAAATCCCCAGTCGTGCCCAAGGCCAGTGGGTGTCGCTACTGCGAAAAAAGTGTCGGCAATGACAGAAGAGTCGCCACCGTTCGTTATTTATCCCAGCGAGAGGGAAAGGAAACGAGCAGAGAAAACCTGACGAAAAGGGATAAGATTGGTTATCGCAACCAAATCTCGGGTTCGGGAGTCGGTTACGCAAGGGGAAGGTATTAGCACCCCTCACGTCCGTCGTACTCGACGAGATCCACGCTTGATTGTCTATCTTAAAGGGTGATTGAAACTATCTACGCTAATGGTCTGGGACAAAAGAAAAGAAAAAGGACTCGACAGAGCATCACTGCTCTGGGCCTACGTATTCTCGTCTGGTATGATAAATCAGAGTCAACGTAGTTTGGCTAACTACAGGTGAAGGGGGAAAAGTTGCTCGCCAAGATATCGCGTCTTGTGCCTACATACTCTCAACAGGTATGAAAGATCAGAGCAAATGTAGTTCAGGATAAAAGAACACAGGTTTGTTCACACGTTTTTTACCCGAGTAGGGTTAACAAGCAGTTCTAGCAGTTTAGTGTATGCAGCTCGACCAATGGAGACTTAGGCGTTACCGTCTGCAGTAGAACTGAGAGTTAACAACACTCTTGTTTATCTGAGAAGATTTTCCTTGATTAACAGAGCCCCAAAGGCAAAAGGAAGTTTGACTGTTTGTTTTGAATTCTTTTATTAGAGAAGTGTTTTTGAATGAATGTTTGTAATCCATACCGCACTAGAGACTATGACCTAGGAGTGAATGCGTCGCATGTCACTCAAAGGGTGCCACACTAAACATTCTGGTTATTAAAAGGAAACCCCTCAACAACCATTTCCTAAGTAGCTTAAGGCTCGTAGCGTACAATATTCATTAGCCTTTATTAGGTGTTTTATTATTGTTTGAAGATGAGAAGAGAGAAAGGACTCTAAAGGGGACTAAGTCAAAGCCCTATAGTTATCATGCATCATGGTCCTAAAGTTGAGTTTAAGAAGGGAATTCTATCCTAGTTGTTATCATGCAAAGGATTCAACCTAATGTCTATCATCACTATTCTTATCCAAGGAAGTGAGAATTCCTAAGGGAACCTGTTAAGAGAAAGTAAAGCAACAACATACAATACTTGAATTGAAATGGGAATGTGAATGCACATGCAATGCAACATTACAAGCAAAGGGAGGACACCTCAACCTTTAATGCAAGCAAGAGAAAAAGGAAAAAACACACAAGCAAAGGGAGGAAACTTCAATCTTTAATGCAAACAAGCAAACATAAAAATAAAACAACATCCAAGCAAAGGGAGGAAACCTCAACCTTTAATGCAAACATGGACTTAAGAGAAAGAATGCCTACACATGCATACTTCTATCCTAATGCACCAAATCACACAACATGAAAAGGAAAGGAAGACAAGATTGAAGTAGATGTAGGAAGCAAAGTGAGAACCAAAGTAACTCACTATGACACTCAACCAAACTCATCACATTCAATGTGTAAAAACACATAAGTAGTCCTCAAAGGTTCTACCACTTATGGAATGCCTTTAGTTCTTCCAAAGGAGGAACTAGGCTCTCACAAGTGGGATCCTTAGGTCATAGGATAGAGAGGAATGCAATATAAGAATGTACATAAGGCATTTGAGAAGTAATGCACAAGAAATGGTAAGACAATCATGCAAAAGGTAGGGATTGTTCATCATATACGCATGAAAAGAAAACCCTAAAAAGAGGTCCTAAAGGATTCCTAAACTAAACAAGTTATGAACATGATCAAGACCTAAAAATAATCATACAAATGCTTTAATATGTATACAATATGAATATGCAAGGATGGGATGCTCAAACAATGCACAAAATGCAAATAAGAAGCAAACTAGCACAAGAGTTAGGGTAAAAACCATACAAGGGTGGCCTAAAGTGTAAAATGCACTAAAAATAGTAAACTACTCCTAAAAATTCCAATTAAATTCCTATGAGACCCCTCTAGTGTTAGAAACCAGGAGTCAAGATTGGGGAGCCTAAGTTCTAACCTAGCCATGCCAACAAAAGGTAAATTCTAAGGGAGGTCCTATGAGCTAGGCAAGAGGGAGAGTCCTAAAGATTCAACCAAAAACCTATTCAAATGGTACTAAAAATCATGGAGAAAAATATCACAAAATCAATTGAGGGGTCAAGAATATGCATAAAAAATTCCAAGCATTTATTTGCAGTTTACATCAAGAAATAAAATCAAGAAAGAAACATGTGCATTTTTTATTCATAAAGAACATCTTAACATAGAAATTCAAGATTAAATGGGAAAATGAATTAAAAATTAAACTAAAAACTGGTAAAATCAAATTACATGTCAAAGTATGTAAAAACATTTTTTTCTATAATTTTTTGGAGTCTTGGAAGTATTTTTCATGAATTAAAATGAAACAGATATGAAACTATGAAAATAAAGAAAAAAGAAATAAAATGGATAAATACGTGGTGTATGAAGTAATTGATTCATGTGTATTTCCATGGGCTTATGCGCAGGGGGTGTGAATAGGAGTGGGAGGCCCAAGTCCAAAGCTGCGCTGAACCAATACGCAACGTTTCATTAAAGACTTTGAGTCAACACGTTGGACTCAATCGTGGCCGTGCATTTTGAACTCTAGTCAATCTGGATCAATGGCTACCAAGCGGACACGCAAGCATTGGGATGAAAACAAGCGCGCCAGAGAAGATGAACCCTGCGGTGGTTCCGGTTGTCTTCTCCGGCCACCCAAAATTGCAGGAGGATCTAGACTTAATCAAAACCTACGATTTTTTATACCATTCAACTCGTCTCAATGTGTAGGTCACAAATCCATGGTTCTTCTTCATTTTCCACCCCTAATTAAGCTTAACCAAATCCATCAAGATTTGAGCAAGATTCAAGATTCATCACAAACAGCCCTAAAACTAATCTAAAAATGTTCTATACCACTAGGGGAGCATGAATACGTAAAAATGGCAATCAATTACTACATGAACAGAGAGAATTTTTGAGAGATGACTTACTCAACGGAGCACCTCCGTTGGGTCTTGATTTGCCACTGAAGCTTGAGAAGAACTACCCAGAAACGTTCCTTGCACTTCAATGGAGGTGTTGGTGACCTTGATTTGGATTGAAACTGCCTAATTCTTGATTTCACTTCTTCACTTTCACCTTGCAAAGTTTTAACTGTTTCTGCTCCAAACTGGCTCAATTTTCCATCCTGAAGGTTTGTACATGCTTGAGAATCACTTTGGATCTGAATCACTTTGGAGGCCCAATCATGGCCTGATTTGATGAATTGAAAAAATCCACAATGTGATGCAAGCTTGAAAATTCACGTGGGAAAATGGATGCAAAAGCCTTGGGTTTCATTCAAATGACTTGCTTATGATCTCTGCTGATCCAATGGACAAAATTGCACCCTTAATTTGATCTTATGGTATGTTTTGATTATGTTGCTTAAGCTTGAAGTTACTTGGAAAAAGCCCATGGAAGTGACCTCAAAATTCACTTCTGATTTTACCATTGACCTTAGAATGTTCTTGGCACTCAAAAAATGCACAAATATGATTGCAAATGGTTCCAAATGACTTTGATCCATTTTAGCCCTTTTCAAGTGTTCTTCATGAAAATTTTCTTCAAGAATTCTCACATACAAGCCACCCCAATGACAACTTGATGTTTGATAGTGCAAATGACCCCATTTGGAGCAACTTTGATGTTGGAAAGAGTTTCATTTGAGATGTGCAAAGTGGTGAAATTGACCTATAACAAAATGGCCTATGATCAAAGTTTCCCAAAATACCCATGCCTTGAAAGCTTCATATCTTGAGCTCCACAAATCATATGAAATACTTCTAGTACTTTTTGGAAAGCTAAGATCATAAGGAAAAACTTTCATGTTTGGGTCAAAGTGAGGAGAGACATCCTTCTAGGTCAAAAATGTCTTGGAAGTTGGTTCACTTTTGTTAACCAAAATCACATTCATCTGATGACCTGTAACTTGCCAGTTTCATAACTTGAGTTCTATAAATCCAATGGATAAATTCTAGTACTCAAAAGAAATCCGAGAACATGCTCTACAAGTCTCATATTGGGGTCAAGATGAGATGAGACTTGTATCTTGAGATATGTGGTCTTGAAGTTGGGCACTAAATAGGGGATTTTACACTGTCAAGCTTAGAAACCCTAGCTTAGCAACTTTTCACACTCTTGATTCTTGATGAATTGATCTTGAAATGATATATGACATGTCTCAACACAACATTCCATGATCACAAAGATTTGGAATTGAGTCTTAATCTCCTTCAATTGCACTGTTGACTTAGGGTTGACCAGATGAAAACCCTAACTGCACCACCTTTGGTTGGGGCTTCTTGCACTTGGTATAATGACATGGATAAGCTCTTAAATGACCCTCAAGACATTCAATGAGATCTCACAACACTATCCATCCATAACCATGGACACATAATCCTCTGATGACTTTCAATTGACCCCTAAGATAGGAGATGCACCAACCTTAACCATTCACTCCTTTAATGAGCTTTGACAATCCTCTGATGATAATAAGCACTTGATAGCTTGAATATAACCTCTTGATTAGGCTTAGGAGCTTGATAAAATCCTCTTGATAAGCACACCTATCTCAATCCCCTGCACATGGACAATGGTATGCAAATGCTAATGCTATATGAAATGCAATAAAACACAAGCTAAGTAGAGAAAAGGTTGGGCAAATTTTAGGGTGCAACAGTGGGTCATTTTGTACTGGCCACACTTTCAAAAATCTATTAATGAATGAGTGTTTTGTTAAATTCCCATTTATTTTTGCCTTTTTTTTTCTTTTCATTTTCATCTTTTCGTAAAAAAGGAAAATGGAAATCTTTTCAAAAAAACCTAAAAAGAACCATCTTCATCCCTTTGTGTGTGTGTGTGTGTGTGTTTGCTCATTTAGACCCGTTTAACACATGCAGAGAACCTCCATCACTTTTAAATCCGATAGTCATCCGATCCCATCTAACTTCAATTCAACGGTGTTCCAAGCTGAAGAAGACAATGATGAAGATTTCGAAGTTCTAGAAGAACTAACCAAAATGACTGAGTACGAAGACGCCTATCTTCAGCCGTACAAAGAGCAGATTGATGTCGTCAACTTAGGCTCTGAAGAAGAGAGAAAAAAAGTCAAGATTGGGGCATCACTTGGGGCAGAAGTTAGAAACAAACTGATAACCCTTCTCAAGGAATATACTGATGTATTTGCTTGGTCTTACCAAGACATGCCTGGGCTGGATACCGACATTGTAATGTACAAGCTCCCTCTTAAACTTGAGTGTCCTCCAGTTAAGCAAAAGGTTCAAAGATCTAGACCTAACATGGCCCTCAGAATCAGGGAAGAGGTTAAGAAACAAGTTGACGCGGGTTTCTTGGCAGTCTCTAAATATCTTGAATGGGTGGCTAATATTGTACCAGTGCCCAAAAAAGATGACAGTGTTAGAATGTGCGTAGATTATAGGGACCTCAATAAAGCCAGTCCAAAAGACAGCTTTCCCCTACCGTATATTGACACTTTGGTGGATAACACGGCCAACTTCGTGATGTTTTCATTCATGGACGGTTTCTCCAGTTATAACCAGATAAAAATGGATCCAGCTGACATGGAAAAGACGACATTCATCACTCTCTGGGCACCTATTGTTATAAGGTTATGCCTTTTAGTCTAAAGAACGCTGGAGCTACATACCAACGGGCCATGGTGGCATTATTTCATGATATGATGCACCAAGAGATTGAAGTCTATGTTGATGACATGATTGCTAAATCTCAAAGCGAGGAAGATCACCTTGAGCATTTGTCAAAACTATTCAAGAGGCTTAGGAAGTATCAGTTGAGACTGAACCCTGCCAAGTGTACTTTTGGGGTAAGATCTGGCAAGTTACTCGGTTTCATTGTTAGTCAACATGAAATTGAGGTGGACCCCGAAAAGGTACGAGCCATTCAGGAGATGCCTGCACCACAAACCGAGAAGAAAGTTAGAGGTTTCCTTGGAAGATTGAATTACATCTCCAGATTTATCTCGAACCTAACTTCTACCTGCACGCCAATATTTAAGTTGTTACGAAAGGATCAAACAATTTTATGGAATGAGAATTTCCAGATAGCATTCGAAAAGATCAAGGAATATCTCCAAGAGCCTCCTATATTGATACCTCCTATACTCGGAAAACCGCTTTTCATGTACATGATTGTGCTCGAGGAGTCAATGGGCTGCGTCTTAGGCCAAACAGATAAGTCAGTGAAGAAGGAGCACACAATCTACTATCTAAGCAAAAAGTTCACCGATTGTGAAATTCGTTACTCTCCATTGGAAAATGCTTGTTGCGCCCTAGCTTGGGCAGCCAAGCGTCTGAGGTAGTACATGATTTGCCACACTACTCTATTAATTTCCAAGATGGACCCAATAAAGTATATCTTTGAAAAGTCTGCTCAGACGGGAAGGCTCGCTCGTTGGCATATGCTCTTGTTAGAATATGATATCCAATATGTGGCTCAGAAATCAATAAAGGGAGGTGTATTGTTAGACTACCTTGCTGAGCAACCTGTTGAGGATTACCAACCACTCAAGTTCGACTTTCCTGATGAAGATGTCATGTTTCTTTACCAAGCTAAAGAAGAACCTGGTCCCGAGGAAGGTCCTGAACCCGGTTCACGTTGGAAGTTGATGTTTGATGGAGCATCCAATAAGAAAGGTTATGGATTTGGTGCTGTTCTGGAAAATCCAACCGGAGGATACACCGCCGTTACCGCAAGACTATGTTTCTCATGTACAAACAATATAGCTAAATATGAAGCCTGTATTCTAGGGCTTGAAGCTGCCATCGATCCTAGAGGTGATCGGCGACTCCGCCTTAGTAATTTACCAACTCAAAGGTGAATGGGAGACCCGAGATGAGAAATTGATTCCTTACAAAGACTACATTTTAGAAATGATCAAGTACTTTGATGAGATCACTTTCAAACATGTCCCGAGGGATGAAAATCATATTGCATATGCTTTATCCATGCTAGTATTGATGTGGAAGGTCCAATATGTCAACGAGGCTCCTCAATGACCCTCAAGACATTCAATGAGCTCTCACAACACTCTCCATCCATAACCATGGACTCATAATCCTCTGATGACTTTCAATTGACCCCTAAGATAGGAGATGCACCAACCTTAACCATCCACTCCTTCAATGAGCTTTGACAATCCTCTGATGATAATAAGCACTTGATATCTTGAATATAACCTCTTGATTAGGCTTAGAAGCTTGATAATCTCCTCTTGATAAGCACACCTCTCTTAATCCCATGCACATGGACAATGGTATGCAAATGCTAATGTTATATGAAATGCAATGAAACACAAGCTAGGTAGAGAAAAGGTTGGGCAAATTTTGGGGTGCAACAGCTGCCCCTATTCAAACTGCTTGGACTTGACTGGGTGAAAAGCGAACGACTTTCAACCAACCAAAGTAAAAGACGGTTGAATATCAACGAACCCGAAAATTTGTCAATCGTAGGAATAAACTGCAAAATTATAAAAAGGTGATAACAATCTCCAGAGAAACTAAACTGGTAGTTGCATCGGCAACAAGCTAACTGATTAACAATCAAAAGCCTCGATACGAAGTCGGAAGAGACATCTGCTAACGCGCAGGCACCGACACTAAGTCAGAAAAGGCCACTTAATATCAATAGGCATCTGTGTAACACCACAAGTATCGAACCCGAAGGCCGGTTCAACCGAAGCTGATAACATCCGCTAACCAAAGTAAGCATTCGCTAAATAAAAGCGAGCATTTAACCATAAGGCCGGATCAACCGAAGCTGATAACATCTGCTAACCAAAGCAAGCATTTGCTAAATAAAAGCGAGCATCGAACCATAAGGCCGGATCAACCGAAGCTGATAACATCTGCTAACCAAAGCAAGCATTCACTAAATAAAAGCGAGCATCGAACCATAAGGTCAGATCAACCGAAGCTGATAACATCTGCTAACCAAAGCAAGCATGTGCTAAATAAAAGCGAGTATCGAACCATAAGGCCGGATCAACCGAAGCTGATAACATCTGCTAACCAAAGCAAGCATTCGCTAAATAAAAGCGAGCATCGAACCATAAGGTCGGATCAACCGAAGTTGATAACATCTGCTAACCAAAGCAAGCATTCCCTAAATAAAAGCGAGCATCGAACCATAAGGGCGGATCAACCGAAGCTGATAACATCTGCTAACCAAAGCAGACATTCGCTAAATAAAAGCGAACATCGAACCATAAGGTCGAATCAACCGAAACTGATAACATCTGCTAACCAAAGCAGACATCCGCTAAATAAAAGCGAGCATCGAACCATAAGGTCGGATCAACTGAAGTTGATAACATCTGCTAACCAAAGCTAGCATTCGCTAAATAAAAGCGAGCATCGAACCATAAGGTCGGATCAACCGAAGTTGATAACATCTGCTAACCAAAGCAAGCATTCGCTAAATAAAAGCGAGCATCGAACCATAAGGCCAGATCAATCGAAGCTGATAACATCTGCTAACCAAAGCAAGCATTCGCTAAATAAAATCGAGCATCGAACCATAAGGCCGGATCAACCGAAGTTGATAACATCTTGATGAATCACAAGAATATTCCGCTGGGGAAAGAGAGAACTTGAACCAGTAACCCTGCTTTGGGAGTGCAAAGGCCACTCTGCTGAGGAACAACGGGGAATTTAATCACGCAGCTCTGTTGGGGAGCAGATGATGAGATACGCATGTCTATCACAAATTTTCTGCCGAAGCCTAAACACCTGTAAGGCAAGGTGATTAACATGTGAGAATTTCTTACCCACCATGTGCATTTTCAAAAATGTCTCATGCTTTCGGAGATGTATAGACGTACATTTTTTCAATTTTTATTTTTATTTTATTTCGTAGATGCTTGCAAGGTAATTAACATATGAGAATTTCTTACCTACCATATGCGTTTTCAAAAATGCCTTCTGCTTTCGGAGATGTATAGACGTACATTTTTTCAGTCAACTACCTACCCATTACTATTCATTGCCAGCAGTCTACCATTTATACCCTTTCACTAAATTTTCACCAACACTACTTAAAACCCTTTTATGTAATTTACTAAATAATAATTCATCACCCAATCAGAAGAATCCATTTTGCCAAGTGGCAAAATTTTTTTGAAAAATTCTTACCATTTCCCTCTCCCTCTCACTCTCACCTTCTCTCTTTCTCTCACCTTCTCTCTCTTTCTCGTACCCTCTTTCTCGTCTCTTTCCTAAACCCCCCATCTCTCTCTCTCTCTTCCTCTCTCTCTCTCTCTCTCTCTCTCTCTCTCTCTCTCTCTCATCTCTCTCTCTCTCTCCTCTCTCTCTCTCTCTCTCTCTCTCTCTCTCTCTCTCTCTCTCTCTCTCTCTCTCTCTCTCTCTCTCTCTCTCTCTCTCTCTCTCTCTCTCTCTCTCTCTCTCTCTCTCTCTCTCTCTCTCTCTCTCTCTCTCTCTCTCTCTCTCTCTCTCTCTCTCTCTCTTCGTCCATTAAATTCCATGCTTTTCATTTGCATTGATGTTTTTGTTTGTTTCAGATGTGCCATAAACATGGTGTGATGCATAGAGATCTCAAGTCGGAGAATTTTTTGTTTGCAAATAAGAAGGAAACCACAGCTTTGAAAGCTATAGATTTTGGTTTGTCGGTGTTTTTTCAACCAGGTAAGGATTCTGGTTGGTGATTAAGTCTGCAATGTTGCTTGGTTTGTGTCATGGGTTTTCTTATTTTTATTTACCCGTTTCTTTCTGTTTATGCAGATTAAGCCGTCAACATGGACCACAGATCGAGCATGATGATTGATGAAGCTTTCACTCATGGTCATCCTCAAAGGTTCTACCTTTTTGAATATCTACTGTAGTTTTATAATTTGTATCAATTATATGTTCTGTTCTGTTTAAAATTTTTACTGTTAATTCTATGCACTAGCTAATATGAATACGCACGCCACCTGTTCGATTAATTGCATCACTCATGTTTTGCCATGAACTTCTGTATTTGATGACTTTAGTCTTAATTCATTTATAGTTTTTGTATGGATCTTCAGGATTTCCTTATTCGTGCGAGTCTTCAAACTTTACACACAAGCTTTGAGAGTTGTTGGTCGAGCAATAATGTGTTTTCCCTCTTACTTGAACTTCCGACAATAATAACAAGGTATGCTAAGTTATTTCAACTGCAAATGGTTATAACATTCAAGAGTTCTAGTTTTGGATTAGATTGATCAGTTGTCATTACTGTTATATATATTTTGTATTTGTATATGTCATTGTTGAATTGTTTGGCTAAATAGAAATCTCCTAATCCTATTCCATTTTTATAGTTACAATGTATTTGAATTGCACCTTACAATGTTTTCTTAAAGATGATTTGACATCCAAGGCTACAATGCATAACTTTAAGATGATTTTTTATGGAGCAACATTTGTAAGGGCTGGAGATCATCCTGAAATTTTAGTTGGTAAGCTATTATCAGTTTCTTTTGGTGAATCGTTAGTAGATGTTTAATTTTCCTTCATTTAATTTTGTTTATTGATTCATTCTTAGATGTGATTGAAGGAGTTAATGAAGTAATTCAAGTTCAATTGAATGGTGCAGATAGCAAGAACAAATTTGTTTTTACAATGTCAGACATTAGGTAATACTGAATTAAAATGTATAGTTTTTGTTTCTATCATTATGTATGTGTTACGTTTTATTATGATTATTAATCTCAATCAAACATTATCTGCAATCAAACATTATCTGCAATGTTGAATCTCAGTGCTTTTGTCATTCAGTGTACATTATTAGGTGATCTTGCATCCAAATTCTGCAATTTCTACAACAATAACAAATCAAAAAAACATGTTATTGTGTTGTTGCAGAATGCAAGAATTAAAGGAGTAAAAGGTAATTATATTCGTGTTTTTTATGTGGTTTTGTTCAACTGCTCTGACTAATCATACTTCTAATATACCTCAACTAAGCTATCCTATTTTACACATCTTTAGGAATTTTTCCATTGAATGTGTCAAATGCATGGAATGAGGAAAATTTGTAATTAATGATTTTAAGAGCATATACAATGGTGCAACCCATTTTTAGGTTCTTTGTGGGACCCACTCTTTTAAAGCAACTCATTCAATTTTCACTCCAATGGTGCAACTCTAAAGAATCCATATTGAGTCCCACCACTTTACTTAAAAAAATATTATTTATATTAAATTTATTTTATTTAAAATTATAATTTAAATATTTAAATTTTAATTAAAATGATAATTAAAATAATAAATAAAATTTAATATCAAATTATAGTTTTTATATTATAAAATTAATATTTTAATATAAGAACCATTGAAGAACCGTTGCATATTTAAGAACTTTTCCATCTTGAAAACAACAAATATGAGTGCCATGTTGGCAAACCCACTCTAAGAACTCCCATTGGAGTTGGTCTAACATTGATGAAATTAAAAAGTTCAAAGAAAGGTACATGCATCTTTTATTTATTCTGTATATTTTTTGGTCTGATATTCATTTGTGACTTATACTATGTCCAGTTTCAAAGAAGATGTACCTATGTTATCATGTTCTTCCTTACAAAATGATGTTACTTAAAACTCTCAATACTCCGACCATGATAAATTCATATAGAAGGCACAAGTAATGAGTGTTTCTGATATTCTCAATCTGCAATATGTAAGTGTATCATATTTTGTTAATTTGGTTCTATATTTTGATAACTAAATTTCTATACCCATTTAATATTAATTCCTATCTCTGGCTGCAATATATTATATCTTTAATAAATAGGAGACAACCATTGTGACTCTTGCTAAGTTGGAAAATTTTGAAGCTGGACAATCCGGGTGGTATTATCAAGGTTGTGACCAATGTATAAAAAGTGTGACACACAGAGATGCGAAGTTTATATGCTATGCTAACCATGAAACTCAGAAACCTGTGCCAAGGTGTTGTATATGTTTAAATCATTTTGCACTAACCATGTTAGTCTGTATTGATGGTTTATATCACATATTATTTATGTTATTTGTTGACATAGGTACAAACTTAAGGTTCATGTTGTCGACAGTAAACACAGAGCCAGATTTATCTTTTGGGACAGTGACTGGGCAAAGCTTATTGGAAAATCAGCCATTGAATTGAAGGCAGAGTTAGTTGAGGTATTTATATGTTAATGTTAAAATGGTCATAAGTTGAGCTATATAATCTAATCTTGTGTGGATGTGTTCATTTTTAGGTCGGTGAAGACGATCCACTTGAATTTCCCCATCCATTGGACTCAATGTTGGATAAGGAGTTAGTATACAGGGTTGTTTATCAGCCTAAGTATGGTAGATTATCTGTTGTTGGATTCAGAGAAGGTGAAAAGTCTATTAAAAAGTTAGCGAACCAATTTCCAACTGAAGAGGTGCTCTCATATTATTCACTAACCTATGTGTTCCTATAGATTTTCGATAATCTGATCATTTTTTTTTATCTTTCTTATTTTTTAGCTTACGTCCAAAGTAAACCTTGATGAACCTTTCACCCATGATGATGCTGCAGTTGACTATGTAATTTCATATATTTATCCTTACTTGTTGTATTATTTACTAATTTAATGAATGATAATAGTAAATTAATTTGTTACTTATTTAGTTTTGATTTTTCCACAAGAATCTATTTCAGCGTGTGCTGACTATGACCCTACTGGTGCTAATTTGACATTGACTCCGTACAAAAGATCTGCAGACAAGTTGCTATACAATATGGAGAACATTCAGTTGTCATCTACAAAGCTGTTGGAGGATGTCAAGAAGAAGAAATGAAGTTTTAGTATCATGGTTGAACAAAACTGCTAGATGTTTTTTTTAAAATTAAATTGTTAGTTTAAGATGTGTAGTTAGATTTGGTTGTGTTGGTGATCAACCTAAATAATCTTTGGTGTACAATGGCTTATCAATCTTCTTGTCTTGCCTTTGTTTTGTATTATGGTACACAACATTTGGATAGCCATTGTTATGAATTGAAAATTTGGAATTTTATGCTATATGAATTTCAGTTATATGAGTTTTAGATAATTTTATCTCTTGAATTACCTTTTGAGGATTCATGTCATACATAGACTATTACTCATTAATTAAGTTCAAATGTGAATTATAATTAATTTGCGATAAGGATTTGTCATAAGATTGGTTTCTCCATGCATATATGATAACACTTGAATAATTGACTGCATTCTTCATAACAAGAATTTTATGATAGGAGCACAACTAAACTATAGATATCTTATTTCTGCTAGATATACAAATATTACAATAGTGCATATGCTCAGGTTAAAACCATATATATCCTATCTGATGTGTATTTGGGAATTAATATTGCGTAAATAAATTTATAACAATGTCAGCTGAAAAAGGATGCATAATTACAAGGTTATGTTAGTCTATTTGTATAATAATGTACTAAATAAGTAATAAAAATTACAGTGTATGTCATGAGAAAATCAATTGCAAGATACATTGGGTTAAGGAATCCCCAAGACATATTTTCCATCCTTTAAAGCCTTCGTGATACTTTTCTCCCAGTACAAATTTGGTTCCAACTGAGCCACATTCACATTCTTCCGTTTTACGTTAGACTGTTTTCCTTCTCTATGTACTGCGTTCTCTTTAACTCTGTTTATTCAAGAAACCGTGCAACATTCATACCTGTGTTTGAAGGTTGTGGTTGTCTCACCTACCTAACCATTCCACCTATAATTTCCCTGATTTCTTGAGTTCATTGAAGAAATGCTGGAAGTAGATAAATATTGTCATTCCATTTAATCATAGTACTACATGTTATGTTACAAATAAACAATAAAAGTATGGTTTGAATATCTGAGTTTTGAACCATAAAACCTGCTAGACGAGGAAGAAGATATGGTAGATTGATCTTGGATTAAGCTTAACTTTATACTTTAAAAATCATAATTGTTACGGTGAGAATCGTGATACCAAGTTATTGATTAACTTGAATCTTTAATTCATTGAATTCACAACCGGACTATATCCAAAAAGGAAAGGTTTAAAGAAAGAAAAACCTATACAAGTGCAAAACAAAAAGAAAGGCCTAAAGCTAAGCAAAGATAAATATAAAGGTTCCGGGGTTGGTTATGCCCAGGGTAGGTATTTCACATACTAAACATCTGTAGCACTCTACAGGAACCTGTTGTTAATATTTGTGTTTGCTAAAGTTTGCTTGCTAAAGGGAAAGTGCTAAGGGTAAAGATATAAAGTATAAAGTATGTACAAAGTTTGCTCGCCAAGAAATCGCATCTCGTGCCTACGTATCCTGACGAGGATGGAATCAGAGCAACCGTAATTCCCCTATCTAGGGGTGAGGAACTCTTGACTGTGGTCAAGGTTCCAGGGGGATGTAAGCATTCATAGGGAAGTACTTACACGGAGTGCGGCGACTCCCGAATCTACGTTGAGATTGTTATGATAAAGGATGTCCACGACAGAACGCTAAACATGAGTACGGTGACTCAGATTCTAAGGCTAAGATAAAAGGTAAAGGTTGTCATACATAAACCAACAATGTCACAACAATGTAAGCAAAAGGTTCAAAAACCTCATAGGGATAATCAACAGTTTTTAAAGGTGAACCACTTAGATGCGTACAAACAAAGTTAAATTTTAAACTTAAAATGCACAAGGAAGACAACAAGACAAGTTCATGTCATCTTCAAATGAAACTCAAAGAAGAATAAAATCAAAGTTTTGAAAATGACGGAATGAGAGGTAGGGGGTGAAAACCCTAAAATGAAATACAACTTTCTTTAACGTAAAGTGTTTCTAAAAATGAGAGTTTAGAATTCTTTAAACATTTTATGAAAGTATGCAATAAAATAAAATTTTAGCAAAAAGAATCACCAAAAAATGATTAAAAATAAAGAAGTTATGGTAAATTGAAAATTTAAATGAAAATAAAATTAAATAACTCATGTGCTAAAAATAAAGAAAGTGCCTCACCCAAGACCTTCGGGTCATGGGCTTAAAACAAGGCCAATTTATCTATTTCAAACATATGAAATTGGTTGGAAAAAGAAGAAGAAATAATAAAAACATGAAAAAATCATAAAAAAGTGTAAAAACTGCCTTCGCTGAGGGTCGAGCTCGCGTCACAAGGCATGACAAAGTTCTTAAAGGCAAGGCAATAACTACTAAGGTGGCAATACATCCGTTGTATCAAGTCACCCCATATGCATATATACCAAAAGGGGTGTGTAGGCTGGGCAAATTCAAGGCCAAAACTATGTGAAGAAAATCAAAACGGTTTCGACACAACTCTTTCAATTCTCCACCAAAATTGATAAAATTTGAGTCAAACTTGCTTGATTTTTCAAGAGGAACAAAATGGTATTGTCCATTTTTTGAAATGATGACCACATAATAAAATTCGAATGGTCATGCAAGGTGAGATTTTTGAGATGCATTTGGGACCAAAAGGGGCGTGTAGGCTGGGCAAATTCAAGGCCAAAACTATGTGAAGAAAATCAAAACGGTTTCGACACAACTCTTTCAATTCTTCACCAAAATTGATAAAATTTGAGTCAAACTTGCTTGATTTTTCAAGAGGAACAAAATGTTATTGTCCATTTTTTGAAACGATGACCACATAATAAAATTCGAATGGTCATGCAAGATGAGATTTTTGAGATGCATTTGGGATCAAAGTTTACAAACTGATACGATTTAAAACAAAGTGATGCTCTGAGCAAATTCCAAACATGCTATGGAATGAACTTCAACAGAAAGTTTGATCAAAAAACAAATAGAATGAGAAATTGGCATATGAGTTATTAGTTGGTGAGATTGTGTTTTTCAAAACCAACCTTGTGTCCAAACAAAGTTGAAACCAAAGATTCAAAACCAAACTACAACTGGTTGTTAAGAAATGTGGTTGGGCCTAATTCAACCCTACAAAACAGGTTGGTAGAGTGAGTATTACCCCCACTTATAAACACATGTTCATGCCATATATTGTCCGATGTGGGACTCTTAACACACCCACTCACGCTCAGGACTTGACAACTGAAGCGTGGAAATAAATGGTGGGTGGCCTGATAGCGGAAACCATAGAAGGTGACCCACCGGATCTTAAACCAGGCTCTGATACCATGTTAAGAAATGTGGTTGGGCCTAATTCAACCCTACAAAACCGGTTGGTAGAGTGAGGATTACCCCAACTTATAAACACATGTTCATTCCATATATTGATTTTATAGTAAATAGTAATGCTTCCACTTTTTAATATTAAAACTATATATGACCACTTCAGCTGTTATTATACAAGAATATGATTCAACCAATATGATGTTTTCTACTTGTAGGATTTTAGCACATACATGATACCTATTGCTTAATCCCTTTTGTTCACACTTCAGTATTTAGACTCTTACATGTTGTATCATGTATACCGAACACCATGAGTTAGTGAAGCTGCAGAATTATGTGAATTTTAAGTTCTTGAATGTAGTTAACCTTTCAAGCTTCATAAAGCATTCCAACTTCCATCCGTTGCTTTAATGAAACTCCTAGAGCAGGCAGGCCAGATCTACAGTTACTGTGCATGACTTCGTAAAAAGCAAGCATGATTTTATCAAACCAGCCACAGTTCAAGCCGATATAAAATCTTGTCTTTTCGCGAACATGAACAACACCAGCAAGTCGCACTTCTTCTAAGCTGGAGACCTCTTCAATCTTTTGAGAATCAGATAAAAGATTGTCGGGGCAATTCTGTATATGTATTTTCAAATTATTTATGACTTGATCTACAAAATTAGATCCTTCCGTGTTTAGAGCATCTGCATAACCATACTGAATAACACAGCAATATACTCCTTCAAGATTTGATTTTTTGATGACAATCCTCTCATGTGGAGCAACCTTGGGGACTAGTAAATATTGAAGAGTTGTAAATACTGCAACCTTATGAAGGGATTTCATGTTCTTTATGTAGTGTCCAAGAATAGGAGTTAGTCCATCTTGAATGTTAGAATAGAAAAAGCATAGCCCGGGAACCCTTTGAACACTGCAGTCAGCCAAAAGATATTCAAGTCTCTCAAAAGTTATCTTGTGGGTTAACTCGTCATCTATCTTTCTCTGTCTACCATAAAACCAACCGAACATGATGAAGGCGAGGATTAGAGATATGGCAAAAGGAATCCATCCATCTTCAGCAAATTTAGTGAAAATTGCACTGACATAAACACCTTCCATGACAAAAAACACACAGAAGTACATGGAAACCAGCACCACATGAGTTCTCCATATCATAATCATGACTAGTGTAAGTAATATAGTGGTGATAAGCATCACCAGGCTCACGACAACACCGAAAGCATTTCCAATATCTTTTCCATCTCCAAATATAAGTGTGACAGCAACACAAAGGATCATAAGGATGTAGTTCACTTCAGGGGAGTAAACTTCTCCTTCATTATTAGGAGATGTGTGTACAATCTTCACTCGAGGAAAATAATCGAGTATTACAGATTGCTTGATCACAGAAAAGGTGGCTGATATCAATGACTGGCTAGCAACAATTGCAGCCAATGTTGCAATGATAAAGATAGGCCAGTAAACTGGAGTTGGTATAAATTTGTAAAAGCCATCATTATGATCATTGGGATTTTTAATCAGGTATGCTGTCTGCCCCGCATAAGTCAGAACTAAAGATGGATAGATTGTGAATATGAAAGCTATCTGAATGGACCGCGGATTGAAATGACCAAGATCAGCAAACATTGCCTCAGAACCTGTAATGCAAAGGACAGTACCACCAAGTAAAAGCCACCCAGATTTTCCATTCCTCAAAAAGAACTGGACAATGTAGTGCGGAGATAAAGCCTTGAATATAGTTGGATAGTTGTGTATGATGCTGTAAATTCCCACAAGTGGAGTACAGAGGGTCCATGCACCCATTATTGGAGAAAAGAGGAAACTGACACGGGATGTACCGAATTTTTGCAACAAGAACAGAAAGATCAAGACAACTGCAGAGAGTGTTTCTACCCATGTTTTGGTAAAAGAAGGAAAAGGCGCTCTAACTCCATCCATTGCAGACAAGACTGAAATTGCAGGTGTGAGTATACCATCACCAATAAGCATACAAGTACCCAACATAGCAATGAAAAGCAAAAGCCTTCTCGCAACGAGGCTAGTTTCGAACAACTTAGCAAGCCAAGTACGCGATTCAGTAACCTTAGGTGAGGTCAAACCAACTTGTTTAGAAGGCAAGATCCCAATATTGAAATGCCGGCAAAGTAACGAATACAGAGCAAATGTCTCTCCTTCGCCGTGATCATCTGCTTTGATGGCGATGTTAGCATACTTAACAAGAGCAATGAGAGTGAGAGTCCAGAACATGATACTGTAAATTCCCAAATAGTCCTGTTCAGTTGGAGAATTGAGAGGCATTGAAGGGTAAACGTAAAGCGGTGAAGTAACAAGACCACCGAAAACGACGCCTAGAGTCTTGTATGCAAGGACGATATTGCCCTTTTCCCCCTTCCCCTATTCTTGAATACATGCATGAGAATCGGGAATGTTGAGGACGACGTCGTCGGAGGAAGGAAGAGGGAGAGTATGATCATCCATGGAGCCACACTCCGAAAACTAAACGAAAACTATAAAAAAACTAAACTAATTAGGCCCAACCACATTTCTTAACACTGGTCACACATACCAACCAAAAGCCAACTGAACTAGGAAGTGATTCATGATATAGACTGATTCAAACAGCTGAACTGAGATTGGATGAAAGGTTAAGTTGGCAAACCTCAACATCAACAAATTTAATCAATCAGACTTTAAAAACCAAAGTTACAAAGATGAACAACATTTTAAACAAACATGAATATGCCAATAATGTGCTGCTAAAACTGAAGCAAACATACTCTGATATAATTATGCTAACCAGCCCACAAATATATTGATAAACAAATATGAATTAGCCTACTTAAACCACCAACATCCTTGGCAGAGACAAAGCAAAATCCAGCCATGCTGATGCTCTAAAAGACTTGTTAATATGCACTTGCAACTTGAAAACAGTGTGTAAAATAAAACTGATAGTGACTGTGGTGAGCCTTAACTTGACAAAGTTAAATCACTTAAAACAAAGTCCAAGACTCCAAACACAAAGGCAAACCTGATGTCAATGGAAACTGGCGGATTCAATGCATCAACAAATTCACTAACAGCTTGACAACTAGTTATGAACATATGCAAAAAGTTTCTCAACCCAACATCTTAACCTATGTGCAATGAGTTTCAAGCTATATGAATTTGAAAAGCCAAAGGAAGCTCCAGAGATGAAATCAGGTTGACAAACTCTCCAGCAAGTGGCAGATGGTGAGCATTGATAGTTGAGAAAAACATAAGTGCAAGCAGTGAATTGTGTACAAGTTGGACAGTTGACTCCAACATGGAAAACAACAACCAGTTCTTGGTATTTCATCCATTGATGAATTCCAAACATGGTGTTTTGACAAGTATGTAATCATAGAAAAATCAAAGCTCAGATCAAAAACAAATGGTTTGAAGAAAAATAAGCTTTATCATTGCAATATGCAAGAAATAACCAATGACAGTTCCAAGTTTGTAGTATTGACAGTTATTGCTTTGGTATTTCAATCAATGTTGATGAATTCCAATCAGAGCAGCTCATAGCAAGATTTATCAAGCAAGTGTGTCATGTAAACAGTGAAATCAACAATTTGATATGGTTAGAAAAAAAAGGTTATTAAGTTGCAAATCATTGAAATGCCTTTAGAGGATTAGGTAGTATCAATGCACAATTAATATGAGGCTTTCTATGACAATAAAATGCAAGATAAAGGACTGGCAGTAGCAAAACACACCAAGATTAGCAAACCAGACACAACAACTAGACTGAAGCTACTAAACCAACAGCTGATCCTCAACAGGCCCTTGACTCAGTGGCGGAGCCAGAAACGTTTTGAAACCTGGGCAAAAATTTAAAGACCGCAAATTCACATAGGTGGCATGACTTGTACTTCTTGTTCCTCCAACATTGAATCAGCTCTTCAATCCCTTCCTGGTGTGCAAATAGCACAAGTAGCCTTAGCAACAGAAGAAGCAGAAATCTATTACAACCCAAACCTCATAAGCTACAATCAAATAATAGAAGCTATTTCAGACACAGGTTTTAAACCAATATTAATAAGCAAAGGAGAACACATTAGCAAAATTGAACTTCAAATTGGTGGCATAAAAAATGAACAATCAATGAATATTATTTAACATTCTCTTAGATCACTCCAAGGTGTTGAAACCATAGACACATATCAAGATATTCATAGAGTTACCTTAACTTATAAACCTTATGTAACTGGACCAAGAACCTTTATTGAAGCCATTGAGTCAACAGGATCAGGGTGTTTTAGAGCCACAATATTTTCAAATGATGGAGGAAGTAAAACACATATGCGAGACAAAATTAATCGACACTTCAAGTTATTAATATGGAGTTTGGCTTTTACTATTCCTGTTTTTTTTTTTATATCTATGGTTCTTATGTATATACCTGGGATTAAACATGTTTTAGAAATCAAAATTGTTAATATGCTGAACATTGGATTGCTTTTAAAGTGGGAATTTTCGACACCGGTACAGTTCATCATATGAAGAAGATTCTATGTTGGTGCTTATAAAGCTTTGAGAAAAGGTTATGCAAATATGGATGTATTGATAGCTTTGGGAACAAATGCAGCTTATTTTTATTCTGTCATGTGAATGAGAGTATGATAACTGGCGAGGCAAAGCCTGTTGCTAAGATGAAAGGTGAAATGGTGATTGGCGCCGGCGGTACCGTGAATGAGAATGGTGTTTTGCATGTTAAGGTGACAAGAGTTGGATCAGAAAGTGCACTTTCTCACATTGTTAGACTTGTTGAGTCTGCTCAAATGGCTAAAGCTTCTGTTCAGAAATTTGCAGACCAGATCTCCAAATACTTTGTTCCTATAGTAAGTCTCAACTACTAGTAGAAATTAAATATCATTGTTGTTCCTTTTTATAAGAGACTAATTGTGTGTTTGAAAACTCGATGAATTGCTAATACCTAAAGTTTAGTTGCCATCTCAGGTGATTTTCTGAAGCCAATAGTAATTTATCGAACACATGATTCGTAAGAAACAGAAATGAAAAAGGAAAAGAAACTTGGTTGAGACAATTTACCGAACACTTAGTGTGCAAGTTGCAAAACGGTGGAAACGACAACAATTTGATACCGATTCGTAAACCACAACCTGCAACAACAACAATCATCAACAACAATAATAATTCAACATCATGAAATGAAAGAATTGAAAAAAATAGAGAAACTTATGAGTAAGTGAATCTTAAATAAAATGAGATTGAGGGAACGAAATGAATATTGAAATGAAAATGCAACTGGAAAAGGTAAACTGGAAAATGTTGTCGGCGGTTGAGCTCGGGCAACTGCCCTACCTGGCCAGGCGCTGGCTCCGCCTATGCCTTGACTCAAACACTGAATTTTAGGGCCCCTGATGCTGACAAGCCAATCATGGCAGATCCTCAAACACATACATCTCATGCTTTAAAACAGTTGACAGTGGCACCACATGAAGGTCATGTTCACAAACAACAATACCAACACACAAACTGAACACATCCCACCATCATGTACCAATCTATCAATTCAAGTGATTTGCTCCAAATGAGATTTTATAAACTCATGGTATCAAACACACATAATTCTTGGCATACAAGGCACCAATAACTTAACAGTATAGTATAAGGTAACCACAAACTGCTAGTCACCATCCAAGACTTAGCTCACAGACTGTTAAAACTCCAAACTAAACAACCTACACCTCATAGCCACAACTGCAATAATTGGTTATAACCCTCCTCAGATGAAAATCCAAGCAAAACATACCCTCTAAAAGAGAGGCAACAAACATGAGTTGACCAAACTCAGTCCTTCAAGAATAGTCCAATGACCACAGTCATAACTTCAAACATGGCCAAAGCAAAAATTAACTGATTCAACACAGCATGATGTTACTAAATCCTAAATCCAACAAGGAGGCCACAACTAGACCTAAACAAGCTCTACAAATCTGTTATCATAAAGTTAAACCAAGGATGAAGTAGTCCAGTATAAAGTGTTATAACTTAAGTACATCAATGTGAGATGGCAGGTCCAACTTCATACAAAACCTAACAGCATCCCTTGAGCAAAGAACTACAATGACAGTTCAATAAGCAATTTCTACTTATGCTAGATAGATCCAAGTGGGAACAAGGTTAAGTCTCTAATGAGAAATATCAGACATGGCAATGTCTAACATTAAGCCACTAATACCTAGAACTCTCATGTTGATATTTGCCAGATTTTAAAGTTAAAACAACTTTGATGCACTTAACATAACAATGCCAAAACATAGACTCACCAAGTACTCATCACTCTACTTTCACAAAAGTAATAACATACACACACTTCCAATAACAGCCTTGCAACTAATGATAGTTCATAATGCAAGCTCTGACTATGCTAGATAGATCCAAGTATGCACTAAATGAGAGTTCACAAATGACCATGCTGGCTTGAACCGACTAAACCTAAATCTTGACAGTTTAGCACACACCAAGATTAATGTAAGTTTGTTACGAGAGCTCACGTATATAAATCTTCCTCTCATTTTCAAGGAGTTTTCTATATCATAATATTGTATCATAAGCCTTTTGGATCCAACCATTTTCTTCTTTGTTGTAGTTGCTTCCATCAATGCCTTGCTTCTCTTGTTGATCCATAGTTGGAACAAATTAATCATTATTTTGTTCATCCAAGTAATGAACCTTCTTCAGATAAGGTTACATCTCTTCTCAATAGTTTCAATTATCATTCATGGGCGTGATCAATGCGTCGAACTCTTGGTGCTAAGATAAAATTGGAATTCATCATCGATTTTATTTCAGTTTCAGGTGATCAATTTGATCCTACTTTCCATACTTGATACAAATGCAATATGTTGATTCATTCTTGGATAGTCAATTTAGTTTCTGAATCGATTTCTTTGAAAAACACCATAGATGTGTTGAGTGATTTAAAAGAAAGGTTCTTTGAAAGAGATCTTGTATGTGTTTCTGAATTACAATAAGAAATTTTTGATATAAAGCAAGATTCAAAGTTTGTCATAAATTCCAAGTTGTCGCGTTCAATGCTTTTGTGAAGCCACGAGGAAAGTGAGAAATAATCACAGTTTGTATATGTTATTAGATTTCTCACAAGTTTGAATGAAAATTTTGCAGTGGTCAAATCACAAATTCTATTAATGGATCCATTACCAACAATGAACATGATTTTTCTATGGTTTTACAACATGAAAGAAACAATAATTTTTTCCATTACCAACAATGAGAGTTCACAAATGACCATGCTGGCTTGAACCAACTAACAGCCTTGCAACTAATGATAGTTAATAAAGGACTGGCAGTAGCAAAATACACCAAGATTAGCAAACCAGACACAACAACTAGACTGAAGCTACTAAACCAACAGCTGATCCTCAACAGGCCCTTGACTCAAACACTGAATTTTAAGGCCCCTGAATTTTATATGTGATCTATATATAAATCGAATACATAGATTATTTAATAAATTTAAAAAGATGAAATTTACTTTTAATATGAAATAGAAGTAACTTACCAATTAAAACTAATAAACCGTGGAAACGCACAAATCTTCCCAGTTCGACCGGTCCAACTGACCGGTTCGATTCAGTTTTTAAAACACTGACACTACCACTATTTTATATTTATTATGAGTTTTATATTTGTTATGAAAACTTAATATTTCTTGCTGCTATTTTCAAATATTTTCTCACAACTTGTATGCAATTAGTTAGTGTAAATTTAGTTTTTATGTTCAATAAGAGTTCTCTTGAGGTCTCTTAAGTCTTAGCTTTTCTTAAGTCTAGGCATGATGTTTAGATTTTGGGTGATAGATCATTAGCATTTGAGTACTTTGATTAAGTTATGCTCAGCACTGCTCTTATGCTTGATACTTGCTGTTCGAGTTTTGGTTCAGATTAATTCATGCCTTATTGTGCCAACTTAATGCATATGTCCATGTCTTGTATGTGCCTACTGTTTTAAATAGGTCTTGTTTGTGCCTATGTCCTATGCTTGGTGTGGATCTGTAACATTCTGTTTTGCCCTTTCAACTCAAGAACCAATTTTGCAACTCACACACCACTTTCAATTCTAGCATAATTTGGATGTATCCTTCTGTTCAAACTTTTCATATACCATGTTTAGAATGTGTGCACATCATCTATTTGACCCAAGCTTGATAGGATTGTACTCACACTTTGAAAACGCATCGCAAACACAATTTCATCATTTTTGTAACTCATATGCCATTTTCTCATTCCAAGTGTTTTTGATCAAAATTTCTGTTGAAATTCATTCCATGTCATGTTTAGAATTTGCTCAGAGCCTCACCTTGTTTTAAAATGCTTCAGCTTGCAACTTTGAACTCAAATTGCATTTCAAAGTTTCATTATGCATAAGCCATCGTTTTTTTTACTGTGTGCATAATTTGAAAAAATGGACAGCACCATCTTGATCCTTGTGAAATTTCAAGTGAGTTAGAATTTTGTTTCATCAAATTTGGATAAGAATTGAGGAGGTTGTGATCAAATCGTTTTTTGGAAGTTTTCACTTGAATCTTGCCTAGCACAGCTCAGAATGTACGCGTGCATTTTGTATATGTAGAACTGGGGTGGCTTGATACGGATGTATCGCCACCCCACTGGTAAGAACCTCACTCTCAAGACTTTGTCTAACCTTGTGATCCCCTGTTCGAGCCCTGCTGGGTGTTTTTTTTTCTTTTTCTTTTTTTTTTTTAATGTTTTTCAGTGTTTTAATATTTTATTTACATCGAAGGCAAAACGTGAGATGTCAAAACCCCTTGTGCCTTAGTTTAGGGTTTAAGCAGCCAAATCGAAACAGCTTCAATTCTTTCTCGCAAAGAACCCATCCAGTTTTTGCTTCGCTTAACAATGGCAACCCAAAACAACAACGAATCGGAGCATGACCCGAACCCTGTTGTGGCGGAGACACCGGAACCGGAGGCTGAAAATATTGATACTTTGGACGATGAAGTTCCTATTGAGAAGATCGTGGAAAAGATCACGTTAGCGGGTGACCCTTCTTCAGTTGAAGTGAACGGGAATGAAGATAAGGATAACAGTGATGATGAAGATGAAAGCGAAAGCGAAAGCGATAGTGAGAGCGAAAGTTCAGAGTATGAGGCTTCATCATCATCATCATCATCCTCATCATCTGGCAGTGATGAAGAAGGGGAGATAAGGGATTCTGATGCTGAAAAGATGGTTAGTTGGAGTGAGGCTGGTGGTGATTTTGATGATGATGATGAAGTTGTTGTAGAACCAATTAGGTCAAAGAATGAGATTCGGGTATTTCTTTTTTTATTTTTATTTAAAAGTTTTAATTATAAAATTGATATTTTCTAAATTGATTGCATAGTGCTTCATTGATAACTATCTGTTTTTCTTCATCAATTATTAAGTTTTGTGATTCAATATTAAACTTTTATCACCAAAGCATGTTAGCTCGAAGTTCCAAAGATTTATATTCATGTTATCCAGAAAGATTTATGTAACTGCAGTTTGGTTTGGTTTGTTATTGGGTAACTGTTTTGTACTAATTTTGGAAGTCTAGGATTTGTCCTATTTGACGTGTTACTTTGAAGGTAGCTTTGGTTGACGTTTATTGTGATGCTGGACTTTGAAAATCTCTTGGTGCTTACTGTGATGCACAGCCTCATGGTGAAGAATTTCTTTTTATTGAACAATGTGAATTAATTTGACTAACTCATCGGTGTTGAATTTGCAGAATTTGCCACCAGTTCCTACCGTGCATGTGACTTTGGAACCACACCATGAAATGCTACCTGTTGGAGTTGTTATGTCGGTAAGCTCACAGTAATGTCATCAGTTACTAGAGGAGCAGAATAGACAGTTCTAGTCTTGGTTGTATGTTCTGTTTCTCTGGTTGATTGGGGGAAACCCTTATCCTTGTGAATCATGTGTTTGTTATTAGATAATTTGATAATAACATGAATAGGTATAATACATTAGAAGGGGTACCAATACCAATTATTGTTAGATTCAACTTAATCAATTTTCTTATTTGACAGACTCTTGGGGCTAAAGTCATTGTCGAAGGAGTGGAGAAGCACGAACCTCTTAATGAGGGTTCCATTCTCTGGCTGACTGAAAGCCGCAATCCGTTAGGTTTAGTGGATGAAATATTTGGACCAGTCAAAAACCCATATTATGTTGTGAGATACAATTCTGAAAATGACATCCCTGCGGGGATCCAAGGGGGAACAACTTTGGTCTCATGTGTTCCAGAATTTGCTGATCGTGCGCTTAATAATAAGGATCTTTATAGGAAAGGCTATGATGCATCTGGTCCAAATGATGAAGAGGTGTCTGATGAAGTAGAGTTTTCGGATGATGAGAAAGAAGCTGAATACAGGAAAATGCAGAGAATGACAAAGAGAGGGAATAGTGATCAAAATCCTGGCAAGAGGAGAAACAATAAAAATAAGTTTTCATTGAAAGGGAAGGTGCCACCTACTCTCCCTAATGCATCTGCAGCAGCACAGCATGTGTTACATACCGCCCCTAATGCACCTGCAGTAGCACCATTGGTTAATCATGGAAACCGTTCTTCATTTTTTGGCACTGGACAAGGTGGAACTACCACAGTTTCTCCATTTCAACCTTTAAATGCAGGTCCTAACTTTGCCGCAAACGCAACGTGGGCAAATCAGACAACATTTCCTCAGCAGTCGCAGCTTTCCCTGCTTCCAAATGCATTTCCTACAAATGCCATGTCATATTATCCACAAAATACACAATTTTCTCATCAGTTTCCTGTGCCAGGAGGTCCATTTCAACAGCAACTGAATCCCAGTCACATAAATCATTTCCCAACTATGATGCCTGGGTTGCAGCCCAATATATATCCACAACAACCCATGCATGCACCGGGGTTTGTGGGTCAAAACCAAATGCCATTTGATTTGAGCTCCCCCTTCCAACAGAATCAGCCACGGCCTATCTTTCAAGCGCAACAGGTTTCCTTCCAGCAGAATCAGCCACAACCTATTTTTCAAGCGCAGCAGGGTTTCCCACCCACTGAATTGCAATCTAGTTCTATTTCTGGTAACCCCTCTCAATTTCATCCAGGTTCGTCAGCTAGTCGAGGGAGACCAACTTTCCATGCCGCCGGAAGGAAAGGGTGGCGGCCTGCTAGGTGACGTTTAAATGATTGGTCGGGTTGAGCCATTCTGCAGGGATTGTGCTTCCACATTTTCCTGCAGCCTCTTGAATTATGAAAGGAATTCATGGGATTCTAAAAGGGATGAGTGGAGTTCCTGATACCACGCGGAGGCTGCTGAAATGGTTCAAAGCTCCCTTATCAAAAGCATAAAGCTAAGTATGCTTAGGAGTCACAAGTTTGGCTTAACTCTTTTATAAAGCGAGGGCAATACATTGTAGGATATGTGTGGGATTATAACTTATGATTGTAAAATTAGCTGATAGATCATAGTTAAGTTGATAAGCACGTAACACAAACCACAACGAGTATGTTTGTTTTAGATTTTGATATTGATTTTGAATGAAGGTTTTGTGTTGAGGAATGATGTTTTAGTAGTGAATTTTAATGGCTAATTTTATTTGAAGAGTAATGGTCTAAGTGTGAATACTAATATGTTTTTCTGAATTTAAAATAACTCTTATAATTAATTTTAAGTGTGATTTCATCTGGTTAAATAATATCTGTTAGAAATTGCAAGGCAAGGTGATTAACTTATAAGAATTTCTTACCCACCATGTACATTTTCAAAAATGTCTCCTGCTTTCGGAGATGTATAGACGTACATTTTTTTCAGTTTTTATTTTTATTTTATTCCGTAGATGCTTGCAAGGTAATTAACATATGAGAGTTTCTTACCCACCATATGCGTTTTCAAAAATGCCTCCTGCTTTCGGAGATGTATAGACGTACATTTTTTCAGTTTTTATTTTTATTTTATTCCGTAGATGCTTGCAAGGTAATTAACATATGAGAATTTCTTACCCACCATATGCGTTTTCAAAAATGCCTCCTGCTTTCGGAGATGTATAGACGTACATTTTTTCAGTTTTTTATAACACGAACCATAGAAAGCAAAACGACATCGTATGAGAAGTCAAAACCCCTTGTGCCTTAGTTTAGGGTTTAAGCAGCTAAATCGAAACAGCTTCAATTCTCTCGCAAAGAACCCATCCAGTTTTTGCTTCGCTTAACAATAAAGATCTATTCGTCCCTCTCACATTTCAGACCTAAAAATACTTTCTTCTGTCTTGTCTGATTTCAAACAAAGAAGAAGATTGAGATCTACTTGTGGGTCCTGGTTTCGGTTTCAAACAAAGAGTTTCTGGTTACTGTGAACAAAGTAATATTCACTCATCTCAAGGTACCGTCAAAGAATCTTTGCACTGAATTTTTGTTTACTGGATTTTGTTGTTGATATTTATTTTTGAAAACAAGGAAATTTGATATTGAAAAAGCAAAGCATGTGTGAAAAAATACTTGAAAAGAAGGGTCTCAAACTCCCTACAATATTGGAGTGGGGCTTGGGAAGAAGAAAACAAATGAATCTGAGAAGAAGAAAACAAATGAATCTGAGCATTTTGTTTGGAAACTAGGTATGAAAAAAATACTGCATTAGATTTTGATTCATATATTAGAGACACATTGAATTGTGTTTTTATTTTCTAATTTTACCTGGATGTATTTTTATTTCTGCTTTAGCTGTTCATATGATAAGGGTCATCACAAGATGTGGATGACACGGTAGTTGAAAGTCTAAGCTAAAACAATCGTTACGGGATTCGTTTAGTGATTTTTCAGGTACTACTGTGACTACTGCGATACCTATTTGACCCACGACTCTGTAAGTTTTTTCCCTCACCAATCACCAATAATGTTGCCTTTCACTTTGATTTCAATCTAGCATTTCTATAGGATAATTGCTTATTCATTCATTTATGCTCATAATCAACAATATTAGTTTCTTCTGATAAATGATACTTTCTTATTTTTCTGAAGAAGCGTATGGTTTTCATTGTAAGCGACAGATGGACAATGCAAATGTTGCTAACTTTGTGTAATGTTGCAGCCATCTGTTAGAAAGCAGCATAACTTCGGTTATAAACACAATGAGAGTGATATAGTAGTACCTGAAGTGATAATCGCTGCAGCTCCCTCTGTTGGTGGACTGTTTGATTCATTAACTGGGTAGTATAGGCATATCATCCCGGGCCAAACCTGTATCTCCACAAGTTGCTTCTTCTTCTCCTATGGGAACAGCTAGCCAAGGATCTGTCACAGCAGATACTCCGAAAATGGGGTCTAGGCCTTTAGACAAAGATGCACTCAGAACATTTATCAGTAGTTCAATGCCCTTTGGTTGGTACCTTTTTTATGGTATTCCTCATCTCATATTTTTGTTGTTGTTTTACAAGTTAAGCTGGAAATTACCTGTTGCTTGCAAATTTATTTTGTCAGTGTAAATTTTATATACAGGTACGCCCTTGGACCTTAATTATTCCAATATTTTTACGATCAAGGCAAATGGATTTTCTGCTTCAGATTTGGCCCCTACAGAGCAGAAGCAACCAGCATGGAAGCCATATCTTTTCAAAGGAAAGCAGAGAATGCTGTTTACGACTCATGAGATTGTTCATGCGGCTCTCTGTGACAGAGATGAGATTCCGGACAATATATCAGTTTCTGGTCAAATTAACTGTAGAGCTGATCTGGAAGGGTTGCCAGATGTATCGTTTCCCTTAACCGGATTAAACACAGCAAACCTTGAGGTTTCATCATACCATCCTTGTGCTCAAGTTTCAGACCAAGGTCCAGATAAGCAGGGGGTGGTGTTTTCTCCGCCATTAGGTAATTTTGTGTTGATGCGATATCAATCAACTTGTGCTCTTGGACCTCCGGTAAAGGGATTCTATCAGTTGTCGATGGTTTCTGAGGATAAAGGTGCATTTCTATTTAAGTTACGTCTAATGGAAGGTTATAAATCTCCTTTGACAATGGAGTTCTGTACTGTGACTATGCCCTTTCCTAGGAGGAAGGTTATTTCTTTGGACGGTACTCCTTCCATGGGAACAGTTTCAACTTCAGAGCACTCTGTCGAATGGAAAATCGTGACAAGTGGACGGGGACCGAGTGGAAAAAGTATTGAAGTGACATTCCCCGGAACAGTCAAGTTTGCACCATGGAAAAACGAAGTGGTGTCTTCCTCTGGGTCAGTCTTTGGAATGATTGTTGACGAGGATAGTGATAATGAGGCAGAAAATGCTAGCAACATGGTTAATGAAGAACATTTGATGGAGAAAATGAACAAGGATCTTCCTCCAGTTGATCTAGAGGAGCCGTTTTGCTGGCTAGCATACAATTATGCTAAAGTACACGCCTCCACATTTTTATATTATCTTTTAGTATTTTATGAACTTTTACACTTCTTTGTTAACTGAAGTGTCTTTGATTATTTTCTATTGTTTTACATTATTTAATTATGTCATTATAATTGTTATCTTTCCATGTGTAGTAATTACATATTTTGAATGCATGTTAAAGTTCCAATTCCGTTGCAAATAGACTTTCTTATATAGATATATACTTATCATACAGGTTTCATTCAAGATTGTTGGGGCATCAGTATCTGGAATTTCCATTGATTCGAAATCTGTAAGTCTTTTTCACTTTTGGCTGACACACTTATTTTGGACAGAGTTAATATCCATATAATTTTGTTGAAGTATCAGAAATTCACCATTATAGGAGTCATCATCCTTTTGCTGTCTGTCTGATAATATGTGTACTTTGCAGTTAAGCATCTACCCAGCTGTAAAAGCACCGGTCGAGTTTTCAACTCAGGTATTTGTTTGTTTTTGTGTCTGTGCAAGAACAATGATTCATATTTTGAGCAAACCTAATTTTTTTGCTCCTTCCAGTGTGAATAATGTATATTCATTGTCTTGTACTATTTCTTTGCCCAGGTTACTTCTGGGGACTATATTTTATGGAATACTCTTGGTAAGTGCCCATATGTTGCTACAGTGTAAAAATTGGATTGGCTCTGGAGAGGCATCTGAATCTGAATGGAGGTGGCACCATCAGATATTTATAGAAACTCTGATGATGTTTTTTAATTCTGAGTCATTAACCAGATTTGCTTGCTATAGTTTTTTAATTCGACAGATGGACAATGCAAATGTTGCTAACTTTGTGTAATGTTGCAGCCATCTGTTAGAAAGCAGCATAACTCCAGTTATAAACACAAGGTGCTGCGAAGTTTTGTGACTTTTGAAAATTATACTGCATTGCAATCTTGGTTGTATTTGTGAGATTTGTTTGATGTGTTTTGTGTTTTCAGGCTAATGTGAGGTCTTACTATCAGCAATTTGAAGAGCAACAAACCCAAAGTTTAATTGATCAACGGATCAAAGAACATCTCGGGCAAGCTGCCGCGTTTCAGCAGGTTGGCGGGCTTATAATCATCTGATGGTCAGAGGCCGAACCTTCCTCCTGTATTGCCGCCCCCGAGATTTCCCATTCCTGGAGGTCAACCATTAATGTCAGGGTTCAGACCTCTCATGCCTAGGCCACTACCTATTCCAGCATTTACAGTGAATCTTAAATCAGTTTTACAGGTATATGTCTTTGTTGCTGCTAATTAATCAATGATTTAACAGGGATACATATTCACTGTAGGCATAGAGATACATAATCTTTCTTCAATTGATTAGGATGATATTTTGTCCAAATTTGAAAGTTTGATCAATATCAAAGTTCGTCAGTGCGCTTTGTATGCTTTCCGTTATTTTCTTCTTCTTTGATATGTCAGTGATGGACATGGTTTAAAGTGAGTGTTTGTGATTGGTAATTGAACAGATGGGATCGATCTCGGCAAGCTCTTCATTGGAGGAAGATCTTGGGACACATATGAGGAACGTCTCATGGAGTATTTTGCCACATATGGGAAGGTGATTGAGGCTGTGATCATGCGAGATCACGCAACAGGGCGTGCTCATGGTTTTGGTTTTGTTGTCTTTGTTATCTTAGATTTGGTTCTTCTTCCTGAGCTTAGGTGTTGAATTCATCGGAAATCCGAACACGGGGTCATTATCTGTTCCTTAAACTATTTTGTTTATTCAATTGTCAAAAAATTAGCTAAATGTATTGGTTTCTTGATTTATTTACATGACAAGTTTCACTCATTTCATTCAGTTGCAACCATCCTCAGTTGACAATATTAGCATAAACACTTATATGACATTACTATGGTCCTGTTTTGATTTGTTTATTTGAACTTATCTACTAGCATAAACATTTGTGAGACTGTTTAGAAGTTGTGAAAACACCTTATGACATGCTTATAGCTGTTTTTCATCTACATCCATAAGTTCTTCAATATAGCATATGCAATTATGAATAGCTTATAGCTTATATCTAAGCAAAGCACTTGTATGATAAACACCTATGCTATAAGTGATTGATTATGATGTTCATCCAAACATGACCTAAGTTTGCTCCTGTTTCTTTTTTCAGGAATATTGACGATGTCGACAAAACCATGGATGAGATAAATGAACAGACTGAGAACATGAAGCAGATTCAAGAAGCATTGTCAACTCCAATTGGTGCAGCTGCTGATTTTGATGAGGTAATTCTCTCAAATATTTACTTATTTGTTATGTCGGTTGCAAACATGATATTTGTACCTTTTGATTGTTTATAGTGTTTTAGAGTGCTAATGCGTGTCCATGTCTTTGTTTGCGTTTTTATTGGATGTGTTTGCTTTTGAACCGGGGTTGTAATTCTAACAATGAGGTGTTCTGAATTTATTGTCCTTTTCAGGATGAACTGGAAGCAGAACTTGAAGAATTGGAGAGTGCTGAGTTGGAAGAACAGCTTTTTCAGCCAGCAACTACAGCTCCGGCTTATATAAACATGCCAAATTTAGGTCCTGACCTGGTTTACGATTTAGGTGTAGACAGAGTTGTTGACCAGGATACTGTTGTTGCTGATAAGGTATATTATGAATTTTCTGTGTGAACCATATCAATATACTCTATAAAAGTATTACCTCAATATCTTTGTAATTTGTACATGAAGCCATTTGAGAATTTATTGAAGTTTTCTTAATATGTATTTTTTGCAGGCTGCTTCGAAGGGAATGTATATTGATTGGTGTTTGGAGAGACTTGTGAGGCATTTTACTGCTCCTAAACATGTCATGGATTTTCTGAAAAATGAAAATGGAGCTCATAGAAAGAATAAGGTTCTGTCTCGGGTGCATGATGCTCTGAAACAAATAGCTGATTTGGTGCCCCTTGCTCCCATGCGATTATCATCAATAATTGTCCAGAATATACCGAAACGTTACGATGTGACAAAGCATGTGAGTTCAGTTTGCATTTTCAGTGAAATGGTTGTTGCAAATTCTTGCTGTATTAGTTACTCAATTTAATGAATTTATTGTCTTTCATTTCATGTTATGACATGCCAAATAGCATGTTGAAACACGTTCCTTGCTTGACAATGTTAATTTCTAGCATTTGAAATCTTCTGCATTGTGGCTCACCGTCTGAGGACTATTGCCTCAATTTATTCTTTTAATTGCCTCAGATTTTTAAACTTTGCGGCTAACCGTCTGAGGACTATTGGCTCCCGGTTCAGGCGGCTCAAGGGCCACAGGCCGAGGAAACCAATGAAAAGTGCAGCCAAGGGAAGTTTCTTAGTGTTTGACCTTTCATTATGAGTTTAATTTCTCTCATTCTGTTTTCTTGCAATTTTTCTATGTTTCTTGCATTTCTCTCACAAAATGATAAGTTTAACTGCATATAATGGCTGTTTGGCTTATGCTGCTGCAACAGGACATGAAAATCAGCATACTTATTAGCATGATTTGTTGGTATAATAACAGGTATGACTTTAATTTCTGTTTGACAATGTTAATTTCTAGCATTTGAAATCTTCTGCATTATGGCAGATCAAGCGCTGTGTGTTGGATAATAGTTTAGGTTATGAGGATTGGTAATTTTTGTGTTCCTGTGTTGGCTGGTTTTTTTCATCGTTTGTTAGCTTCGGCGCTGCTCGGTCTCTTTATCTGACACTAATTGTTAAGTTGTTTAGGGAGGAGTCCACGGTGCAATTATTCGAAAGGAATTTAGATTTCTCTCTTGAAACAATGTTGTTTTTTGGGCAGTCTACGGTAATCAAATAGCTCGCATTTTGAAGCTGGAGGTATAGTGTTTCTCTTGGATGTAAGTGAAGTTTCTCAAAGTAGAGCTGCTACTGTTTTATGTGTTATACTGCATTTTTTTAAGAATTTTCTGTTATGAGGCAATCTCATCCCTTTGGTGAACTCTTGGATCAAGTATCATTTGGTTTTGGTGATTTATTTATTTCTGGATTATGGAGTTCTGTTATGGTTTGTTGGGGGTCTAATGTATGGAAGTATAGGAATTATGAAGTCAAAACGACATCGTATGAGAAGTCAAAATCCCTTGTGCCTTAGTTTAGGGTTTAAGCAGCCAAAATCCCTTTCGATTTGGCAACCCTTAGTTTAGGGTTTAAGCAGTCAAAATCCCTTTCGATTTGGCTGCTTAAACCCTAAACTAAGGCACAAGGGATTTTGACTTCTCATACGATGTCGTTTTGACTTCATAATTCCTATACTTCCATACATTAGACCCCCAACAAACCATAACAGAACTCCATAATCCAGAAATAAATAAATCACCAAAACCAAATGATACTTGATCCAAGAGTTCACCAAAGGGATGAGATTGCCTCATAACAGAAAATTCTTAAAAAAATGCAGTATAACACATAAAACAGTAGCAGCTCTACTTTGAGAAACTTCACTTACATCCAAGAGAAACACTATACCTCCAGCTTCAAAATGCGAGCTATTCGATTACCGTGGACTGCCCAAAAAACAACATTGTTTCAAGAGAGAAATCTAAATTCCTTTCGAATAATTGCACCGTGGACTCCTCCCTAAAGCAAGAATAAAGGGTCATTTTGCCTCATCAGGAGGATGTTGAAGTCATCAATCTGGGTACCGAGGATGAGAAGAAGGAAGTCAGAGTAGGGGCTGCTTTGGAAGACAATGTCAAGAGAAGATTGATCGTGATGCTTCATGAGTACATGGATGTCCTTGCTTGGTCATACCAAGACATTCCTGGGTTGGATACTAATATAGTAGTGCACCGGCTGCCTCTTTGTAAGGAATGTCCACTAGTGAAGCAAAAGTTGAGAAGGACGAGGTCTGACATGGCAGTCAAGATCAAGGAAAAAGTTCAAAAGCAATTAGACGCCAGTTTTCTTGCTGTCACTAACTACCCTCCGCGGGTCGCTAATATTGTTTTTGGGCCTAAGAAAGATGGAAAGGTTAAGATGTGTATTGACTACCGAGATCAGAATAGATTGAGCCTGAAAGATGATTTCCCGCTCCCCCACATTGACGTGTTGGTTGATAACACTGCTCAGTATTATGTGTTTTCCTTCATGGATGGCTTCTCTGGGTATAACCAAATCAAAATGGCCCCAGAGGACATGGAGAAAACTACTTTCATCATATCGTGGGGGACATTTTGCTACAAAGTGATGCCCTTTGGATTGAAAAATGTTGGGGCAACTTATCAGCGGGCAATAGTGACTCTCTTTCATGATATAATTCATCATGAGATTGATGTATATGTTGATGACATGATTGCGAAGTCACAAACAGATGAAGGACATCTGGTCAATCTTCTAAAGTTGTTTGAAAAACTAAGGAAATTCAACCTGAGGTTGAATCCTAACAAATGCACCTTTGGAGTGAGATCTGGGAAGCTGCTAGGTTTCATTGTCAGTGAAAGAGGAATTGAGGTAGATCCTGCAAAGATAAAAGCAATTCAAGAGATGCCTGAGCCAAGAACAAAGAAAGAGGTTCATGGTTTCCTTTGGAGATTGAACTATATTGCAAGGTTCATTTCCCACCTTACAACCACTTGTGAGCCTATTTTCAAATTGTTGAGAAAAGATCAGGCGGTCGTTTGGAATGAAAATTGTCAGAAGGCTTTTGAGAAGATAAAAGAGTATTTGCAGGAGCCCTCAATATTAATGCCTCTAGTTACAAGAAGACCTCTGATTATGTATTTAACGGTTCTTGAGAATTCGATGGGTTGTGTGCTCGGTCAACACGACGAGACAGGTAGGAAAGAGCACACTATTTACTACTTGAGTAAGAAATTAACCGATTGCGAGTCGAGATACTCGATGCTAGAGAAAACATGTTGTGCACTTGCTTGGGCAGCTAAACGCTTGAGGCAATACATGTTAAACCATACAACCATGTTGATTTCAAAGATGGATCCAATCAAATATGTATTTGAGAAGCAAGCGTGATAACGCGAAATCCTATCATTTATTTGGCTTGATTTACATGCATTTATTTGTGAATATTATTAATTTATCTTGATTTATGTTCTATTATATGATTAATTTACTTAGTTTTGCAAATTGGGGAGAATTTGGATTAAAGAAAGAAAAGAAGAAGAAATGGAAGGAAAAGAGAGAAGAAAAATAGAAAAAATGGATTTTGCTGATATGACGGTCGTCACAGGTCCATTACGACCGTCATGCGTATGACGACCGTCACATTTCATGACGACCGTCACGCAGACAAAATATCAGTACGTTCAAATCAGAAGCAGCCACGATCAATCTCAACTTAATTTCTTCCTACACTTTCTCCACTCACTGTCCACTTTCTCCACTCACTGTCCACTACTGGAAGTTACTCCCACTCCCTCCATAACTCACCCATGATCTCTGGAAGTTGAAGAGTGAATTATCTCCTATAAATAGGCCTTAGATTCACAATTTTAGGGGGGAGCCTTTGATGTATCGAAGTGCTGCCAAAATTCCCATTGAAGCCAAATTTACTTTCCTGCATTATTTTCCATTTCTCTTCCTTTTATTTCATTTGTATCGCTTTATTTGTTCCTGTACCTTTTAATTCTCGCCAAAGTAGAATCCTGCCGACATTGTGGAGGACTACTCAAGGATTCGAGATTAGTACGATTTACAGGTTTTTATTAATTGAATTATTATTTTATTTCTGTCAGAATGCATGTTATATTATTTTGCTGCCATTGTTTATTTATGTTTGCATTAATTATCATGTCTAGCTAAATTAGTTTTATCGGTATGTAACCGAATTAGTAGGACAGGATTCGATAGTAACCGGCACCTTCCCTTTTTACAAACAACCTTTCTGGTCGTAGTTTTTAATCTTAATTTCTAAATAAACCTTCGTCGCGACAGCGAGAAATTATTTACAGTAGTTTCGCCACGACAGTGGGAAATTCATTAAGGCACGAATCGGCACGCGAAAGCTGGGATTCAAACCAGATAGTAAAAACTAGGCATTAATTTTAAACACAGCGAAAGCGCTTTAAAAAAATCAGAATCTATTTGTTTTCAAAAAGTAGTTTTAACCCCGAATGGGACTGCGAGAGCATACATTTCGCCTTAGAATTATGACCCGAGTCAACAACCATCGTGAGGCAGAGGTCTTTAAACGAGTGTTTTCTCCTGAAAAGTGTTTGCAAAGAGTAAAAAGCACCGGCGACCTGTCGAATCCCCGATAACTAATTCCTTGCATACCGATATCCCTTTACCTCTTTTTCTTTAAACCAATTATCTTTATTTCCTTTGCATTTAATTTCATTCGGATTCAGCTTTCCTAATTTCATTAGCCTTAGCTTTACACCATAATAATAGATAACGGTAGATTAACATTGGTCTCTGTGGGTTCGACAATCTTTTATATTACTTCGATATTTCCGTGCACTTGCGGACACATCAAGTTTTTGGCGCCGTTGCTGGGGACCAACAGTCAATATTGTGATTCCGTTGTTGCATAGTATAGACTAAGGCACTCTTATCTAAATCATAATGTATAACCCATATTTCTCTTATAACTACCACCCCTAATATTTCGAGGAACCACAAGATCCGTTTAAATCGGACCTCGAAATATTATTAGAAGATTTCAATACGATGCACTCTCACCCAAATTCCCTCTACGATGACGACTCCCAATGTTTTGAGGAAATGCAAGATTTCGATACATCCAACCTTGAACTATTACTAGAAGAATTCGAAGAGACGTTTACTCACTCTAGGATAGAATCTATGATGGAGCGCTTTGTGGAGACACAAACTCTCCAAAATGAAGATTTTAGAAAACAACATCTCCAAATTGATGAAGACCTTAGAAAGACGAGCATTATAGTCGATTCCCTCGCGACTCACAGCAAGGCTTTGGAGACTCAAACCTCTTTGCTTACACAAACATCTCTAGGAACCTTCCCTGAGAGCCATGTGAATGTTGTAACCACTAGTAATGAAGAACAAATAGAAGATCCTAGGGAGAGTGATGATGAGTCTGAGGAGAGTTTTGGTGAGACAAGCATAATTATTGAGAAAAATCCACCACACCACCAGAAAGGGAGGTTGTCGAAGAGGTAGAGAAGGAAGCACCTATTGTTGCCCCTCCTCCCTATACCCCACCTATTTCATTCCCACTAAGGGCTGTGGAAGTTAAGGTAAACTCCAAATCCAAAACATATGTGGAGGTACTGGAAAATACCCACACCAATGCACCTTTGTCTAAGGTCCCTCATAGGAAAAGAAAATTCGAGGACCGTGAAACTAGGGTCATCATTACTGTTAAAAGGGTAAGATTAACTTTTGAGGTGGTGGATGAAATAACTAAGCCCAAATTTGAAAAGCTGATACGCAGGATAGATCCAGAACCACCACCACACATTCAAAACAAGGAACCACCCTACAGAAGAAAGAAACGAAAAGGTGAGGGATATGAGCGATGGCTTGATAAGTGGCCATGGAAACCGAAGACCATTCAAAGTTTGATCGAGGAACCAGTCTCGAAAGAACCACCATGAGTACTTGCACTCCTTGGCCGTCGAGCTATCGACGTTAAACAAAGCACTGTGTGGGAGGCAACCCACAAATTCTCTATTTTAATTTGTTTGTTTAAATTTGCAGAAAATAAAGAAATGTATCGCTTGTTACTCTTTAGCTATATCTAAGCGAAAACTCTCTAGATGACGATCTGAGAAGATGAGCTATGCCCACGGACATTCCTACGAGTGTCGCTGCTGGTGGGAACACTGATGATGAGTACTTCCTCTTGACGCGAGCAACATGATGAGCTGGTTCGAGAATTACACAAAGGTATCTCAAAATGCCCGCCGCCGAAGTAGAAGTGATCAACAAAGACAAGGATAGCAAGAGCAGTAGCATTCATACAGGTTCTATCTTTCCTTTTCCACCTTTTACTAAAACATTGAGGACAATGTTTGGTTTAAGTGTGGGGGAGGAACTCTATTGGTTTACATTTTATTTCATGTTTCTAGGAATTTTTATCTATTGTTTTACATTTTATTTCATGCTTCTAGGAATTTTTATCTATTTTTAACATTATGTCAAAGTCTTTGCATGTGCTGTCGAGTCTTTATGCGTGGTTTTCGCTTGTTATTCAATTACCCCAAAAATTTCAAAATTTCAAAATTCTAACCTCCAACAAATTTTTGCTTCGATTCATGACATGGTTCTCTGAAAGTATATAGGCTGTCCAGGCTATGTTAGAAAAACGTGGGAAAGTTTTGATAAAATTGATACCGCCCTGACACCCTTAACCCCCTAAATATGCAAAATCAATTTGAGTACCCATTATGCTGAAACCTCAAAGCTCCAGGTTCTTGTAGTAATCCCTAAGTAGTTTATATAAGCAGTCAGCACCATCCTAAACACACTAAGTAAGAAACCGATGCAAATAAGTGTATGATCTCTAGTGTAAAATGAGAAATTAAGAAAGAAAATAAATTATGACGAAAAAGACATGTTCCTTCTAAGTTAGATGCTCCTCACCCGAGCACTTAGCCTAACGGTACAATCTCTTTAAGTTCAATTGATGCTTAAGCATATTTGCAGAGAAAAAAAATGAAATAGCATCGAGATCATAGTCACTAACAGGTTTACTTGCCATGAATGTGTATGGATAACGGGCTTAATGTGATTGCACTATAATGAAACGGGGTGAAAGAGAGCATGAGATATAGGTTGAGTTATAATGGCATGATTCTGGTTGATTTGCATAAGTAGGGAGTTTTTGAAATTATGTCGTTACGGTATCCTTGGTATTCATATTTAGTACCTATCGATCTAACATTAGCGTAGCAGCCACGTATGATTAGAGTCTCATCATGTTTTTGTTTCAAACTATGCTTATTTCTTTTTACCGTGTTGGTTGGTTGCTTGAGGACAAGCAGTCGTTTAAGTGTGGGGGTGTTTGATAACGCGAAATCATATCGTTTATTTGGCTTGATTTACATGCATTTATTTGTGAATATTATTAATTTATCTTGATTTATGTTCTATTATATGATTAATTTACTTCGTTTTGCAGATTGGGGAGAATTTGGATTAAAGAAAGAAAAGAAGAAGAAATGGAAGGAAAAGAGAGAAGAAAAACAGAAAAAATGGATTTTGCTGATATGACGGTCGTCACAGGTCCATTACGACCGTCATGCGTATGACGACCGTCACGCAGACAAAATATCAGTACGTTCAAATTAAAAGCAGCCACGATCAATCTCAACTTAATTTCTTCCTACACTTTCTCCACTCACTGCCCACTACTGGAATTACTCACACTCCCTCCATAACTCACCCATGATCTCTGGAAGTTGAAGAGTGAATTATCTCCTATAAATAGGCCTTAGATTCACAATTTTAAGGGGGAGCCTTCGATGTATCGAAGTGCTGCCAAAATTCCCATTGAAGCCAAATTTACTTTCCTGCATTATTTTCCATTTCTCTTCCTTTTATTTCATTTGTATCGCTTTATTTGTTCCTGTACCTTTTAATTCTCGCCAAAGTAGAATCCTGCCGACATTGTGGAGGACTACTCAAGGATTCGAGATTAGTACGATTTACAGGTTTTTATTAATTGAATTATTATTTTATTTATGTCAGAATGCATGTTATATTATTTTGCTGCCATTGTTTATTTATGTTTGCATTAATTATCATGTCTAGCTAAATTAGTTTTATCGGTATGTAACCAAATTAGTAGGACATGATTCGATAGTAACCGACACCTTCCCTTTTTACAAACAACCTTTCTGGCCGTAGTTTTTAATCTTAATTTCTAAATAAACCTTCGTCGCGACAGCGAGAAATTATTTACAGTAGTTTCGCCACGACAGTGGGAAATTCATTAAGGCACGAATCGGCACGCGAAAGCTGGGATTCAAACCAGATAGTAAAAACTAGGCATTGATTTTAAACACAGCGAAAGCGCTTTAAAAAAATCAGAATCTATTTGTTTTCAAAAAGTAGTTTTAACCCCGAATGGGACTGCGAGAGCGTACATTTCGCCTTAGAATTATGACCCGAGTCAACAACCATCGTGAGGCAGAGGTCTTTAAACGAGTATTTTCTCCTGAAAAGTGTTTGCAAAGAGTAAAAAGCACCGGCGACCTGTCGAATCCCCGATAACTAATTCCTTGCATACCGATATCCCTTTACCTCTTTTTCTTTAAACCAATTATCTTTATTTCCTTTGCATTTAATTTCATTCGCATTCAGCTTTCTTAATTCCATTAGCCTTAGCTTTACGCCGTAATAATAGATAACGGTAGATTGACATTGGTCTCTGTGGGTTCGACAATCTTTTATATTACTTCGATATTTCCGTGCACTTGCGGACGCATCAAAGCGCTTTCTAGAAGAATCGCTAGATGGCAGATGGTTCTGACAAAGTATGACATTCAATATGTTTCACAAAAATCCATTAAAGGGAGTGTTTTGTCAGAATACCTTACTGAACAACCGATTGAGGATTATCAGGCAATGAGGTTTGAATTTCCTGACGAAGATATAAGGTTTTTGAAGATGAAGGACTACAATGATCCTTTATCTAACGAGGGTCCTAAGATTAGATCTCAGTGGAAAATGGTTTTCAATGGTGCTGTTAACTCATACGACAATGGAATTGGGGAAATTATTACAACTTCTCATGGTTCTCATTTACCATTCACTGCCCGGTTGACATTTTCCTGCACAAATAATGAAGTGGAGTATGAAGCGTGTATCATGGGTTTAGAAGAGGCCATTAATTTAAGAATCAAGAATCTTGACATTTATGGTGATTCAACATTAATCTTTAACCATATTAAGGGAGAGTCGGAAACTCGTCAGGCCAACTTGGTGCCTTCTAAGAACTATGCAAGAAGACTGCTGCCTTTCTTTGATAGAGTTGAGTTTCATCATGTACTGAGGGTTGAAAATCATATGGAGGACGCATTAGCAACATTATCATCGATTTATAAAGTGAATTTCTAGAATGAAGCTCCAACAATCACTATCATGCGTCTTGACATACCAGTTTTCATATTTGCAGTTAAAAAAGCGTCAGATGGAAAGCCCTGGTATTTTGACATTAGAAATTTTCTCAAGACTCAAGAGTATCCACCCGGGGCATCAAGAAAAGACAAGAAGACTCTGAGGATTCTTTCAAGAAACTTCTACTTGAAAAAGGATGATGTGTTATATAAAAGAAACTTTGATGGTCTTGCTGCGATGTGTTGATGAACACGAGGCAGGCCTGTTGATGGAAGCAGTTCACGAGGGTTCCTTTGGTAGTCACGTCGGTGGGCATGCGATGGCTAAAAAACTTCTAAGAGCTGGATATTATTGATGACTATGGAGTCCGATTGTTTTAAATATGCCAGGAAATGCCATAAATGCCAGATTTATGCTGACAAGATGCATGTGCCACCAAACCCTCTGAATGTGTTGACATCTCCTTGGCTTTTTGCAATGTGGGGAATCGATATGATTGGAAAGATAGAGTCGACTGCTTCTAATAGGAATCACTTTAGTTTAGTTGCCATCAATTACTTTACAAAGTGGGTAGAGGCAGCTTCCTTTACCAATGTCACCAGGCAAGTGGTTGCTCGTTTTATAAAGAAGGACATTATCTTTCGTTATAGAATACCAGAATGAATCATTACATATAATGATTCGAATTTGAATAATAAGATGATGAAGGAGCTGTGCCAGAGGTTCAAGATTGAGCATCACAATTCTTCTCCATACCGTCCAAAGATGAATGGCGCTGTTGAGGCATCAAATAATAACATCAAGAAGATTGTACAAAATATGGTGGTAACTTATAAAGATTGACATGAGATGTTTCCCTTTGCTTTACATGGTTATCATACTTCAGTGCATACATAGACTGGGGCAACTCCTTTCTCACTGGTGTATGGTACGAAAGCAGTACTACCATTAGAAGTTGAGATCCCTTCTTTGAGAGTTTTATCTGATGTGAAGCTCGACGAAGCTGAATGGGTTCAGGCCAGATTAAATCAGCTAAGTCTTATTGATGAGAAGAGATTGGTAGCCATCTCCCATGGCCGATTGTACCAGAGTAGAATGAAGAAGGCTTTTGATCAGAACGTACGTCCTCGGTGCTTCCAGATAGGGGATTTGGTTTTGAAAAGGATCCTTCTTCCTTAAACAGATCACAGGGGCAAATGGACTCCAAACTATGAAGTTTTGTATCTGGTAAGAAAGGTCTTCTCTGGTGGAGCCTTATTACTATCTACTATGGATGGTGAAGATTTTACGTCTCCTGTGAACGCAGACGCAATCAAAAAATATTTTGCTTTAAAAAAACCCGCTGGACAGAAAAAGAAAGGTCCAGGAAAAAATGGGGCATCCCGGTGAACCATAAAAGGAAAGGTTCAGGAACAAATTAGGGATAAAAGAAAAAAAGAATAAACCCGCACATTTGAAAACCTGAAAAGGCGACTTTGACAAAAATGGGTATCCCGGTGGATCAAAAATCCGCAAAGGCGATCCAGGCAAAAGCTAGGGATTTAAAAGCAAATGACTACGGTCTGTGTTCAATCTGTGAAATCATCTTGACACATGGAGATCCAGAAGGATAAGGATCAGTCCATCCAGTCTCTTTAGAAGGAGGAGCATTGGTCAAATGTTGAATGCATACAGATCATAGCCGAATCAACACATGATGGTTGTCTGTTTCCACATTGCCGATATTTGTATATTTCTTGTTGTACTTTTTACGCAATCACCTCTTTTCAGGAATTGCATCCAATTGTAACTTGCCTATTTACAGGCCATTTCAATCAATAAATTATTATTCATTTAAAGAGCTTTCCTTTTCCTTTTTTACTTTTACTGGTTTGTATGCAAAAAAGGGCGTCCGATATTTTTGATAAACTTTACATGTGAAAACATTGGGGTTTTACAAATCATATTGAAAACAATAAATTTACTTAAATGATGTCGTGGGTGGTAACCGAAACAACCATTTTGCATACATAACATTCTATATGTTTATTGATTGTTTGTAGGATGACATGATCCTCTCTCTAGAAGAACTTTCTCCTCGATAGTGAGGTTCTAACAATGTCAGTAGCACATGGTGAATCATTCCTCCCCAACAGGAGTTCATGGTTTTATGTTCCCTAGCTAGTTGATTTTATGCTCCCCATTGAGTATTCAAAAGCTGATTACATCAGACATGATGTTGATATGCAGTCAGACATCTACCCCGCAGTAAAGATTATGTATCTCCACAGGGAAATATTGTCAAATCAGAAGTACCTCACCAACAATGATATGTACTTATCCCTAGCAGGGTAAGATTGAGCTTATTCCCCAGCAGCATAGTAAAGGTGAAGGTTGTTCCTCGATAGGATCTATGCCATTGACTTCTTTCCCCAAGCAGAGATTGATGTTGATTCCCTCAATGAGTAAATCAACGATGGCTGATATCCTCAACAAAGTCTAATGGTCATTGGAATTTTTCAAAGTCAGATTCATGGGACGATCTCCCAGCAAATGTTATTCTTAATTCCCAGCAGAGCGGATTTCTCCCTAGAGGTTATGTGCAGAAAGGCCTTTCAGGGTGTTTTCCTTAATAGAGTTTGTTTGCTGATTCTTCTCAGCACCTTTCTGGGTGGTGTTCTTTTGCATTTTCATTTTGCATAGCATCTTCCTAAATGCGTAGCATTTCTATTTCGTATGGAACATTACGCCATATTTAAACATATGCATTCGAATCATAAGCCATGTTTGATACCTTTGTTTCCAAATATCTCTCCAGCAGATAATGACATAATTCATGAGACCTTGTGGTACTTTACCCCCAACAAAAATCATTGATGGATATTTTCGTCATATTTTTACTCCCCGGCAGAGTTTGTTTATTTAATCTTCTCTTTCCCCCAGCGGAGTATTCTTTTCAGGTCGTGAGTCGGTTGATTCTACTTCTTGCCTATCTCGGATGTTATTCCAACTTTTGTTTGGTATTCCCCAACTTAGTTATTTTGTGGATGTTATCCTAACTTTTGGTTGGTAGTCCGTTGCTTTTCTTGGATGCTATCCCAACTTTTGGTTGGTAGTCCTCTATTGTTTCCCATGCGGAGCCGTTATTCCAAGTCTTGGTTAGTAGTCTTCGTTGCGGTTAGTTCGCCTTCGTTCAAAGTTCCGGTGATTCCAACTTTTGGTTTGTAACCCTTTGCTTGATCCCAAATTTTGGTTGGTATAGCTTTAATTTGTTGACAATTCCAACTTTTGGTTGGTAGTCTTCCTTCCCGATGATCCTAACTTTTGGTTAGTAGTCTTTCATCCCAACTTTTGGTTGGTAATCTTTTATAACGATCCCGACTTTTGGTTGGTAGTCTTCTTTGTTTGTGTTTTCGCCTTCGGTCGGCGTATGGGTGATCCTAACTTTTGGTTAGTAGCCTTTGCCCCAAATTTTATTTTTTTGTCACTTTGTGGATGTTATCCCAACTTTTAGTTGGTAGTCCGTTGTTTTTCTTGGATGCTATCCTAACTTTTGGTTGGTAGTCCTCTTTTGTTTCCCCTGCGGAGCCGTCATCCCAACTTTTGGTTGGTAGTCTTTGTGGCGGTGAGTACGCCTTCGTTCGGCGTTCTGGTGATTCCAACTTTTGGTTGGTATAGATTTTGTTGATGATTCCAACTTTTGGTTTGTAGTCCTCTATTGCTCCCATGTGGAGCCGTTATCCCAACTTTTGGTTGGTAGTCTCCGTTGTGGTGAGTTCTCCTTCGTGCGGCGTTTCGGTGATCCTAACTTTTGCTTAGTAATATTTTATGATGATCCCAACTTTTGGTTGGTAGTCTTATTTGTTTGTGTATTCGCCTTCGGTCGGCGTCTGAGTGATCCTAACTTTTGGTTAGTAGCCTGTGTCTCACAACTTTAGATTTTTGTTCTCTTTGGTGATCCTAACTTTTGGTTAGTATCCATTTTTATCTCCTTGAGCATTTGCCATTTTCCATCCCAACTTTTGGTTGGTTTCTGGTGTCCTTCGGTTATCCCAACTTTTGGTTGGTACCTGCTATTTTTAAGTCCACCTTCAGCTGGCAATCACTTTATCCTATGTACATCCCTACAGGTTGCAAGTTTCTGGGTTCTTTTACTATTCAATCACCTTTTATCTTAAATGTTTGAAAGAGGTTGCTTTTCATCCCTTCAGGTCCAAGTTGTTTGAATAGGGGCAGCTGTAGCACCCCAAAATTTGCCCATTCCTTTTCTTATATCTTGGCTTATGTTTCATATCATTTTTGCATTAGCATTTATACATGGCCTTGGTTTTAGGCAGGCGATCAAGGTATCTTATTCAACAATCAAGAGAAGAGTTTCATCTTCAAAACTCAATCAAGGGTTCATGCTCAACTTTGTGGAAATCTCAAGTCTTAAAGACTCCATCATCATCAAGACATGTCACTCAACCACTTGAATCAAGAACACAAGCATTGATTCCCCTCATCCTATCTTGTGGGCAACTAGTTAGGGTTTTGGTTCAAAAGAGATTTGTGTCTAGTTCTTTAAGAAAGACATGATTCTAAAGCTCAACACACACCTTAAGGGTCCTCTACATGGATTATGTGTCATCACAAGCCATCACAAGAGCCTCAATCAGTGGAATTGGTCCTAGGGTTTCATCTGGTCAACAAAAGTTAGCTATGATTCAATGGGGTCAAAACCTTGGATCTCAAGGTCAATCAAGAGCATGATAGGTTTTTTCTAGTGATTCCATGTGTTTGGAACAAGAAGAATCAAGGAGAAACATTTAATCAAGGGTTTTGGTGAAATATTTTCAAAGTGTATAAAATCCTAATTCTAGCCATCTTGCAACTTCCACAACTTTCTCATCCTTGATCCAATGGGGGCAAACTTTTTATCAAACTAAAGAGAACATCATGAACTATAAGTTTATGGAAGGAGGCATGTCCAAAAGATCCATAGTTTGAGAGATATGATGAGTTAAAGTTGATAAAATGGAGATTTTGACATTTCAACACTTAGAATTTTTTCTAAGTATAGAAAATCAGTTTGAAGTACCTAGTTTCAAGCCCAACTTTCATAGTGATACAAGATTCAAATGAATTTTCACACAACATGAAATTTTTAGAGCATCCTCCAATATTTCTTTTGATTACTAGATCATCTCCATTGGACATGTATAGCTCAAGGTATGACGCTCCCAAGTTGGGGTTTCAAAGATGTCAAGTTGGCAAGTTGCTAGGCAAATTTTTGGACCAAACTTCCAAGGCAATTTTCAGTAGGTTCTTGATCTCAAATGAATTTACCTAAAACATGAAAGTTTAATATCATTCTCCAAGATTTCTATCCATTACTAGGACACTTCCATTAGATCAAAACTCATCAAGTTATGATGCTCCCAAGATGGGGTTTCAATTATGTCAAAGTTCCTAACTTAGAATTTTTCTAAGTTATCTTAGGTAGATTTTGAAACATGATTTTCAACACCAACTTTCATGATCTTAGAAACCTCAATTCAAGTTGTCATCAACATGAGTTTTGTTCACCATTCTTTAAAATTTCCATTGAACTCAAGATTGCACAATTTGAACCAAAATTTATGGAGCTATGGTTGGATAAAGTGAGCCATATGGATAGGTGATCACACTTTTCATGTTGTTACATTTCTCATGCTTATCACAAGTCTTTTTGAAGCAACACTTTTGTTCTCAATTCTATGCGCATACCACCTTATTTGTGTCACCAAACATTACTTCTTATGTCCAAACAAGATAACCACATCACATGTACCATATTTCATGTTCTTGCCAAAATGAGCAAGATGACAAAGAATGAAAACTTGCTCACCACTTTTTCTATCCACTCCTTCCATTCTGAGCCTCATACTACACATAAAAACAACCAACAAAAATCACATAAAGGACCATATCATGCATGTACCATCCTCCATATTTCATTTTTCACCAAAAGCTTAACCTTGTCTATTTACCACAGTAACTGATTTCTTACTTCTCAAAACCCTATTATATAAGAAAAAGACCTACAAAGGAGATCATTCATGCCTCTACAGCCAATTTTTGAGCCAAAGAACATCCTGTCACATTAAACTTTCTCTCTTTTTGAATCCTTATCTTTGAGCATTTTTTCTTTCATTTCTGCCCTCCATCTTCATTCTTGAGGATCCTTGGAGCTAGAGGAAGAGCATTTTGGAAGCTTTGAGAAAGTTCATATGGTAAACGAGCTCTTCATTTAGTAAACTTTCCTCTCCATTTTTCTCTTGCATTTTACGCATGTATGAACTTGTGGTTACCATTTCCAAGCTTCTAAGACCATGAAGATTAAAACAATGTTGATCTTGTTCTATTTTGTAGAGTTTTCAGTTTGTGTGCGTTATTTTTATGGCCAGTTTTAACATGCTTAAAGTGTTTAAAAATGAAAATGGAGGGCATTTATGGAATCTACGTTGAAAAATGAGTGAGATGATGTCTTTGCTGTGTTGTTTTGATGTTGTTTTCAGACAACTCCGGCGAGGGTGGTTGGATAAGACAACTGGAGCCCTAGCTCCGGCGTCCAGTCATGTTTGCTGATGTGTTTTGGTTGAATCATGTTTGACCTGCCTGCGTGGAGACTAGTTGGCGCCATGTAGACCTGATGTGGATAAGTGAAATGCCACGCAAGCCTCCTTTTTGTTTCTGAACCATGTCTTAATGGTTGGGATTTATGCCATTTTCTTTCTGAACCCCCTTTATCCTGGCCCAATGCGCATGTAAACTTGAACCTAGTTCATTTCCTTTTTACTCTTGCACCTCCATTGCCTTGCTCTTCCTCTTTATTTTATTTTATTTTATTTACATTTTTAATTTCATTTCATTTTTAATCATTACTTCTATGTTAAAAATACCAAAATGCTTGTTTATGATTATTCAACATGTCAACTTATTTTCCATATTTTTTATTTAAATTTAAATTTTATTTTAAAATTTTATATTGAATTAATGGTGTAGTGTGTTTTGTTTGACCTAGTTTGAAACATGGCTTTAATTCTTGCCATTCCCAATTGACTTTTGATACATGTTTTTGCATACACTTAGGAACATATATGTAGGGTATTTAGGTGCTGGTTTGATGTCTTGATGATCACCTTTGTTTTATTTTCATTTGACTTTTCTTGACCCTCGATTCATGCTCAATTAATGGAGTTCTTGCCTTTGTTTGTTCCATTTGATGTTGTTTTCTTGCAACTCTTATTTTGATTCTTTTCCATATGATTCATAACACACATGAATTGAGTTTGAACATTTATTTGGATTTTATTTGCTCCTGTTTCTATTTTTGAATGAAGGATCAAAATGTGTTTGTTTTAACTATGAACATGTATATGTCTTGCCATGACCTTTTGAATTTGATTCTTGATTGATTCAATGAGTGTTTGATGATCCTCATTGGCTTTTCTTAACTTGTCTTAGGTTCTGGTTTCATTGATTTGAGATCCATTGCATGTTCCTTTTGTTTCATTTTCCATGCATGACCTTATACTTTTCACATGAGAAACTTGAGTTTGTGTTTGCTTAACTTTGGTATTTCAATTTTTGTTTTCCTCTTCTTGACTTTGATTATGCATTTAAATGTGAACATGATACATCCTATTTGAGTTTATTTGTAATCATGATGGATTGGTGTTTTATTGTGTATGCTTGAGTGTCTCCTATCTTGGATTGACTTTGATGTATGTGCTTGTTCTTGTGGTTTGTTTTGAGTTTAACCTTTGATGTTTCCCTTGTGTGTTCATGGATGAATTCTTGACTTGATAAACATGTTGTTGTTTCTTACCATATTTGGTTTCATACCCTAATTTCACATGTTTGATTATTTGAAGTGTGTTTTGCATGAGATAGTTGTTGCTATTTGTTTGAATATTGATGAGATGCATGCTTGATACTCTTGGTGTTTCTTTCTTTGATCTTTGAATAAATTTGACATAATATGGCATTGCTACTACCCTACTTTGTTTCTCACATCATTTGACTTCATTTCACTATGCTTGATGATTGAAAATGCTTCTTGGTTGATCTTAAGTCATTTGTGTATGCATTGATGCTTTGTTTTGCCCAGTTGCTTTGATTTATAGTTTTTGGTTATGGTTTGACATGAGAGCACATTCTTGTTACTTTGACATGATGTTAGTGTTTGCTTTGTGTGTTTGAACCTAATGTTTGCATTTGTGTGATACTTATGTCTTATGAAGTGAACTTCTTGTTTGTTTACATGTTGTTGCATCTTCTTTATCTCTCATTCTTCTTTCTTCTCTTTCTTGTCTTGAGACTTGTTTAAGTCTTAAGCTCGTTTCCATTTGTGATTTATTAGTATGGTGTTTACTTGTGCTTGCTCACGTGATCCCTTAGGATTAGCCTCCCTTAATTTCTGATTAAGGTGGGAGTAGGAGAGACATTAAGCTTTCAATCCTTTGCATGATAACAATAAGAATATTACCTTCTTGACCTCAACTTTAGGTCCACCATTTGTATGATAAAATTAGGTAGACTTCCTTTTCATCCTAACCTTAGGACCATGTTGTATGATAACATTAGAGTTTTCATTTTCCCTTTAGTGTTTTCTTTGTGTCTTCTTTTCTTATCTCAAACAACTCTAAGACACTTAATAAAGAATGATGAACATTGTGCGCCACGAGCCTTAAGTATGTAGGAAATGATGAGTGGGGGGTATCTCCTCACTTGTCTAGAGTGTTTAGTGTATGTCCTTTGGGCGATATGCGACGCATTCGCTCCTATGTCATAGTCTTTAGTGCAACGTGAATCTCAAACAAATTCAATTAACTTCTCAAAAACTCTTAAACCAAATACAAACATTTTTATCCTTTGGGATTTGTTTCAAAAATCATCTTCAGAAAAGAGTAAATTACCTTTCTGTTCTACCGCAAATAGGCATCTTTCCTAACTACTAGAATGAGAACTTAACATCACTCATGAAAAACACTTAACCAACCAGTGGTCTACTTTACCCGGACTATGTTTGCTCTGATTTCTCATACCAGATGAGGATACGTAGGCACAAGACGGTGATGTCTTGGCGAGCAACCTTCCCCCCATCACCTGTATTTTCTGAACTATGTTGACTATGACTTTCCCACTGCATGAGGGAATACGTAGGCATAAGGCGGTGGTGTCCTATCGAGTCTCCTTTTTCTTTTCCCTCCCTCGTTTAGCAGTAGGTTTTAGATAACACACCCTTTTATTAGACAACAAGCATGAATCCCGTTGAGTACAATGGACATGAGGGGTGCCCATACCTTTCCCTTGCGTAACCAACTCCTGAACCCAAGATTTTGTGGAAATGACCTTGTCTTCTCCTTTCTTTTAGGTTTTCTTCGATCGTTTCCTTTCCTTCCTTTGGGATAAATAACATTCGGTGGCGACTCTACTGTTTGTTTCTGCCGACCTTTTTCGCAGTTGCCACACATCTGATCATCCTTCAAACATCAAAGTTGTATATTATTCTTCAAGATTTCTATCCATTATAAGAACTCTTTCATTGGATCAAAACTCTTCAAGTTATGTGCTTTCAAAGATAGGGTGTCAAAGTTGCCAAAAGTTCATAACTTCGAATTTTTTCTAAGTTACTTTAGGCAGATTCTTGTGATCAACTTCAATGCCAATTTTCATAACCTTCCAAACCTCACCTTAATTTGTTTTCAACATGAGAAATGTTCCTTGATCTTCATACTTTCCTATGAACTTAAACCCTCACCATTTGGATTTGAATTCATAAAGTTGTGATGGTTCAAAGTTGGTTTCATCAACTTGTTACTAGCCATGCCCGTTTTCTATTTTTGTACACCATTTGAATTTTGTCACCAAACCACCTCTTCTTACCATTTTCCCACGCATGATACATCACCAAACATTGCCTAAAGTGTGCCAAACATAACATGTTCCATATGCTCCTTCATGAGAAAGTTATACCAAGAGAAGCAAAATGTCAAATGAACATAACCCGCACAAAAAAGGTGTTGATCCACTCATTTGCGATTCACATGCCTCATTCTGGTCCTTTTCCACTCAGCAAAATGCCCCATCCATTTTTCAAACTTTTCAAAAAAAAAACAAGTAAACTTTCCTTTAACCATAGTAAACCACTTTTAACCATCCCAAACCTCACTATATAAGCCTAGAAACCCTAATGAGAAGGGGGCAACCTAACTTTGCACAAGTTCAGATCAAGAAAAACTCTCACACTCAAATTTCTTCCATTTTTCAAAACTCATCCATCAAGGGTTTTCTACTCATTTCACTCATCCATCCTAAGGTTCCATAGGAGAAAAATAGAGTCTTGGTTGAAGGTTTAAAGTAAGGTCAGCAGCATACAAGCTTCCTTCTTTGGTAACTATTTGTCAATCTCTGTCTCCTATTTTTCACGTGTTATAAACCTTGTTTGTTGCATATTTTGGACCATGGGTTGATGTAGAGTATAGTTGGGTTATAGTTGTTTCTTTTCAAGCAAGTTTTTAGTTTGTGTATCTTCTTTCGTGCCCTGATTTTATGGCCTTAGGATGGTTATCATTGATTTTTGAGGCCAGATTCTGATTCTACGTGAAAAATGTTGCGAGATAGTGTCTTTATTTTTGTGTTTTGGTGCTGTTTTTAGTCAGCTCCGGCGTAGGTCACCGGAGAAGACGACCGAAGCCTTAGCTCTGACGCCTACATGTGTTTTGTGTTTGACATGTTGACCAAGCCTACATGTTGCTTATGTGTTTTAATGAATGCACATGTGTGCGTTTTTTGGTTTGTTTTTGAATATTTGTTTGGATTATTGGACTGGGATTCAATGCAATTTCTTTCTGCACCCTCCTTATTTTCAGCCCAAGGCGCATTATAACTTGAACTCAGTTTATTCCAGTATTACTTTCTCACCCCTCCCTCTCTCTCTTTCCATTTTTTATTTCTTTTTTATTCTATTTTCATTTTGATTTTATTTTAATATTTCCAACTATTTTAAAATCACCAAAGATATATTTTAGACACTTCAACATGCTATTTAGTTTTTAATCATTTTTATTTTCATTTTTATTTTCATTTTTATTTTATTTTAGTATTTTATTTTGAATTAATCTTGTGGGGTGTTTCACTTGACCTAGTTTCAAACTTTGATCTTGTTTCATGACCTATATTTGTGGCTTGTAACCCAAACTTTTTACCATGATTTGGCACATGTTTGAGGAGTGTTTGGATGCTGTTTTCGTGGCTTGAGGTTCATTTATTGGATGATTGTTATTTGGTTTTGTTTGACCCTCGAGATATGCTCGACTAGTTGAATACTTGAGTTTGTTTGATGCAATTGATGATGTTTTCTTGCAATCCTTGTTGTGATACTTTGCACTTTGGTTCTTAATACACATGACTTGAGTTTGGTTGCCTACTTGGGTTTTATTTTACCTTGTTTCTATTTTTGGATGGTGCATCAAATTGTTGTTGCTTTGACCATGTTTTGTGTATGACTTAACCTAATTCCTTGAGATAATTTCTTGTGTGACATAATGGATGTTTGTGAAGACTTGTATGATTTGGATGACATGTTTAAGGTTTTGATTTGTATGATATGATTTCCATTGTATGATCATGTCTCATCTTTCTCTTAACATGATCATTTTGTTCTTGCTATGGATGATTTGAATGGTGTTTGTCTAACTTTTTGAGTATGATACTTGTTAAAGTTGTATGATGTCTTGGAAATGAATATGATGTGTATAATTTGTGTTTAGTTATGATCTTGATGATATGGTGTACCTTGCTTCATCATTTATGCCTTGCGCCTTGCTTGAATATTTCCTTTTCTTTAAGGATGATTGTGGTATAGGCTTGATTAGTCTTGATGCATACTTTGAGCTTGATCTTTGATATTTCTTCTTGTGATTAATGTGTTTGTAATGGATTAATGTACATAATTATGTTGCTTCCCTCACTTGGTTTTATACTTTAATCTCACATGTTTGATCATTTGAAGTGTGTTTTTGCATGAGCTAGTTGTTGCTATTTGTTTGGATATTGATGAGATGCATGCTTGACACTTTTGTGTTAATTTTATAATCTTTGAATTGAGTTGAACATGATATGATATTGCTACTGCCCTACCTGCTTTCACATCTCATTTGACTTCATTTCCCTTTGCTTGATGATTGATAATACTTCTTGTTGGACTTTAAGTCATTTGTGTGTGTTTTGGTACTTTGTCTTGCCAATTTATTTTGACTTCCAATCTTTGAGTATGGTTTGGCATGTATGAATTTTTTTTTTTAATTTAACATGAATTTGATGCGTGCCTTGTATGATTGAGATTAATGCTTGCTTGTGTGCTTGCTTTACCTTTTGAGTTGAACTTCCATGAGTGTTTACTTGGTGTTGCTTCTTCTCCTTCATCTCATTCTTCTTTCTTCTCTTTCTTTTCTTGTGACTTGGTTAAGACTTGTTATTGTTTTCATTTGTGATTGATTAGTATGGTGTTTACTTGTGCTTGCTCACATGATCCCTTAGGATTCCTAGTTCCACTTGATTTCTGATTAAGGTGGGAGTAGGAGAGAAATTAGGCTTTCAATCTTTTGCATGATAATAATTAGGATAGTCCCTTCTTGACCTCAACTTTAGGTCCATCATTTGTATGATAACATTAGGTAGAATTCCTCTTCATCCTAACCTTAGGACCATTTTGTATGATAGCATTAGGGTTTTCAGTTTCCCTTTAGTGTTTTCTTTTATGTCTTCTCTTCTCATCTCAAACAACTTTAAGACACTTATTAAAGAATGATGAACATTGTGCACCACAAGCCTTAAGTATATGGGAAATGATGAGTGGGTGGTTTCTCTTCACTTGTCTAGAGTGTTTAGTGTATGTCCTTTGGGCGATATACGACACATTCGCTCATATATCATAGTATTTAGTGCAACGTGAATCTCAAAAAAAGTCAATTCACTTATCTAAAACTCTTAAACCAAATTCAAACCTTTTTATCCTTCGGGATTTGTTTCAAAGTCATTTTCAGAAAATAGTACGTTACTTTTCCGTTGTACCGCAAACAGGCATCGACCCTAACTGCTGGAATGAGAACTTAGTGTCACTCATAAAAAACACTTAACCAACCAGTGGTCTAGTTTTGCCGAACTACGACTGCTCTGATTTCTCATTCTAGTTGAGGATACGTAGGGACAAGACAATGATGTCTCAACGAGCAAAATTCCCTTATTTCACCCGTAGTTTTCTTAACTACATTGACTCTGACTTTCTCATTACACAAGGGAATACGTAGGCATATGGTGGCGATGTTTTATCGAGTCTCCTTTTCTTTTCCCTTTCCCGTTTCCATTTAGTAGTAGCTTTTAGATAACTCACCTTTCGCGTGGATCCCTTTGAGTACAACGAACGTGAGGGGTGCTCATACCTTCCCCTTGCGTAACGAACTCTCGAACCCAAGATTTAGTTGTAATGACCTTGTATTCTCCTTTCTTTTTAGTTTTTTTCCCGATTGTTTCCTTTCCCTCTCTTTGGGATGAATAAAATTCGGTGGCGACTCTTCTGTTTGTTTCCCTTTTCATAGTTGCGACAGTGGAACATAAAATTAGAATCCTTGAGAAGCTAGCGAGGACTATGCTTAATGAGGGAAATTTTCCTAAGTATTTTTGGGCGAACGCCATTAACATGGCTTGCTATGTCATAAATAGGGTACTTATACGTCCTATTCTAGATAAGACCCCCTATGAACTACTTAGAGGTAGAAAGCCTAATGTTTCGCACTTACATGTCTTCAGATGTAAATGTTATGTTTTGAACAATAATAGAGATAATCTTGGAACATTCGATGCAAAAGCCGATGGTGGTATCTTCCTTGGATACTCACAATTTAGTAAGGCGTATATTGTCTATAATAAGAGATTGCTTATAGTTGAGGAGTCCGTACATGTTACTTTTGATGAGCCTCATCCAAAAGATGTTGGGAAAAGTGTTGTTTTTCATTATGTAAGTGTGTCTTCTCAAGATATTCTCAATGGAACTGAACAAGGAATTGATCAACCTAAAGTGGTTGATGATGAGAAGGAAGAATATGACAATAATGAATGGAAAAGGGAGAAAATTCTGCTGCAGTGGAAAGCCTACCTTTGACTTGGAAGACATCAAGGAATCACCCTACCGATAACATGCTTGGAGACATCACAAAGGAAGTACCTACTCATTCTAAGATAAGTAATTTCTGTTATCACTTTGCATTTGTGTCTCAAATAGAGCCTAAAAATGATAAAGATGCATTGCTTTATGAGTATTGGCTTATAGCCATGCAAGATGAACTAAATCAATTTAAAAGAAACGACGTTTGGGAACTTGTCCCTCGTTCTAAAGATCATCCAGTAATTGGCATCCAATGGGTTTTTAGGAAAAAACTTGATGAAAACATGGTGATAACCAAAAATAAGGCCTGACTAGTGGTGTGACACTATAACAATGAGGAGGGCATCGATTATGAGGAAACTTATGCTCTAGTGGCTCGACTTGAGGCTATACATCTTCTACTATCCTATGCTTACGCTAAGAATTTCAAGTTATATCAAATGGATGTAAAAGTTGCGTTCCTAAATGGCTTTATTAACAAAGAAGTGTATGTAGCTCAACCCCTCAGGTTTGAAATTCATGAGTATCCAAACCATATGTACAAGCTCAAAAGAGCTTTGTATGGTCTCAAACAAGCCCTTAGGGCTTGGTATTAGTGACTAAGAAAATATTCAGTTGACCAAGGATACTCAAGGGGAAAAGTAGATACTACCCTATTCATTAAACGCCAAGAGAAGCACAAATTTATATTTCAAGTTTACGTTGGTGATATTATATTTGGATAAACTAATATGCAACTTGTAGATGAGTTATCTAAGCTTATGTAGGAAGAGTTTGAAATGAGTCTCATGGGGGATTTGAATTACTTCCTTGGGCTTCAAATCAAGCAATTGAAAGAGAGTATGTTGGTGTGTTAAATGAAATATTGCAAAGAATTGCTAAAGCCCTTTGGCATGGAAGATGCAAAGTCTATCGATACACTTATGGCCACAAATGGTAATTTGGAAAAGGACTTAAATGGTAAGGATATAGATGTGAAGAAATATAGAGATATGTGTTGCAGTGAGAATCGTGATACCAAGCTATTGATTAACTTAAATCTTAATTCTTCGAATTCACAATCGGACTTTAATTTATCCAAAAGGAAAGGTTTAAAGAAAGAAAAACCTATAAATAAAATGCAAAGCAAAAAGCAAGGCCTAAAGCTAAGCAAAGAGAGATCAAAGGTTCGGGGGTTGGTTATGCATAGGGTAGGTATTTCACATCCTAAACATCTGTAGTACTCTACAGGAACCTCTTGTTAGTATTTGTGCTTGCTACAGGGAAAAAGCTAAGGGTAAAGATATAAAGTATATAAAAAGTATGCTCGCCAAGAAATCGCATCTCGTACCTACGTATCCTGACGGGAATGGAACCAGAGCAACCGTAGTTCCCCTAACTAGGGGTGAGGAACGCTTGACTGTGGTCAAGATTCTAAAGGGATGTAAGTATTCATAGGGAAGTACTTGCATGGAGTGCGGCGACTCCTGAATCTATGTTGAGATTGTTATGGTAGAGAATGTCCACGGCGGGATGCTAAACGTGAGTACAGCGACTCAGATCCTAAGGCTAGGATAAAGGGTAAAGGGTGTCCACGGCGGGACGCTAAATGTGAGTACGGCAACTCAGATCCTAAGGTTAGGATAATGGGGTAAAAGTAAAGGATATCAAGCATAAACCAACAACGTCACAATAATGTATACGAAAAGGTTCAAAACCTCATGGGGATAATCAACAGTTATTTTTAAAGGTGAACCATTTAAATGCGTACAAGCAAAGTTGAGGATTCAAACTTAAATGCACAAGGAAGCCAATAATCCAAGTTTATGATTTTCAAATTAAAGCTCAAAGAGAAAATAAAGTCAAAGTTTTGAAAATGACGGAATGAGAGGTAGGAAGGTGAAAACCCTAAAAATGAATTACAATTTTCCCATAATGAAAAGTGTTTCTAAAATAAGAATTTTAGAATTCTTTAATCATCATGTGAAAATACACATTAAAACAAAATTTTAGCAAAAAGAATCACTTAAAAAAGAGTAAAAATGAAGAAGTTATGGTTAATTGAAATTAAATGAAATTAAATAAAATTAAATAAAAACCATGTGCTAAAAAATAAGAAATGCCTCACCCACGACCTTGGGGTCATAGGCTCAAAAATAGACCATCTCAACCATTTTCACGAGCGCGAAAATTAAGGGAAACAAATGTAAAAATAGTAAAATCATAAAAAAGTCACAAATTTTTATAAAAAGTGCCCTCGCTAAGGGTCGAACTCAGTACATTGGGCATTACAAGATACTTAAAGGCAAGGCATTAACCACTGGGGTGGCGATACATTCATTGTATTAAGCCACCCCATGTGCATATGTACTAAAATCAGCGCATAGCTGGGCATTTTCTCAAGGCAAGCTCAAGGCAAAACTCAAGTGAAAAATACCAAATACGATTTCATCATAACTTCTTCAAATCTCCACCAAATCTCATGAAATTTTAGTCAAAATTACTTGATTTTTCAAGAGGAACAAGATGGTACCAATCAAATTTTCAAATGATGCATATGTGCTGAAATTCAATTGGTCATGCAATGTAAAACTTTGAAATGCATTTTGAAATCAAAAGACCACAACAACAGATGCATTTGAAGCAAAATGATGTTCTGAGCAACTTCCAAACATGATATGGGATGAATCTCAACAGAAAGTTGGATCAAAAACACTTAGAATGAGGAAATGACATATGAGTAGTAAGTTGGTGAGATTGGTAGTAACATAAAGTTTGTATTCCAATTAGTTTTTAAACAAACCTCATGACAACAACTGCCATCAATCCAAACTGGTATAAGATGTAAACCTTACGCACACCAATTGCCTCTGCAACATCTACATATTCTGACTAGAACATGTTGCAAACTAGTAATCTTGACACAAATCAAAGTTCTCTTTTTAAATTAACATGTAAATTAATTGATCAAGAAAGTTATGAAACCTCAGCAGGGGCTGGACAACAGAGGCACTAAACAATAAAATACAATGAAAAACAAAAAGACTATGCCTCAAAAGTATGAATCTAACAGCAACTTCTTGAGCACACACGTGGCATTGAAGGTACCAAGATTAAATAAACTTGGAGTAAGAATCTGACAGAGTCAAAACCATAACATCACATGGTCACAAATACACCAATCCAAAATTTAAACTAAACTAGGCAATAATTTAGACATGGACAAGATCATACCACCAACTGAGCTTGGATGAAAGGTTAAGTTGGCAAACTTCAATGAATTGGACAGTGAACTAAGTAAAAGAGCCAAGCACTTATGTTATCCCTATTTGAAACTTAGTCTGGTCACACATGATAGCAAGCTAAACCAGCAATATACACACAAAGGAAATCTTCAAAGAACTGAACTAGACCCTACCTAGACTGCTTGAAAAACTATCATCATGAATTAACACACTCTGATGCATAATGTGTCCTCTAAATATAGAACATTTGATGAAACTAGTTAAGTGAAATATTTTGAAAGTTAACAACTCATGATTAAAATCTGAACATAAGCAGAAGTAAATTCTAGTGTTTACCAATGTTAACAACTCACATGGATTCAAACACTGTTTTCAAGATTCAATTTCCAAGTTGTTAAACGCCTCACAACTAGCTTACTGTCTAATAACAAATGATAAATCCAAACAAATCCTCAACATCTAATATTCAAACATGATGTATTCAGCAACAAATCTTGATGTTACAACATACAACCAAAGAAACAGTCCAATGTCTTATGGCAGCAACATAAGTGCGACAAACTTGATGCAGTCAATCAAACCAAACAGCCACCCTAATATAAGACTTTAAAGGCAACCCTTTCTTTTTCAGCCCACTTTAATTCAAACCATGATCCTTAGATGGAAACCACAACCATAACCAACCCTTTATCATGTGAAATTACCTTTAGCAACAACCTTATAGTTGACCAACTCTTCTCTAGTAACAACTCCCTTAAGCAAAGAATTCCAAATGATAGTCTATAATTAAACTGAACTGATCCAGGCACCAAACATAACAATGCACCTCTAAAAACTAGTTGGCCAATCTAACCTCAAGAGCTCCAACAGTACTAATGGTAACAACCTCTCAACAAAAATCACACCAGTAGGGAGAGCTCAATGAGTCCTACCAATCTAAACCCAAACATACCACCTAGAATACCAACAGGCCCCCTAATGATAACAATAACAATTGAGTTCCAACCAAACTTAAACTCAGTCAACAATCCTATACAAAGAGGTCTAAAAGCAGCCTCCTAAACCAAAACTGAAATGAAGCAAAGGCATACCAGCAGGATGCAGACAAGCAACAACCTAATATATTTAATGCCCTCATGATGAAAATAACAACAAACTGTTCTCCTAACATAAAAAAGCTAAACTGATACTAATCAAACTTGAGTTGACCAACTCAAATCCTTATGAATGCATATTGATAGCATGGTAACCAAATCAATTCAACATGATAAATGCATAAACATATTCACCAAAAATCAATCAACACATGATGCATAATGGTGAAAAGGTTCAAAACTACATACCTCTTGTAGTCTAGCTGCAAAAGATCAAGAATTCCTTCCCTTTGCACCAGCTTGTGGAGTTGCTTCTTCTTGAAGAAAGAAAGCAACCTTGTGGACAGTTGGAGAAAATAAAGTTCCAGTTTTGGTTTGAGATTATGGACAGTTAATATGACTAAAGTGGAAGGTGTTCCAAGTGTTGCGATGATGGAAAGTGGCTTGAGTAGTGATTTGGCTTGAAATGTGCATAAAAGTCAAGCTTGAGTGGTGTGAAAGTTGACTTTTTGATTCAAGGTTTTTTTTTTATGAAACTAAATATTGGAATAGATTCAAATGGTGATTTTAGGTTTGTGTATATGGTTTTTATGATGCTTTCATGGCTGGAAATGATGTTGTTGTGAAAAATACAAAGTGACCGTTTTTGGTGATTTTATGAATTTCTTCACTGTCAAGCAAAGAGGGAAAGAGTGAAAGTTGTGTGTTCCTTGTGTTTTGGATGGATCTGGTGTGGTGTATACAAAGGGATGAAGCCTCTATTTATAGGCCATGAGAGGTATTGGGGCAGATTTGAAGTCTTGGCCTTGGAGGGAGATTTTTGGAAAAAAATCCATCCAAGATTCGGTACAGCTGAATACTCAAGTCCTTGGTTCAATGCAAGGCATAAATAAAGTGATATGATTGGCATGGATGTGACTAAAGTTAGGCTAGAGGGTAGGGAGGCTGCAGCTGCAAGTTTCCATCAAAAGTTTCTCTTTCCTCTTTGTTTTGAATAAAATAATGCCACTTGCTTGGCCAACTTGTAATGCCTACCAAATCCTTCTTTCTTCTGCATTTTAAACCATCAACCTCTCTAATTATCATATCAAGACATGATCCAATGGTTGGGAATGATTCAAGTGGCTGAAAATTGAATTTGTGAAAAAGTTGAAATGGTGTGTTCAAGTGTTGAAACCCTAACTTGCTGGATTCATAACTCTCAACTCACAGAAGATATGGAGGAGTCCTAGTACTTTTTGTAAAGCCTTTATGGAACTCTACAACTTTCATGTTTTCATGATCTTCGGATTCCAAGTGGAACTAGGTCAAAAAACCCATCAAAGTTGGCTAAAAACATGATTTGAAAGGCCAGAAACTTAGAAATTTTCTAAGTGTTTTCTCCCTCTTGTGATGATTTTGGCTATAACTCCAAATATATGCATTTTTTGCACATGGACCACTGTGAGACTTTTGTAGGACTTGCCAAGACCTTTCCAACAAGCTTTGAACCACCTCATTTGGATGTGTGGTTAGGAAGTTATGGTCTTGCCCCTTTCAAAACCCTAATTCTCGACTTTTTTGATTACTCCTCCATCCTTGATCCAATGGTCATGAAACTTCATGGATAGGTTTAATATTTTATTAGGAACATTTTTGCTTGAAACTTTATGGTCAAATTCCTTATGGTTGAAGAGTTGACTTTCCAGTCAACGAAACGATCGATCGATGACTACCGAGTCGACTGTTGATGTTCTGGGTCTTCTGAGGTCTTGAAACTTCTTGAGTGGACTTCCCTAAGCCATATGAGCTTAATGGACCATAACTCCATCATTGTAATACCTTTTAAATCAAAAGTCAAACTACAGTTGACTTTTCCTGATCGGAAACCCTAATCGGGGATCCTGAACTGCATTGTCTTTGATCTTTGGAGGCAACCTCAAATTGGATTCATTCTTGACCCAATGGAGAATATTTGATGATGTAGAGACATTTTTCATGGAGAAACAATCCAATACATTGACCGTTTAAACCGTTGAAACCTCGATTTCCGAATGTACAGAACCTTAATCCACCTGTAACTTAACAAAGACAAACTTGAAATAGGTTAATATTAGATAAATAGATGATGATGATCCTAGAATGATGATGAAGATCTAAGGGGTCAAAATTTAGGGTGCAACAATATGATCAACTCTCTTCTATATCTTACGGCATCTAGGCCAGATATCATGTTTAACGTATGCATGTGTGCCCGTTATCAATCGACTCTTAAAGAATCTCACCTAAAAGTTGTCAAGTGTATTCTTAGGTATCTTCACGATACCTCTTAACATGGGCTTCGGTATTCTACAGGAAGCGATTGTAACCTGGTTGGATACACCGACTCCAATTTTGCCGGTTGCAAATCGGATACGAAAAGCACTAGTGAAACTTGCCACATGTTTTCAAATTCCTTAGTGATCGGTAAAATAGCAAATGTACTATTTTTCCAATGTAGCAATATGAGGGAAATTCCCCGAATATCGATCTCGAGGACTGCGTTGGAAGTTCAAGCTCTATAATAATTCAGTTGAACAAAAGCACTTGGGGTTTTAAAATTTTTTGGTTTAATTATAAAAATATTTGCAAGTAAAAGAAGGAAATCGACTAAGTGGTTTTAACAAATATGAGCAACATGCTAGGGGAAGTGCGTGATCCGGCTCAATAACAACTCTGAATTAACACTACAACAACTTATTGTAACTAACTAATTACCGCTCCTTTAGAGTGTTCACTCCTAAGTCCTTAGTGAGAAAACATTTAATCATCCACCCTATTTCCTATGTCCATAGAGAATTATAAATGAAATTAAGAAATCAATCATCAAGAATATTCCAGTTCCTATAGGGTATCCCTAGTCCTAGGTGATATCTACTATAGAATGATCCAAAGCAAAGCATTAAAAACGGCGGTCCAACCTAATCATTAATCGAAAATCAAACCCTGTTGGTCTGACAGGGCAAGCATTAAGAATAGCTAGAGGTCAAATCAGCTATGAAAACAAAGGAATTGTTATTACAATACTAATATCAGAGTCATTACAGATTCAAATCAAGGACACCCCCTAGCATTGAGGGTTTAGCTACTCATATTATTCGAAGAAAATACAAATTAAAAACTAGACATTACAAGATAATAGGATTCTTTGATCTTCAATTACTTCCGCTCATGAAAACCTTCAGTTCCCCAATCACCTTGATGTCTCCAATCTTGATCGTGTAATTCTTCTCTGTCCAAAAAGTCTTTTTTTTCCTTCTCAAAATACGTCTTAAATACTCACAGGTCCAACACAATAATAGGAAAATACCAAAATACCCTTAGGGATCACAAAGGTCACAGAAACAAGAAAATTTGAAGATGAAGCACTTTAGCCAACACGGGTCGTGTCAGCTGACACGAGCGGCCGTGTTGGCCCCCTGGTTGATTGATAAAAACAATGTCTGCTCCAGACTTGCTAACACGGGCCGTGTTAGGTGACACGGGTGTAGCACCCCAAAATTTGCCTCATCATTTCTTGGTTTACTGGCTTATGTTTCTCTGCATTTTGGATTTTCGTATATCATAGATATGGTTCTCGAGGCATGAGATTAAGGTGTTTCTGTGGCTCAGGGTTCCTTTTCGTTGCAAGAGTTTAAACATTGAGCATCAGAGGCTCCGACATTTATTTTGCCCAGCGATCAAGCGGTCAATTTTATTTTATTCAACAGGATATTTTCAGCTCAGGAGACGGTGTACAGGCTACCTTAGGCATTCTCACAGTTACAATAGCCAAGAGCAAGTTTCAGAGGCTTAACAGAGCTTAGAACAGGTGGCAGCAGGTGATTATACAAGATTGCCTCCATTTGGCGCCAATTTTTGGCAAATTGTGGATGTGGTAACCGGTTACCACATATGGTTAATTGGTTACCCTAGGCGAAATTTGCCAAGAAATTTGAATTTTCAGCACTACAAGTTTTCCAATCATTTTCAACTATTGATTTCACATGATCATCATTGAAAGGATCTAGAATTGTTTAAATTTTCACCATTTTCCTCCAAATTTAAAATACTCCATTCCTAATTCCACTCCTAATTTCCATTCCAAATACTAATCCACATTCCAAACCATATTTGGATTTCCAACCTAGAGCTTATTTAAGTGAATTTGATCCAAACCTCACGCAATTAACCTTCATTCACACCAATTCACTCTCATTCTTCATTTCAATCTTAAAATTTTCTCTCAACTTTTTCACTCCCAAAACCTCCATTAAAGCTCTTCCCACTTGAGCTCATTGATTCTTCATTGTAATCCTTGAATTCTAGAGCTAAACCTTCATCATTCATCTCCATTATCTTTAATTCATCACTCAATTTTCGTTTGAATTGAGATCTGAGTTTGGAAGCTAGATTGGAAGGGCTTTTTGAGTCAATTTTTCTTGATCTTGCTTGTTCTTCATTTCTACCATAAGGAAGCTCTTGGATCTTGAAGATTCTTTGGGTTTCTAGCTCGGATCTGTTAATTTCAAGTGAATCAACACTCATCAAAGCATATCTCAGCTTTGAAGGTTGGTAATTCTAGATCTAATTAAGTTTTGAACTTATTTGCATAATCACAATGTAGATCCATGGATTCTGATTCATTTTGATCCATTTGGATGATTTGGATCTTTGTGATTTGTGATTTCAATGTTTGATTGTGTTTATATGCTTGATCACTGATTCTTGATGATAAATTCATGCTTATTTGATAACATGTTCATGTGTTTGATTGGATAAGTTGTTTGGTGCTGAAAACTGATTTTGGAGGCTATTATTCTATTTTTGGTTCAGTTGTAATCGGTTACCACATATGAGTAACTGATTACCCTTCATAAATTTCACGTTTCCAGGTTCTTTTTACAACAGGTAACCGGTTACCTGATTACAGTAACAGATTACCATTTAACATAATGCTTTGTTTCTGCATTTTTTCTTGCTTGATTGGATTCCTTTTCACATATGAACTTCATGGATTGATATGACGCATTTGTGTGGTTTGTTTTTTATATGTTTCATCATTCTTGAATGTTTGATCTTGATTTTTCGACACGTAGCGTCCGACTTCTGTTTGAGTGCATAACATGTTATTGTTGCTTGATTGATTAATGATCACATGCTTTGTTTGCTTATATCATGTTAATTGGTTATCATGAATTGTTTGCTTTGCTGGATGTTTGATGCACGTTTGCATTTGTTCCCAACTCCGCTTTGTTGCATGTCCATTTAATTGTTTGATCATTTGATTTGAATTGAAAAATATGTTGATCTTGTTGATTTCTTGTTAATGCGATGTTGTTGATCAATTATGTTTGATTGTTGAAGCATGTCCATACTTGCATGATCTCTTTTCATTATTGGTGTTTGCTCTTGATTGATTGCATTCAAGCATGCTTGCTACCCTACTTTCCCCATTTGTGGTTGTTTTGAATCTTGCATGATGTCTTTGTCTTGCTTGTGTACTGGATTCTACAGCTGTCTTGTGCAGGAGGCGCTGTTGTAGCTGCTGATTTTTGCCTTGCTTTCTTGCTCTTTGCCTTGCCTTTGCATGTTCCCTTAGGTTTCCTATTCCAATTTAATTCCCGATTAAATTCGGAGTAAGATAGACATTAGATTGCAATCCAAGTATGATAACACTAGGCTAGTCCGTTTTAACCTCAACCTTATGTCCATCTTTTGCATGCTAACATTAGGATAGAATTTCCTTTCGTATCTCAACCTTAGGACCACTTTGCATGACAACATTAGGGCCGAGTTTCCCTAAGACCTTCTGTGCGTCTCTCTTCTCATCTCAAAACAATTCTAACTCATCTAATAAATACGATGAACATTGTTCACCACGAGCCTTAAGCACATCAGAAATGATGAGTGAGGGGTCTCCTCTCGTTTGTCTAGAGTGTTTAGTGTATGTCCCGTCTGGGGGCGATATGCGACATATTTGCTCCTATGTCATAGTCTTTAGCGCAACATGAATCACCAAGCAAACTAATTCACTTCACTAAAACTCACAAATAAAAGTCAAACCTTTTATCCTTCGGGATTTGTGTTTCAAACTCATTTTCAGAAGAGAGTACATTACTTTTCTGTTCTACCGCAAACAGGCATCGATCCTAACTACTAGAATGGGAACTTAGCAATGCTCGTAAAAAAAACTTAACCAACCTGTGGTTTCATTTCCCGAACAACGTTTGCTCTAATTTCTCATACCAGATGAGGATACGTAGGCACAAGACAGCGATGTCTTGGCGAGCAACCTTCCCCCCTTCACCATTAGTTTTTCGAACTACGTTGACTCTGAGTTTCCCATTGCACGAGGGAATACGCAGGCATAGGGAGACGATGTCCTATCGAGTCTCTTTATTTTTATTTTTTTCTCGTTTCAGTTTAGCAGTAGCTTATAGATTAACACACCCTTTGATTAGACAACAAGCATGGATCCCATTGAGTACAATGGACGTGGGGGCTGCTAATACCTTGCCCTCGCGTAACCGACTCCCGAATCCAAGATTTGGTTGCGATGACCTTGTCTTTTCCCGTTCTTCAGGTTTTCTTTGATTGTTTCCTTTCCCTCTCTTTGGGATAAATAATGTTTGGTGGCGACTCTTCTGTTTTTCCGTCGGGTGTTTTCACAGTTGCGACAGCTGGCGACTCTGCTGGGGAAATCTGGTTCCCTATGCGAGTCAATCCTAGCGCTTGTTTGTTTTGTGTCTTTGGCTGTTTACTTTTGTATAGTTATTTGCTTTTATGTCCATTGTCTGTTGTATATTATTGCATTTGCATTTTATTGTTGTCATATTATACTGTTGTTGCTGTGCTGTTGGATGGGTTGTTCCATGAGAGATAATCCCAATACCCAGGCTTGAGTATACACATAGGATTAGTATGGAGAATAGCGGGATCTTGTGTGGCGTATGGCCACACAATAGCTTATGCGAAATTCACGTCCAGAAGATGTTTTTCTTTGGAGATACTCTATTTTGCGCGTCTGGTGCAGTTGAGGGAGTATTGACTTAGAAAAACTAATGACTCTAGAGACCGTTCATTGGGAAGTCAGTTGAGACCTCCTTGATTGGCCACTATGCCAAACCAGCAATGGTGAATGTATCATCGTCTCTCGACCTGACAGTTTGTGATACTGATGACCTGTATAGGATGCCGTACGGTACAAGACTAGAACCCACATGCGAGAGGGGATGGGTTTTACAGGAAACCTTGACTTTCAACCAACCTGGTTTTCTGGTTTTCTTGTCCGAGTGGACTTTTGATCCTCAGTACTCCGGTTTCTATTGTCTCAGTGTCCTGGTTTTCTGGATTTCTTAGAGTGGTGCTATGGTGGTATTCAGTTAACAACACAACAACAAGTTTGAGCATTGGATACCTTGATCCCATGTTTACATCTGCATAATCATCCTGCATTTAACATTGCATGTCTGTGTGTTTTACAGGTTCTCGTCTCTCCTTTGATTCCAGTACTGATCTTCTATAGAGATGGAAGTAGACAGAGAGAGGATTGTTGTATACAAGTTTCTGGCACCTGACTTAGGACTTTTATTTGGTCTGATTTCCATGGCTGAGCCTGGCGTCCTTGAAACCTTCAAGAAATATTATGGGAGAATTATGAATCTTGTCCGTAAGATCACGAGTTATGATCATGGAGATATTCATACCCTGTTGTATTTTTATGATCCACTGCTGTGATGTTTCACTTTCCCAGATTATGCGCTGGTTCCAACTTTGGAGGAGCTCGCTTTCATCTTAGGCATTCTGGTCCAAGATGAAGCGCCTTTCTTTTGTTCAGAAGAAGAACCCGATCTTGAGAAGTTGGAAGCCGCTCTTTATTTGAGCGCCTCTAAGATGGGTGATCATGTTGTCAGCAGGAACGGAGTTTCTGGCTTCACTTTATCTTTCTTGGTGGATAAAACCTAGAAATATGCTGAAGTGGGTTGTTGGGTGGTCTTCAGTGCTATCTTGGGTCTGTGCGTCTATGTCATTGTGATGTTTCCTAACATACTGGACATTGTTGATTTTGATGCCTTTCATATCTTCGCTTCCAGGAATCCGGTACCTACCCTCCTAGGAGATTTGTATCATTCGGTACACTACAAGAATGAGAAGAGAAGAGGAAAAATGGTTTCTTGTTATGCACCACTTCTCCACAAGTGGTTTATCGATCATCTTCCTCACTCTAAAGCTTTTGTGGATTCAAGGAATTCAGCTGAACGGTCTAAAAGGCTCTTGGGTCTGACAGAAAAGGATATCGCCTGGTTCAACCGAGATCTGCTTGGTCATGAGCTCATCTTTAGCTGTGGTAGTTTCCCCAATGTACCCTTGATAGGAAGAAAAAAGGGAATCAATTACAACCCTCCCCTTTCTATTCGACAGTTTGGTTATGCTTTAAGGGGACCTCCGGAGGAAGAAGAAGTGCAGGAATCTTTGTACTTCACCGACATAACTGATCCTTGTATTCTGACTAGATTCGTTGATCTGTGGAGTAAAATCCACAAGAGGGGGAAGCTTTCCTTAGGGAAGAGTGACTGTAGATCCTACGATCCATATGTGGAGTGGATTCAGAAGTGGGTAGAGAATACCCTTTTTCCTTTCTCCATCGAGGAACCCCTATATGCTTTGATCATTGAGCAACCTACAACGATTGGCATCCTAAGATACAACAAGCTTTGGGCAGAGAAGGAAGAGACGCGTAAAGAGAATGAAGAGTTAAAACAGGAGATCAGTCAACTGAAGCATAATAAAGGTGAAGCTATTTATTTGGCCAAGACGAAGTCAGAATCGTTGACCAAGTTGGAGAAAGAGTTATCTGAGCTGATCAGAGTACGAGAGCGGATCGTTCAGGATCTAAAAAGTACCTGCAACATTTTGAAGTATAAGAAGGAGGATTTAGATAGAGCGTATCTGGAGATATCCAAATTCAATGAGCAATGGAATGCTACTTTGACCGCCAATAAGAGCAGAGAAGACCAACTTCATACTTAGATTGATAAGCTGAAGGCGCTACTGAAGGTCAAGGAGAAAGAATTAATGGTAGAATCATCCTGTAGATACACGATTGAGCAGAAATTCCATGAGACTTTATCAGCGCTTGAGCTCAAGATCTGAGCAGATGTGAAGAAACCCAGGTTGGAAGATGCCTTTGACGAAGATGCTTGGGAAGATTACTGATATTGTCTCCGGGATGTGATACACAGAAGGGACATCCTCATCATAGAATTGGTTGTCAGACCAGACCATCCAAATACAAAGATGATGTTTAAGGAGGCTCAAACCTGGAGCAAGAAGCATGGTTGCTGGGGAGGATTATCTTCTGATATGTCACGGTAGTTTATTTTCTTTTGTATCTCGATCATCACCAGATCTGTTGGATGAGATCAATACCTTTTTGTATTTGGATCTTTCTCATTGTTGTTATGTATTGTCTCAGCTTTACCTGGTGTTATAGTGAGAATCAGATGTCAATCTATTGGTTAACTTGAATCTTAATTAATTGAAATTCACCATCGAGCTTTGATTTATCCAAAGGAAAGGTTAAAGAAAGAAAAACCTTTTGCGCGATGTTACAACAACGCTAAATATTCGGGGATCGGGGGTTGGTTATGTCTAGGGTAGGTATTTCACATCCTAGACATCTGTAGTACTCTACAGGAACCTTTTGTATACATGTATATGTTAAGTTATCTAAGTTTTTTGCTAGGGCCATTGGATCAAGGATAGGGTAAAGCTCTAGGTAAATACCTAAGGATAGTTTCAAAATTTTCTCGCAAAGATTTCGCATCTTATGCCTACGTATCATGACTAGGATGGAATCAGAGCAACTGTAGTTCTCCTTACTAGGGTTGAGGAATACTTGACTATGGTCAAGACTCCAAAGGGAACAAACATGACAGTGTTTGTGTAGAGTCTAACAAAACTCTCTAGATCTAAGTTAATCACTCGAGGGATTGACTTTGAGAAAATCCAAGAGGGGAGTAAGTGATCATGACAATGATCCTTACATAGTGTTAACAAATTCTATCTTAAAGTTCTAATTGAAGGATACTCCTAACAAGGGGTAAGTCTTTAGACTTAAAGCAAAGTCTAATGGATATAGGTTCTAACTTAACTAAGTTAAAGGACCTAATGACTTAACCAAGTCAAGGGGAATGGGTAATAAACTATCTATGATTGTGAAGTCAATAGAGAAACCTTCCTTTGGAAAAAGGGAACAATGCAACTGGATGAGAATTAACAAGTTCCATCACTTGGGGAAACTTAACAAAGTTAAAGCACACATAAGCATCCATTCAAACATGATGAAGATATAAAGAACATGGTAACAACCAAGAAAGATTTAGGACAAACAGGTAACAACATAGGGCAAGTATAACAATGAAAGAATCAAACCAAATGGTTACAATCAAAGGTAGACAAAGATGTTACAACATCTAAAAGGGGATGGTGATAAAGGATCTTACAAGACCTAACATTTCAAGCATCAAGCATAAGTTAAGACATTACTTATCATGGAAAAGTTCAAACATTATGAAGGTAACAACCAACAAAAGAAAACATGAAAACATGTGTGACAACAACAAGTTCATCAATGGTAAAAAAACAAAACTCATTCATACAACTTACAACTTTACATGTGAATCAAACAAAGATAAATGTAACAACATTGAATCATTTTTAAGGCATATTGATGACAATCAATCATGGATAAGCAAGAAGAGTGACAACAGTTCAAGCATGGGTTCAAACTTCACAAGGGGAATGTAAATAAGATCATGGTAACAACCAAGTCAAGAATCAAACCTAAACATGTTATGGTTCTAACAAGACTCATAAAAAAGTAAGGTAAGGTCAAGGGAACAAGTTCAAGAAGTTACAACATCAAGAAACATATAAAGATTCACAGAGGAGTTCCAATACACACATTTAAATTCATGCATTTACAAAGGAAAAAATCAAAACCTAAATATGTTATGGTTCTAACAGGACGCATAAACAAGTAAGATAAGGTGAAGGGAACATGATCAAGAGGTTACAACATCAAGAAGCATATCACAAATCAACAACAAGGCTTTCATGTTCAAGCATTTACAAAGGAAAGAATAAGCATGGTAAGGCAACCAAATGTTTTCTAAGAAACAAACATGTTACACATTCCAGAAGTTATTCATACATGATCAAACATACAAGGAAGATCTAGTACAAAGCCAAAGAAACTCATGAAAACAAGTGAAAAACCCTAAAAACGATCATGTCATTCAAGTGATCCAAAGTGTTTCAAAAATAAAACTTCTTGAATTCTTCCTCCACACATTGATACTAGACATATCAAGGGGAATTTATAAAAAAGAATGGCATAAAAATGATGAAAAATCAAAGAAGTTATGCACTTTTGAAAATGAGGTCCAAAATGGGGCAAACTAGGGCAAAAACCAAGTCAAGGCAAGACAACTTTAGGCAGATTTGCATGAAGGATCATAACATGCTTAAAACTTAATGAAATTGAAACAAAAAAAGGAAATTGTGTATTTTTTTTCACAAGGAATCCAATGGTGGTGGTGGTTTGGTCAGATTCTGCATCATTTGGAAAATTAGAAGACATCGTTGAAAATGGTAAGTTATGTGCAAGAACATGTGGTCAGTCAAAAATACATGGTTTAAGTAGAAATCAAGTGATCAAGCATAACATATGAAATATATAGATGATGTTTACAAACATCATACTTAAAGAAAGGAGTCGAAACAATAGATTGCACATGAAGTGGCCAAAATGGCAAATTTGAGCATGAACATGGTGACAGTCATGAATACATGTTTTTAGCAGCAACTAAATGATCAAACATGACACAATAGACATATATATGATGTTCATAACCATTACAAACCTATTCCTAAATAGAATCTATGAGTTTTATATGAAAATGAAAATTAAGGCAAGCTAACAAGCATGAACATGTGGACTGTCAACTATATACAAGTTTGGTAGCAAACTAAAGTTCAAACATGACGTATAATGCATACCAAACATGTTCAACATCAATGTACATCAAAACCTATCATAGTTTCAAAAGTGGCTAGTTTGAGAACTTACCTCTTGTAGCCTTTTCAAGAGAATGCAAGAAATAAGAAGTCCAATTGAGATGTGGTGATGCAAACAACTTCAAAATACCTCAAGTGATATGTTCAAGTGATCCAAAACTCCTCCAAGTAACTACCTTGACAGTATGGTGCTTTATGCAAGAATGGACCAAAAACTCCAAAGTAGAATGTGGGGGAAATTATGTTACGGAAGTGTGGTAATGACTTGGATAACTCAAAGAAGTTATATGGAAGGTGTTTGAGGTGTTGGAAAGGTTGGAGGAGGGTTGGACAGAGTTGTGGCTCTCAAAGTGTAGAAAGTCAAAGTTTTGTGGTTTGACAATTGAATTTTTAAGTGAGAGGTTTTCTATTAGAAGTGAGTGTTTGAGCAGCTTCAATACATCATTTTTTATTTGTGTGAAGTGTTGGTATTTGTGTTTGATAAATGGAATGAGTTTTGGAAGGGTTTGTGCCAAGGCAGATTTTGTGCCTTAAGGTGACCAAGTTCTTAACTTGCAAGAAGGTTGGGATCAGAAGAATGGAAGATATTTGGCTTGTTTTCTATCTCAACCTAGTGTATTTTGGAAGTGAGTAGAAAGCTCTATTTATAGGCAAGCTTGGAATTCAAGTGGTATGGGCAGATTGACTCATCTTGCCAACTTTGCCCTTTTTGGAGGCAAAATGTGCAAGATCAACTTGAGATCTTTCTTATGAGTTCTAGCCACCTCTCTATGAGTTTGATCATCACCTATAACCTACAAATAGTGGTCTTGAAGTGAAAGGGAGGGAGAAGCTGATGTGATTGTCGAGCTGTGACAAAACTTGTAAGAAAAGTTTCTCTCTCATGCCACTTGCATCCACTTGCATGATTAAACAATTCAATTAATCCCAATTCTAAGTTTTGCTCATGGCTATGCATTCTAACCTCCTTAATTAGGTCCATAAACATCAAAGAATGAGTTAATAAAGGGGTTAGAAAAGGTTTGAAGGGTTTATGCAAGAAAATGCCAATGCTGAACTTGGTTTTGTGACATGGAAAATGCCCAACTTGCCTTCTTCGATTCTCCCTAACCACAAATGTTGAGAAGATTCTTTTGTACTTTTTAAAAATCCCCAAAAATGATCTACAACTTTCATCTTTTACACAAGTTCAAAATCCAAAGAGAACTATGTCAAAAATCCTCTTGAAGTTTGTTGCAAAAGTTGACTTACAAGCCAAGAAACATGAAAATTTTCTAAGTGTTGAAATTCTTCACAACTTGATGAGATCACAACTCAAAATATAAGAATTTTTGGACCTCAACCCCATAGGATACTTTTGTATGGCTCCTCAAGAGCTTTCCAACAAGCTTTGAACCACTCAAATTAGATGTGTGGTTAGGAAGTTATGGTCACTTCAAGTTGGCTTCAAATTAGGGTTTTTTCATGATCCCTAGTTTCTAATTTCAAGTTATCCATCAATCCTTGCTTAAATCCTCACCAAACTCACTAGTTAGGCATAAAGTGATGTCGGAAGACTTGCTTTCTTCAATTTGGAGTCAAAACCCTAAAAGTCAAAGAGTTGACTTTCCAGACAGACGAACTGAACGATTGAAATCTTCAGGATCAATCCTCAGTGTTTTGAGTTCTTTGAGACTTTCAAACTTCTTGAGGAGACTTTAATAAGTTATAGGAGTGGCATGGTTCATGATTCAAGCTTTTAAAATCCATTTAAACCAGAAGTCAAACTTCAGTTGACTCTTCCACTATAAATCCTAATCAGGGTGCTGCATTGCACTGCTTCTGTTCTTTTGGTAACAACCTTAGATAACAATTTTCCTTGGCAAGATGTGATTCACTTGATGACATAAAGACTTGATTTGTATAAGATCAACCCAACACTTTGACTGATCAGTCCACTGGATCCTTTAATTTTGATAGTGTAAAACCTTAATTCATCTGCATCTTAACAAAGATCAACTTGAAAAAGGTTAATATTAGATAACACATTCTTGATGCATCTAGAATGATAATGGAATCTTGGGGGGAAAATTTAGGGATGACAGTTGCCCCTATTTAAATATCTTTACCAAATGTCAATGAGAGATGACCATCTCCATAGAATCATGATGAAAGGTATTTAAATATAGCAAACCAAAAATTTTGTCCCTTAGATACAATGGTATGCAAAAGGAAAAATGCTGACCATGTAATGAATTCTAAGAATGATGCTTTATGATGCTGAAGTGCAAGAAAATATTGACACACGAGCAAAAGAAAAAGAAGGATAAAAACAACGAGTAACTACTTATTGGGAACACAGACACATTGGAGAGAGATCCAAACATACTAACCAATAGTTCAGACATGACTAAAGATGGTACTTTACTGTGATCCTCCACACAGGGGACACAAACTCCAACGGGAAAGACAAATCTCCACTAGGGAAAAAGCAAATCTCTGTTGGGGAGATGCAAACCTCCTACTGGGGTAATACATCAAGGGAGACAAGGATAGGAGACCAAAGCGGGGGGACAAAAATTCAACAGACTCGGACTCCAACTGGGGACTCAAAAGACCAGAGACACGGTCCCTTTCAGGGAACAAACCAAAAGGGATCCTCCTTGCAATGAAGAGTTCGAATGGGATCTTTAGGAAAAAACCAGAAACAAAACTAGACCCACCGGGGATGCTACTGACCACTAGACCTCTGAGACCTACTGGGGATATCCAGGGATTCACTGGGGAAATATTGGTGATAACTAATAATCAAAGAAACATGACATAGTCAGATGAAATTTTCCAATTGAAATTTGGATTTTAAACAATGCCAGTAACCACTGGACTTTCTGGGGAATGCTAGTGACAACTAGACCTCAAAGGGATATGGTGACAATCAAATCAATGATACCAATAACAATTGGATTTTAGAAAACTCCAGTAACAAAGTAGTCTTTAGCCGTGTTGTTTAACAAACGAAACATCGACTGAAAGATAGATTCAGGTAAACACCAGATCTCAAGGATAAGATGCAATATTAGTAACGACTAGAGTTTGGTAACTACCAATTAGCAGTATTAGATAGGGGTCAGCGACTGACCTATTTCCAGTCACAAATGGACTTCACAGGGGAATCTGGTGACAACCAGTTAAATAGAATCAACAGGGAGCTGGTAACAACTAGACTTCTTGGGGATCTAGAAAGAAATAAAATCTTCCCTGGGGATAACACCCAAAATAAAAATTTCCTTATAGTAAAGAGTTCGAACGGGATCTTCAGGAAATAAATTAGAAATATAGGTGCCTGATAAAAATATCCATAGATGTGCTAGGAACATTGGTAACAACCAAACATCCTAAGATTCACTGAGTGAATATTGCCAATAATCACTGGTCTTTAAAAGGATATGGTAACGACCAAAACCGAGATGCCAATAATAATTGGACTTTAAACAATGCCAGTCAAAATTTTACTGGACTTTATTGGGGATAAGGTGACAACCTTAGCGATATCAATAACCATTGGATTTAACAATGCCAATAAATATTGGACTTCCCAGGGATATAAGTGTTTATCATAATAATACTTAATCCAGACAACTTGAAAAAGTTGAGGTGACAACAGGTCCAAAGCAACAGGTTTGGTAACAACCAAAGGATCTTAAAATAACATCCACTAATCACTAGGAACGCCTGACGGATTCTTGACGAAGATATCTGTCTAACTGGATCACAAAGGCTACAGCCAGACAAGACCAAAATGAGAGGTATGCTGAAAAATACATATGCTAAAGGTATGATGCAAATGCAATGTCGAACGACTTACAGGGGAAAGCAACGAAAGAAAGATAACAATCTAACACAGGGGAAAGAAAGAGAATCACACTGAATCCCTTTACTGGAGAATGGTATTACTCCTCTGGAGATTCTGCTGGAGAAGAGATCTCTATTTTTGCAAACTTGCTAGAGAGCCCATGACTTTAATACAGTTGACTAAATCACTGATCAGAGATGTCGACCCCTTATAGCGCGGCGGTGTGGGAACAGGAATCTCCATAGAATATAATTTTGCTAAAATGGTGGTATCAAGGTTTCAACCATTCTGTCCTCATGAAAGGAGTCTAAATTTACTGTCATGCCGCAATCAAAGTTTGTTTTTCCTGTTAATTAATTTTCTTTAAAACAAATTTTGTTGTTTCAAAACTTTTTCAATTAAAGATCATTATTTAATGAATAAGTGATGTTTTGCATAACAACAAAAGGTAGAGCAATAGAGCACAAACAAGGATTGGTCCAAATCTGATTTTATTCAGAGATGGAAATTTTCAAAAGGCAAAGTCCCATGGAACATTTACAATTTGGAAAATTGGCAATACAGGTAAAGGTGTACAGAAATCGCACAACCATCCAGTCCTAACTAAGAGTCGGTCCAAAATGCTGCCTCTGACGAGAATAGTAGAAAGTGAGCCTTTTTGACGATCTTCTGCAGTAGTGATAACCCCTGATGCAGTGAAATGCCTTTGTTGCTCATTTTTGTCTAAGCCGCCCTTCCATATTTTCAACTTAGCAAGCTTTTCTTTTCTTTTCTTTTATCCCTAATTTTTTCCTAAGTTGCCTGTCACACCATCATTTTCACCTTTAGCCTTTATACCCTACATTCACCATATCATACATTGTTCTATTGCATATCGAGCATGTGGGTTCACAAGGTAAGGTTTAGGTCAGTTCATTGTTTCCCACTTCAAATATGAGACAATTTGCTTATCATGGGATACTTAAGAGAAAAGGTTCATCACCTAAAGCTTGATCTAAGTTGGAAAGTCTACTCATATAGATTACTTCAAGAGAAGTTACTTGAAAAATTAGGATATTCAAGATATATTCCTAATGAACATGAAATTCAAGGCCTAAATTCAAGATTGCTTCATCCAATTTTGTTTCAAATTCTTGATCAAGTGGAGTCCAAATTTGCAAAGCATGAGTCAAGATCACAAGTCCATAATTCAAGACGTCATCCATTTCAAGTTTAATGGTTCTAGGGAAATCCATCATGAATTCATAAATTAGAGGCAAGAATATTACAAAGAGAAATTTTATGACATTACAAGAATGTCATTTGTTGCAAGATTTCCAACTCTAAGTAATGTTTAGAAATTAATTTATTTCTAATCTTCATTCAAGTCTCTAATCAAATTCATGTTATGGTAATGCCACACCAAGTCCACATTGTGTTTACAAACATCCAAGAAATATGCAAGAATTAAATCAACATTGGAATCTTTTAAGACCAAGAATATGCATGTTTAATCATGGGCAAAACAACCCCATGCAAGAGGTGGAAAATTACCTCATGTCACAAAATCTACATGTCACAAAATCAAGAGAATAGCATATGATAATACATCTAAATATGAGATTTTGAAAATGCTGTCAAGAAGTAGTAGCATTGACCAAGAGGAGTTGTCCAAGCACAAGCCAACAAAATGGGTGCAAGGCACAAAGTGCTGCAGAAAAACAGCATAGGCAAAGTGCAACAGCAAAAATGCAGCATAGCCTCTTGCATGGAAATGGAAAGAAAGAGAGTGACATGAGAAAAGGGGGTAGGAAACATTACCCCATGAAAAAATATGATATGTGGGGAGAAGAGAAAACCCTAGAGTGGAGAGATAAGAAGGAGGGGGCTGTAAACAAAAGAGGTCATTCTTTACACATTCAACATCCACTACACATTGCAAAAAACCAGAAAAGATAGAGAGAGAGCAAGAAACTTTAGAGAGAAAAAAACCAGAAAAAAGTGAGAAAGAAAACCAGCAAAAATCAAGAGAGTTCCATAAAAACCTATAGAGAACCTTTGAGGAGAAGCACATTCAAAGCATAGAAGGAAGAAGGAAGAAAACACACAACCAAACCAGTGGAAGCTTAACAAAGAAGGAGGAAGCTCTTGGGTATCCATTTCGAACTCTTTCTCTCTTTATATTTCTGCACTTGTCATTTATTATCATTTGTTAAGTGTGTTTGTGCTGGGTGTATTGTGTGAGGTCCCAAGGGAACCAAGAAACCCTTTTTAAGAACCAATAGAAAGGAGAGAAAACCACAAAAGACAGCAAAAAAAAAGAGAAATATTACATTTTTTTCTTCAGGTCGCGGCGTGAACATGCAAAAACCAGAATGAAAACTTTCCCAGTTCGCGGCACGAACATGCAAAAAACAGAATGTTCACTTTTCTCAGTTCGCGGCGCGAACACCCTTCGCGGTGCGAACTGATCAGTTTGTTTATTTTCTTGCTGTTTTTACCTTAAAAAAATTCAAGGAGTTCGTCATTTTTTTTTGCATGTCTCGATTTTTTTTAGCCGACTAACCCCATATGTTTGTATGATTTTAGTATGAATATTGCTATTGTCCTTGTTGACTTTTGATTCCAAAAACCATTTTCAAAAACAAACTCTCGATTTTATCGAGCCATTTTTAACCTTGTAAGTCGATTGTCTTGCGTATCGCCATCGACCTTGTCCGTATCGCTTCAAATATATCTTTACAAACAATAAACCTTGATCCAACATCAAGTGATCCTTTTTCTCATAAAAAACCCAAAACACAATAAAATATACGATTAGAATTATGCACCATGAACTTTAAAGTGGTGGAGAAGGAATGAGAATGGAATCTTCCTACACTCGTTCTGAATGTTTCGAATACAAGGCGCTTGACTTGGTTATTCGAGACATTCATCTCTATCCAAAGTCTTTTGTATAATCTTAGTCAAGAATAAATTCTTCCCTAAGAAAAAACCTAAAAAAAAATATCAACTCATCAAACTTCTTTTGCCTTAGGGCGTCAATCCGAAAACCCTTTTTCAAGGTATAAAATGAATCAATACACAATTATTTCTTAAGTGGCTGAACTACGGCTGCTCTGATTTCTCACACATGTTGAGAATACGTAGGCATAGGATTGTGATGATCCTAGCGAGCACAATTTTCTTTCTTTCCCATCTTTAATCATCCATACCCTTTACCCAAGGACATGTTACGCCCGTTCTACCACAAACAGGTAACGCATAAGACTCCAAGAGCGAACCGCAATACACCTAACTGCTAGAATACGCATGATAGCATTGTCCATCCAACATCCCGTTTTCCACCGTAGTCCCATGAACTACAAATGCTCTGATTCTTCACTTCATATAAGTGAATATACGTAGGCACAAGGGCCCCAATCCTTGGAGAGCATTAAAATATAAAACCAACCCCTCTTTCCTTAAGCAAGCAAACTTTCAGAATAAAACACTCATTCACGCTAAACAACCTAGAAGGTTCCCATCGAGTACGATGGATGCGAGGGGGTGTTAATACCTTCCCCTCGCATAACCGGCTCTCGAACCCTAAGACTTGGTTGCGATGAACATGCTCCTTTCCCAAAGGTTTTATCGCTATTTCCCTTTCCCTCCTTGGGATAAATAAAATTCGGCGGCGACTCTGTGTCATTTTTCGCGTAGCGACAGCTGGCAACTCTGCTGGAGACTCTTCCCTAAGCGAGTCAAACCTAACCTAGTTTGTTTTTTCGCGTATTTGGGTCCTTTCCTTTTATTTGTTTGTTTATCACTTTCCCTTATTTAATCAATTGTACCTCACCTTGTTTGGTTTCACGCGTTGTGGTGTGGATTTGATACTTTGGTGGCAAACCTTGAGGGAAAGACTATATACCCGAGTCTAGAGTGTTAAAATTGAGATAGGAGAGGTTGAGTAGTATGGGCTTCCGAGATGCTCATCTCGTGATAGTCGATATGAGAACCTCGCTTAGAGTAGATTCTTTTGAGAATGATGATAACCATCAAGCTCTTGGCGTGTTTGATCAATGTTCTCTTAAGAATCCATTACTCTAAAGACCTTTTAGAACCCTAAACCTTTGGCCAACTAAGACTGATGGTCACGTAGTATGGGTCCTCGAGAAGCTCTTCTCGTGAGGATCGATACGAAGACCTCTTTCAGAAGAGACTTTCTTGATGGTTTGTTGCCTGGCATTGACTGACATACGTAACAAACAGTCAAGGAAGTCCATGACTATGAAATCCTTGTCTAGAACCCAATGTCGATGTGTCTCGTAGTATGGGTCCCCGAGAAGTTCTTCTCGTGTGGGTCGATACGAGGACCTCACCCAAAAGAGATTCATGTGATGGAGTCATCCTCTGACATATTCATGTCATGTATGATGAACAGTCATGTGGATCCATGACTTTGGGATCCTAATTGAACCTTAGATCACACCTGGTGAGAACCTTGTGTTACGATCAATTAACTTTTATTCTTGATCCGTACCTTTGATCCCGTGTGCTAAAATCAGATTAAGTACATTGCATCCCAGTGCATTCAATCCATTTCATTTGCATTGCATCTGCATTCTACATATCATTTCCTGAGAACCTCATATCACCTTTTGTTTCTAACTAACTGGCTGATTTTCCAACACCCGCTCAAAACTGGCAACATGTCTCAGATTACTATGGGAGAGCTTCAGAAAGGTCAAGAATTGTTAAAAGAGGAGGTCAAGCAACTGAAAACTCAGGTGAACTTGATTATGGAGATCTTGCAAACACTGATGAGGAAGGAAAGTAACCCTGCACCAGTTGTTGCCACAAAAATGCTTGATCCTATGAAAGTACTTAAGTCCCCCTCAAGTCAAGAGATGCCTTGTGAGCATGACCTACCACTTGGACCTATGAAGCATACTTATCAACGACCATTACTTAATCCTCAGTCAAGTCCAAGGAATCAACCGCAAAGTAAGAATCCATATCCAAATCAGCGTCGAAGCTCTGCCCAACGAGGCCCGAACAGACCAAGGAGGCCAGAGAAACACTTTGACCCAATTTCTATGTCGTACAGTTGACTCCTCCCTTTATTTCTCAGTAACTCTTTGGTCCAGCTAAGAGAACTTGGTCCTCTTCCAACACCTCCTCCTCTAGGCTATGATGCAAATGCCAGGTGTGTATTCCACTATGGAGCGCCTGGACACACGATTGAGGATTGTAAAAGTTTGAAGTACCAAGTACAAGGGTTGATTAAGTCCAGATTGATTTCATTTACACCTCAAGGCCTTCAAATTAACGTCAACCCTTCATCTGGTCGGGCAGGTTCATCAGTTTCTGGCATGGAAGAAAATTTTGAAAGTGGGCATGGAAAAGGTTATCATAGTGGCCCCAATGAGCAAGAAGGCTAGCCTGACTGCGAGTCAAGAAAGAAAAAGCCCAGTACCCAATGCCGATAATTTTTATATCTTGTCTTTTCTAAGCATTTGTAATTTATTTCCCGTCACTTGCTACTTGTTTTTAAACATTGTTTTGTTTTGAATGGTAATATTAATGAAGTAATCATGCTTTTTGAATTAATCATGTCGCATTCGCTCATCTTTTCTTCACTTACAACAACAACAAAAAACGAGAAAAAATATATATATATAAAAAAAGGTTTCATCTACCTCTCGTCCACTTATTTTATCAAACCTTTGTTTTAGCAAAAATTAGAGGGAGGATGACGAAAACGAAATACCCATAATCGCAGTTGTATGCTTTCGGATAAAATCCTGCTGATGATGTACATGCATTGCTTCAAATCCCCTAAACACCGGAGATATAAGGAGTTAGTCCCTAGTCAACCACTTTGAGCCTAGAAGTAGGAGTTTCCTTCGGATTTAAACCCTTATGATAAACCTGGGGCATAGGTAGTGTTCAGTTAATCTGATTGCACGTTTAGTCGCAAGATGAAATCCTTGTTATGGCATTTGTTCTTCAACGACCAACGACTTGGCAGTCACAGGCCTTTCAAAAAAATATATATGTTAAAAGAAAAGCCCGCTAAGTTGAACACCTAAAGAGGCAACTTAGGCAAAAGTTAGGGATAAAAAAAACAAAATCAAAAGAGGTCTTCAAACCCTCAACAAAAACAAAATAAGATTCAGTGGTTACTCATATAAAAAAGGGTCACTAACATCCATCAAAACCAAATAAGGTGACTGCCACGTCGGACGAACCTTGAACCGTCAAGCTTACACTGTCAAGATAAGCACGTGTGGAATTAGCTGAACATAGGACTAGAGATCATCACGAAGAAAGGGTGGGGACAAATAATACTTTGAGCCTTATATCCTTTGTTTCTATAACCGTGAACCAGACCATGTTACAACCCTTAAAAAGACCTAATTGAAGCAGGGTTTATTTTGAAAGCATGCTACAGTAAGGTTGCGTAAGCTAACTCCCCACATATTTGCTAATCTTCAGTATTGGTGTCATATTCTTGCTATATTTTTCACACACCAATAAATCAACACTACGTTTGGATTAATGGTCCATTCGTCACACACTTCCACATCATTCCTAATAAAATGATCTTTCAAATTTGCATGAGAATCACATTAAAATTACCATTTGTGAATAAACAATTTGAATTGCAAGTCGGCACTTGACATCAAGGAAAGGCTAACAAAGAGTAATCAAAGAGGATTCGACCGTTCATCAAAATTGACCGGAATCAAAAGCACCTTGTGGTCCTGTGGATCAGGGGCGTTGGCATCCAATGATGGTGAAATAGGCTAGTCTAAATCAAGCCTCCAAGCATCATTTGATTAGGGGACGAGTCATGCAAAAATTGGTTGATCAGAAGAGAATCATCACAAGACTCTACCAACTAGGGACAGGTCATTCGAAGGTTCTTTGATTAAAAGAAAAGTCCTTCCAATGCTCAATCAGCACAGGTCGAATCGCTTCAACGCTCATTCTAGGGGCAAGCTACTTCAAGAGTACGTCGAGGCCCATCACTCCAAGAGTCGGTTAATCAAGGACTAACATCTTCATCACGCAAGATTTTGAGGCAGGCCATCTCGAGGTCATCTCATGACGAGCTACCTCCAATCTCTCTTTTAAGGAGAAATTCTCTGGAGACCCTTTCAGACTGGGGCAAGTTGAACTAAAACTGGGGCAATTCCTCTCCGTGTTTCAAAGGAAAATTCTCCAAAAACCCTCAAACTGGGGAAATCTGAACTAAATTGGGGCAAGCTCTTTCCATGCCTTTAAGCTTATCAAGTAAGCTCTTTCAAGTTCGAGACGAGTGTTGGAGAATCATGCTATTAGCCCACCCGACCAAATCACCCTTATCAAATAAAAGCCTTGCTACAAAAGACCCTCATTACATTTCTAGTAAACTTCATTTCATTGAATAAATCATCCTCAAGCATTAGTCACATCGGTTTTCTCATGCATGGTGTCTTGCATATCATCTCATTCCTCGAGCCTAATCTCATAGCTTGAATCCAACAACCTTGTAACCCAAATCACTTCTAAACCAGTTCTCACCTGGTCACCCTTTTCATTAGCCTACCCCGTAAAAACCGGTTCCCATCTGGTAATTCACCTTCAGAGCCCAACCATACTTGGCACGACCCTCACCCGTAATCACCATGTCCTTGCATCCCCGACATTTTTGCATACATCCTGCATTTTTACATACGTGCTTAGCCGGTCGTTCTTAAAGATACAAATTTCCTGTGGACATCCTAGTAGAATCCTTTAAGAGTACTATCCCTCTACTTCCCTTTTGTAAGTCCATTTTGAGATGTCTTCTCACCTTACCGTTTGTAAGGGATTTCATGGCCTTTCGCATGAAATCTTATCCTTTCGCTTCCCTTTCGTAAGCGTTTTCTTGCTGTCTTTTACATGCGACAAAGCTTTGTGTTGGGTATCATCGATCAATTTGGATGCTTGATACCTATGTGGCCAAGAACTGAATGGTCGCCTTACTTAAAGAATATCATCTCCGCCGTTGTGCCTGTGAGGTCAAATGATGTTCTGATACCCTTTTCAAAGTCCCTCTGCCTTTGCAAGAGGATGGTTATTGCCCTTAACTTACCGTTTGTGAGTCTTTTTGTGTCTCTTTCACGAAATATCTTCACCTTGCCTTTCGCAACAGATTTAACTTACCTTTAGTAAGACCCACCGTGCCTTTTGTACAGGTTCTTGTCAGCTTATCTTTTGTAAGTATCCTATTTACCTTTTGTAAAAGGAAATTTTTCTCCTAACCTTTTGTTATGGAGTCCTTTCTGCCGTGATAGAAGGAAATACGATCATATTCTCCCGAGGGAGTCTCTGCTATTTGATGTAGAAGGAGTTACTATTTCTCCAAACCTTTTGTTTCGGAGTCCTCTCTACCTTTTGTAGAAGGAATATTTCTCCTAACCTTTTGTTCTGGAGTCCTCTCTACCTTTTTGTAGAAGGAATATTTTTCTCCTAACCTTTTTTTTCAGGAGTCCTCCTTGCCTTTTGTAAGAGGAAAACAGTTATTTTTAGAGTCCTCCCTACCTTTCGTAGAAGGAATATCTCATAATCCCTTATTTTCCGAGTCCTCTCTACCTTTCATAGAAGGAATATCTCATTACATTTATTTTTTTAGAGTCCTCTCTACCTTTCGTAGAAGGAATATCTCATAATTCCTTATTTTCCGAGTCCTCTCTACCTTTCGTAGAAGGAATATCTCATCGCAGTTATTTTTAGAGTCCTCTCTACCTTTCGTGGAAGGAATATCTCGCAATCTTTTATTTTTAGAGTCCTCTCTATCTTTTGTAGAAGGAATATCTCACAATCTTTTATTTTTAGAGTCCTCTCTACCTTTCGTAGAAGGAATATATCATAATCCCTTATTTTCCGAGTCCTCTCTACCTTTTGTAGAAGGAATATCTCATTACGTTTATTTTTAGAGTCCTCTCTACCTTTCATAGAAGGAATATCTCATAATCAGTTATTTTTAGAGTCCTCTCTACCTTTCGTAGAAGGAATATCTCATAATCAGTTATTTTTAGAGCCCTCTCTGCCTTTCGTAGAAGGAATGTCTCACAATCTTTTATTTTTAGAATTCTCTCTACCTTTCGTAGAAGGAATATCTCATAATCCTTTATTTTTAGAGTCCTCTCTACCTTTTGTAGAAGAAATATCTCATAATCAGTTATTTTTAGAGTCCTCTCTGCCTTTCATAGAAGGAATATCTCACAACCGTTTATTTTAGAGTCCTCCCTACCTTTCGTAGAAGGAGTATCTCACAGTCATTTATTTTCGAGTCCTCTCCATCTTTTGTAGAAGGAATATCTCTTAGCCAATTCTTGATTCCGTATTATGAGACAGCTCTTTGACTTTTTGCAGAAGGGGTTTTAGATAACTTGTTTGTAGTATAACTTATCCTCTTGGAATTCTACAGGAGTCCTCCTTTTCCGGCTGGCAAAGCATTCGTGTTCATTCTGCATTGCATCTCAAGCATATCATCATATACCTTATAACCCTTCTTTGCTAACAGACACCTTTTTTCAAACCACCTCGCTGACTGTCTACTTTAATTCCCCACCTCTCCAGTTGAAAATCCCGGGTATTCTAGTATTTAATTCTCTTCTACCATGAATGTCCGAGCACCTTTATCCTCCAGACATTCAGGTCCAAGAGGATTAAATAGGGGCAGCTGTCACACCCTCATTTTCACCTTTAGCCTTTATACCCTACATTCATCATATCATACATCGTTCTATTGCATATCGAGCATGTGGATTCACAAGGTAAGGTTTGGGTCTATTCATTGTTTCCCACTTCAAATATGAGACAATTTGCTTATCATGGGATACTTAAGAGAAAAGGTTCATCACCTAAAGCTTGATCTAAGTTGGAAAGTCTACTCATATAGATTACTTCAAGAAGAAGTTACTTGAAAAATTAGGATATTCGAGATATATTCCTAATGAACATGAAATTCAAGGCCTAAATTCAAGATTGCTTCATCCAATTTTGTTTCAAATTCTTGATCAAGTGGAGTCCAAATTTGCAAAGCATGAGTCAAGATCACAAGTCCATAATTCAAGACTTCATCCATTTCAAGTTTAATGGTTCTAGGGAAATCCATCATGAATTCATAAATTAGAGGCAAGAATATTACAAAGATAAATTTTATGACATTACAAGAATGTCATTTGTTGCAACATTTCCAACTATAAGTAATGTTTAGAAATTAATTTATTTCTAATCTTCATTCAAGTCTCTAATCAAATTCATGTTATGGTAATGCCACACCAAGTCCACATTGTGTTTACAAACATCCAAGAAATATGCAAGAATTAAATCAACATTGGAATGTTTTAAGACCAAGAATATGCATGTTTAATCATGGGCAAAACAGCCTCATGCAAGAGGTGGAAAATTACCTCATGTCACAAAATCTACATGTCACAAAATCAAGAGAATAGCATATGATAATACATCTAAATATGAGATTTTGAAAATGCTGTCAAGAAGTAGTAGCATTGACCAAGAGGAGTTGTCCAAGCACAAGCCAACAAAATGGGTGCAAGGCACAAAGTGCTGCAGAAAAACAGCATAGGCAAAGTGCAACAGCAAAAATGCAGCATAGCCTCTTGCATGGAAATGGAAAGAAAGAGAGTGACATGAGAAAAGGGGGTAGGAAACATTACCCCATGAAAAAATCTGATATGTGGGGAGAAGAGAAAACCCTAGAGTGGAAAGATAAGAAGGAGGGGGCTGTAAACAAAAGAGGTCATTATTTACACATTCAACATCCACTACACATTGCAAAAAACCAGAAAAGATAGAGAGAGAACAAGAAGCTTTAGAGAGAAAAAAAACCAGAAAAAAGTGAGAAAGAAAACCAGCAAAAATCAAGAGAGTTCCATAAAAACCCATAGAGAACCTTTGAGGAGAAGCACCTTCAAAGCATAGAAGGAAGAAGGAAGAAAACACACAACCAAACCAGTGGAAGCTTAATAAAGAAGGAGGAAGCTCTTGGGTATCCATTTCGAACTCTTTCTCTCTTTATATTTCTGCACTTACCATTTATTATTATTTGTTAAGTGTGTTTGTGCTGGGTGTATTGTGTGAGATCCCAAGGGAACCAAGAAACCCTTTTTAAGAACCAATAGAAAGGAGAGAAAACCACAAAAGACAGCAAAAAAAAGAGAAATATTGCATTTTTTGCTTCAGGTCACGGCGCGACCCATGTAAAAACCAGAATGAAAACTTTCCCAGTTCGCGGCACGAACATGCAAAAAATAGAATGTTCACTTTTCTCAGTTTGCGGTGCAAACTGATCAGTTTGTTTATTTTCTTGCTGTTTTTACCTTAAAAAAATTTTCAAGGAGTTCGTCGTTTTTTTTACATGTCTCGATTTTTTTTAGCCGACTAACCCCATATGTTTGTATGATTTTAGTATGAATATTGCTATTGTCCTTGTTGACTTTTGATTCCAAAAACCATTTTCAAAAACAAACTCTCGATTTTATTGAGCCATTTTTAACCTTGTAAGTCGATTGCCTTGCGCATCGCCATCGACCTTGTCCGTATCGCTTCAAATATATCTTTACAAACAATAAACCTTGATCCAACATCAAGTGATCCTTTTTCTCATAAAAAACCCAAAACACAATAAATATACGATTAGAATTATGCACCATGAACTTTAAAGTGGTGGAGAAGGAATGAGAATGGAGTCCTCCTACACTCGTTCCGAATGTTTCGAATACAAGGCGCTCGACTTGGTTATTCGAGACATTCATCTCTATCCAAAGTCTTTTGTATAATCTTAGTCAAGAATAAATTCTTCCTTAAGAAAAAACCTAAAAAAATATCAACTCATCAAACTTCTTTTGTCTTAGGGCGTCAGTCCGAAAACCCTTTTTCAAGGTATAAAATCAATCAATACACAATTATTTCTTAAGTGGCCGAACTACAGGTGCTCTGATTTCTCATACATGTTGAGAATACGTAGGCATAGGATTACGGTGATCCTAGCGAGCACAATTTTCTTTCTTTCCCATCTTTAATCATTCATACCCTTTACCCAAGGACATGTTACGTCCGTTCTACCGCAAACAGGTAACGCATAAGCCTCCAAGAGCGAGCCGCAATACACCTAACTACTAGAATGCGCATGATAGCATTGTTCACCCAACATCCTGTTTTCCACCATAGTCCCATGAACTACGAATGCTCTGATTCTTCATTTCATATAAGTGAATATACGTAGGCACAAGGACCCCAATCCTTGGCGAGCATTAAAATATAAAACCAACCCCTCTTTCCTTAAGCAAGCAAACTTTTAGAATAAAATACCCATTCACGCTAAATAACCTAGAAGGTTCCCATCGAGTACGATGGATGCGAGGGGGTGCTAATACCTTCCCCTCGCATAACCGACTCCCGAACCCTAAGACTTGGTTGCGATGACCATGCTCCTTTCCCAAAGGTTTTATCGCTATTTCCCTTTCCCTCCTTGGGATAAATAAAATTCGGTGGTGACTCTGTGTCATTTTTCGCGTAGCGACATTGCCTTTCCAGGTTTTCAACTTAGCAGGTTTTTTAGGCATAATATTTTTTTACTGCATCCAAGTTCACGGGATGAGGGAGTTGTTCACCATCCATTGTTGCAAGGATCAAAGAGCCTCCAGAAAAGACCTTCTTTGCAACGAATGGGCCGTCTAGTTCGACATCCACTTTCCGCACATGTCTCGATGTACTGGAAGAACCTTTCTAAGTACCAGCTCACCCTCCTAATATTCTTTAATTTGGACTATTATCTGTGATCTCCTTCTTCCAGTACATCGAGACATGTGCGGAAAATGTAGTTTTTGTAAGGAATCAGTTTTTCGTCTCGGGTCTCCCATTCGCCCTTGGGCTGATAAATCACCAAGGTAGATTCGCCAATTACTTCCAGGATCTTAATGCAAAGGTTAATGACAGCTTCAAGACCTAAAATGCAGGCCTCATACTCAACTATGTTGTTCGTGCATTTGAAGCATAATCTAGCAGTAACTGCAGTATATCCTTCGGTAGGATTTTCCAGAATAGCACCAGCACCATGAAATTTCTTGTTGGACGCACCGTCGAACATCAGCTTCCAACGTGAACCGAGTTTAGGACCCTCCTTGGGGCTAGGCTCTTCTTTGGCTTTATCAAGAGACGTGACATCTTCGTCTTGGAAGTCGAATTTGAGCGGCTGATAATCCTCAATAGGTTGATCAACAAGGTAGTCCTACAAGACACTTCCTTTTATTGACTTTTGGGTGACATATTGAATATCATACTCTGACAAGAGCATGTGCCATCTTGCTAGTCTTCTCGTCTGAGCAGGTTTCTCGAATATGTACTTTATTGGATCCATTTTGGATATCAATAGAGTAATGTGGCAAATCATGTACTGTCTTAGACATTTGGCTGCCCATGCTAGCGCACATCAAGCTTTTTCCAATGGGGAGTAAGGTAAACTTCTTACTCAGGTAATAAATTTCATATTCTTTCTTCCCTGATTCATTTGTTTGGCCCATGACACAACCCATTGATTCTTCGAGCATCGCCATGTACATGAAGAGAGGTCTTTCAGGCACCAGAGGGATCAATATCGGAGGTTCTTGGAGATACCCTCTGATCTTCTCGAATTCTAACTGGAAGTTATCATTCCATACAACCGCTTGATCCTTTCGTAACAACTTAAAGATTGGTGCGCAAGTAGGAGTCAAGTTGGAGATGAATCTGGAGATATAATTTAGTCTGTCGAGGAACCCTCTGACCTATTCCTTTGTTTGTGGTGCAGGCATCTCCTAGATGGCTCGTACCTTATCGGGATCCACTTCGATTCCATGTTGACTAATGATGAAGCCGAGTAGTTTGTCGGATCTAAATACAAAGGTACATTTGGAAGGATTTAGCCTTAATTGGTATCTTCTAAGTCTTTTAAATAACTACAGCAAATGATCAAGGTGATCTTCTTTGCTCTGAAACTTGGTAATCATGTCATCAACATAAACCTCGATCTCCTGGTACATCATGTCATGAAATAATGCCACTATGGCTCGTTGATATGTAGCCCTAGCATTCTTCAGACCAAAAGGCATGACCTTATAAAAAAAAGTGCCCCAAGGTATGATGAAGGTTGTCTTTTCCATGTCAGTTGGGTCCATTTTTATCTGATTGTAGCCGGAGAAACCATCCATGAATGAAAACACTGCAAAGTTGGTTGTGTTATCTACCAAAGTGTCGATATGTGGCAAAGGGAAATCATCCTTTGGACTAGCTTTGTTCAGGTCCCTGTAGTCTACTCACATTCTAACTTTGTCGTCCTTTTTAGGTACGGGTACAATGTTGGCCACTCATTCCGGGTACTTGGATACTGCTAAGAAACCTGCATCGATTTTCTTCTTGACCTCATCTCTGATTTTGAGAGCTATGTCGGGTCTGGATCTTCATAGCTTTTGCTTAAATGTAGGATACTCAGGTTTAAGAGGGAGCTTGTGCATTACAATGTCGGTATCCAACCCGGGCATATCTTGGTAGGATCAAGTAAATACATCTGTATACTCCTTGAGAAGGGTTATTAGTCTGTCTTTAACCTCGACCCCTAATGATGCCCCAGTTTTGACCTTTTTTCTCTCTTCTTCAGAGCCCAAGTTGATGACATCAATATATTATTTTTAGGGTGGAAGATAAGCATCCTCGTACTCAATTATTTTTTATCAACTCTTCGGGGACTTCAGAATCTTCATCACTCTCGTTTTCGACTTGGAACACCGGTGAATCAAAGTCAGAAAGGACCGGATGATCATCGAATCTGGTGGGTGATGGAGGCTCTCTGCATGTGTTGAATGGGCTTAAAATGAGCAAGCACACACAAGGATATGTGGATGATGAGTTCTTTTTAGGTTTTCAAAAAAGATTTCCATTTTCCCCTCTTTTACAAAAAAGAAAAAACAATAAAAATGCAATGAACAACAAAAATGGAGGTTAACAAAATACTCATTCATTAATTGATCTTTAATTGCAAAAAGTATGGCCTATACAAAATGATCCATTGGCCCTGAGCACGACCATGGATTGAAAACAAAGAAAATGCTAACAAGCAAAACAAACAGATTACTCGGAGAGCGCCATCATGACGGGAATTTCCACGGCCTCCCAGTTGCTCAAAACGGCTTCACCTCGGAACACCAGGTCGTCTATGAAGTTTACTTCACCATCTTCTTCGATAGCATTTATTTGAATGCCGCCAGTCACGAAGATCTCCTTCAGAGTCTTTAAGCGCTTGTTGTCAGCTTCGAACTCTTCACCCAGAGTCGGTTTGTAACCCAACCATTGCCGATCCTTCTTCACTCGAGCGTTGACTTCGATTATTTCCCCCCAACCTTGTGGAATTACTTCTCTTATGGCGTTCTTAATGCTCTGGACGGAGGCGAAAGATGGACCACGTGTAATGGCAACATCCTCAACCAACACAACATGTGCAATCTCCAATGCTTGGAAAGTTGTTTCCAATGCATCTTCTTCACCATCAAGTCCTCTTCATCGTGCACCACGACCAACTGGTCCTCAGTAATGAATTTCATCTTTTGGTGCAATGTGGATGTAACAGCGCCTGCTGCGTGTATCCATGACCTTCCCAATAGACAGCTATATGTCGGGTTTATGTCCATTACTTGGAAGGTGATTTCAAAGACTTGGGCCCCTACCATGATTGGTAAATTAACTTCTCCTATTATAGTCCTCCTTGATCCATCGAAATCCTTCATAATTAAAATGCGGGTCTCATCTCGACTCCCTTGTATGCCAATTTTGCTACAGTTCTTTTGGGCATTATATTGAGTGTTGATCCTGTGTCGACAAGCACTCGGGCGAGCATATCTTCTTTGCATTTAACAGATACATGCAAGCCACGGTTGCTCTTGTGACCCTCAGTGGTCAAGTCACTATTGTCAAACCTCAATGTATTGCATGTTGTGATGTTCGCAACGACAGAGTCAAATTGCCCCACAATGGTGTCCTTTGTTATACGAGCTTACGTGAGTATTTTCAACAAGGCTTGTAGATGGGCGGGAGAGCTTAGTAGTAATGACATAATTGAGATTTTGGATGGTGTTTGGTTAAGTTGGTCTACCACCCGGTAATCGCTTTGGCGAACTATCCTTAGAAACTCTTCTTCATCCTCCTTGGGGATTTATTTTCCTTTAACGGCGGGCTCCTTGGAGATAACTTCCTTAGGAACAACTTCCTTAGGAATAGTAACGGCAGTTTTGGGAGTAGCGGAAGCTGCCTGAGGGACAGTAAGATTTGCCCTGGGCTGATATATTCGACCACTGCGGGTCATTTTGCTTGCCCTGACGATGTTCCTCACATCCTCCTATTTTCTTCCAGCCTTCATGTCGTACTAGGAATAGTCGCACTTCCATGATATAGATTTCAGATTAGGACCCGATCCCCTCCTTGGATCGAATCTTGGTTTCGATTGGCCCGCAGCTGGCGCATGGCTGTTGTGAAATACTGGTCTAACAGTAGCAGGAGAAGCAGACTTGAACACTGGCTTCTTTTCAGATTTCTTAGGTAAATGGAATATTGGCTCAATTACTGAGACATCTTCTTTCTTCTTCTTTCCACATATTTGTAGCAAGCCTTCGTCAACCATTGACTGAATGTCCCTCTGTACCTGGTTACAACCTTGAGGATCACAACGACAATTATCACAACTTTCATGGGAGCTTTTGATCAGTCCCGCCTTTATCAAATTTTTATGTTACTCCACCAAAGGAGTTTTGACTTCAGACACCTTGGAAATTAGTCTTTTGTCTGAGTCTTCCTCTATAGCATGGACGCTACCATGGTTGGACAAAGGAAGGCTTTCCATGTTAGGCTGATTGATTTCAAAGGAGACTACTTTATTCTCAATCAATTCTCGCACAATATGTTTGAGTGCTATGCAACCTTCGAAGTCATGCCCCGCAACATTTTCATGGAACGCGCATCGTGCATTTGGGTCGTAATAATGTGGTAGCGAAGTTGGAGGGGGGCCCAACTTCCTAGTCTGAATTAGACCTTGCTGTACCATTAGAGGGTACAAATCAGTGTATCTCATAAGGATAGGTTGAATCCCTAGTCTTCTGTTTTGAAAAGCAGGACTTGGAGCCGGTGCTCTTTGTTGCGACCGTACTTGCTGATTATGACTTTGTTGGTAAGTATTATGCACCGGTGGCTGGAAATTTTTTGGGTTCGGCGGGGTTGAAACACCGGCGTGATTGCAGCCTCATATTGTTGGCGCTGATAATTTTGCTGATGTTGTAGATGAGGTAACCATTGATTTTGTAGGTGGCTTCTTCTGTGCTGAACCCTTCTGTTCTTTTATAAAACCCACGAGAAATGTTATTTCTTTTTTTAATTAAAAAAAGAAATATATTTTTTGCAAAACTGGAGTAAATATATTTTTTGCAAAAAATGGTGAATAGTAAAAAATTGAAAGTTACATGTATTGTTTCCTTTTCAATTTTTTTATCACTCACCACTTTCTTTTTGTACTGCAACTTTCGAAACAAATTTTTCTAGATCTTGTAGTCTTAAAAATTAGCGTCGCTCGTGTAAAAGACACTCAATTTTTTTAATAGACCCAATTAGCTTTCCTGCACTGCGAGATATTTGCATAAGATCACAGCGAGAAAAATAGAAATAAAATTAAAATGCTTTAGTCTATCTAATGATAACACAAAATTTCAATATCTCATAAAATTGGTCTCCGACAATGGTGCCAAAAACATGACACACCGCAAGTGTATGACAATATCGAAGTATTAAAAAGGCTTTTGAACCACAAAGACCAAGTAATTGAGTATTTAATTCTACCATATCATTATGTAGCTAAAGCTATCGAAATTGGGTTTGAGTTTAAAACTAATAAAATTTTAACGAGTAAAAATTATAATAAAAATCAAGACCTAGGACATAAGATTTTTGTCTAAGAAAAATCTTGCGAACCTCTTATTATATTACGAGAAACAAATCAATGTTATTGAAAATTGGAGAATACTAACTTTCGTCAACTTATTGTCTTCGTCGACCCAAATCATTTGTTGAGACTGATTTCACATATCTATAAAGATGGAGCTTTCTCAACTGCATTCGAGGCACTTTTGTCGTCTCGTACTTAGTTGTCTAGCATTCTAATTTTAGGTACCGAAACATAACCTTTAAATATATAAGAAGTACCTAATTCATCTTTACTTTCATAAATGACATTTGAGATAATAAAAACTTAGAATTCTAGAATAATTTTTAACTTTGTTTCTTGTAATAAAAAGATAGAGGGTTCACTTGAAATTTTTCATGAGGCAGTCGTCATGAGACTTAGTCCCTAAGGAACTACTCACACATATTTAATGGTAAAGAGAATAAAACATACCTAGCAATTGGATACATGATCAAAAAATAAATAATAACAATAAGAATAAAAATAATAACCTAGATTAAAGCATGAAGAAACTTGAATAAGATAGTTTCAATAGAGATGAGTACAACCCATGACATAAAGTTAAGGTATCATATGGTGTTTTGTTCTCTCTATTTCGAAGAATATATAAGATAATCCATCATTACAACCCTTCAATTTTATGTCTTCTTAATGCTAGGAACGTTTAGTACAAAGAAAATAGCTAATCCAAATGGGAAAGAGAAAATGAAAAAATTGTAATTGTTGAAGCCTACTAGGACATGTAGTAGCTTCTAGAGGTACCTGTAGCATACATGTGGTCTTTTTAATGGAGGAACTTTAGGAGCTACTACGGGTCGTATGTGCTATTACGACCACCCGTATTAGGCCCCTGGATTTTGTATGGAGAGAAACTCCTTTTTTTCGCATTTTGACACATTTTGTTCCTCTTAATTCCTCTTTTTCCCGACACACTCTTATGAGCATGAAAACAAAGAAAACATGCAACCAAATGAGATAAAAACAAGGAGAAAATAGATAAAAGCAAATGAAAAACAACTAAAAAAACCGGTGCAAAATCGACTTATCAACTCTCCATCTCCAACGAACCCTCCACCGATGGTGTTAATGTATAGTGGATTGGCATGTCCTCCTTTCCTTTTTATCACTCTTTATCTTTCTTATACTCGGAGCTTTTGGGATGGTCTTGCCTAGGATGGAGAGATATACCCGTTGTCAGTTGAGATTTTCTTTTGACATATTTTTTCAAATGGGTTTCTTAAATAAGGCAATTTATTCCCCTCCTAAGCTTGAGGCACTTGTTAGTATGATGGAACTTGACCCTATGATTGTTGTACCACTTGTTAGGTTTTCTCTGCATGACTTCCCACTTTGGGGCTGGAAAAGGTAGAATGTCATAAGTATCGATCACATTCTCCAAATTTTCCCTGGCCATTTTGAAATATCTCGACAAACATTTCCTTATTAGGATTGACCACTTTGATGCTCACCTCATTGAAATTGGAGAGATACTCTCACAAGGACTCAGAGTGCCCCAAAAAAACATTACACAAGCTTGTGCTCTAGACCGTTCGATATTTTCTCGCTGAGAACTAGTGAATCAACTTTCTTGACAGATCATGATAACTAGTCACTGATTATTTAGGAAGGTTCTTGAACCACTTCAATGATTTGTTCGTGAATGTTCCAGATAAGATATTTAATTTCAAGGAGTCATTGATGCCTTATATCACAGTTTGAGTGTTGATGGCCACAATATGATCTTTTGGGTTGCTCTTTTCATAAAAAGCTATAAGGGACGATAATTTAAAGTTTTTTGGAATTGGGGCATCCCAATTTTTTTTCATAAAGGAGTTGGGAATCCAGGATCTCATCAAACTCTAGCAAATTTTTATTATGTCGTTATTTCTGAAGATGTCGGTTGTTGGTCTGCAAAGTTTTGCTGGCCATTGTAATTTTTCCATTGTGGCATGCACCTAAGTTATGGCTTCATCGTCACCGTTGTTGTTGGCATTGCCCTGTCTCACCTCTTTTTAAGGATGATTTAGACACCTCGAGTTTTAGATGAATTTATGGTTCAGGTAAGTTTTACCGGTCCCCGCGGTAGGTGGCAAATGTACTTATAGTAAGTACAATATTGTCAACCTTGCTCGTGTTAGGGAGTGCAATAGGGATAATTTTATTTCGATTATCTAGAAAGTGGCTCTTTTCTGTATCTAGGATACATATAAGTTTGGCCCTTTGGTTAAGCAGTTACTAAAGAATCAATTCATGTACCCATTGGCTTGGCTTGATCCTGGGAATATAAGGAAACAATATTCCCAATTAATAAGGTCCGTAGTTTTATTCTTGTACATGTGATTATGCGGTTACCTTTTCTTGAATTTGTGTTAACACAAATTTGTGCGCTTGAGTTTAATAGGACGATCCTTTCCATGGTGCATTGGGCCAGATTAGTAAAGCTCACATAGTACTCCTGAGTCGGGCATGCTACAGGCCGACCTCTTTGAGACCAATTAAGGTTATTCCCATTTAAATCGTCTAATTGGTTAGAGCTAGAACTAGTCATATTGAGTGTTGAAGGAATCAAATTTTCTTGTTAGAAAAAGGAGACGAGTTGTTCATACATTTATTTAGTGAGACATACACATTGACTTGTAGAAACCACATTAGTAATTCAAATTGGATTTTGGTCCGTGGTAACTTCACTACTAAATAAAGTGGCGGAAGAATTAGTCTTGTTCAGAATGGAATGAGTATGATTTTGATGACAACACTCAATTGTATGAGCGTCAACTATATGAATCCAAATACTAGATTCTTCAATAGAAATAAGAGGAGTGTTATTAATTTCTTATGGAATAACAAAAAAGTACACTTCAAACAACTAAAGTGTGACCAAACAATGAGTAACTTGATAGCTTGTAAAGTGAGTATGACATATCTCTTAAATACACTGAAGGTGAGAAATATAGAAGAAAAGGGAGTTGAATTATGTTTTGGAAAAATAGATTTACTTCTGAACCAGAGTTCAGATTCTAAAAACTGAGTTCAGAATCTGATAAGGTATAGTGGAAATAGAGACAGGAGTAAAGTAAAAATAGCAAAGAACACACAGTAGTTGTCTTGGTTCCTCTCCCAATTGAGAATACTCCAGTCCCCTTGCCAAGCAGGAGATTGTCCATTATAATCAACCAGATTACACTTGCTTATACATACTTGTATAAGACTTTTCTTATTGCTCAGACCTCTTGTCCAAGACTTCCCTTGCTTTGAGCTCATGTCTAAGACTTCACTCTGCTCAATTAGCTCCTAACCCAGTCTTATCTTGCTTAGACCATCTTCCTAAGACTTCAACTTGTTTAGAGCTCGTGACTAAGACTTTCCCTTACTTAACCAGCCTCTGATTAAGCCTTTAATTTACTTAGAGCACGTGTCTAAGATTTTTATCTTGTTTAGAGCTCGTGTCTAAGACTTTACCTTGCTCAAGCCTTCAGCCAGAGACATTAATCTAAATAGACAATTTAGAGAAGGAATAACTTAAAATAATACTTGATAAAATATCAGTGGTGTTCAAATAATACAACACACTATTATAAAAATTCTTAATCAATACAAGAGTAAGAACTCTTAACAGACTCAACTTTCTAAACGTAGTGTGTGTATTTCTTAGTTATATTTGCATCGTTATTTCTTGGTGATCTTCAAATCTTCAGCTCCTTTTTATATCCAAGAAAGGAGATCTTAAACGACTACAAATAGAACCAGTACATCTTATTTTCCAATAAAGCAAGTGTTGGAACTTACAATTACAAGAGTATCCATGAAACAAGACATTTGTCTAGAGGATACAACTCTAATTCAAGTACAACACAACCTGTAGAAGATAATGTCAATAAATCTTGAGTCCCGTGTTAGCAGAACTGACATGACATTACTCAGTATTAGAGGCAGCATAACACGCTTTTGAGTTGGAGTGTACTAGCAACTGCTTTTCTGATCAGACGTTCTTGAGAGAGTATCACCATAACTGAACCAAATTATTTCAGTGTCAGAACTAGTTCCAACAAGTAAATATAATTTTGTACGCACAAACTGGCTAGCTAGAGATCCTAATTATTTTATCAAATACATTGTTATCATCAAAACCTTTGAGGATTCATGGTATGAACCAAACTTGTTTCAACAATCTCCCCCTTTTTGATGATGATAACATTAAGTTTTTTTTTAAAACAATCAGAAGTAAAATAAATTACTCGACAACTTTCATGGTCTGAGGCCTTTCACAAAAGTTGATGAATATGAGCTATTGGCCCATAAGGTCTTTCATAAAATTTGAAATAAATTTTGAAGGATTGTTCCCCGTCAATTCGTTGAAATCAGCTATAAATTTCTTTTAGAAAGGCTGGATCAAAAAACATTCTTCTTTAATGAACTACGAGGACATTTTAAAAAAGAAGTATTAAAATGAAGAAGTGAATTCACATAATTATCTTATGTAGACGACAATCCATGAGAGAAGAAAAAACAGCTTAGCAACATAACACCTAAAATGCTAGAATTTAAGAAAGTATGTATTAAAAAGTTTGGACAGTCTTAAGTATGAATAAAAACAAGTTAAAATCTTTGTCAAAATACTCCCTTTTAATGAACCAAATTTTTTTTATCAGATACAGAAAATCAGAGTATTAAAACAAAAATTTCATTTTATCAGAACTTAAGAAATAGTCCAATAGTTAACTCAAAGTACATACCAAAGAATTAACTTATTACTGTATGCTTTAAATAAAGTAGTCAAGGAAGAGAGATATCATGTATCCCTATTCAGACTTAAAGGTCGTACTTAAGAAACTATCAAAAGTAATTCAACTAACTAGTAATAGATTCCAAAGAAAATTTCAATACACCATTCAGAGAACAAGCATTTGTTCTGTGAAATAAACCATATTTAAAATTTTCTTGATGAAACCAAATTGATTAATGGCCAGGGTTTTTAAATATATCAGCCCATTGATGGTCAGAACAATGAAATGAATATCTATTACACCCTTCTGAACATAATCCCTTATAAAGTGATATTTGATTTCAATATGCTTGGTTCTAGAATGTTGGATTGAATTCTTTGTTAGACAAATAGCAGCAGTATTATCACAGAAGATGCGAATTTTGTTTCCAAAAATCTGATAGTCTTCAATTTGATATTTCATCCAGAGTAGTTAAGTGCAGCAATTAGCAGCTGCGACATATTCTGCTTTTGCTGTGGTCAAAGCAACAGTTGCCTGTCTTTTACCCCAAGAGATAAGGTTTTCACCTATAAATTGACTGGAACCACTAGTGGACTTCCTTTCAATTCTATCTCCAGCGTATTAGCATTACAAAATCCAACCAGTTTATAATCTGAGGACTTTTTATAAAGAAGTCCAAGATTTAATGTTCTTTCAGATGTCTAAAGATTCTCTTAATAGCAGTTAAGTGAGTCTCTCTAGGATCTGCTTGGAACCTTGCATATAAACATACACTATATAAGATATCGGGTCTAAAAGCAGTGAGATAGAGTAAGGAACCTATCACACCTCGATATTTGGTTGGATCCACTTTGGAACTGGACTCTTCAGTACCAAGGTTACATGTAGGATGGATAGTAGTGGGCATGACTTTGCAATCATCAAGATTGAATTTTTTCAAGAGCTCCTTTGTATACTTGACTAGTGAATGTAAATACCTTCAGACTTCTGATTGATCTAAATACCAAGAAAGTATGTTAAAACCCATCATGCTCATGTCGAATTCAGCTTGCATAATCTTGGAAAACTCGTGACAAAGAGATGCATTAGTGGAACACAAAAATTATGTCATCAACATAAATTTGAAAATTCAAGATTTCTTCCTTCAAAAATTTTCTAAAAAGTGTAGTGTCAACCTTTCCTTTAACAAAACCATTTTCAAGCAAAAAAATTACTCAATATTTCATACCAAGCTCTTGGAGCTTGTTTAAGACCATAGAGTGATTTTTTAAGCTTGTAGACATGATTTGAATGATTTGAATCAATAAATACTAGAGGTTATTTGACATACACTTCTTCAGTAATAACTCCGTTCAAAAAAGCACGTTTCACTTCCATTTGATAGAGAATTATGTCATGGTTGATGGCATACGAGAGAAGTAGTCTTATGGCTTCTAACCTTGTAACATGAGCAAAAGTATCAAAGAAGTCTATTCCCTCCTACTGATTATAGCCTTTAGCCACAAGTCTAACTTGATTTCTAACAACTTCACCAAGCTCGTTAAGTTTGTTTCTGAAGACCAACTTGGTCCCAATGATGTTTTTCTCTTGTGGTCTTGAAACAAGATCCCACACATCATTCCTTTGAAACTGATTAAGTTCATCTAGCATAGCCACGATCCAACCATTATCAATTAAGGTATCATAAAAAAAAGAAGGTTCAATTAGTGAAATAAGTCAGATCATTGAGTGCTCATTTTTGAAAGCATATCTGGTTCTCAATGGCTCCTCCTTATTACCAATGATCAGTTCTTATGGATGAGATGATTTATACTTAAACGGTTTTTTAGGTTCAAAAAAGGCTTTTAAGCCATTGTGATGAATCACTGAATCAATAGAAGAAGGACCAGCTGGGATAAGTTCAATTTCTGTAGCTTCTGGTATAGCTTCAGATATAGTGATAGATTCTGGATTGTTATTCACTACATCTTATTCTTTAGAGACATAGACCACAAATTGTTCTTCATGATTCTGAAATCTCCATAGAAATCATTCTGAACCACATACTTTGACTTGTTATGGTCAGGTAAATTGTCATTAAATTTAACGAGCATAGACTCTTCAACCATTCTAGTTTCAGAGTTATACACTCTGTATGCTTTTGAGCGTTTAGAGTATCCTAAAAAGATACCCTTATGAGCTTTAGCATCAAATTTCTTTAGGTAGACCTTGTTATTCAGGATGTAACAGGTACATCCAAATTGATGAAAATAAGAGATACTATGTCTTCTACCTTTAAATAATTCATATGATGTTTTATCTAAAAATGGTCTGATAAAAATTTAGTTCTGAATATAACAAGCAGTGTTAACAACTTCTACCCATAAGTACTTAGGGAGTTTATTCTCATGAATCATTGTCCTTTCCATTTCTTGCAAAGATCTGTTCTTTCTCTCAACATCTTCATTTTGCTGTGGAGTTCTGGGAGAAGAGAACTCATGGATAATTCCATATATTTCACAGAAGGATTCAAATGATTCATTTCTGAACTCACTCCCATAAATCACTTCTGACTTTTAGAATTTTCAATTATTTCTTATATTGTACTTGATTGCAGAAGGTTCTAAACACTTCATATGTTTCATCTTTAGATTTGAAAAACTTCACCCAAGTTCATCTGCTAAAATCATCAACTATGACCAAACCGTATTTCTTACCATTGATTGAAGAAGTCCCAATAGGACCAAATAAATCAACGTGAAGCAATCCCAAGGGTCTAAAAGAAGAGACAATGTTTTTGTTTTTAAAAGAAGTTTTTACAATCTTTCCAACTTGACATGCTCCACAGAGAACATCTAAGTGATAATCAATATCTGGCAACCCTTTCACAAGTTTTAGCTTGGAATGTTTAGATATTAATCTCCAGTTTGCATGACCCAACCTTTTGTGCCATACCCATTTGTCATCAATCATTGTCATTAGGCAAACGACCTTCTGAACAGCCAATTCAGAAAGATTGATTTTATAAATATTCCATTTTCTTTTCCCTTTGAATACTACAGTTTTATCATAATTGACAACAAAACAGAAGTCCTGGTCAAACAATACATTGCAACCATCATCACACAACTGACTTATAATGAGTAGATTATGTTTTAGGCCATCTATAAGGCATACCTTATTAATAAGAGTTTGATAATTACCTATGGTACCTGTTCCGATGATCCTTCCTTTCTGGCCATCTCCAAAACCCATATTTCCTTCCTCTTTCAGATTCAGGGTTTGGAACATACGCCTTAATGCTGTCATATGTCGTGAGTAGCCACTTTCCAAGTACCAAGATTGACATTCCATCTATTCCTTTGGGCATATTTCATCTTCATTTTCAGACTCCGATAGAAGTCCTTCATCAGATGAGTAAGCCATCAGTGCTAAATTCGCATTATCTTCCTTTTCTGACTCTTCATCATCTAGTTTTTCCCATGTTGCCATGAAATTCTTTTTGAACTTGTTTCTAAAATTATCCTTCTGATAACTTCCTTTTCTATGATTGTCCTTCAGAGGTTTAGGACAATCACTCCTGAAGTGGCCTGGTTTGTTGCAATTGTAGTAGATTATGTCTTCATCTTTGAAGTTGATCCTCTTGTTGCTTTTAGGGAATTTTCTGCTTCTTCTGGCCATTTGTTGAATTCCTCTGATGAAGCATGCCATGTCTTCATCATCAGATCTTCCATCATATTCTTCTTCAGACGATTCATCAACTTTACTGTTTTTAGAAGTTCATCTGGACTTATCACCAGATTTTTCTGAGGCAGATCTCAATGCGAGAGACTTAAACTTTTTAGAAGTTTCATCTCTGTTGATTTCCATATCATTACTTTGAAGATTGCTAATTAGACTTTCAAGAGACAACATACTCAGATCTTTAGCTTCCTAAATAGTTGTTACTTTATGTCTAAACTTCTGAGGGAGACTTCTCAGAATTTTCTTCACATGATCAACTATTGAGTAGCTTTTGTTCAGCACTTGAAGGCCTGAGACAAGAACCTGAAACCTGGAGAACATGGTTTTAATATCCTCATCTTCCTTCATTTTGAATAACTCATACTTTTGTACAACCAAGCCATCTTTGGCTTTTTTGACTTGTTAATTTTCTTGATAAGTAGAACATGGTGATTCAAAGATAGTCTTTATAGAAGACTTATCAATGATTTTCAAATACTCAACATGTGGAAGTGCATAAACCAGAATACCTTTAACTCTATGATGTTTTTTGTAGATTTTGTTTTGAGCAAGTGTAAGATTTTTTCTGTCAGCAACCATACCAACACTGTCTACAGGAATGTCAATGCCATCCTTAAGAATATCCCATATCTCATCATCGAGTACAATGATATATGTGTACATCTTTCTTTTCTACCATTCAAATTCAGTAGAGTCACCACTGAAATATGAGGTTTAGCAGTGTAATGATTTCTTTCAGAGCTATTGTAATCATAGGGAATCTGCCTTGAGGTACTAGGAGTAGTAACATCAGGATCCATATTTTTCTTGTTGGATCTTTGACTGTATCACTGTTAAGTGTTATGTACAAACCTTACTCTGAAACCAACTGAAGATGAGAAAAATACACAAGAAGGGGGGTTGAATTGTGTTTTGCAAAAATAGATTTACTAATGAACCAGAGTTCAGATTCTAAAAAATAAGTTCATAATCTGATAAGGTGTTGTAGAAATAAAGATCTAAGTAAAGTAAAAATAGAAAAGAGCACACAATAGTTATCCTGACTCCTCTCTCAACTAAGATACTCTAGTCCCCTTGCCAAGCAAGAGATTTTCCACTATAATCAACCAAATTACACTTGCTTATACACACTTGTATTATACTTTTCTTTTTGCTCAAACCTCTTCTCCAAGACTTCCCTTGCTTGTCCCTCATTTCTAATACTTCACTCTACACAATCAGCTTTTGATCGAGTCTTCTCTTGCTTAGAACGCCTTCCTAAGACTTCACCTTACTTAGAGCTCGTGTATAAGACTTTCCCTTACTTAACCAGCCTCTGATTAAGACTTTCATTTTCTTAGAGCTCGTGCCTAAGAATTTTACCTTGCTTATAACTCGTATCTAAGACTTTACCTTGCTCAAGCCTACAGCCAAAGATTTTAATCTAAATAGATAGTTTAGAGAAGGAATAACTTACAATAACACTTGATAAAATATCAGAGGTGTTCAAATAATACAACACACTATTACAAAAATTCTTAATCAACACAAGAGTAATTACTTTTAACAGACTCAACTTTCTGAAAGTAGTGCGTGTATTTCTTAGTTGTATTTGTAGCGTTATTTTTTGGTAATTTTTAATTTTTCAACTCCTTTTTATCGCCAAGGAAAATAAAGACGTTGAAGATCTTCAACGACTACAAACAACACCAAATCTTCTAATACATCTTCTTTTCCAATAAATCAAGTGTTGGAACTTACAGTCACAAGAGTATCCATGAAACAAGGTCTTTGTCCAGAGGATACAACTCTGATTCAAGTACGACACAACTTGTAGAAGATAATATCAATAAATCTTGAGTTCCATGTTAGCAGAACTGACATGACTTTACTCAGCATCAGAGGCAACATAACATTCTTTTGAGTTGGAGTGTACTAGCAACTGCTTTTCTGATCAGACGTCCTTGAGAGAACGTGACCAAAATCAAATCAAAGTCACTTCAGTGTCAAAACTAATTCCATCAAGTAAATATAATTTTGCACACACAAACTGACTAGTTAGAGATCCTAATTATTTTATCAAATACTTTGTTATCATCAAAACCTTTGAGGATTCATGGCATGACCAAACTTGTTTCAACATACGCATTTGTCAAACCTTATTTTATTCAAAATGGAACTCTTAAAACACAATTGGCTTTGCCTCTTTAGTGGTCATCTAGGTATGGATGAGAATATGTCAGATTAATTAAAAGCGCTCTTTGGCTTAGCCTACACAAACTTAGGACAAATCAATTTTCCCTTAAAATAGAATAGGTTTAGAAAAGCCTATTTAGTCAAGAAAAGCAAGACCGTGTGCTACAATTTTTTTTTAAATCTATCAGATCAGTTTATTAAATAAATTTGAATAAATTTGTTATTATTATATTTTACTTTAAATTAAAATACAAAAATAAAATTTAATTGTTTCAAAGAACTTGTGAAAATAAGTTAAAAAAACCTTATGAACAATGTCATAAGTTGTTTTTATAAATATTTAAAAACAAATAGTCTTATAAAATTTACAAAAAAGCTATTTAATAGCGTTTTTTTTTTTTGCTTTTTGATAGCACTTAAAAGCGCTATTAACCAAGCTGCTATTGTAAAACAAAATTTTTGATAGCGCTATTATAGTACTGGTAATTAATAGCGTTTTTCCAAAAGCACTATTATAGTACCGGTATTTAATAGCATTTTTCCAAAAACGTTATTATAAGACACATATTAGATAGCACTTTCAAACAAAGCGCTATTATAGTACCGGTAATTTGCTTTGATTTTGATAGCACTTTCAAACAAAGCGCTATTATAAGACACATATTAGATAGCATTTTTCCATAAAAGTGCTATTATAGTACGTATCATTAATAGCACTCTCTCTTCAAAACGCTATTGTAGTACACTTTTTTTTACACAAAATCATTCTTTTTGGTGTGTGTGTGTGTGTGTGTGTGTATATATATATATATATATATATATATATATATATATATATATATATATATATATATATATATATATATATATATATATATATATATATATATATATATATATATATATATATATATATATATATATATATATATATATATATATATATATATATATATATATATATATATATATATATATATATATATATATATATATATATATATATATATATATATATATATATATATATATATATATATATATATATATATATATATATATATATATATATATATATATATATATATATATATATATATATATATATATATAGCATTTGCATTTTACGACATTAGAATTTATAAAATAATAATGACTAAGCAGCTAAAATATTTGAAAATAAAATAATAATGACAAATGTGATACCATATATATTTATACCACTGCCATAATAAATACAGAAGGAATTGTATCTATGCATTAATTTGGCTAAGAGTACTTCAAACCAAAATATTTTATAAACACAGCTAAATTTTCAGACTGATCTACCTTTGCCTTCATTGCAGACTGTTGAATCATAAAATGTATTCAGAAGTAAATTTTCCATTAACCCACTAAATTATCAACCAAGACATACAAAACAACTTGAGACGACTGTTTGTGGCCTCGTATTCACTTAGCTTCTGTGATAGGAATCTCAGTTTTACTTTCTTCACGAACTCAGATAATTTCATCTTCGCTAGTACATAACTGGTGCCACGGAGCAGCTCGATCAATATTTGGAAAGTTCGGCAACTCCTCACATCATACTCAAAAGAGGCCAAATATACTCTTGTTCCTCACAGACCAAAGTAACCAATATATCAAAATTCCTGATAATCCTCGAACAACTGATGCTACATGAAAAGCATTGAAGTATTCCCTTCCTAATGAGGCGTTGCCAACGGAATGTGCATAATGGTTATTGTTTTCACTGAACATACTGCTACCTGTACTGGATGTGGCAACATTTTCATGAAGAAAGGGAAACTGTTTGTCATTGTACGAAGCAAACGAAGACCTTGGTTGATGATGACCATTCACAACAGGCACAGAAGATAAAGGTCTAAAGCCAGTTTCATGTTCTGATTTAATCGGTCTCGAGAAACCATTCGAGAACACCTCCGGACAGATAAAAGATGCTTGTGGCGGCTTGGTTCCGTGGAACCTTATATCTGCAAGAAATAAAAGTAATTTAATGATGCAGAAAGCAACAAACCAATCCGCATATAAAATAGAAGGGAGTGTAATGAATATAGTTCAATTCAATCATGATATGTTTTCATTATAAAATATTATTACCACCACATGGCTGAAACAATCTCCTGGAATTCGCAGAATGAACGCCTGCTTGTGGTTTTCTGCGACGCTCATTATGGCCTACAAGTCGTTTACGGCAACTGCGCTTATCATCATCAAATTCAGATAGCAAATGAACCCTGAATAACAAGCCAAACATCACAAACACACCTATATATCATAACTATACAGCTTCTTATTTCAAGCTTATCCGAAAACTGATTCTAACCAAAAGTGAGTTGAGGTTAAACAGATTTATGTTTTATACATCTACTTAAATAGAGTTGAATTGAACAATAAATTTCAGGCTAAAAATCAATTGTAAAGGCAACAACTCCAAATCCTATATACAAATGACAGAATAACTATACTGAAGAATATTCAAACATATCAAAACTAGTTCAATAGCTCTAGAATCAATTTTTCCTCATTCAGAACACAAACCAAACACTAAAATGAATCGAAAGAAGTGATAATCTTGAAAAAAAATAACCAACCTGCTACTTTGTTGACAAAACCTTTGCTCAATTCCATTCACTATGACTACAACAGTTTTGGAGTGAACCTCACAAACTTTGTGCCTTTTGTGATGCTCTTTACAAGAACTAAGATCCTTGTTACAACCATAAACTTGACAGTATGCATTCAATGAATGCACTCTCACTCTCTTGGGAGGTGTTGATGATTCACAAGAAGACAAAATAGATCCTCCATGACAATGATCACCAAAATGTCCCAGCTTCAAATCTATAAGAGAATCCCAACCATTATTTTCCACCACAGAGTTAGAAAGCTTGGAAATTGAGCCCCCTTTTGCTGAATTATACAGCTAGAAGTATCGTGTTTTTGATACTCCAGACCTGTTAATAGTAGTACTATTAACGACCACATCCTGAATTGCACAATGTAGATGATAATGCAAATCTCAATATTAATGGTTTATTAAATACTAAAGTTAAATTAGGAGCAAGCTTAAAGTTATGACATACAATAGTGTGACCACCAGATAGAGCAACAATGTCCTGATCACTTAGCCCCATAGCTTTGCCAAACACATCCCTCAAATGGTCGGAACCTGCAATAATCAAGAATCAAATACTGAACAAAACCAGCTTTATATAATGGAAACTAGAATTTCCTCAAACTAGCTTTATATAATGGAAAGCAGCTTTATATACCATTCTTTGGCATTTTATATAATGGAAACCAGAATTTCCTCAAACCAACTTTACTAAACACCTTGTTAATACCATTTGGTGACGTTACATGATCCTTAATGAAAACGGTGACGATCTCGGTTCGGTGTTGTGTTAGAAATACATTGATCTCTTTCAGAACATGAATAGCAGGTTGCTGTTAAATTAATCATAACTCAAAATTAGAAGACTTTCACTATCCATGATCATTCAGAAAATTTCAAAGAATCTCTTACAAATGCTGTAAATATTGTGCACGGCCCGCGACATAACCAAATGTCACCATGGTAATCATGCATATCTAACATTAATCTCTTACAAATGTTGTCAATAAAGAGAACTAAAAACTAGATCAAAGGTGTCGTCATGGATGAAAGACAGTGTTTCAAAAGACTTACGTGAAGTATGAGTTGTCAAAAATGAGAGGATTAGAAGTTCATGGTCCCTCAAATCCAAAACGTTCCTTGTGTGCAGCTCCCTGCCAATTACATTAAGCATAACCAAAATAGTCAATACCATAACATTGATAACACATCTTTATATATTACATAAGTTTGTTGAATTATACAGCTAGAAAGTATCGTGTTTTTGATACTCCAGACCCGTTAATAGTAGTACTATTAACGACCACATCCTGAATTGCCTAGAGAAAGTTATTTCCAATGACACTGTAAGACACCATAGTCGGCATAAAGCACATTACTTTGGTTTGTCACTTAAGGTTATAAGTGATTTAAGCACTCCTGGACTAATTTTGTCTGCAAGAGCACCTGTATCTGATATAATAAGTGATTTTTCCTTCACAGTGCTCTGTAGTTTCTTTGCCTCAAGTCCAGCTGAGCTTGATCTGTAATTACACATCCGTAAGAGTATACCAACAGAATTTCAATAGAAATCAGCTTATAGACTAAAAGGCATTAAGACAGAGATATCAAATAAATTCCAGACTCCAAACTAATGCATATAACCTAGAAAATATGAAAATAATCTCACACGTACTCCAAAATTGCACTGAAGCAAAAATGAAAAAATTCCAATGATTACATGATTTTATCAAATAAATAAATACTACTGAATGGCCACATAAAGAAGCATGACCAATCATCATTTTTGGCGAAGTAGACGAAAAATAAGAAACTAATACAAGCATACATATACGGATATTTTTTCATACTTCATTTCTCAATATTAACTTTCATATCAGCTAGCAGGCGTGAGCGCAGAATGGAATAAAAAAAACTTGTTTCCAATATAGTATGAGCAGCATGAAATGGAATTCCAACAAACAGATCAGTTCCTGGAAACATTGTCCACGTCTGCTCAAAAGAGTCATGGTTACCACAGGTGGTACACACTTCTTGCACTAAAGGTCTTGAAACTCCCTTCATGCTTGATCCAAAAGGAGATGGAACACTTCTTGCACCAACACCACAAACAAATACATAACCAATATTTGCCTTCACCTTTCTTCTATCATTTTCAAGACCTCTGAAATCTTGATAACTCATATTATCATGGCAGCTTTTTCATATTAACTACCTTTTCTTGTTGAATCTTCATCTTACTTCACTAATATAAACAATTTTCCCTTGCTCCTCACACTCTTCATGTTCATCAAGATAACTCTCTTAGTAATCAAGAAAAAGAATCGATTAAAATTTAAAAGAGAACACAAGGACGAAAGACAATATTAGACTAACACTTGAGTCCTAACATAATATGATAATCATTCAGAATAATTAACTATTTGTTTCTCTGAGGCATTTAATCGAACATCTAACATACATATCAATTATAAGAGCAAAAAATATCAATTCTAGTATGCTTAAGAAATACTTGTGCTTTCCTTCAAAATAGTGATTCTGAAGCTTTAAAGAGAGACAAAGATCACTGAGTGGAACGAGGTTATTAACTATCGTTGCTGCAAAGATTGTCGAGCTCGTTGTCATCACTGTGTCGACATCAAAACTATCTCTATATATCATAGCAAAACAAAATCAAAATTTCCAACAAGTTCAATTTCGCGAAAGGTATTATCGGTCTAAAGTTTTACCGGATACTGAATTGTTATTGCCGATGGCAAATCTTGCTGAGCTGTTATGCTATTGAATTCGAACTGTGGCGAATCCGAAAAGGATGCATCTTCCTTGAACAGATTCCAAACACTTTGCTCTCTCGTCGCAGCGGTTGCAGAACTTGTGGTGTTGGGGGCGTCAGAGCTTAGTTGAGAACGTGTCGTGCTACTGCAGAATCGAGTGGTTGTCGAAAACGAAACCGGTGAGGTTGAAAACTTAATGTGTTGATCCGCGTTGGTTGATGAGAGGAAGAAAATTGAAAGTGGTTAATGGTGAGCGGTGGCAAGGAGGGTTGTAAGGAGGGTGGTCGAAAGAGAGATTCAGAGGTTGTCGTCGGGGGTATGAATCAGAGGAGAAGGTGGTGTTAAAACGATGGTTGAACGACGAAAAACGGGTGAAGAAGGGAGTTTATTATGATGATCAAGGGTGGAGACAGAAATGAGAGTTTGTGTTGTATGTCGAAGAAGATGAAGCGCGACGGAAGAAGAGGAAGGGTTGGGTTGTGATGTTCCAGTGAAGGAGAAAGATGATGGTGAGTGGAAAGGGTGCGGCAGATGAATTTTTTTTCCGGGAGAGAAGGGTTTTTCCCCTTTTGTAATGAAGAAGAAGATCCTCTTCTTATCCCTCTCTCTTCGCTTTCTGCTTATTTTCTTCTTTTTCTTTTTATAATAATAAATATGTTTGTTTCTTTTTTAATAGCGTTTTTTAATAAAGTGCTATCAAAATCATATTGTCAACACTTTTGTTGCGGTGGAAATAGGATCACAAACTATTAATTAGTTTGAATCACAATTCTTGATTCACAACCGCTCTTTGATTTATCCGAAGGAAAAGGTCAAAAGAGGGAAAACCTATTTTTGCATTGTAAACACAATGCGGGGAAAGATCTAGGGTTCGGGGGTTGGTTAAATTTAGGGAAGGTATTAGCACCCTAAACTTCTGTAGTACTCTACAGGAACCTTTTGTTAAAATGTTTACTATTTTGTTTTATTCATTTGCTTAAGATATATGTACAAAAGATTAAAAGTGAGAAAAGAGACCTAAGGGGTTAATTCTAAGTTTACTCGGCAAGACATCGCATCCTGTGCCTACGTATCCTTACGGGAGTGGAATCAGAGTAATCGTAGTTCCCCTCAAAAGGGAGGTTAGAGACTTCTTGACTGTGGTCAGGGTCTCAAGGGGGATAAACGCATCTTAAGGACACGCTTACGTGGAGTGTGGAAACTCCAAGTCTCTACGTTGAATTGTTAAGTTGTAATTAGGGTTAAATTAGGTTAGGGATTCCGCAGCGGGAAACCCTAAAATGAGCGCGGCGGCTCTTTGACCTCATGCTAGGGGTAAAATTGTAATCCTGCCTACGGCGAGGCGCTTGTGGAAAATTTAGGGTTTGCAAGGTGAAAGGGTTTGAAGTTGAGGACTATTGGCGCGGCGGCCAAACGGTTAGACCTAACCCTCGGATGTGTGTAGTGCGACAGAAACAGTGGTAAACGCATGAGATAATTGAATCATGCAAACAGAGAGATAATGTCATAATTTAACCATGTAAGCAGAAATTTAAAGGCAGAAATTAAAGCGCGATTATTAGGATTCGCGAGATTACATGATAGGAGCAGATACAATATGATAATGAAAATTTGAATTAAAAATACACAAAAATAACTATTGGCAGCGTAACAAGCTGCAAAACGAGGAAACACTGTTAATAAACCGAATCAGACAGTCAATGGATGAATTATGAGACAAGAGTGCAAGATTGGAGAGTTTTTTTTTATTGTTTATACGTAATAAGTTAAAAAAGATGTTTAAAAAAAATTAAGTTTAATTTTTTAAAAAAAAAATAGTTTAATTTAACTATCTAAAAAGTTTTTATTTTTTTATGTTATCATTTTTTAAAAGGGTTTAAGCTAGATTTTTTTTTTAAAAAAGGTTTAAATTATATTATTATTATTATTATTATTTTTTTAAAAAAACAAATGTTTAATATTTAGTTAGAAAAAAGGTTTTAAAAAAATTTGAAAATAATAAAAATTAATAAAACAAATAAAATATAAAATAGATAAAACAAAAGAGGGTTGGGCCGGGTATCACTTCCGGACCCAACCCAAGCGGATCACAAATTGGAAGGGGATTAGGTTTCCCCCCCCAGAATCCTAACGGCGCACATCGTTTCTCTTCCTCTCATATTATCGTTTCTCTTCTCTTTCTTCTTCCTCGATGCTCTCTTCCGGTCCTCTCTGCTACCTTTCTTTCGCCTGAAACAGAAACAAATGCATGAGATGAAACGCACGGTGTCTTACATTTTTACGGTGGGGCTTTGATGAGAATTTGAAGGGCGATGATGATGGTAATCTGAGCTCGGAGTGAGTTTGCCCGTCGCGTATTAGGCGGCGCTGGTGAACTCCCCTTGACTGATTATGTATAGGCTTTGATGACTTCGAACTTCTCTTTCGCGGTCGCGTTCTAGGGTTTTCCTCCCCTTTGCATCAGGTTGTATTCCCCCTTTTTATAGTTTCTTTTTATCTCTCTTTCTGGGCCTTAACCTAGCGTTATTCTGAGATTTGATTTTGTGGTGATATTATTTGATCTTGATTTTCCAGATTGAGTTCTAATGCGATGCTTTCTGAGACGATTGGGATCTTAATTCATTTTTCTGGTATGAATTTGACACTAGTTCGTTGATTGATCCGAAATACATTCCAATGGGATACGATTTGGTTCTTGCTGATACATGATTGAATCCTATTTCTCCTCTTAGGATTTGATTGGGATTTCTCTTGATATGATTCTGAACTCGTTTTGATTCACTTGATACGATTTATTCCATCCCTGATTTGGGAATTGATATCGATGTCAAATTTGTTTTCTGTTTTTCTCTGATACAGTTTGCCCTACTCCTTCATACCTTCCTTTTCCAGAATTCCTTGATTGATTCGATTTTGTTGGATTTTTGCAGATGTGGATTGGATTGCCTTTGGATTTCTGTTGACCTGTTTGATATCCGAATTAATTCGAACTGATTTGCTTGATTTCGAACTGATTTGTTTTTGGACTGATTTGTTTGATTGATTCAGATTGGGGATTGATATCAAATCAAAATCTTTCTATTGTTTTTCTGATATGATTTGCCTTCAGATTGGATTGATTGATATCTGATTTTGATTCACAGAACTCCTTGAAGGATTCGTTTTTCTGTTCTGTTATCGATCTCGAACTGATTCGTTTTTTTGATTGATTCGTTTCTTTGATGCAGCTCAGATTCTTTTCCTCTTCTTCTTTCAGAGAGGGCTTGATGTTGTGTTGGTCTTAGCCGCCGAGACGGGTACGCGGTAATGATGACGCTGAGTCTGAACCATTTGGAGCAGTATGCTATAATCCTAGTTTTTCGCTTATGTTACTGCTTCTGATTGAATTGGTGGGGACGATTAGCTATCATGTTGAGCTGAGCCGTGTATGTGTTCGTTTGTGGCTACCCCTGTGATTTTGCCGGATATCTGTTTCGTCTTGGTTAACTGGATTTTCTATTCTGATTCCATTTGAACTGCTTCGTGATAAACTGAATCATGCTTCTCTGATTTGCCCGAACTCAATTCTTCTGATAAGGGTTGTTGTGTTCGTAGCTCGCCTCGCTTGCTACCTGTTTGTGACTGATATTGATTGTACCGCTGTTGGTGTTACTAATGGTTGCTCTTGAAATTGTTTGCAGATGCTAGTCGACTTGTTTTGCTTGCAATTGATACCTGCAGATGTTGAACTGGTGTTGCTCGCTGTGTTGCAGTCGGCGTTGTTTGCAACTGATATCTGTTGCTGCTATTGTTTGTAGCTCAGAAATTGCTATTGTCGGGGGGAACTTGAAACGGTGATGATGATTCGTGAATCTGAACCGTTTGTTAGAGGCTATTGTTGCAATGTTGGTGCTGGCGAATGATGCTTGCTCGTAGCTGATATTGGTTCTACGGTTTTGTTGCCTGTTTCTTGAACTGAACTGTTTTAAACTCTGTTATGAAATTGGGGTTGCTGAATCTTTTGATACCTTGTCCTATGTTATTTTGCCGCAGCTTGTTGTGTGTCTCATTCTTCTGTACATGGTTCAGAACTGATGCTGCTCATGAACTATTTAGGCTTTGAGTTCCAAATTCTGAATCTGACATTGATGCGTTTGTGGCTTTTCAGGTGTTGGAAACTTCGGAACCATAGCGACTCAGACCTGCCGGCATCCGGGTCTGAGTCCAAACTTGCCCATGTTTCCTTATTCTCGTATCAGTTTGGAAATCCAATCACGGCAAAACGAATCAGCCCCACTTCTTTTATTTTTCTATCTCTCGGATGTCCCGTATTGATAAGAACAAACATTACCTGATCTGACGCCCACGGCGCGGATCGGTAACGGGGGTAGGACGCAGCTTCGGTTGTGCCACTCCCGGCACTCGATGATGACATTGTTCTGAGAGTGTCAAGAAACTTCTAACATTTTTTCTACATTGTTTGTTTTCTTTTTGATGTGCAGGTTAGTCGAGATTTGCGGCGAAGCTTAAAGACAACATAAAGGCACTTAGGAACTTTTTAGGATTTAGGATAGATACCTTAAGGATCAATGTAATTCCTTGTAACATTATTTCTGAAATGTGAAGTATTCTTTATTTCTTGTATGATGAGATTCTTTTATGAAATAACATTCCCAAAATTTGAATTCATTTATATTTTATTCTTAGTTAAAAATATAAACATTTGTGAATAAATCCACAAGTATTTAATTCATTAACATAGGCATAAAACATAAACACTCCCAAGTGATATTTTTGTTTGTGGACTCGTCTCATTTGTAATCCTCATCTCATCATCCGATTAAAATACCTTTTAAATGTTAACCAACCATTTCGTAACCAAATGCGTATGTGCACCGTAATCACGACAATTTCAGCATCAACAACAAACTAATCGTAATTAAATTCCCCTGACCAAACGCCGAGAGCCACAAATCAACAATACCCAATTATGACTGTGCCTTAATAACAGAACGGAAGCGCTTTGGAAATAAACCATGAGCGATGGAATGGATCTTAAATCCAGTGGTGCTTGACAAGTTTTAATACCGACCACATCAACTTGGCACCTTAATTCAATTAGACCTGGGGATAAGTAAACGCCTCTAAAATAGTGTATCAAACGCCTCATAACTTAATAACAGCTCGTCTTTAAGGAATTAGCAGAAGTTGTGTAAAATGACCAAAATACCCCTGGAACCAAATCTGCAAAACAAAAACCTCCATAACTGGTTAGCGGTTAGCAATGTACATATGAGATGACATGCGAAATGACTGGCTAACTATAAGGGTAAAATTTGGGGTATTACAGTTGCCCCTATTTAAATAGCTACGCCGGACGATTTGAGTGACAGAGACTCGAGGAATCGTGGTGGAGAGATTTAAATATAGATAACCGAAAATTTTGCCCTTATATGCGACAATATGCAATGCCATGGCCAAAACGGGAACAGCTTAATGCAGATGATGCCGTGAACATGATATGATGCGTATGCTGGAATAATGAATGCGAAAATGCTGCCGAACATGACGACACCGGGACAGACGCTAACGAGAAGAACTCACTGGGGAAAAAGACACGCTGAGATACGGTACAACACTGAGGAAATCTAAAAATGACAGTCAACTGGTGCGAATGACCAATTGTCACTTTTAGAAAAGGAATGAGATCCTCGAATGGAGATGGTACCTATGAGACGGCCTCCACTGGGGAATCTAAAAATACAACTGGATCACGTACGATTGTAAGATTGATTACAGAATGCTGGAGCATTGAGCAAAGAATAACATCCAAGCTTCTATAAACTACCCCTCGTGACAGGATCAAACGGACTTTTCGGAACTCCGTAGCAAATATACAGGGTAAAAACCGACTGTATGCCCAAAATAAATGGACTTCGATGGGAATTGCCCTGATAAGCTTCTTGAGGGAGAACTGTCACTTATCGTTGGAAGGGACTTATGTGCAAAAAATGGATAAGCACTCAAATAAAGAGGTTGCTGCTTATCTGATAAATAAATCTTCTCGCATTTTAAGGTCGGCGCCTGGAATACGATTCTGAGTTTTCTCTTACTGCTTCAAGATCGTGCTCTCCTGAACATGAAACGGGTAAACTGAACTTCTTCATATTTCAGAATCGTGCTCTCCTGAATATGATACTGGATGACTGAATTTCTTCATATTTCAGAATCGTGCTCTCCTGAATATGAAACTGAATGACTGAAGATACTCATATTTCAGAATCGTGCTCTCCTGAAAGACGGCCAATTGAACTTCCTCATAACTCAGAATCGTGCTCTCCTGAATATGATTCCGTTCCTTCTTTTACTAAAGGATAAATGAACCTCTTCATAACTCAGAATCGTGCTCTCCTGAATATGAAACTGCTCAAACCTCCCCGTAACTCAAGATCGTGCTCTCCTGAATACGATTTGGTTCAATCCTCAAGACGGCAGGGGAATGGAAGCCCAACTGCTCCATGGAGATGGCCATTTGCTGCGAGTCATAACGAGGATATGATCGACTTCTTAGGTGAGAAATGTCGTGTGTTGATGCTGTAAAATGTAAAGTGTAAAGGGCTGTAACATGTAGGATTGTAAAGTGTTGTACTGATATATTTCCCAGGCGTGAACTGGCGTGTATTTGTAAATGATTGTAGTTGATTTTCTTGAAAGATAGTGCAAAATAAATGCACGTCCGGGTACAGTGATAAACCTCTCAAGCGAGATAGTCGCGTATCTGTCATGGTATGGTGAAAACCTTCAGAAGGTGCAAAATAAATGCACGTCCGGTTGGGCTTGACTACCGACATGACCGAGATTCAATCTAGGATCGAGCTAGAAAGAAAACTGGTAATCAAGACTCCATCGAGGGAATGATCTCGGAGGGTAAATATCTAATCCTGGCGAGGAAAGATAGCTGAAGTAACCGTCATCCACGAGGATCGAGCTCCGTGGGGAAACAGGAAACAAGTAAGTACTTTATGCTTAGGGCTGACAATCTATTTGGAGAGAATGGGCAAACCCAGTTACTCGGCAGTAACAACCAAATGATGGTGAAACACAATGAACCTGTGAATGCTAATGCATATGTTAATGCGAATGTATGTTAATGTCTATGTATGTTAATGTTTATGAAATGAGTATGTAATGAGTATGTAATGAATATGTAATGATTATGTAATGAATATGTAATGAATATGTAATGAAATGGGCATGTGATGCTTATGCCCTCGCGTATGCTGACGAAGCTGACTAGAGACGGGACGGGAGATGACATAAACATCTCGAACGGAAATACCCCGTGTTCTCTGCAACCAATACGTCAATCATAGGTGAGAAGGATCAATGGTAGAACCAAATCTGGTTTTAAAGTTCTGAATTCTCTGGGGGGAAGGTAATCTGCTTGGGTGCACAGTACCACGCCTTCACATGGGGAGAAGAAAACCTGAGGAACACTTTTGAGTTTCCCAAGAAAAAGTTGTCAGCTTATAGTCTCTCTGGGGACTATCACTGGGCAATGGTTTGAAAGTGTTTCTGCAATAATGATATTTCCGGGGAATGAAGAGATCCTGTCGGAATTTCCACTAGTCAAAGTGATTTATTACATTTCAAATTTGTTTTGTTTTTTTGAAAAATAGTTTTGAAAAATCTACAATGCACCTTTCATTTTCAAATTTTAAGAATAAACGCATTTTGCATAACAATAGAAAATAAAGAGCAATGCACCAAGGAATGTAAGTAACGAGATGGTATCTTTTATTAAAGGGTGGCTGCTTGCTGAAGGCATAGCTCCACAGATGATTACATTTTGAAATTGGCAACATGGGAAAAAGGTTACATCGAATCCAACGACACCTACTGACACTAACAACTAAGACTAATCCAGAATCCTGCTTTGGGCAAGGATGAAAGAACTGAAACATGGCTCTCATGCGGAAAGTGTGTTTGAGATAATCAGTGTCTTCTGATGCAATGAAATGCCTTTGTCCCTAACTTTTGCCTGGACCGCCCTTTCGGGTTTTCAATCCACCGGGACGCTCTTTTTTGCCTAAGCCGCCCTTTCGGGTTTTCAACTTAGCGAGCTTTTGTTATTATTTCTTTTTTCTTTTTCACCCTTACTTTTGCCTAAGTCGCCTTTTGCAGGTTTTCGACTTAGCGGGTTTTTAGGCATAATATTTTCGGACTGCATCAGAATTCACGGGATGTGCTAGTTCTTCACCGTCCATTGTCGTAAGTATTAGAGACCCTCCGGAGAAGACAGTCTTTACAACGAATGGGCCTTCATAATTGGGCATCCACTTTCCACGCATATCTTTGTGTACTGGCAAGATCTTTTTGAGTACGAGCTCTCCTTGACGGAACTCACGGATACGAATCTTCTTATCAAACGCTCTTTTCATCCGTTTCTGATATAATTGCCCATGGCACATGGCTGTCAAGCGCTTCTCGTCAATGAGATTCAACTGATCCAATCTGTCTTGAACCCACTCGGCTTCTTCAAGTTCAGCCTCCATTAACACCCTTAGCGAAGGTATCTCTACTTCGATGGGGAGCACGGCGTCCATTCCATATACCAGTGAGAAAGGAGTTGCCCCTGTCGAAGTTCTCACCGAGGTTCTGTATCCATGCAAAGCAAACGGTAACATCTCATGCCAATCTTTGTAAGTCACAACCATCTTTTGCAGGATCTTCTTGATATTCTTATTCGCAGCTTCAACGGCCCCATTCATCTTAGGACAGTACGGAGAAGAATTGTGGTGAGTGATCTTGAAGTTGTCACACAGCTCTTTCATGGTCTTATTATTCAGATTGGTGCCATTGTCAGTTATTATCCGGCTTGGGACTCCATAACGGCAGATGATTTCTTTCCTGATGAAGCGGGCAACCACTTGCTTGGTCACGTTGGCGTAGGAGGCAGCCTCTACCCACTTGGTGAAATAATCAATGGCAACAAGGATAAAACGATGTCCATTAGAAGCTTTCGGCTCGATTGCCCCAATCATGTCAATGCCCCACATAGAGAACGGCCATGGTGAAGACAACACATTCAACGGTGACGGAGGTACATGCATCTTATCAGCGTAAATTTGGCACTTATGGCATTTCCTAGCGTATCGGATGCAGTCGGCTTCCATGGTTAACCAGTAATACCCAGCTCTTAACATCTTCTTGGACATAGCATAACCATTGGCATGGGTTCCGAAGGTCCCCTTATGAATTTCCTGTAGTAACATGTCCGCTTCCCGTTTATCAACACATCTGAGCAGGACCATGTCGTGATTTCTCTTGTATAACACGCCATTACTGATAAAGAATTTGGACGCCAGTCTTCTCAATGTCTTTTTGTCCAGACCAGTAGCGCCATCGGGATATTCCTGCTTGACGAGATAGTTCTTGATATCGTGAAACCAAGGCTTTTCATCCACCTCAACTTCTTCGACCAACTGACAATAAGCGGGCTCAACCTTGCGCTCAATATGGATAAGAGGTGCTTCATTAACGAATTTAACTTTCCACATAGATGCTAACATGGCTAATGCATCAGCTACGTGATTCTCGGATCTAGGAACATGCTCGAACTCTATCTCGTCGAAATACTTGATCAGCTCAATAATGTAGTCCTTATAAGGGATCAGCTTCTCATTCTTCGTTTCCCATTTGCCTTGTACCTGGTAGATAACCAAGGCTGAGTCACCACTTACTTTAAGAAGTTTGATTCGGAGGTGAATCGCTGCTTCGAGGCCGAGGATACACGCTTCATACTCTGCAACGTTGTTAGTACACTCAAAGTCCAACCTTGCGGTAAATGGGGTAAATCCACCCTTTGGGTTCATCAAAACGGCGCCTATACCATGCCCATTGAAATTTGAGGAACCATCAAACATCATTTTCCACCAAAGTCCTGGTTCTGGGCCTTCGCTCGGATCTGGCTCTTCGCAATCTCTTTTAATCAACAAAATATCCTCATCAGGAAAATCGAGCTTAAGAGGTTCATAATCTTCAACTGGCTGGTCTGCAAGATAATCGGATAAAATGCTACCCTTAATCGCTTTCTGGGGTACATACTGGATGTCATATTCGGATAACAACATGTGCCAACGGGCTAGCCTCCCGGTTTGGGCAGGTTTTTCAAAAATGTACTTGATCGGATCCATTTTAGAAATCAATAACGTGGTATGACAGACCATATATTGCCGAAGGCGCTTAGCGGCCCATGCCAATGCACAACAAGTTTTCTCTAATGGTGAGTATCTGTTTTCGCAATCGGTAAACTTCTTGCTCAGGTAATAAATCGCATGTTCCTTTTTCCCAGTCTCATCATGTTGCCCAAGCACACAACCCATAGACTTCTCGAGAACAGTAAGGTACATAAACAACGGTCTTCCAGGTACGGGCGGGATCAGAATAGGGGGATCTTGCAAATAACCCTTAATCTTCTCGAACGCTTTCTGACAATCAGGGTTCCACTCAACTGTCTGCCCCTTGCAAAGCAACTTGAATATCGGTTCACAAGTAGCGGTCATATTAAAGATAAACCTGGAAATATAATTCAGACGTCCCAGAAAACCTCTAACTTGCGTCTCGGTTCGCGGAGCTGGAATATCTTGAATGGCCCGGACTTTGTCAGGATCCACCTCAATCCCTCGCTGGCTAACAATGAAACCAAGCAATTTCCCAGATCTGACACCGAAGGTACATTTAGCAGGATTCAATTTCAACTGATATTTCCTGAGTCGTTCAAACAATTTCACCAAATGGTCTAGATGTTCCTCTTCACTCTGAGATTTGGCTATCATATCGTCCACATACACCTCAATCTCTTTGTGCATCATATCATGAAAAAGAGTGGTCATAGCACGTTGGTAGGTTGCCCCTGCATTCTTTAAACCGAAGGGCATGACTTTGTAGCAGAAGGTTCCCCAAGGAGTAATGAAAGTAGTCTTCTCTCGATCATCGGGATCCATCTTGATCTGATTATAGCCGGAGAAACCATCCATAAATGAAAACAACGCAAAACTGGCTGTATTGTCTACAAGTGTATCAATATGTGGCAGAGGGAAGTCGTCTTTCGGACTTGCTTTGTTCAGGTCCCTGTAATCCACACACATCCTAACTTTACCGTCCTTCTTGGGCACTGGCACAATGTTGGCAACCCAATCTGGATATTTTGCGACTGCCAAGAAACCTGCATCCAACTGCTTTTTAACCTCATCTCGAATCTTCAAAGCCATGTCGGGTCTCGTTCTTCGAAGCTTTTGCTTGATAGGCGGACAATCTGGCTTAAGCGGCAACTTGTGAACAACAATATCCGTGTCTAGGCCCGGCATATCTTGATACGACCACGCAAATACATCAATATACTCTTTTAACAACTCAATCAACCTCGGCCTAATCTCCGTCCCAAGCATTGCACCAATCTTGACCTCTTTCCTGCTCTCCTCTGTACCGAGGTTAATTAGGTCCACCTGCTCTTTATGCGGTTGAAGCTCTGTGTACTCGTACTCAATCAATCTTGTCAGTTCCGCGGGTACTTCAAAATCTTCTTCACCCTCGTCCTCGGCTTGATTGATGGGTGCATCCCAGTCAGGAGTGTCAGTAAAGTCATTGGATCCAACAAGGTTTACGATATCTCTGCATGATGGAAGGCTTACTTAATTAAAATGCTCGAAGACATGTAAGAATGAAATGCTGTTTTTTTTTTATATTTTTTTTGGAAGAAAGGTTGCCAATTTCATTTTTAAAGGTGAAAACGAAAAACGCAAATGAACCAAAGTGGAATTGAACAAAATGCTTTTATTAATATCTTTTTAGGAATGAAAGGTGGCCCGACAAAACAACCCTATAGCCTTGGGCAGAGCTACAGATTTTTATTTGAAAATGTAAATGAAACTTTAAAAAACAATTACTTTGACAAGGGAAAAATAACAGGGATCTCTACGGCCTCCCAGTTGTTCAAAACTGCATCACCCTTAAACACCAGGTTGCTCAGCTCTTCATTTTTCTCACATTCGCTGATGGCATTGACTTGGAAACCTCCGCTGACAAATACTTCTTGGATAACCTTCGGACGCCCTTCGACAGTGGTGGCAGCTCCATTCTGAGTTGGTTTGTAACCCAACCCAGAGCGATCAGTCTTGGTCTTGACATCAATTACCTCTCCCCAACCTTCAGGAATGCCCCTGTCAATTGTTGATTTGGTACTCTTCAGAGATGCAAAAGATGGATTACCCTGACCCACTGTCTCTTCGACCTCCAGCAGAACAGCATTGGCGATCTCAAGTGCTTGAAAGGAAATGTCTAAAGCATTCTCGTCGGCCTCGATGTAACGGAAAGAGGACAGGTTACTGACCATCAGATCCTCCTCACCGTGTATAATAACCAACTTTCCATCGATCACGAATTTCATCCTTTGATGTAACGTTGAGGTCACTGCCCCAGCGGCATGAATCCACGGCCTTCCGAGTAAACAACTGTAGTTGGGATTAATGTCCATGACTTGAAACGTGATATTAAAAATTTGCGGACCAATCAGGATAGGAAGCTCAACCTCCCCCATTACCGATCGACGAGAGCCATCGAAAGCCTTGACAACCAAAGGAGTAGGTTTCAACACCGTCTCTTTACAAGCCAACTTATCAAGAACCCTCTTGGGTAGAACATTCAGAGAAGACCCTGTGTCCACTAGCACTCTCGCTAAATTGTCCTCCTGACATTTCACCGATATATGTAAAGCACGATTATGGTTCGGACCCTCCTTCGGTAACTCTTCATTGCTGAAACTGAGGGTGTTACAGGCGGTCAAATTGGCAATCACACTATCAAACCGACTGGTGCTGATATCTTGATCCACATGTGCTTGAGTCAAAACCTTCTGCAAGGCCATCCTATGAGCGGGTGAATTCATTAACAGAGATAGAATTGAGATCTTGGAAGGAGTCTGATGAAGTTGATCAATAACTTTATAGTCACTTTTCTTGATGATCCTCAAAAATTCGGCATCTTCATTATCCGTAACGGCTCCCTTACCTTTGTCTTTGGCAGGCACTGGGATACTAGTTGTTTCCTTAGGTGGGACCTCATTGAAACGGGGAGTATACACACGGCCACTGCGAGTCATCCTGCTTACCTCTGCGATATTGGTCACAGTATCCTTAACCTCTTCATTTGGAATAGTCTTCCCAGACTCCTTGTCATTCACCGTCACGTCATATTTCCAAGGCACGACTTTAGGATCACTGAAAGGAAACGGACCCGGTCTTCGAATAACTATAGGCTTAGGCTGATTCACTTCAGGGATATACGACCTTGGTATATCGAACACGAGGTTGGCGGAGCCTGCCCCTGATAAATTAAACACGGGTACCTTACCCTTTGATTCAGGCTGATGGAAAACAGGCTCAACCACAGCGACTACATCCTTCTTGGCTTGGCTTGTCACTTGTAAAACACCCTCATTAATCAAACTCTGCACATCATTCTGAACCACCACACAACCCTTGCTACTGGCTTCACAACTTGCGCATGCAGCGTGGGAAGTATCTACCAGACCGGCTTCAAACAGTTTCGAATGGAACATCTTGCGAGGAGTCTTAATCTGTTCAACATCCAGGGCATAACCTTCTTCCGAATCAGCACCAATGGCATTGACACTCTCATGGTTAGGAAACGGGTTCTTCTTAACATTCGGTTGAGGATCTTCGAATGTCAAAATCTTCTTTTCCAATAAATCCCTGACAATATTTTTGAGAGCATAACAATTTTCCAGATCGTGGCCAGGCGCACCCTCATGAAATAAACAGTGAGCAGCGGCGTTGTAATTGGCGGGTAGAGGATTAGGAGGCGGACCCAAAGCCCGAGTAGTGATGAGACCCTGCTTGACCAAAGAGGGATACAACTCGGTAAAAGTCATCGGGATCGGCGGACAAGGTTTATACGTTCTTCTGTTCGGCATATTCTGGCGAGGAGCCGGACTCTTTGGCTGTTGAGGAGCAGGAGTATTAGGCGCCTGTAGGTAGTTGACAGGAGGCGGATAAACAGGAGGTTGTTGCATAGGTTGATACATGGGAACCTGTTGACTGAAAGAAGGTGTAATGGCTGCCACATAGGGTTGTTGGGCATATTGGACTGGGTACCCTTGAGGTTGAGCATAACCTTGCGGATGTCGATAAAAGCGTTCCCTTGGTCTACCAGAGGATATAGCATTAGTCTCACCCTCCTTCTTTTTCTGGGAGCTATACGGAGGTTTCTTCGGCTGATCCTTAGAAGCACCATGATTATTTGTCATTTTACCACTCTTCATACCCAATTCAATCTTGACACCCACAGCAACGATGTCGGAGAAATTTGAAGTCACACTACCCACCATTCTCTCGTAAAATTCTGGACGGACTGTGTCGACAAACCAATCAGCTAACTCTTTCTCGGTCAAAGGGGGTTCTACCTGCGAAGCAGTCTCTCTCCACCTTTGAGCATACTCTTTGAATGACTCAGAATTCTTTTGTGACATGCTCAGCAATTGTCTTCTGTCAGGAGCCAGATCCATATTGTACTTGTAGTGTTTGATGAAAGCGTCAGATAAATCTTGAAAGCTCTTAACGCGGGATTGGTCCAAAGTTAAATACCACTTGGAAGAAGCACCCTTCAAACTGTCTTGGAAGCAATGAACCATCAGTTTATCATTCTCAACATGGGCAGCCATTTTGCGATAATACATGATCAGATGACTCTTAGGACAGGTGGCACCTTCATAGCGATCGAAGTTCGGAGTTTTGAACTTCGGAGGAATAACCAAACCTGAGACCAAACAAACATCCCTTGCCGCAGTCCCAAAGATTTGATCACCCTCTACCTTTTTCAATCTCTGGACGATAGTGTTTACTTCCTCACGAAGCTTATCATGTTTCTCATAACCCTCAACATTCTCATCAAGATTATCAAAAACTGTCTCATTGAAGTACGGTTGCGCACGAGTGTGTACAACAGGTGGTGCAAAGATAGGAGCCCCCCTAGAAACTTCAGAAAACAAGGGCACGGCTTGCTGAACAGGTTGATTAATCGGAACAGTGGCTTGAGGAGGCACAAAACCGGGAGCAAGACCATAAGGTGGGTCCCTTGCTACGGTCACACTTGGTGGAGGGTCCACAGTAACGCCGGTAATCTCAGAAACAACAGTGGGCTGGGTATCCATCTTAGCATTCATGACATGTAACAATTCCATCATACGCCCCATACCCCCTCGAAGGTCTTCGAGTTCATTGCTAAGGCGATCGATCTCTTTTGCCTGATCCTCCATTCTTTTCCGAGTTTGAGCTCTGGTGTTGTATTGGTGCCGAGAACTCAGGGTGACGAAACTGGAAGGTGAGATAACCGAGTGTGAGAAATCGGGAGACACATGCAATGCAAAAAAAGTAAATGATGCTAAAATGTGAATGTAAATGAAGATTTCATGGAATTCAAAACATTTACTAATGTCGTGGGGTACCAAGGAAATCTCTTTCTTGTTTTTTCATTTTATATATATATATATTTTTTATTTATGGTGTCCCGCGATATCCATAAATGATGTTTGAACGCCATGAAATACAATGCGATGAGATGCTTTATGGATGCAATGCATGAAAACACACAAAGTCCTAGGTTACAGGCTTGCATGAGGTTCAAAGGCAAGTACCCTCCCTTGAAGTTAGATGGTTCATCCTGTCCTACAAAAGTAACCAGGTTCTAAGGGATCTCAATATCATTGATCCTTCACAAGGGTGGTTATTCAGAAGGCAACTTACTTGCCAACCAAAACCCTCCAAGTTTAAGATCTCAATGAGCGTAGTATCGAGTGTCAACCAACTTCAGTCTGCACCAAAGCCGGTTACCTCACTACCTTCTAAAGGCCAAGATGAGTTAACTAGGGTTCTAAAAGTCAGTTAGTGCATTGACAACATATGGCAGCCTCAATATTATCCTCAACTTGACTTAAGGAATATAAGCACCAACCAAGAAGTCGCACTAACTATGGCCACCAGATCAACCGTATCGATATACGTCGTACAGTTTCTTTGGTCTATTGCCATTTACCTAAGGTACACTAGATCCGGGTGTAGGACTCATCTCACAGCACAAGGAACAGTCCCACAATCAAAGCACAAATATATACATGCAAATGAATAATAGCACAGATAGTAATAAATATGAACAAGTTAGGGATAACCCTCAAAAGTTAGGAGTCCCCAGTGAAGTCGCCATTTTCTGTTGCGGTGGAAATAGGATCACAAACTATTAATTAGTTTGAATCACAATTCTTGATTCACAACCGCTCTTTGATTTATCCGAAGGAAAAGGTCAAAAGAGGGAAAACCTATTTTTGCATTGTAAACACAATGCGGGGAAAGATCTAGGGTTCGGGGGTTGGTTAAATTTAGGGAAGGTATTAGCACCCTAAACTTCTGTAGTACTCTACAGGAACCTTTTGTTCAAATGTTTACTATTTTGTTTTATTCATTTGCTTAAGATATATGTACAAAAGATTAAAAGTGAGAAAAGAGACCTAAGGGGTTAATTCTAAGTTTACTCGGCAAGACATCGCATCCTGTGCCTACGTATCCTTACGGGAGTGGAATCAGAGTAATCGTAGTTCCCCTCAAAAGGGAGGTTAGAGACTTCTTGACTGTGGTCAGGGTCTCAAGGGGGATAAACGCATCTTAAGGACACGCTTACGTGGAGTGTGGAAACTCCAAGTCTCTACGTTGAATTGTTAAGTTGTAATTAGGGTTAAATTAGGTTAGGGATTCCGCGGCGGGAAACCCTAAAATGAGCGCGGCGGCTCTTTGACCTCATGCTAGGGGTAAAATTGTAATCCTGCCTACGGCGAGGCGCTTGTGGAAAATTTAGGGTTTGCAAGGTGAAAGGGTTTGAAGTTGAGGACTATTGGCGCGGCGGCCAAACGGTTAGACCTAACCCTCGGATGTGTGTAGTGCGACAGAAACAGTGGTAAACGCATGAGATAATTGAATCATGCAAACAGAGAGATAATGTCATAATTTAACCATGTAAGCAGAAATTTAAAGGCAGAAATTAAAGCGCGATTATTAGGATTCGCGAGATTACATGATAGGAGCAGATACAATATGATAATGAAAATTTGAATTAAAAATACACAAAAATAACTATTGGCAGCGTAACAAGCTGCAAAACGAGGAAACACTGTTAATAAACCGAATCAGACAGTCAATGGATGAATTATGAGACAAGAGTGCAAGATTGGAGAGTTTTTTTTTATTGTTTATACGTAATAAGTTAAAAAAGATGTTTAAAAAAAATTAAGTTTAATTTTTTTTAAAAAAAAAATAGTTTAATTTAACTATCTAAAAAGTTTTTATTTTTTTATGTTATCATTTTTTAAAAGGGTTTAAGCTAGATTTTTTTTTAAAAAAAGGTTTAAATTATATTATTATTATTATTTTTTTTTAAAAAAACAAATGTTTAATATTTAGTTAGAAAAAAGGTTTTAAAAAAATTTGAAAATAATAAAAATTAATAAAACAAATAAAATATAAAATAGATAAAACAAAAGAGGGTTGGGCCGGGTATCACTTCCGGACCCAACCCAAGCGGATCACAAATTGGAAGGGGATTAGGTTTCCCCCCCCAGAATCCTAACGGCGCGCATCGTTTCTCTTCCTCTCATATTATCGTTTCTCTTCTCTTTCTTCTTCCTCGATGCTCTCTTCCGGTCCTCTCTGCTACCTTTCTTTCGCCTGAAACAGAAACAAATGCATGAGATGAAACGCACGGTGTCTTACATTTTTATGGTGGGGCTTTGATGAGAATTTGAAGGGCGATGATGATGGTAATCTGAGCTCGGAGTGAGTTTGCCCGTCGCGTATTAGGCGGCGCTGGTGAACTCCCCTTGACTGATTATGTATAGGCTTTGATGACTTCGAACTTCTCTTTCGCGGTCGCGTTCTAGGGTTTTCCTCCCCTTTGCATCAGGTTGTATTCCCCCTTTTTATAGTTTCTTTTTATCTCTCTTTCTGGGCCTTAACCTAGCGTTATTCTGAGATTTGATTTTGTGGTGATATTATTTGATCTTGATTTTCCAGATTGAGTTCTAATGCGATGCTTTCTGAGACGATTGGGATCTTAATTCATTTTTCTGGTATGAATTTGACACTAGTTCGTTGATTGATCCGAAATACATTCCAATGGGATACGATTTGGTTCTTGCTGATACATGATTGAATCCTATTTCTCCTCTTAGGATTTGATTGGGATTTCTCTTGATATGATTCTGAACTCGTTTTGATTCACTTGATACGATTTATTCCATCCCTGATTTGGGAATTGATATCGATGTCAAATTTGTTTTCTGTTTTTCTCTGATACAGTTTGCCCTACTCCTTCATACCTTCCTTTTCCAGAATTCCTTGATTGATTCGATTTTGTTGGATTTTTGCAGATGTGGATTGGATTGCCTTTGGATTTCTGTTGACCTGTTTGATATCCGAATTAATTCGAACTGATTTGCTTGATTTCGAACTGATTTGTTTTTGGACTGATTTGTTTGATTGATTCAGATTGGGGATTGATATCAAATCAAAATCTTTCTATTGTTTTTCTGATATGATTTGCCTTCAGATTGGATTGATTGATATCTGATTTTGATTCACAGAACTCCTTGAAGGATTCGTTTTTCTGTTCTGTTATCGATCTCGAACTGATTCGTTTTTTTGATTGATTCGTTTCTTTGATGCAGCTCAGATTCTTTTCCTCTTCTTCTTTCAGAGAGGGCTTGATGTTGTGTTGGTCTTAGCCGCCGAGACGGGTACGCGGTAATGATGACGCTGAGTCTGAACCATTTGGAGCAGTATGCTATAATCCTAGTTTTTCGCTTATGTTACTGCTTCTGATTGAATTGGTGGGGACGATTAGCTATCATGTTGAGCTGAGTCGTGTATGTGTTCGTTTGTGGCTACCCCTGTGATTTTGCCGGATATCTGTTTCGTCTTGGTTAACTGGATTTTCTATTCTGATTCCATTTGAACTGCTTCGTGATAAACTGAATCATGCTTCTCTGATTTGCCCGAACTCAATTCTTCTGATAAGGGTTGTTGTGTTCGTAGCTCGCCTCGCTTGCTACCTGTTTGTGACTGATATTGATTGTACCGCTGTTGGTGTTACTAATGGTTGCTCTTGAAATTGTTTGCAGATGCTAGTCGACTTGTTTTGCTTGCAATTGATACCTGCAGATGTTGAACTGGTGTTGCTCGCTGTGTTGCAGTCGGCGTTGTTTGCAACTGATATCTGTTGCTGCTATTGTTTGTAGCTCAGAAATTGCTATTGTCGGGGGGAACTTGAAACGGTGATGATGATTCGTGAATCTGAACCGTTTGTTAGAGGCTATTGTTGCAATGTTGGTGCTGGCGAATGATGCTTGCTCGTAGCTGATATTGGTTCTACGGTTTTGTTGCCTGTTTCTTGAACTGAACTGTTTTAAACTCTGTTATGAAATTGGGGTTGCTGAATCTTTTGATACCTTGTCCTATGTTATTTTGCCGCAGCTTGTTGTGTGTCTCATTCTTCTGTACATGGTTCAGAACTGATGCTGCTCATGAACTATTTAGGCTTTGAGTTCCAAATTCTGAATCTGACATTGATGCGTTTGTGGCTTTTCAGGTGTTGGAAACTTCGGAACCATAGCGACTCAGACCTGCCGGCATCCGGGTCTGAGTCCAAACTTGCCCATGTTTCCTTATTCTCGTATCAGTTTGGAAATCCAATCACGGCAAAACGAATCAGCCCCACTTCTTTTATTTTTCTATCTCTCGGATGTCCCGTATTGATAAGAACAAACATTACCTGATCTGACGCCCACGGCGCGGATCGGTAACGGGGGTAGGACGCAGCTTCGGTTGTGCCACTCCCGGCACTCGATGATGACATTGTTCTGAGAGTGTCAAGAAACTTCTAACATTTTTTCTACATTGTTTGTTTTCTTTTTGATGTGCAGGTTAGTCGAGATTTGCGGCGAAGCTTAAAGACAACATAAAGGCACTTAGGAACTTTTTAGGATTTAGGATAGATACCTTAAGGATCAATGTAATTCCTTGTAACATTATTTCTGAAATGTGAAGTATTCTTTATTTCTTGTATGATGAGATTCTTTTATGAAATAACATTCCCAAAATTTGAATTCATTTATATTTTATTCTTAGTTAAAAATATAAACATTTGTGAATAAATCCACAAGTATTTAATTCATTAACATAGGCATAAAACATAAACACTCCCAAGTGATATTTTTGTTTGTGGACTCGTCTCATTTGTAATCCTCATCTCATCATCCGATTAAAATCCCTTTTAAATGTTAACCAACCATTTCGTAACCAAATGCGTATGTGCACCGTAATCACGACAATTTCAGCATCAACAACAAACTAATCGTAATTAAATTCCCCTGACCAAACGCCGAGAGCCACAAATCAACAATACCCAATTATGACTGTGCCTTAATAACAGAACGGAAGCGCTTTGGAAATAAACCATGAGCGATGGAATGGATCTTAAATCCAGTGGTGCTTGACAAGTTTTAATACCGACCACATCAACTTGGCACCTTAATTCAATTAGACCTGGGGATAAGTAAACGCCTCTAAAATAGTGTATCAAACGCCTCATAACTTAATAACAGCTCGTCTTTAAGGAATTAGCAGAAGTTGTGTAAAATGACCAAAATACCCCTGGAACCAAATCTGCAAAACAAAAACCTCCATAACTGGTTAGCGGTTAGCAATGTACATATGAGATGACATGCGAAATGACTGGCTAACTATAAGGGTAAAATTTGGGGTATTACAACTTTATAATAGCGCCCGACCATAAAGTGCTATTATAAATATGTTTGTTTCTTTTTTAATAGCACTTTTTTTAAAAGTGCTATTATAGAGATATGTTTGTTTCCTTTATAATAATAGCACTTTTTAATAAAGTGCTATCAAAATCATATTGTCAACACTCTATAATAGCGCCCGACCATAAAGTGTTATTATAGATGCGTTTGTTTCCTTTTTAATAGCACTTTTTTAAAAAGCGCTATTAAATAAGTCGATACAAAATATCAATTTTGGCGTAGTGGCTCAAATAAATCAATGCAAACAAATATTTAATTTTATTGTTCTTTTAATTATTAGTCTATTTAAAAAATAATTAAATTATTTGTTTATATATATTCAAGTGAAATATGTTTTTAATTAGACTAATAGGTTAACGAGATTTTCGAAAAGTATAGACTTAAACCTAAAAATAAATTTTTGCTATGTTATTTGTTAGACTTAGATTTTTAATTTTTTAGTAGATCCGAGAGATCCGAGAGTTATGTTTGATAAAATCTAACTCGACTCAACATATTCTACTCTTTTATATTTATATGATTTGCTAGTTAATTTTTTTAATAAAAATAAAATTAAAATAAAAAAGTGAGATGAATTATTCTGATTCATGGAAGGTAGACTAAGATTTTTAGTTATCAAGATATATTCCATTGCTTACAAGTTTTGTCAATTTTAATATATTCAATTAACTGTGTACAATCATAAGAAAGCAAGGAAATCTTTTGTTGGGATATTCAGCAAGAAATATCTACTAATTTGAGTAGACATGAAGCAAGTGGAAGAATTGCTTCTTGTTTGGAAATTAATTTTGTCAAAGTGATTTATAAAAAAATCAATTTAACTCAGTTTCTAAATTTGTGTCACATTTTATGAGGACATGAAGACATCTTATTCATTATACTTCAAAGTCTATAAAAATGTAGAGACTATGAAAACTTGAACATTATGTTTCACTCTATAAACAAAGCTTTGTTTTTTTGACTCAATAAATATTGATATAGAGATTTCAATATTGTTGAAAAGTTCAAAGAATGAGACAAAAATCTATTTCGATTGTAATCATAACCAATCTTAGATGACAGAATCAGACAAAAACCAGATACTTCTCCCTTAGATAAATTCCTTCCAATTATTGTGGATTATTTCTATATGATTTTCTTTGCTGAGCATAAACTTTTTGACACTGAATGATTACAACTATATAACAAGAATTAATTAATAAAACGTTTTGTATATGATTTTTTCAAGTTTTGTTAGGGAAATTCGGTAGACTCTGTATATTAAAAAATTGAACTCATATAAAGTAATAAGGTCTACAAAACAGTCATCAATAAACATGTATTAATTAAGAGAGTGTTTGAATAAATATTTCCTCTAATTATGGTAAACACATTTAGAAGATAAAGTAAAACTTGAAGATTTGTTTTTAATGAATTTAATAATAATAGCAGAGAAACAACAATAAGTTGTGTCGTCTCCTTTTTTATGGTAAAACTAATTCTTTTAAATAATATATTCATTGTTTTAAGTGATTCAATATTGTTATGCATAATTTGTTGTATTTTATGTAAAATATTAATTGTTTTTTGTGTTA